>OY294060.1:61150302-62400302 GCA_958510865.1 Myrrha octodecimguttata | reverse complement strand
AGTCTATCTAGACTAAATGGAATACAGAATACTCCATAATTGGGGAGATAAATTCATGAAGGACAATCTGAACGAACTTCACAGAACTTTTTATGAATATTGGCTACCCGAAACCTATTTTGAAAAAGCAGAGGTACAGTAAGGGCTTCTATGATGTCCCCCAAATATGATATTGTTGAGATATACATTCACTATGACATATGGAGCCGTGTAGCTGACATTAGGAAAGTCATTTTACCTTATGACATAAACCCCCTTTACGAAACATAAGCGAGGTACAGGATGTGTGATGTCAACTTATAGCAATGTTCTGATAACTGTGGTGAGTAATGCGTGACCTTTGAAATATCGGTTTTTGGTCACATATTAGTATTTTTTGTTGGTCAATTCAATTGTTTTGTAGAATTCTGGGAAAAATATTCGAAATGGCGGAAAACCTGTGCAGCTGGAATTTTATTTTCGATTTCTAAATTGAATAGCATTATTTCAGAGCCCTCGATTTGATGGGATGATTTTTAGAGAAAATTTTATTTCCAAAATTCAAACTCAACTTCTTTCGCGCATCTTCTAGAGAAACAGCGTGCTATAGTTTTGTTCAAATGTCTGCATTTTTCGAATTTTGAGCCAGAAATGGTCTCAAACGACTAGGTTGGAAAGAACTGATGATGAAAACGGTGTCAAAATCAACCGGTTGTCCGTATGCACAATTGCGGGCGTAAAGGAAATCCTATCGACCTGAAACTTAAAAAAAAAGTTATTGATGCAATCATAATGAAACTTGGCAGCTTTTTCGAAAATGCTGATTGTCAACTTCATGTGAAATTTCGTGATGATCGGGTTATTCGAACATTTTGAAAAAAAAAATCCAATTTTTTTTCGAATATTCAATATTCTGTGATCTTCTGATCATAATATCGCAATTGAATTCTGTATAAACCTCCGAACTGTAATTTTTCGATAAAGTATTGGATTGATGGGTAAAATACACCCAATGATTCCGCAGGTATACCCATTCAAAATTTTATTTTCTCAATATTTCCAAAAATTCAGATTGGATCGAATTGAAATCCAGTACTCCATCGAGAAAACCTAGAAAAGCACTGACATCAAGTCGACAGCTTTTGCGCGCATGTAAAGGATATGACCATAAGTGAACATGCGCGCAAAAGCTGCTGACGTCACGTCATCGTTTTTCTGGGTTTAATATTATATATCCACATTTAAAAACAAATATCACCAACAATTGTTGAAATCTTTCAACGGTGAACCATTGTATAATGTATAATGTATACTCCATTCACTTTCATAAACTATCCCAGTTGGCCATGATTTAGGTCTATCAAGTTTTTTTTACTTAAAACTGACTGAAGTGCAGGTTGACACTCGTGAAATATCGGCAATATCAAAATAAGGCTTAGCGACGTTGCCAAATGGCAATGCCAAATTCTACTCTCAATATCAACATAATTATCACGCTTAGAAACTAAAAATGCCGAAGGTTGTTTTGTAGAAGCAGAGATAAAGTATCAGGAAGTGCTATGTTGAATTGAAATCTGCTTTTTCTGATAGTAACCCGGATAATTTGGAATCAATAATTCATCACAAGCTATCCAACCTTTTTGACATATTTGATTGAAAACCCAGTGTATCGTTCACATAGATTCTCGAGAACTTTGTAAATTGGGTCGGTTCTCTTAAGGTAGCACAGGTTTTTTAGTACTACTACATGTTTTCATACTGGAGTTTTTCTAGTTGTACAACAAGGTATTTGAATGTCTTCTGTAGACTCATTTCTTGAGGAGTTCGAAAAGTAGGGAATTCTATTGGTTTGTTTGTTCGTTAAGAAGTTTTACTGCAGGATTATTCGAGTACTCTCATAACTAAACCTTCCAACCATATCTATATACGTGAAATATTTTCAGTGTTAACAGAGAAAAAAGTTTCTTCAACATTCGCCAGGCCTTTGGAAATATTGAATTCACATATATTTTCTCCAATTTATTATTCTCCCAAAATAAATTCACATGTTGGAAAATACGTTATTTCTACAACCTCTATGTAGAGAGGACAACGTTGTGTGGTCATCTGACAGGAATATGACTATAACCTAACAAAATATACACAGTATAATGTGTCAAAATATCATGGCCAACCGGAGTAGTTTATAAAAGTTAATGGAGTATATGTATTATATCTTCATACAATGGTTTAATTCACTTTTATTTCGAACACTGGTGTGAAAGATATGCATTTCCGTCCTACAATCAGTAATCACCTTCAATTCTTATTGCATCCAAATCTCGACGCAGCAAACATCAATTAATTAATGTAAGAGCACACCACACAGGTGTTCCACAAATTGCAATCCACCGGGCCAACCCTAACCTCGGTAAAAGCATGTAACTAATTTCTAATATGCCTCCTGGGCATTTTCTTTGATACCCAGCCCGATATGCGTGTCATGAGAAGGTCCCTGATTAATTAGCGTAGCCTCAACTTCATCCCTGAAACATTTCACAAAAACCGGTGGTTGGAGGGAAACATGGGAAAACCTCCCTTGTAAATCGGTTGTGTGAGGAGCTTTTGGGGTGAGTACCGATGCGGAGCCTAGGGAGTGATAATGCTAGTGTTTCCTCATCCTGGAAGGCTGAAGGTTCAGGAAAACATTTTACAAATCTTGGAAAATTTCAGATATGGTTTCGAGGTATTTTGTCAATCCATATCCGAGAGGAAAAAGAATATGGTTCCAATGAAAAGAATGCCCTTCATTACGAATACGTCAATTTATTCTTCAAATTTCAATTTTACGACACTTTCTCGCTGAGGTTTTTATCTGTGCTTTTGTACCATACGTAAAATGTTTGGTACAAGGTTTACATTCAATTTAATTTAACACTTTGATTTATTCACACAATCAATACTGTTCGATATTCCTAAAACTGCAACGCTCGTTCCCAATAGAATATACAGAGCGAGTCTTTAAGTTGTATTTACCTTAACCATAGATTTTTTTCATCAAGTGAAACACATTTTTCATTCATCATTTTTCCAGATTCGGCTCCAGCAAACAGGCTATTTAAATTCACAAAAAAAACACTTTTTCTTTTGTAGCTTTGATATGGTAACTCCGAATGAGATTAGTTTTGGTGTGAAGTTTTCTATAACTATGACACATATTCCTCAGTGATCACTTTCAGCCTACTTCAAACAGTTTTTCAGTTATAGACTCGCCGATTCATAAAACTATACGAAATTAGCATGAAAAATGCATTTAGAGTTTATCTTATGTCATTATAAGGATCTTCAATCATTTTTAAATACTGGATTATACCTCATAATTTCTCCTTACACGCACAGTTTTGCAGATATTCAACTTCGAATATTATAAAATGAGATAAAATTCGAAAACTAACCCCATATTTATGGATCCGCCCCTGATCTGATGAAGGAAGTAAATTAAGATGGGTTCTCGTTTATCCGGTCCATAGAATACACAGAAATATTCATCTATTCCGCATAAAACTAATATACGGTACACTCAATTCACTTTTATAAAGTATCCCGGTTGGCCATGATTTAGGTCTATCATGTTTTCGTAACTAAAACCAAGGCAGGTTGGCGCTCCTGAAATATCGACAATGTCGGAATAACTCGACGCGAAGTTGCCAATTTCTACTCATTTTCAATAATAAATAACATTAAATGAATAATTCCAAAAGTTATTTATTTCGTGGAATTGTTTCGATAGGAAGTAGTATATTGAAAATGAACTTGATATATCCTATGTTGGCAGAACATTGAAATTTTATGTACGAATATAACATGAATTATACAATATCTCATACAATGCTATTTTTTATAGTATTTCAGGAATTGCTTTTTTCTGGGAATTGAATATTTGAGTTGACTTCAAAGTATGTCCATAAAACATAATTCCATATCTTGCTCTTGACTCGAATACTGCATGATAGGTAGTTTTCATGGAGAATTTATCCAGATATCTTGTTATTACACCCAAAGATAACAGACTGAAGCTTAGCTGCATCCCAGTTTAGAAATATGTTGATTCCAATCCAGTGTATGTATCATTCACGTAGATTCCCAAGACCTTTGTAAATGGAGTTAGTTCTTTTGAGGTCCACTGTGGCACAGGTTTCGAAGTACTACTACATTTCCATACTGGAATATTTCAAATTGTGCAACAAGGTATTTAAATCACTTCTGTAGGCTTATTTCCTGAGAATTCAAAAAAGTAGGGAATTTGATGTAACGGACTACTCTATCCATCATTTTTCAGTAAAATTCCAAAACACTCGATTCTTGATTTCCGTACAAGAAAAAAGCATTACTGAACCTTCAAAACATGTTTATATACGTGAAATATTTCCAGTATTAACAGAGAAAACAGTTTCTTCAACGTTCGCCAGGTCTTTGGAATTATTGAATTCACATGATATTTTATCAAATTCATTACTTTCCAAATGTAGATTCACATTTTGAAAAATAAGTAATTACTATGACCTCTTTGTAGAGAGGACAACGTTGTGTAGTTATCTGAAAGGAAAATGACTATAACCTGACATTTTCAAAATATACAAGGTGAAATCTGTCAGAATGTCATGGCAAACCGGGATACTTCATAAAAAAGATTGGGGTATTTATGCTTTTTCGTGACCAGGCCACAGAAAGAGTCCCTGTCAATAGATTAGACTTGCCATAACATTTTTGAGAATGTTTTCAGGTTTGTTGATTTAATTTATATAAATCATTATAAAATTTCGTCGAAAAAGTATAATTATGAAGTTTTCAATATGAGAATGGAGGATGGAATTGTGTATAATGATAATGTGTCGAATGAAATTGGATATCGCATGAAATTGAAGATCAGTGTTTCATATTCAGTGTAGTGAAATATTTTCCTTGCGATAATATCGCAAAAAGCACCGAATCATAAGAATTTAGTGAGTAAATGTGTTTTTTCAATCTTGTTTATTTGAATTTCAAACCTTGGATTGGTTATTCTCCAAAAGATTTCACTGTAAGAGATATACCCTGTATACAGGGTGAGTCTTAAAGTTGTACATCAATTTTAATCATAGATTCATCTCATAAAATAAAACACTTTTTTCATTCACCATTTTTTTAAGGATTGCAACCTGTCTACAAATGTGGGGAGGTACTTTATTTGAAGGTAATGGTAACCACTGTAGAGGTGTAGATCTTATGGTCGCACTAATGTCTCATTGAAACATTGAGCTGTGCATCAATTTTACTAACATGAGCGCTGTTAAACCAAACAGAACAACCATATTCAGCAAAAAAAACTGAAGCCAAAGCTGCCATACGAATAGAGTTACAGGGTAAGCACCAACACATGAAGAACCAGCTAGTTCTCGAAGAATATTATTTCTAGATTTCAACTTCTAATCTAATTTTACTCCAAGATATTGGAGAATGAAATTATCTTTCGAAACGGCATTATTGAAAGTAACTTCTGTTGATTATTCAAATGAAAACAAGAAACTTCTTCTTTATTTGGATTTGCATATAAGCGCAACTCAATGAAATAATTTTTGAAAATTTCTAAATCTGTATTTACAGTGTTTTCGATAATTGAAATCAGGATGAGGAAAAGCAAGAATAATATCATCTGCATAGATGAATTCCTCTGAAGAAGTTGCAGTAAGGTTCACATTCATATAAATTAAATAAAAGGGGGGCTAGAACTGATCTTTGTGGGAGTCCATTATTCAAAGTTTTGAAACTACTTCTAACATCATCAAAAAAAAAACATGTAGTCTTCTGACAGTTTGAATAATGAACCATCTTAACACGCCATATCGTAAGCTGCAGGAAGATCAGCAAATGCAGGTCCCGTTTTCAACTTCTACTTTATTGAAGCCTGATTAGCGAGACTAGCAACCTTATCAAAAAAAAATTTTTCTTTCTCTGAAACCTCCCTGACAATATTGCAGAACATCTTCAACATCTGATTGTATCCTGAACACAATTAATCCCTCTAAAATTCTGAAAGATACGCTCAATAAACTTTTGGGCCTAATACTACTTTAATCTGATGAAAAATGAAATTACATTTCAGAACAGCAATATTGAAAGTAAATTTCAAAGTTTTAAAGTCCTGTACATCTGATAAACTTCCTGTATATCTGATGAAAAATATTACATTTGAATTAGTATAAGTTCATGGTCCGGAATATCCGGTTCATGAACAAACCCTCGCAGTGAATTTCGTACAGAAATAATAGGTTTCCAAGTTGACAATGGAATCAATCTTCCTCTCCTGCTGGTCACTGAATCGACCCCGAAAACTTTCATCAATTATCCTGATTGTTAAGAGAAAGTTTTCGGGCATATTCCAATTAAATCCTAAAACGATTCAGTATCAGGGCGAGGACTAAATACCATATAAATCCTTCCTCTATTATGCCGATTGAGCAGAAACGACAACATGATGAATAAGGAATTCAAATTGAAGTTTCAGGGGGTCGGTTCAAGTTATTGATTCATAAATTTGCAGGTGTACCGCCCGAAACACCAAAACTAAAGAGAACTTAACAAGGGTGTTCTGTTTATCCGAACACACCCAACCCGGATATTCTTATTTATTAATTACCCTGTGGAGAATTCGGGCGATTTATTCGAACGAATGTGTGAAATTTTGATTTGCGCTGATGGAAAGGCTCTTATAGAGGTATTGAGGTTGTGTGATATAATATTTGGTCGTTTAATAGGTCACCAGCAGCTTTGAAAGTTGAGAGACTTGAGGACCAACAATACCCTAAAATGCATTGTTTACTACGGCGAAAAGAGATTTCTCTTGTGATTAATTTGGGAAATCTGGAGTGCTTTATTAACTTTTTGCGCGCATGTTCTAGAAAAACAGCGTGTAATTTTCGAATTTTGAACCGAAAATTTTTTCAAAATTTTTTTCTCAAAAAATTCTTCAAAATTCAAAAACCTGTTCATCATATTCGAAAAAAATTCTGCGAAGGCGTTCAGTTTCATATGATGCAGTAGTGTACCAAATTTCAGTTTGATACGATTATATTTTTTGGAGATATTTGGAAAAAAATATGTCAAATTTAGTGGTTTTTCCATGATGAAACTTGGCAGCCAGTTCGAATATTCTGATTGACAACTCTATGCCAAATTTCGAAATTTCAAATTTTTAATTTTTCAAATATTCAGTATTCTGTGATCATCCCATCATATTATCCTCATGAAACTGTGTATGAACCTTCGAACTGTCATTTTTCGATGTCATTTTTTAATTCGATCTGTATTTTTGGAAATATTGGGAAAATAAAATTGTGAATGAGTATATCTACTGAGTCATTGGGCGGATTTTACTCATTCACTAATTCGATCTTCGGTATTAAGCCCCAAATTTACTCTACAAATATCCAGTTTCTAAGTCGTTCCTTCCGGAAGTTATTGTGTTTACGGCCGGCCGCTAGGTGATGATTATCAAAAACTGACGAATCCCCCGAAGTTCCTTACCTATAATCAATCGGAATGCCCAAACAAAACACTGTCGGTAATAATAATTGTATATAACATGAGATTCAGCTCAAAATTTGATTGAATCTAATACTTGAATGGAAATAGTTTCAATATATTTTGCTTTTTCCAACTAATAAAGAAATATTTTTTCAGATCTGATGATTTTTCAAAAGTTTCATACCCTGAATCATTCGTATTGCCCTACCAAAATATTGAAGATTATATTACTCGACTGAACATGAAAATCAGCTGAAAATTCGATTTCATGGCATACTTGAATGTCAATGTGTTGAATTAGTCCCATATATCAAGTTTTATCGATTGTGGAATCAAATCACATGTTTCTTACCGAGGTAACTGACAATTGGGAAAATGACATTTCTTTGGTAGATTTACCAGTTTTTAAACGCAGTTAAGAAATTGAATGAATTCAGAAAGTATGATTCTCCTTTTCAGTACCAATAGAATTTCATTATTTCTCCCCACATCCGGATAGTACTTACCATTTCCTGCCTTACTAAACGCAGAAACATACAAAGAAGCCCTCAACTAGCAAGAATTGTATTAATTCGAAAAATGAGAAACGTTTAGCAAAGCTGTTACTTTAACAAGGTATTAAATACATTGGATATAGTTCCAAAATAGTGCAATAGTGAATATTTCAGTCCAAAACTTTCAAATTAATACAAAACCACAAGCCAACCTGCTTTTTTCCATAACCAATGCATTTGAGGTTATTGTTGGTCCTCCAGTCTCTCTCAACTGTCAAAATTCCTCGTAATCTATTCGCTGTTTTCATGAATGTGTTAACTCTGATCGAGTGATTTCATAATTATAATTAAATTCGGTATTTGGTGGAAATATGGATATTTTGGACTTTTCAACATCTGAATGAACGATGATAAAACTGTGTTTGATATACTTTTTTGAAAAAATTGGATATTGAATGAGTTTTACCAAAGTTTATTGAAGTTGAAGCAATGGATCGGTTATTCCTGTAATACATAAATAAAAAAAATCTTCGAGTTCAACTTCTGATCCAAATGCAGGACTGTGTTTGAAGGTTATTTAAATGCTCATTTCTTCCTCTGCTCTGCTTATTGCCTAGAAACGACAACATGATAAATACGGAATTCAAATTAAAGTTTCAGGGGGTCGGTTCAAGTTAATAATTCATAAACTTGCAGGTGTACCGCCCGTAACCCTACAACTAAACAGAACATAACAAGAAGGGTGTTCTGTTCATCCGAACACACCCGATCCGGATATTCTTGATTAGAAACTGATTACCTTGTGGAGTATTCAGGCCTTGGACTCGAATGAATGTGTGAAATTTTGATTTGACAGGGTTATTCGTATCTCACCGTTTTGTACGATTTACGCTGATGAAACGCTATTGAGGTTATGTCGTTTAATATTTAGTCGTTAGTATTAATTGAAAGACAGGAGAATTTGGAATTGGATATATACAATTGTGTATATTGTGAAACTGTAGAAGTTGTTTCCGAATTTATAGTAATATTCAGAAAAAGTTCTTCAAGTTATACATTCATTTCAACTGTGGATTCCTCTCATGCTTAAAAAAACTTTTTCCATAAAGCATTTTTCCCTCCAAGAAAAAAATTTGCAGGCTGTTGAAATTTCCGAAAAAATTTGTTTTCAGTTGAAGTTTGCACTTGATTTGAAATTTTCATTTTTGCGCGCATGTTCTAGGGGAACAGCGTGCTATCGTTTTGTCCAAATGTCTGTAATTTTGGATGATTGAGCCGAAAATGGTCTCAATCGACTAGGTTGGACTCACTGATGACGAATCCGGTGTCAAAATCGATTCTGTCCGGCCGGCCGGCCGGCCGTAGACACGCTAACTGTCGACAGAAGCAAGCTAGCAACTTGAAACTTTCAGGATAGGTTGCGCATCAGAATGCCGCGGTTAAGTTCGTTAATGGGCCAAATCGGTCGAATAGTTTCGGAGTTATAGGCAGTTGAAGTTTTGAAGTTATTTATTTTTTATTTCAGAAACTACTTGAGAGATTAGATTCAAACTTGGCAGTTGGGTGGAGTATAACGACGCGCAACCTTGAGCCAAATTTCGTCAGGATCAGATCTTCAGTGAATTTAAAAAAAATTTTTTTTCGAAATTTTTTTCCAAAAAATTTTTTTTTCTGGAAACCATTTATCATATTCAAAAAAAAAGTCCACTCACACTTTGAACTCCATATTTCACAGCAGTGTACCAAATTTCAGTTCGATACGATCATAAGTTTCGGAGATATCCGGAAAAAAAGTGTCAAATTTCGAGGTTTTCTTCTCGATATCGTTTATTTTTTCGGTATAACTCGAGAAATACTGATTCAGTCCTGATGAAATTTCACAGCTAGTTTTGAGATGCTGAAAGACAACTTCATGCGAAATTTCGTGATAATCGTGTCATCAGAACAATTTGAAAAAAAAAATTTCTATGATTTTTCTTATCATATCATCCTCATCAAATTCTGTATGAAACTTCGAACTGTTATTTTTCGATGAAGTACTGGATTTCAATTCGATCTGATCTGTATTCTTGGAAATATTGAAAAAATAAAATTTTGATTGGGTATATCTACGGAATCATTGGGTGGATTTTACCCATTCACGAATTCGGCCTTCGTAATTTAGGTCCAAACCTTCTCTACAAATATCGAGTTCCTAAGTTGTTTCTTTCGGAAGTTATTGTGTTTACGCAGTCGGCCGTTAGGCTGACCGTAAACACAATAACTTCCGGAAGAAACGACTTAGAAACTCGATATTTGTAGAGAAGGTTTGGGGCTTAATTACGAAGGTCGAATTCGGGAATGGGTAAAATCCGCCCAATGATTCCGTAGATATACCCATTCAAAATTTTATTCTTCCAATATTTCCAAAAATACAGATTTGATCGAATTGAAATCCAGTAATTTATCAGTGAAAATTTCAAAAAGTACTGCCGTGAAGGCAGCAGCTTTTGCGTGCATGTTCAAATTCGTTGCTGAAGCGGTCATCTACATTGAACATGCGCGCAAAAGTTGCTGCCTTCACGGCAGTGCTTTTTGAAATTTTTCAAGTTTATCTGGTTGTCAAACATACATGATTTGTTATTCATGGTCTCCGTATGTCTCTGTTCTTCAGGTTGTTTTTGTATTCTTGTTTTCTGATATCTAACGCGGCCATGTTATAAATACTGGTTTCTGAGTGCTGTATCTCGTAAATTGGTTTGATATTTTTAGAAAACCAAACTGATCAACCAGAAACTGAAATGACAGGTATTTATAATGTGGATAGAAAGCAGCTTAGAAAATGTTCAGTATCTGGAAGGGTAAGTGCTATGACTATTACCAACCGTTCAAAAAAATCCTGATTTCAGTCATTGTTCGATTATTCCCGATCAAATTCCATTAAACGATTCAACATAAATTTTTCATGTCACTTGGCCGGTTTTCTATGACACCATGGGTCGATTTTTCAAAGAGTGTTCAATTTACTGCCTGTTATCTAATTCCTATGTAATTATTGAATGAATACACCATTATTCTCTGTAGTATTTTGTGGTGTTAAGCACTAGGGGAAAACAAGCATAAAAACGACCGAATTCTATGTGGAACTTCCCAATAAAATTCAAACCACCAGGGAGTTTCCACGAAAAATTCATTACTATTTCAAACGCAATTCTCCAGTGGCCAAGTTCACTAAGCGCGTGGCTGAACATAGGGAATCCAATTGTTTTATAATCATTTTAGCATGTACTTCAGTTTATGTTGCTTTGATAGTTTCTGCATACAACAGTCGTGGGGATTCGGTGTTCAGGCCTTGCAACGTTTATATTCTATTAGCAGACCCTTTGCGAGTTACACCATACGTTAATCTTTGAATATGCTTTTGACAACTCTGTTATTTTGAGGTTTGGGTATAATTAGATATGTGAGGGTGATGCTCAGTATTCCTTGCCTGGTTTGGGATGAAAAATTATTCATATGATCCACCATAGGTCCTAAAATAACTCTCCAGTATTCGAGATCAGTTCGAGGCAGGCTTTATCTTTGATAACATATATTATTAGTTCTAGTTCTATTGGCACCAAGAAGGAGATGAGTTCGTCTTTGTTTCGTTCTCTTTACATTCACTATGAACTTCAATCTAACCCCAACATTAGGCAGATTGTGTTAACTTTTTTTCTGAAGTCATTTGTTATGGAAAAGGTAATTGTATTATTCATCCATGTTAATCCAAAGATAACGTTCTGAGTCCTTGCAACGTTCTTATAAAGGGTTTCCCAATACGAAGTGTTATTTTGAATAGCCCGCTATTTCGGTAGATGTCACTTTTGAAGCTGTCATTTTTTGACATTTGACAACTAGAGACTACGCCATAAATAAAAATGGAACGATATACGCTTCAACAACGCATTGAAATTATTTAAATTCACCATAAAAATGGTGAAAATTCGGCAGAGACGGTTCGTAAAACTCGAACATTTTTGGGTCGTCGTGAAGCCCCTTGTCGGACCGCAATAAAGAAATTGGTGGAAAAATTCGAGCTGTTGGGACAAGTTAGTTATGTAAAGAATAAAACCCGTGCACGTCGCTCAAGAACAGCCGAGAATATTGCTGCTGTAGCCGAAAGTGTTGAAGAAAACCCAGGTTTGTCCATTCCTCGTCGTTCTTTGGAATAAGGCATTCCACAAACGTCATTACACCGTATTTTGCATGAAGATTTGGGTCTTAAGGCTTATAAAGTTCAGTTAACACAAGAACTCAAGCCGGCCGATCATCAACAACGTCATGTCTTTGCTGATTGGGTCGTTGAAATGCATGAAAATGATCCGGCATTCCATCGAAAAATCATATTGAGTGATGAGGCCTACTTCCACCTCGGTGGCTTCGTCAACAAGCAAAATTGTCGCATCTGGGGCTTGGAAAACCCGAGTTATTGTTGAAAAGCTTCTATTTCCTCAACGTGTGACTGTTTGGTGCGGTTTATGGTCCGGCGGAGTCATTGGACCTTACTTTGTCAAAAATGAGGCTGGAGCAACAGTAACGGTGAATAGATTGCGCTATCGAGAGATGATTAATGATTTTTATGGCCCGAATTGGATGGTATTGATTTGGACAAAGTTCACTTTCAACAAGACGGCTACGTGCCACACAAGCAACGAAACCATTGATCTTTCGCGGAGAAAGATTCCGGACCGTGTTATCTCTCGAAGAGGTTATCACAATTGGCCACCGAGATCTTGTGGTTTAACACCTTGCGACTTCTTCCTTTGGGGGCCACGTGAAAGAGAAGGTCTACGCCGATAGCCCAGCGTCGATTCAAGACCTCAAAGATGGAATTCGTGTGGCTATCGAGGACATAGGGCAGCTACTTTGCGATTTGGTTATGAAAATTTCATTAAAAGGATATGGTCCTGTAAGCGTGGTCGTGGTGGTCATTTGCCTGATGTTATTTTCCACTATTAACGGCATAGCTTCTTCTTTATGGTGAAATAAGCATCCGATCATTTATATTGAAAAATGGCATTTCTCTTTGAATACCAAAATATTACCTCTCTTTGGAAAACCCTTTACTTCAACTCACTTATACATAAACCATTTATCCTCTCAAAAACGTCATAGCAAGCTTATTTTTTCTGAATCAGTTGACCTATGCTGGATATTTATATTTAATATATTTATTCATTATGTCGGATATGCTGGATTATATTGAACTGGAGCTCTATTTTTTCCATGATCAATTCCTTTGATTAATGTGCCATATTGTGGGGAAACCACATGAACTGATTGATAGTTGCCACGTCGTTTCAGTTCCTGAACGAACTACAATAGTGTAGATACAGCGACCTGAAACGAGAATGGGATGAACATCATGCTCATCACTCTAAGATTAGGATTTGTAACATGCTCCTGGGAGATGGAGCTGAATATAAATAATTTTGTAGCATTCCATCGAATAACTCATAAGTTTCCGGAGTCATATTTGCGGTTTCCAAGGCAGGGCGGTCTGGTGGACGGTAAGAACCGTGGAACTGCAGTAACTGTACTTCTTGAACACCGCTTTTTTGGTGTGGATGTTTTGGTTTATATGATCATTAGCTCAGGTCAAGGTGGAATATCCGTTGACTTATCAACAGACAGTCCTTGTGTCATGTAAGTTTATACTGAGCGGGAGCTCTTTTGTTTTGCCATAATTATCATCTTGGTGTGCCGGTCACGTGGAAAACAGTATTAGAAAGAAAATCTACGCTGATTCAGATTGATAATATTCCTTGGAAGGGGTGTACCAATAGGCTTGGAGGTAAAAAGTGAAATTTCCTAGTCCTGGTCTGAACTATTTCAGTTTGGTTCATATGAACAGTTTGACGGTCCAGGATGCCAACACTCTCCAGATTTGGAGCAAATTAGCTGAACGGTTCAGAAGTTATAGCCACATAATAGTTTTGTCGAGATGAATGATTCACTCTATAGCCTAGAAACCAATAGCCTACGTCCATATTTATTTGAATATTGTTTTCGTGCTCTCCACGGTACCATCTATTTACCATCAAACGATATACATTTATTTCCGGATCCTTGATTTACAGTTCGATCGGAAATTTTCGAAATTTTCGGAAAACAAAATTCCCAATGGATATTTTCGAGACCTTGGCATGTAGGTGTTCATTCAAGCTATTCATTAATTTTTTTTTGCACGATAGAACGACTTGTGAGAGTCAAATTGATTTTTGCTAGATCTGTAGATTATTTTTACTGGTTCCTAGGGTAAACAGAACGGTAAGTGAGAACGTAGAACGGTGAGTTAGAATTCATTGAAATGATGAAATAAATCGAATTCCATTTTAATTTGATTTATTTGATATTTTTCGGGGATAACTGTAGAACAGTCGATTTCCTAGGCATTTAAAATTTTGCTCTCTTCAGAAGATTCGGTATCACTCATTTTCAAATCATATTATCGGCAAATTCAGTTGATTATTGTAACTTTGACAATCTAGCATCAATGAGCTCTCATCAATGAGCTCTCATCAACAAGACAAAGGCTTCTCTTATTATATTCCTACACAGCATCGACGAATGACTATTTAAAAGTTTCGGATAATTATTTTGTAGTTTAAGTGAAAGTTTGTCTATCGTACAAAAAATGCTTTAAGTATCTCGAACGTTAAGGACTACTGATCAAAGACAATAGGTTATTATTGTCTTACCGTTCTCGATTGTCAAAATGCTATATTTGCAATATTCATAGATTTCAATCTTGTTCGAGTTCTGTCTAAAAGGCCTATTACACTATCCAATCTCCAAGGCCCGGCAGGCAGGGACCGGGTAGTGTAATAAGGAACCGGCAGCTAGGTTCCTGATCTAGGGCGATTGAGTAGACCCAATCTGCCGGACCCGGCATATTGTGCAGTGTAATGAGCGCTAGGGAGTTAGGGAGCTCAGCCGCATAGCAACGAGAGAGCGTACAATACAAATAAACGTGTCATAAGCCTGAATGCGTTATTCTGTGAGATATCGTGCGCAAGAGAAAAAGCAATCTTACTTAATGTAATAGAAATATACAGGGAAATGCCGTATCTATGGGAGAAAGGCCACAAAGACCATGTCAATAAAGACTTGAGGAATGATGGCTATAAGGTGTTCTTAGAAATCTGAGAAAATATTTAAAAACTTCGATGGAACGGCAACAGTCAAGGCTATAATGTTTTATAAGAAAGGTTGAGATATCAACGAACTAAATCTCAAATCTTGATAAGGGTCTCCGGTGGCTAGGAATCTCAATGTGACAACCTGTCTTTGTTGTGGACTTAAGCTTCCTCTTGAAATGGTATTATCTTTTTTATTAACGAAGCTAATAAGTTAAGTAGCTCTTCTGGTCTGTTCCTAGCCTCAAGTAGTTCCGTGAATCTGTTTGGTCTAAACAACGAAGTATTTGCATATTTGAGAGTTTTTCTGTGAGGAGCAATTATCTTTTCACCCATATTCCCCTCTCCTTCCGTTCGATGGATTTCGAGGAACTGACCGCCAAACTCACCACTAATGCAACTTTTTGTCTTTTCGATTATTTCGGGGACATAACGATTGGATATTTGTAAATGTCCCTACGTTGACGTTCAGATGACAGAAGTCAGACCGGTATCTAGGGCAGTGTAATAAGCGACACCCTTCCCGGCAAACCGGGCACCCGGCATACCGGGCCCTAGAGATTGGATAGTGCAATAGAACTTTTATGTAGAAGTGTGTCTATCGTACAAAAAATGCTTTAAGTATCTCGAACGTTAAGGACTACTGATCAAAGACAATAGGATATTATTGTCTTACCGTTCTTGATTGTCAAAATGCTATATTTGCGATATTCATAGACTTCAATCTTGTTCGAGTTCTGTCTTAGTAGTTCTGCTTGCAATTGTCTGATCAGCTATAATAATAAATTTCGAAAACCCAAAACTGCGACATCGAAAAACCGAAATGGTAAAATATCGAAGTAAATCCCAAGAACCCGATCAGATTCCGATCGCAGTGATTTATCAAGAGGCAATAACCGTCCCAAATCGACTGGAAATTGTGTAATGCCGACTCCAACACGGGAAAAGCTTACGTATCAAATTATCCACATAAAACAGTCCCGTGTCCTGCGGAGCAAAGAACAATTACTTTATTACAGCATTATGGCCGTTCTAAATCGAATCTTTAGCCCTGAAAAACTCAGTACTGCTTCTCGCTCCTTGTAATGAAGGGCCATAAATAAAAGCACTCCATGAAACTTGAAAAATACCGAGATCTATGAATTGGATCCGGAGGATAATCTTACTGACTTTTCTTTCGTATGATACAGTATAAAGTAGATGTAAGACAAGCGACAAATAAGATTCGAATTGTGAGTCTTCATTTCTTTATACTTTACTAATTGAACAAGGTTAGAATCTGGGCAAGCTTGAACTTGAAATAGAATAATTCAAACTTCAATTCGACTCATTTGTGCGACAGTTCCGAAGAAAAATCCCAAAAACAACTGAAGAACATAATCTTTCGACGTGTCCAAATAATTTTAAAAACATATCATAAAGTGACTTGTCTATCCTGAATCCTTCGCCATTTTGCGAGGCTATTTTATTTCTTTTGTACTGAAGTACACCAGGTTTCCTGCAATACCATGTCAACAAGGATTGATTGATAGTCTTCAGTACCCTCTACATATAGCATACTAATTAAATAGGATGTGAATCTGAGCCAACTTGAATTCGAAATAAAAAAAATCAGATGATATGTTTTCGAAACACACAAATCTGAAACTGTGACACCTGTCATTTCTGATACATCTGCAGAGGGTTTCAAGAGCCACATTTGGTGTTATATAGTATATTAAGTATTGAGAACGCTCGAAATACTTATAGCCATGATTTAATAAAGCATGGTGTACTCATCTGTGATCGTACGTACAAATGATGACGTACTAAAACTAGGAGCGTTTGTTTATTACCTAAGATTGCTCATATTGCTCCTCGGTCATTCGTAAATTACATCCATCTTTTAATAGTTCAACGTCGTGAGCTCAATTATCTCATTCTCAGTCAGGATTCAGTAAAAAATGTGAAAATTCAGACTGAAAATTGTATATTCAGAATGAGGGCACTTCAAGCTTAACTAAATCTGCATTCACCGGAAAGTATCTACTGTCAATTGACTAGAACAATATTGAAATTTAAAGAATTAAATATTGGAAGTGTAGAATTTTGAAGGTGAATATCTAAAGGTTGGGAGATAACAATGCAATATTATTCTATTGCAGTTCCGGAAGCTAAAAGTCCATACAAAACTTGATCATATCCTTCGTACTTCGCAGAATCATAAAATTTGAAGTTGCATAGTCAGATAATTTTCCTTCTGCTTCTAATTTTCGATGAAACGAGTTTAAAATCCTTCAAATCAATGAATCACGTAGGCCCGAATCTTTTGAGACTGCTTCAGGCTGAAAATCTATTTCAACTACACAGCAGAAATTAATTCAAAATTCCCTTCTTTTCGAAACACCCTGTATCACAAGCGTTAGTTTCAACAACATTAATCGAACCGAAGGTCAGATAGGTATGAATAAATGAACATAATCAAATGTCTTGAGGGTCGATCCGATCTCTCGTCATCGAGGAGAATCGGAAAAATAAAGAATGTTAAAATGGCTCTCTTGCCTTATGGTCACGATATGGAAAAGTCGTTATAGAAAGGAAGTGTTGCTTTGCACTTTTATCCGAAATGGGCGAGGATGAAGTTTAGTAGAGAAGGAGGTCGATAAAATGGTCTATATCGGAGTTTTCGCAGCATCGTCCTTCCTGAAAATCTTAATACGTTTTAGGGTTGCAGACGATGTCACATCAAATGCTGTAGGGCCATCCTTAAGATGTTCGTAGAGGGTGCGACGATAAAATCGGTTATGTGAAAAATAGGTCAAACTTCGAATATATTTTTTCAGGATAGAAATGATTCTGCTAGAACTACGTCAACACAAAATCATACAGGGTGTCCCACAAAGGAACTTTATATACTCCTACCATATAGATCAATGGGTAGATTGATAATTTAGGGCCGGTATTATAAAAATTAACTGAAAGTTATCTTCAACTTTAACTGACAGTTTTGACAGATAAACTAGGACATATCTGTCAAAACTGTCAGTTAAAGTTGAGGATAACTTCCATTTAAGTTTTATAATACCGGTCCTTATTGGTTCTTCTTCACAAAGTTCATTGTCCCAAAATTTCAAGTTGAATAATAATAATTGCAAGATGATATGAATACCATCCCTCATCACTGTCACTGTCACTGAAAATTACTAAAAATTCAAACTACTGGACAGAAACACTTTGCACACTTCAAAACGCATGCTGCCGCAGAAATTCAGAATTTTTATTTCAAACTCTTCAATATTGAGCCTTTTCACCTCATCAGGTATCTTATTGAAAATCTTATGGGTCATATGCATATCCTTCTGGTTATGTAAATCAAAATTGAATGGTTTCTTATAATTTGTAACACTTTCTAGCATCGGTTGTATCACATATACCGAATATCATATTTCCAGTGCCGTACTCAGAAAAATCAATTTTGACCAATGATGTAAAAATGACCACCCTGTAGACCACTTTCTCGTTTCTTTCAACATTTGTTTGTGCAGATTATGATTTTTTCAAGTATCATAGATTGAAGATTCTGTAATTTCATGAGACCATGCAAAGAATATGATCTTACTGAATGTGATCAAGAAGACGATCATTATGGAACGTTCAGAGGTGTGACGAAAATTTGAATGCAAGCATTACATGTGCCTGGATATGCAGCTCAGATAGATGTAAAAGAAATCCAAAAAGTGGCCTACAGGGTGGTCATCGTTCGCCATTTATCATCCCTAGAAATTTGACCTAATGGATATATTTTCAACTCAATTGATCTACTGAAAAAATGACAGTGAGATTATTTAACAGTCCCGTGGAGTAAAAACCTGCAGGTTAGTATGCTATAGTTAATACCATGACGGTCATGCATATGGATCAAAGTTTTTGCACTCGAAGGTTAGGATTTGTAAGATATTCCTGGGCGATGGCGCTGTACGTTCTTTAATACTGCAGCATTCCTTCGAACGGGTCATAAGTATCTGGTTTCCAAGGTATGTCGATCTGATGATCGGAAATAACTGTGAAACCACAGTAACCGTGGTCTTTGGAAATCGCTTCTTATGTGTAGATGCTTTGGTTGATTGGAAAATTAGCTCTGATCTAGGTGGAATATTTGTTGACTTATCGAAAGATATTCGTTCTTGTGTTTTTATTATTATAGTTTGGTATGATAAATTCATAGAGTTCTTAAAAATACGAGAAAGACAACAAGGAATGATAATGTGATTATAAAGGATAAAAATGGAAACCTGCTGAAGGAAGATACTGCAGTAATGGAAAGGTGGAGGGAATATTTTGAGGACCTACCTAATGAAGAGGGACGTGAGAGGGATATAGGACAGGAAATTGGGGAATAACAAAAATTAAATGGGGAAGAGGAAGGCATATCAATGGAAGAACTGAAGAAAGCGATAAATACTCTGAAGAATGGTGAAGCAGCAGGATATGACAGAATTACAGCAGAAATGTTGAAAAACCTAGGAGAAAAGGGAAAAAAATGTTACTGGAAAATGTTCAGAGGGTATGGAAGGAAGAAATAGTGCCAGTGGATTGGCAAACATTCTTAATCGTACCAATACACAAGAAGGGGGATATGCAGGAATGTAACAACTACAGGGGCATAACATTGTTGAGTTCAGCAATGAAAGTATTTGGGAAAATACTGGATGGAAAAATATGAGAGAACATAGAAACAACTCTAGAGGAAACGCAAAGCGGCTTCAGAAAGGGAAAAAGTATACAAGATCACATATTTACATTGAAAATACTATTATTTACATGAGTTTTGTGGACTTGGTGAAGGCTTTTGACAGAGTTAAAAGAAGGAAATTATGGAGAATTCTAGAAAGTAGGGGAATGAAGAAGAAAATTATAAGACTTGTTAAGAATGTTTATGAACTGAACAGGAATAGAATAATCAGCCACAACCGAACGTCTGGAGAATTTTGTACAAGAGTAGGTTCAAGACAGAGACGTAGATTGAGCCCTGTGTTGTTCACAATATTTATGGATGAAATTCTGAAAAAGTGCACGAGAAGATCCAAGAAATTTCAAGTTGGGTTCAGAAACTTGAAGAGAGTGGTGATGTCAGAATGTGCCTTTGTGGACGATATTGTCATCATAGCTGAGTGAGAGAGATCTACAGACGACCATGGACATCTGGAATGCTGTGTTGAAAGAATTTGGAATGTAAATGAATAAAGAAAAAACAAAGATTATGGTGGTGGGTAACTCTCAGGAAAAGGCTGATATAGAGATAGAAGGTATAAGATTGGAGCAGGTGACATCTTTCAAATACTTAAGAGTTCAGATAGAAGAAAATGGAAAACAAGATCTGGAGATGAACAGTAGATTGGAGAATACATTAAAACTATACCATGCCATGAATAAGAACTTCCTAAGTAGAAAAAAAATATCAAGAAGCACTAAGATGAATGTATACAAGGCGATATAAAGACCAATACTCATATTTGGGTGCGAATCGTGGGTACTCGATAGAAGACAGAAAAGCAGGATGCAGGCAATGGAAATGAAATATCTTAGAAGAGTAAAGGGAATAACAAAGATGCACAGAGTGAGAAATGAGCTAATCAGGGAAGACATCTGAATAAAACCTCTTCAGCATTTCATAGAGAAGAGTCAATTGAGTTGGTGGGGACATCTGAACAGGATGAATCACGAAAGACCTGCTAGAAAAGCATGGGAAGCTAAGGCCACGGGAAGAAGAAAGCGCGGGAGACCGGTTACTACCTGGGACAAGCAAATGGGAGAGATAATTCGAGAAAGAGGACAGACTTGGGAAAGAGCAAAGAAGATAACAACCAACAAGAAGGAATGGTCGAAGTTCGTGTATGAAGGACAAATTCGAAGTATTCTTAAGTTCTATTAAGTTATAATACCTTACACCATTACATGGTAAAAGGGAATCGATTATATATATATGATAAATGTGATAGTAAATCAATTATTGACATTCTTAAATGAATAATCCCATAGGTCATTTCATGATTTGTGAATTATGTAAAATTCTTTTGAATAAAGAGAATTATGATTCAACAAATACTAAATAACCTTGATAATGACATCATCGAACTGCGAAAGGCTCTACTGTTAATTGACGGGGAAGAGGAAATTGAAAAGGCATTGAATAAAGGTGTAAACAAATTTAAAAGGTCCAGAAGCTCGAATAGTGTATATCGTCTGGGCTATTCTGAAAAATTTGTGGATGTCATTTTGTATTCATTGGAGTAATTTGGTCCCTTCCAGGAACTGATGAATGTTTCTAGTATCGTTCACATTATACTGATTGCCTGCAAAAAATAAAACATAAAAACAACTCAAACAACAGAAGAAAGGAATTCCCCCATCGATATGTTAGCCGTCTTCTCTGAACACGTACCGAAAAAATTCGCAGAAGGAAATTAGCCGACATTCTACGTTCCTGGCGGAGTTCCACGCTTCGTTTAGCAGACATTTAAGGCCCAACCTTCGATTCATAAATTTTTAACGTCTTCGCGAAGCAGATTTTCATCCCAAACACGGACAAAAAGCTCGGAGTTAATGATGCTGTCGAAGGAGTAAAAAATGCTGAAAGTGTGCTTGATATATCGATGCCTATTATCGATGCCAATTAATATTGACGTAGTTGAAATTCCTGTAGCTGTAGCTCGTGTCATTTTTCAATAATTTTGGTCTCACCACTGACTGGAAATGTGAGCATATTCAAAATTGGTAGTTGTGAAATTGATTGCGTTTGGATAAGAAATAAAAGCACAAATTACTGAAAAAAATTATTATTTACTACAATAAATCTTCAGAATCCCTTCCTCCATTTTGAATACATAATCGTCAACGTTTTTCGTTTTATTTTTCTTTCCGCTTCAAGAAGCTTTCGTCTTAATTCTTCTTTGTTATTGCTCTTCGTCTGTTATGCTAGCTTTTTGTGAAATCCTCAAATAAAAAAATCGATAGGGTTCAGGTGTGGTGTACGCACAGGCCATTCGATCGGCCCTGCACACCAAGTCCATCTTAATGCAAAAAACCCCAGCCACAATTATTTTACAGGAATAAAGATTACTCTAAAGTCTCATTTTCAGGATTAATTTGCCATAAGAATGATAAAAGGTAGTAAAATAACTTTACTCGTGTTTCAATGATTTTGAGCCTATCCGGCTTCGATGGCCAATTACAGCAAAAAATGGCCTCCAAACAACAATTTTCTTCTTATGATTTTGGTAGTGCAGGACCATACAAAGTTTTCAAACTCAGCCAAAAACTATGGAAACTCCTTTCTGTATTGTTAAATTGATGTGGAATGTTTGAGTGAATCCTACTGAAAACTGAAGTTCTAACTTTCAAGGCTTTTTTAAAGAGCTTCGAGTAATTTCAGGGGGTTAAGTTATTTTTTCATTGAAAAAACATTCAGGGAGATCATGCTACAGAAAATATTCTGCAAAATACCTACGACATAAAAAGATATGAATTTTTGAAACCTTGCTGCCATAATAAATTGACGAAACACACAGCAAATTATAACTCGAAAACTACGAAGAATCGAGTAACATACATGGGGTATTTTTGGATACCCCTGATGTGAGGAATCTAAAAAAAATATTGACGTCACAACTTAGACCACCCTGTGAAGTAACCGTTTTATCCAGACATTCATAGAGCTCTCCTGTCAGTTCTCTTATTGCATCTTCTGTTAGCTTAATGTTGTTCTGAGAATCATTAGTGGGACCATAAGATCTACACCTTTACAGTGGTTACCAGTTCTCTCAAATATTGTACCGCCCCATATTCGTAGATAGGTTGCAGTAACAAACTCTTGGGATGAATATCATTCCTTTCCGAATTTATTCCCAATCATGTCTTATATTCCGGATTCTAAAATTGTTAGATTGATATCTCGTAAACCTTTATGGATCAAAGATTTTCTTTACACCAATAAAAGTGACAAAGAAGTTTGGCGTTCGGAATGGAATTCGTGTAATGTTTTTAACAAAGGTTTGATCAGCGATCCTTCAGAAAAAGTTCATGGTTTCAATCTTCCTAGGAAAATTTGGTGCATTTTGAATCGACTTAGAACCGGTCATGGTCGCTGTAATAGTTTCCTCTTCAAATGGAATTCGGTCGAAAGTCCAAGGTGCGAGTGCGGAGAAGAAGAGGAAACAATAGAACATTTAGTTAATAGTTGTCCAATATATAAATTTGACGATGGTTTCGAGGCAATTCATTCGGTTTCTGATTCTTTTTTGAGATGGATCGTGAACTTCAAATTAATTCAATGAGTACTAAATCATTTACTAGTTCATATTAGTTGTTTTTTTTTTGTCTTCTTTTTTGTTTTCAGGTATGATTTCAACCTGCATGGCATAGGAAAGAAGAAATTTTGTCGATGAAAAAGAAGCCCTTCAATAAAAAACAACAATTTCATTACACTTATACGGGGAGACAGAGTTTTTCCTTAGGTTTTCATCTGTGCTCTTGTATCATACGTCAAAATGTATGGTACCCCGTTTACATTTCCTCTGCTAATACTACTATGATACAAATTGTTTGATATAAAAAAAATGTACTGCTCATCTCAAAATAGTATATATATACATATATATATATATATATATCTTCTGTTGATTTTTCCTCAATAAATCCGTATTGTTTTGGGTCGATGATTTTATATTCTTTCAGGTAGTCTATAAAACGTTTTTTCATAGCGTTTTCACTATCTTTGCCAGGTTCGATATCAGAGAGATGGGTCTACAGTTCTTAAACCTCGTATCGATCTCCGCTTTTATATACTGGCTTGATTATACCTATTTTCAAAGCATCAGGAAAACATACTTCCTCACAGAGAAATATTTCAAAATTTGTAGCTGTGAAAAAAATTCTCATCTCACGCCTCAAATCCGATCGTACGCACACTCCCCCAATTCAAATATCTTCGGTTCTTTTCATTAACCCCCATATTGTCCCAGATTTCTCGATATTCACCTCCATCTCCCGTCAAACGAACTCTCTTCATTTCCTCCGACAAAAACGCTGAAGGAATGTGCAGAATAAATTCCAAATCGACCGTGGAATGCAGGAGCGCAATCGCATGCAGCAATCCGGTTCGCTAGGGGTCCATCAGAAAGCCTGCTCATCGCAAAGAGGTGGTGAAAAAGCTCTATGCGAAAATATGCCGTTCCGAAAACAGGGTAAATAATTTGATTTTGTCCCGCAACCGGGGTAAATAAGAGAGACGGCTGTCAGGAGCACTCGCTGGTAGGCCGAGTGAAATATATTTTTCCACGACCATTGAATAATTTAGATTTTTCGATGGCTTTTGTTGGGGGAAAATGATAGTCATTGATCAAGCCCTTGGATAATAGGCATGTATAATGAAAATAATACATTATACTCCATTCACATGAATAAACTATTCCGAGTGGTCATGACATTCTGACACATTTCCCTATGTATATTTTGAAAATGTTAGGTTAAAGTCATTTTCCTTTCACATAACTATGCAACGTTGTCCTCTCTAAATAGAGGTCGTAGTAATTACGGTTTTTTCAGAATGTGAATTTATTTTGGGAAAATAATGAATTTCAGAAAATATTAATTGAATTCAATAATTCCCAAGACCTGGGAAAGTTGGAGAAACATTTTTTTTTGTTAACACTGAAAATATTTCACGTATATAAACATGGTTGGAAGATTCAGTTATCCTATTTACTTGTACGGGAATCGAGAATCGATTGTCGAAGTTTAAGTGAAAAATAATGAAAGGAGTAGTCCCTTACTTTGTGATGATTCATTCGAAAAAAAAATGAAAGTACTTGAATAACCTTGCAAAAAAACTTCTAAACGAATAGACAAACCTATGGAATTCCCTACTTTTTGAACTTCTTAAGTCTACAGAAGACATTTCAATACCTTATTGCACAACTTGAAATCCGAAAATGTAGTAGTACTACAAAATCTGTGTCATCTTAAAAGATCTTACTCAATTTGCAAAAGTTCTTGGGAATCTATGTGAACGATACACTTGGTTTTCACTCACATACGTCGAAAATGGTGGATGTTGTGACAAATTATTGATTCCAAATCCTCAGGCTTACTATCACAAAAAGCAGATTTCAATTTTACTTAGCACTTCCTGATACTTTGTCTCTGCTTCTTCAAAACTACCTTTGGCATTTTTAGTTTCCGAACGTGATGATTATGTTGACATTGGGAGTAGAAACTGTCATTGACATTTGACAACATCTCATAATTATTTTGACATTGCCGATATTCCACGAGTGCCAACCTGCGTTAGTTTTAAGTAAAAAAACTTGATAGACCTAAATCATTGCCAACCGGGATAGTTTTTAAAAGTGAATGGAGTATACATTCATAGATCAAGTGAAAATTTTGACAATTTCCAGCAATCAGAAAGAATGAAGTTGACGATTCTGACAACTACATTGTATTGTTATCCAAATTTCACCTTTGAATTTGTGGATTATTCACTCTGTTATTTTCCACACTCGCCTGCGGCTCGTGCGCAAACATCACCCTCGTGAATAATATAATACCATTTTATTTTTTTTATACTCATTGCATAATATAATATTTTCCAGCGATCACGAGACATTTGCATCCTACGTTTTCTCGTTTTCGAATTTTGTCGCGCATGCTCTGGAGAACAGCGTGGTATCATATTGTCCAAATGTCTATTCTTTTCGAATTTTGAGCCGAAAATTATCCATTGGACTCACTGGCAAATCCGGTGTCAAAAACAATTCTGTCCGGCCAGCCGTCCATATGTACGATTACTGACGTACGGAAATTCTATCAACTTGAAAATTTCAGGCTTGCTTGCATTTCAAAATGCAAAGATTGAGTGCGTTTATAGGCAAAATCAGCCAAACGGTTTCGAAGTTATAGCCATTGGAAGTTTCGAGGCTATTTCCCCTATATTTCGAGAACTACTGAAGCGATTGGATTAAAACTTAGCAACTAGTTAGGACATAAGGATTTGCAACTTCTCGTGAAATTTTGTCGGGATCATGCTGTCAGTGATTCAAAAAAAAAAATTTTTTCCTGATTAAGTATTCAATTTATTTGAAACAAATTCTGACATTCTTTGAGCTTTATTTTTTATAGCAGTGTACCGAACTTCAGTTCGGTTATCTCTCAAGAGACTAGAAACGAAATATTAAGATGTTAATCATTACATAGTTACCGGGTGTTTCTCGAAAATGATCATTTTAGAACTATTGCTGTAAATTTCCATTCGTTGAAAATTTTCCACTTCTGTACAAACTCCCTCTTAGCAACAATGACAGAAAGTTGATCAGAAGTTGCGCACTGAACAGAAAGTCTTATTGTTTCGGTGAACATTTGATAACTAACATCATCCAAAGCCTTCTTGAAGATAAAAGTTCAAAATTGAATTTCTCCATCCTAACTCCAGAAAAATATCGAGTATGCTGAATTTTTAATATGGTCATTTCAGCTCTATTGAAATATGTAAAATATACGGTGATATAGCTATAGAATTGCGGTTTTCGGCAATGAGTTTTTCATGAAGATTGGCCCTTAGACTCAGACATCAGTTTTCATCTATCTAGTATAGAAATAGGACTTTCCATTCAAAAGTGCCAACCTGTGCAAAAACCAAAATAAAAAAGTGAAACCAAACAAAAATAATAACACACATAAGAAAACTTACGGATCAAAAATTCCACCATAGCAAATCACTCTTTCGAACTTTTCTGAATCTGTCGCTGCAACATAAAAGTCCCTAATAAGTTCGCACATAAAGATATGGTATCATTAACCTGAAAACTGCCGACACCTCAGCTTTTGCCAAAGAAATAGACTCGTTCTTCTCCCTTATTCCTTAGGTGTAAATTGCGATTTGCTATGACTCGAATGCTTTCAGATGCTTTTGGAATTTATTTGATGTTCTTTTTTGCGTCTGCCTTTTCGTGAAGTTGTGAAGTATGAAGAAAGTTGGAACTTGAAGCTTCACGAACGATAACAGGGAATAAATTAGGATTATATTGAAAGAAATATGTCTTGTTTTCGAGTATTTTTCTTGTTTGAGGGAGATTGAATATTTTCACATATACAGGGTATTTTTGCAGATCTGTCAGTACCTCGAGAGGTGAAATTGATTAATTGAAAAACCTCAAAAAGCACTGACGTGAAGTCAGCAGCTTTGGGACGGATATTCATTTTGGGTGATATCCTTTGAGCATGCTCGCGAAAGCTGCTGACTTCATGTCAGTAGTTTTCTAAGTTTTTTTCGAGGAACTACTGGATCGGATGGAAGTCCGAAATTTTATTTCAGATTGTTTTGATGACATCATCACGAAATCTCGCACAAAGTTGTCCATCAGTATTTCCAAACTAGCTGCCAAGTTTTATTCCGAATTAATTAGTATTTTTCGATTTATTCCAGAAAAAACAATCAATCATTCAATCTGATCGCGTCAGTACTTATCGAGATATAAAGGAAATGGCCTCGAAATTTTGAATAAGACCGAAATTTGACATATTATTTTTCCAATATCTCTAAAAATTAACATCGAAGTGGATTGAAATTTCGAATACTTTTGTCAAATATCGACTTTAAGATCTCTTACTAATTTCAGGAAATGTAGTCAATGGTCTCCGAAGGAAACAATCTGTTCAGACAACATTTCGTGAAACATTGAAACGTTGTTGCATCGTCAAGAAGTACTGCTCTGATTCGCGCGTTTTTATTCTTCTGTAGCGAACGCGATCTCTCAGTCCCTACTTAGGATACGCGCGCTCTACTTTATCTCTTGCATCGGGAGTACCCTACATATGACCGCCTCATGCAGGGGACGCTAGCGCTCACGCTGCACCTCGTATATCTTCTCAAGATCTTGTAAGACTGCCGTCTGCGTCTCTCTAGGTCTTTGTTTGGCACCAGGGGGGTGAAACTCCTAGTGGAATATGGGAAGCAATTTTCTGTGACTGTCCACTCGAGATTAAGGGAGATAGAAGATATGAAAGTATAGCTTTCTCCGTCGGGACTGGATGATCCGAAATGACATTTGACTTATAGTATTTTTGCCGGTAAAATAAAAATGGAGTTGTTTACTGAGGGAACTGGCTAGATAAGCTAATAGTTCGTAAATTTTCTATACAGTTTTTTGTATTCTTTACTCGTTTAACTCCTGTAATAATATTTGAAAAATCAAGGAAACCTTCCTCGATCAAACTTAAGTTCACATGAAAGTTTTCCTTAGATGAAAATCCATACGAGTAATGTCAAAGGTTTGTGATAATATCACAGGGTCTCAAAAAAACCTGCATTTTCTCGATTTTGCTACGAATCCTTCTAGATTTTTAACCTGGTAACAAGGCTTCAATATTGATGCAATTCCCGAATATGTTCTGAATGATCATGTAGATATGAATCTTATGATTTGAGTTCCGAAGACAGCTATAATAGTTCCAGTAATGACTCTGAGAAAATCATTGATGCCTTCAACATCTGATCAACCTTCAGTAGAAAGGCCTGATACAACAAGCTTTGCTTCTAGTGCTGAAGTTGCCAAAATTATATAGGTAAATAAAAATTCCTTTTTAGTTGAAAATAAACCTGTATTTTCAGGAAAATTAGGATTCTCAATCATATTTGTCTGTTGAGCAGCAGTTCTTATACCAAATTCATAGAGAACCGTATCTTTCAAATTATTCAAACTCAAAATGAATAGTAGGCAAAAAAAATTAAAATTGTTTATAGAAATCGCCTCTGCGTTAACAGAGTTGTACATACTTTTCAAAGTTTGTAACGCTGTATTGATGCAGTAACGCAGGAGCAATTTGTTTCCATTACCAATAGTTTTCATTATTTTCACTTGTATTTCTAATGTAGGAAAGCCTACCAATATTTTATAGCAACATTTTTCACTTGGAAAAAAAAAGGTTTCCTAAAGTTTTCAATTTTGAATTAATTTGAATATTTGATTTCTAGGTTTTCACCAGTTGCTCCAGGATCCAAGGATTAAATAAAGTGGATTCAGCAACCCTTTGCTGCAAGACTCTTTTGGACATATCCTTGAATGCTAATATTGTTATTATTCTTTCAACTTTTCAACATATCATTTCGTTAATGTTAATAGTTAATGAATTGCAAATGACCTTTTGGTTATTTCTTTATATAATGTTGGTAGATTCTGTATAATTAAACAGAAGAAATAAATGAAGAATCGTAATATAATTAACACATATTACATAGGTAATTGAGTTCACTTCATGTCGGTTTGGTTTTCATGACTGAAAAAGAGTAAAATTCCATTTGAAAACATAAAATGTAGTATGAAGTTAATTTCTATTACCTTCGATCTTATACCTAGCTCTAACAGTTAATTCAAATATTCCCGCCACAAACAAAATACTTTCAACTCTGCATGTTAGGGTCGCTAGTGAGCTTTCCATCCAAAATTAGTTCCCCATCTGGCCGTTGGTGTCGCTAGTGAATGTCCATCTAAGATGGCCGCCACTTTGTTTCCACAGATTAGTAGGGAGTTTACACTTCTTATATATTTGTATTCTATGTTTGGCACTCTAGTACATTCTTATTATGAAAGCCCAGAAGTAATTTGATCACGTAATGGTTGAATTCGTATCCTTATTCAATGATGCGGAGATTATGAGGAATAAGAAATAGGAAAGTCTGACATCGCTGTCGACACTGTCAATGTCAAGACGTTGTTGAAGGTATCGGTAGCCACTGAGGAATTCAGAAACTATATGAAATTCTTGTTGAGATCAACGCAATTTTTGTTCGAATCATTACATCAACTCACAAGTTTGCACTTCGTAGCGCGTTGTATTCTTCAACTGATTACGACATTTCAATCTGATTGCATTCGTTCTTCTTGAGGTATTGCGGATATAACGTTGGAATTCCTAATGAGAACGAAATTTGGCATATTATTTTCCTTTTATCTCTGAAAGCGAACATCGGATCGGATTGAAATTTGAAACGTTGTTGAATAATACTGATTTTAAGGTTGGAGCCGAACTTTGTTGATACCTAGTCAATATTGATGGAGAAAAAAAATATTTCTACATTAAACTGCAAAATTTTCGAATAAATATTTTTTTTAAATTTTCGGATCCACATGAAATTTTGCATCATAAAACTATATGCAAACTATTCGACCGATTTCATCCATTAACGAACTTAACTGAGGTATTCGGACTCCCAACCTAATATGACAATTTCAAGTTGCTAGGTCTTTCCCTTCGAATGTTAGAGCACATACGGACGGACGAACATAATTGACATTGAGCACGGACTCTACCTCTAGTGATGGGACGAGTCGTCTATTTCTCAACTCGATCTACTCGAGTTGAAATGATAGCCAACTCGAGCTGACTCGACTCGGTGCTTATGCTTCCGTGGCTGGCGTTGGCCAGCGAATCGCTCTCGTATCGAATGGAGTTGGGTCCCCTCGAGTCGGGCCTCGACGATGATTCGTTCGCCGGCTCGAGCCTCGATGCCTCGATGTCGATCTACTCGGAGTGAGTAGAAATAGAAATTGGAAGGAATTGTAGAATCGGGACTCGGAATTTTTATGAGTCTCGTTAACAGCTGGCTCATATATCATGTATTGAATTACATTTTACTCTTATGTGAGGAATAATTCAATTGAATATTAAGGGTTCAAATGTTAGTGCCCAACTTTAATAAACAACAGATTTATCGTGAAAAAAGTTTTAAAAAATCACACTTCTCAAAAATGACTGTAAAATAATATTTATAACGAAAAGGGGGCCATTGTCAATAAATAAATGGATAAAGTTCAATCAATCCAACTCGTCTTTAATCACTCCCTTCACGATGCAAATATATTTTCGTTTATAGGCAGTCAATTTTAATTCAGCCGTAATAGACCAACACCCTGTTGAGATCGATCCCGACTGAACTGAAATACAAAATGACAAAATGCATCTGACTCGAGCAGATCGAACTATTGCCGACTGCGACTGCCTATCCGCTAACCAAGTAAAGCCGTATCGATCGACATCGACGACGGGAGGCACCGACGATTCACGAAATCGTGATTTCTACGCATCGAGTCGGGTGCTGAACTATACATCTGAATTGCTTTCGAGTTGACCCGAGTTCATTCAAAAGCAACTCGAGCTGAATCGTCCATAGCGTAAGTCGAGTCACTCGAGCTGGATAGCTCGAGTTGCCCATCTCTATTTCCCTCAGGGTGTTCAACCCAATATTTCTAGACAACTTTCTGCTCAAAATCTGAAAATTGCAGAGAATGTGACGTTAACGCGCTGTTTCCCAGAACAAGCGCGTAAAAAAGAATTTTCTGGGAAAATTTCCTGACACACAATGGGGATATTTCTATGTCTATCCTGACAATTTTGTAATTGTTCGATGTGCTTACTCGTTGTTTTAAGTTATTATTCATGAATGTTAATCGAATAATTAGGATAACTCAATATATTGCGGGATAATTTGATGATTTTGTTTTGATTATTGTCTGGAAATATTTGGTTGTTTATATGATAGCCTTGAAAAAGGACCAACTAAGTCAAAACGTTGGCGAAGCAATAAAATAGTTATTGGACTTGGGTCCAAGTTCCTATTGAACCAATCCTTCTTTAGTTCTACAATGGAAGATAACATTCCATCGACTAAAAATATAATGTCTTATTCACTACCTGCTCAATAGATCTATTCAAAGGCGAGAGTTATTCTGTGTGGAGATTCGATGGTCCCTCTAGTTCCCTACAATTCTAATTGTAGAATGTGTGAATCGTCCAAATGAAAATTCAGACAACATTTCGACTTCTTCGGGGGGCATTTGAGAGTAAACTGAAGAAATTGTTATAGTAAGCGATGTATCCCAGTTACTGCGCCATTTTGCAACTTTAAAAAATGGTCCGTTTCCGGTGCGTTCCACTGCTTTGCTGAACTAATTCCCCTTTCTTCACATAATTCTAAATTCGTGAAATTTTCCATTATCCTCGAAAACAACGAACTGAATACCGAAGAGACCTTGCGTAATTTTTTATTGCCATAACTTAAGAGCGGAAACCGCTGAAATGTACAGAAAACACCAGAAGTTAATTATCTCGTTTTGGGAGATAGAACTTTCTCATTAGAGTAAAATTCCTTAAGTTACGAGACGAATTTGTCTCCAAGCGATACCCCAATAGTGGTAATTACTCCCTTGGGATACAAAATTGCATGTAAATTGGGAGTTTTTAGTCTTGGCGTACCTGAGAAGGATTCAAAAATTCTTGTAAATGGCACAAATTGCATTAAAACACCTGAACTTGACACCCATGAAGAATGAAACAAATTTATAACAAAGTTAAACTTTTTTGTGAATTTTGATGACAAATTCGTTTTGTTGCATAGCATCAAGGACCTACGAAAACCATGTTTTTTTTTCGTGGCGTTATGGAGCAAATGGAAATATCTTACAGATACCATGAAAGTGTTCTTCTGATCATGATTTCATTTAGGACAAAAATCTTCATTTCACATATAACAGTTTGATGCATCCTAACATGTCTATTTCAATTTTACTTCACTTAAAACAAATGAAATGAATGGAAGATTACCTTTGCGAACATGTCAGGTCTTTCTGTGTTAACTGTCATTTGCCACTTGCCAATATATTCGTTTTCTATGCTCGTCACAAAATATTGTATTCATTGTAGATCAAGCAGAGAGAGGTTATTGTATGAGAGAAGAGTCGAGATAGTATTCGTGGAAATTTAAGAATTTTACGAGAAAAAATTTATGTTATTATGTTGTGATAGGTTAGGTTAGGTTAGGTATGTTATTATGTTGTGATAGGTTGTTTTATTGTTTTTATGTTTATTGTATCTTTGAAAAAGAAACAAAGTAGGTCCGAAACGTTGGCTGAGTTTAATAAAGAAATTCGAATACAACACTTGTCCAAATTCCTGTGAACCAACACATCAAAGAGAAGATGAACGTTAACAATGAATCCAATTTAGAACAAAGTATACTTCTGGTTGGATTATATCGATGATAAAGCGCGTGAAAACGGAAACAATACCAAAAATATGATTTTCAGGGAGAAGGGAATATTACTCCAGAATATGTTTATAGATTTTCACGGTAATACAGTATTTTCCGCCCCTAATATCCCCTAATATTAATGATAAAGGAAATTGAAAATAGTGGTTAACTTGGTTCGTTTTCGAATTTTGAGCCGAAAATGTTCTCAAATGACTAGGTTGGACCGTATTCACGATAACGGGCGTACGGAGAATTCTGTCAACTCGAAACTTTTAGGTTAGGTTGCGTTTCAACGGTTGAGTTCATCAACCTAAAATTAGCTGAATGATTTCGGAGATATAGGCATTTGAAATTTTGAGGTTATTACCCTAGTATTTCAGGAATTACTGGAGTGATTGGATTGAAACATAAGCGGCCTTTCGCGAAATTTTGTTATGATCGTGATGTCAGTAAATTTGGAAAGAATTAGTTTTCGAAATATTTCTGCGATTGTTTTTTTCGGAAATATTCATAATTTCGAGAAACAATTCGCTCGCACCTTGAGCTCTGTATTTCACAGCAATGTACCAAATTCCACTCCGATGCGATTAACAGGATACTTAGTTTTTTTCGCGATTACGCAGTTTTTCTTACCATAACTCAAAAAATACTGATTCAATCATGAAGAAACTTGTCAGCTAGTGTGAAAATGCTGATTAACAACTTTGTGCAAATTTTCGTGATGATTGTGTCATAAGAACCAAAAAAATTTAAATTTATTTTCGAATATCCAATATTCTGTGTTCTTCTGATCATATTATCTTCATGAAATTCTCCATGAACTGTCATTTTCCGATGAAGTAATGGATTTCAATAGACGACTTCGGCCCAAGTTGCCAACCCACAATTTTCTTCACAAATTTACTTTCACTGGGGAACGAGAATTTCAGGACAAATTCGACATGATAGGGTTCGCGTTATTCATAAATATCCGTAAAAGATGCCTCAGCCCCTCAAACAAGATAACTCCTTCCAAATATAGGGTTTTGTTGAGATCATCTCTGATTGGCTGAAATTTAAGTTGGAATTCCTGATTTCATGTTAATAGTGTCAAATTTATATAGGATATATTCCGCAAATCAACTTGGTTTTTTCGGTTGCCAGTTTTTCATTCCGTAAATATGAAATATTCGGTTGGTTCCTGAAAAAAAGGTTAATTACGGAATTTGATTGATGAAAAAACGTTCTGTCTGTCACCAGAATGATAGTCAATGTTCTATGGTACTATAACCATAGCATAGAACAATCTTTATTTACTTAATGATCCATAGAACATAGAAGAGACAACAATCAACAATGGAAAAATTACTAGGTATGGTCTATGGATCATAAGGTTGATAAAGATTGTTCTATGCTATGGATATATGTTACCATAAAACATTGATTGTCGTTCTGGTGCAAAGACTTAATATGTCTATGTTCTGGTGACAGAAAGATTGCTTCTTCATCAATCAAATTCCGCAATTAATCTTTTTTTTCAGGAACCAACCGAATATTTCATATTTACAGAACGGAAAACCGGCAACCGAAGTAACCAAGTTGATTTGCGGAACATATCCTTTTGGAACATTTCGTTGCCTTCACAAACAATACAAACAGATGAACTTCAAAGTGCCAAAAAACGTATCATTTCGGTACTCAGTACTCAGTTGATCGAGGAAAATATACATTGTTTTTGTCCAAAGTTCTCGTCAGTTCTATGATAATTCTCAAACAATATTTCTTATCCGTGGAATATTCCAATAAATTACACTTGTGCATAAAAATCATCAGATGATTTCAAATTCAAGCATATTATCTCATGAAAATTGCATTCGTTTATTTTGCCTTTCGTCAAGATATGAATTAAGATAACACGCTATCTTGCAAAGTTATCGGTAATTTTTATGCACTTGTACAACAATAATCGAAAATTGGATTCACTTAGTAATTCAATAAAGAAAGAAAGATCCTGGCACCTTTGCATTACCTAAAATTATCCAGACCAACCAATTTCGAAAAATATCCCTAATTTCAGCGTTATGTTGAAACCTGGCTGTAAATTAGCTGAGAGTTTTTGAATTGAAGTTCTCTTGCTAACATAGCAATTGCACAGAGCAAGAGCAACATCATATGAAAACTATGTACCCACTATTATCTCCTTCATTCGATCGATTAAGTATTCCAACGAATTACGTGGTATGCAGTTAGAAATTGAGCACCAATATTCCTCGACCTTAAAGCGAATCCTGGGCAAGGATAATGGACTGGAACTGGTTAGAGAGACCGAGGTATAAATTGGATAACAATGAAGAAGATTATGCACTCATCCTACCAATGGCATACCACATAGGTATTAATATAATGGCATTGTTCCAGACATGCCAAACGTACGGAATTTGGGGAGATTACTAGTTACGAACGATTTCCATTTTCTCTTGTACTCCTCTATTTGAGTTTGAATAGTTATTACCTTTTTTCCTATGAGCAAAGAGTATGATTTGTGTGGAGAAGGGTTTCCGCCAGACCTTCATATAATTAGGGAAACATTCGATTTGAATACCAAGACATGCAAGCTTTCAATGAAAATGAGAAAATTTCCATTAGTTTGACGAACACCTATGGCGTGACGAATTATAATATCAGACATTTAAACTCACTTGAACGGTACTAACGGTAGGCCATGAAATTTTCGACAGTTTTCACTATGTATAATTCAATATGTTATGTTATAGTAACTTACCTATGTTTGTTCTATACAGATGTTATTGGCGTCTGAATTTAAGATTGCAGCGCCACGGTGGCTAGTTTTAGAACCTTAGATACAGACATATATTTTGTTTTGATAGTCGATAGCGTACTGTTTGTAAGCGTTTGTTTTGATAATTTTTGATTTCACTATTTATTCAAAGACTTTTTAGAGAGTAATACTGGGAGTACATATTCCATTTTCATAAAGTAGGTATGTAGCATTCTTCAATCTTATTGAGTGTAGCAACTCTAAAATTCCGGGGATATCTCCAAGGTTAGACAGTATTTCAATATTATTTATTTTCAGTTCCAAATGGCAAGATTGACTTTGGTGGATTTCTCTGGCTGTCTTGAAAGTTGAAAAACAGATAGTATTGTAAAACATACGTTTTGGAATAATGGAAAAATACTCATAACTTTACTATTTTCATAGCGAAGGACTAAATACTCAATATATTGTGAATAAAATGAATACATTCGCATCGAACTAATACTACTTGTATCGTAAGTCTTATTCATTATGGATTGTCAAAGATATTTTCCAACACTCATATGGTTGGTCTTGAAAAAGCTCTAATAAATAAGTCTTGTACAACTTTGCTTTCATCGACAGAAGCACTTTGAGCGAACAGTATTCATCAAAAGATATTTCCTTGTTGAGACGCTTTTTTTTCAAGAGTCAGTTCTATCACTATAAAACATTTACGTTGTTCCTTAATGGTCAGTTCAACAGGCAGATTTCTGGAAGGCATAGCATTCCTCTTAGATAACTTTCTCTGATTGGATTAGGGGCCTGGAAAAAAATTGTCTTCATGAATGTGATCTAATATTTCATGAGCAATTCGTGCTTACCTCTATAAAAATGATCATCATCGGTAAAATGCAGGTAACAGACTCTCATAAATCTTGTTTCTTGGTTTTTATCGATTCTTCAACACTTTCAGGCCCGACTTGTTAAAGGAAGTTTCTTTCACCCGAACTCGACATTTTTCACCGGGCTGTGGAAATCTATGGGAAGGGACATTTGAGTTTGCTTTTCCCCAGTAGAAGCACTTGTAAAATCACACAAACGCCAAGAAAAATGCATAAACTTTCTCATTTTCTTAACATTTCTTATAACTTGTCAATGGTAATGTCTGTACCTCGGGTTACTCGGATAGCCACCAGGGGGTGTGGCGCTTATCTTCATTCGCCAATTGATGAAAATATGTAAGATTTGACAACGTCTTACTGAACTATTTTGATCTTTACGACTTTTCACTAGCACGAACCTAATAGCTAAATTTTAGTTACAGATTACTCTCAACAAATAGAGTATTTTTGTTATGAGCCATTTTTCCAGGTTTGATTCAAGTAAAAATTTAAAACCATTTAAATATTTTTCGCTGTGCTAATTCACCTCTGCACTTTATTTTATGAATAAATTCAGCGCAGATAACTTTCACGGTAATCTATTGATTGAAATTCAAAAAAATCATCGATTAGACTCATTTGCTCAGTCAATTCTTATGATTGGATGAGATTCTGGTATTTTTGTAAAGAAGATATTTCACTACCCTTGACCAGTAAAATATTAATATTCCACTCGATATTCGTGCATTTATTCGTTTCGGCCTCAAGATCTCACAAAATGTTATTCTAATAATAATATAATATTGAAAACCCCATAATTATAAAAATTTTCATCAAACCTATGAATTATTTGAATGAACTCACTAAATCATTCATCAATAGTCAAAAGTCTGGTCACAAAATAGAAGAATAATTCTGTGGTCTGGATGAACGTGGGTGGAACCTATTCAAGGCCTTCACTAGCTTATGGGCGGATACACAAACATGGAAATTTTTTGAAAACTTCATCAGATTCAGCGTTGAATATATCGAAAACGGTTCCAAAAGAGATTATAAAAAATAACTAATTATTCTACAAGATTCTTCAGATTACTTAAAATGAACTGCATTCTTTATGCAAATTTCATAGAGTTTTCTGAATCTGTCAGCTCATAACTAGGAAAGCGTTTCGAGTAGGAAAAAGAGATAACTTGGAGAATACTGGTCCAAGTTATAGAAAACATCACACCGAAATGAATTCCGCTCGGAATAACTATGCCAAAACTGAGAATAGAATTTTTTTTTCATGGGAATATCAATGTCCTGTATTTTTTCCAGGAATGAATAATTTCAAATATGCTCAATATAACACAATCTATGATCTAGAAGACGATGCAGTCCCCATCATACTTCCCCAAAAGGGTTTAATGGAAAAACGCTGCAAATTTTACACAAGGGTTTATTATTTTCTCAGTTAAATAACCCAGTACCATCATATATCCGATTATTCCACTGAGTTCCAATCTCAGAACCGAATGCGATGATTCATTTTCGGGATAATTGGAAATTTGCAGCGTTTTTCTTTATAACTCAGGGACCACTGGCCGGAAATCATCCGGGTGAAAATTTTTAGGTTTAAATGACTATTTGAGTTCACTGTAGATAAAATACTGATAATAACATTTTAGGTTGCGTTGTGCAACAGTAACCAACGTTGAGAGTTTCATGAAAAGTCGGTGGTTTTCGAGAAATAATTTTTTTCCTCCTACCCCCAGTTTTGAGCCCTTAGCGTACGCCGATCTTGCTGAAAAGCTTGGAGGATCAATCTCGAGCGACACACGATTTTTCTACCAAGTTTCACGGCTTTCGGTTCAGTACTTTCAGAGAGAAGCCCTGGACAACTGACGGCGTACAGGCGGCTTTTTTCTGAAGTTCATTAAAAACATACTCCAAAATGTAAACTGTGCAATTTTCAGGGGGGTAAATTTTTTCTCGATCACTAAGGTTTATTATTTGATTTTATCACATAATAAACCAAAACAATGTGACTAACATAATATAGGTATCTATAATAGAAAAGTAATATTCTGTTATAACGTGACAAGTCGACGTTTTGGCAACGAATTCGAATATGCGCGCAAAAACTGCTGACTTCACGTCAGTGCTTTTATAGAATTCCAATGCGTCATTCCTAATTTTCTCAATCGGATCCATAAAAATTCTATATTCTATGATATAAAATAACCCCAAAATTCATTTTCATCTCAATTTCGAATCAAACAAAAAACTAGAATAAAATGAAATACACCCAGCCAAGAGCGATGTAATAAACTTTCTTCGCCTCTCATTTATGGCTTTGCCATGAATCGATCTGCCGATCGTCCGGAGCTAAACACGACATTGAAATCTATCAAGCTGTACATCTGCAACACTGTTATAAAAATTTCAATCAGATATCAATTCAAACACAAGTCATTCCTAGATTTCCATTTAGATATCTCCCTTTCGAATACCATCTATATAGATGAACTTATTATTGCACTCTTGTCATTGTAGGTGGAGGGACTATTTTTTTTACAGAACAACGGTTCGTGCTTCTGTTATCCCTCAGCTATGTTGCCAAAGTGTTGAATATTCATGAAATTTAATATTGGCCGAACGTATCTAGTCTGCTTTCAGCTGACGCTGAAAATGTTATTTTTATGGCTGCTTCTGTGCTTACCAGTACAGGTTTTCTAGAAATAATCACCTGGATCTTGTTGGCGAAATTCACCTCCGGTGAATTTCGGGATGATATGTGGACTCATCTAATTTTTTTAATTAGATTCAGAGCCCGAGCAGAATGTGACCTTCATTTGAATAGTGAAATTCTGAAATGAATTTTATCATGGAAAATGGCGGAAGCAGAGAACCTTTACAAAATTTCTCTTCGTCTTGTTGTTTGGATATCATATGTAATACCACTGGAGATGAAATTTTGCAGGCAATATTCCTCGAATATAATATGAAAGTTTGGTACTTGGCAATTTTGCGAATCACCTTGATATTAAAAACACGATTGGCATTCGATATCACTATTCCATGACAAAATATATCTAATAGTAATATTATACATTTGGGAAAGAGACGAAAACAACAATTCCAGCTTTCTTTGAACATACGCGCAAAAGCTGCTGATTTCACGTCAGTGCTTTTCTGGGTTTTTTTCGATAGTGTACTGGATTTCAATTCGATCTAATCTGAATTTCAGGTTCATACAAAATTTCATGAGGATAATACGATCAGATCGTCACAGAATATTGAATGTTTGAAAAAAAGTTTGAATTTTTTTTCAAAATGTTCTGATGACACGATCATCACGACATTTTGTACAAAGTTGTTAATAATTCAAACTAGCTGTCAAGTTTCACCAAAATTGAATTAGTGATTTTTGGGTTATTCCGAAAAGACAACTATATCCAGGAAACAGGTCGACCGTAAGCACAATAACTTCCGGAACAGCGTCGTGCTATCATTTCGTCCAAATGTCTGTAATTTTCGAATTTTGCGAAAAATGGTCTCAAACGACTAGGTCGGGTTCACCGATGTCGAATCCGGTGTCAAAATCGGTTTTGACTGGCCGTCCGTCCGTAGACACGATTACGAGCATACGAAGAATCCTATCAACTTGAAAATTTCAGGGTTGGTTGCATTTCAAAGTGAAAGGTTAAGTTCGTTAATGGGTAAAATCGGTCAAATGTTTTCGGAGTATTAGCTATTTGATGTTTTGGGGTTCCCTGATATTTCGAGAATTGATTGAATTGAAACATAGCAGTTACATAGTTGGAACATAAGGAGAAAACTTTTCGGAAAATTTTTTTGAGATTGTACCTACATACAAAATCAATTTAATTCGGAAAAACTTTTGCTCATACTTTGAGCTTCAAATTTTGCAGCAGTGTACCAGATAACAGTCGATACGAAAATAACCTTTGGAGATATTGTAAAAAAAAATATGTCAAATTTCGTTTTTTTTCTCGATATGGTTGATTTTTTTTGGAATATCTCGAAAAGTACTGCTTCAATCATCATGAAACTTGGCAGTTTATTTGGAAAGGCTGTGTCATAACTTTGTACGATTTTCGTGATGAACGTGTCTTCAAAACAATTCGACCAGAAATTAAATTTTTTGTTTTCTCAAATATTCAATATTCTGTGATCTTCTTGTCATACTATTCTCATGAAATTCTGTACGAACCTTCGTGATTAAGGTCCAAACTTACTCTACAAATATCTGGTTTCTGAATTGCTTCTTTCGGAAGTTATTGTGTTTACGGTCGGCCGTAAGGAAATAACCTCAAAAATTCAAATAACTATTACTCCAGAATGGTTTTGACTGATTCTCCCATTGAAGGATCTTATAGTCTCATATATATATATATATATATATATATATATTCTTTTGAGAACGAGCATTACAATTCTAAGATATATCACAGTGTTAGCAGAGGAAATGTAAACGGGGTACCATACATATTTGCGTATGATACAAGAGCACAGATAAAAACCTCAGGAAAAATTCTGTCTCCCCGCATAAGTGTAGTAATTTGTTTATAGAAGATGGATGGCATCTTTTTCATTTGAAAATAATTTTTTCGTCATCTTGAATTCATTTCGACAAAATATCTTGACATAATATCTGAAACAGAAAGAGGGACAGAAAACCAGAAGGAAGCAGTAAATAATATTACCTACATTTGCTCATGACCGAGAGGGTCTTTCGACCAGGTTCAGTCCTCCAAGCGATGATTTTCAGATCCTCAGATAAACGAAGAACGCTACAGGCCCCTTTCTTGGGGAAACATCTCCCATAGATCCATAATTGTTCATTTCGAACTAGAAATCTAATAAAATAACGGGAATAAAGTGAAAAACTTGTGACATGTATTATGTCAGGATGACATAATATTATATTATTATTATAGTCTCATTAAAGTGCGCGACCTACCTTCGAACTAACAAGTTGCCAGCTTATTCCATTCGAAGCTATGGAGTCCTCGGCCGACTGACCCACCAAACAGAATGGATTTTGACAACGGATTCGTCATCAGCGAGTCCAACCTGGTCATTATTTGGATAAAACGATAGCTCGCTATTCCCCAGAACATGCCTGCAAAAACTGACATTTCGGCCAAATGATAACGCGCTGTCTTCCAGACCAAGCCCGCGAAATATTTACTGAAGTCAAAAAGTACGTTACAAAATAATGCTAAGTCCACTTGAGAAATGTCAAAACCAAAAAATAAGAAATGAAATATCCCTCCAATGTTCCGTATGGAAGAAACATAAAAAACATTCCACACTCTCATAACACAATAGGAGGGGCGTGGAAACCAATTGGCCATAAATGTTTTCTCCATAAATACACTCTCGTGTTCTCGTACCCTTATACGATACTGCAGATCCACCAAGAGGCACAAAAAGTCCAAACAAAACCCCATCAATTGTTGTGTGGTAGAGGAGTTATCGAAAGTGAACCCTGCCCGCCTAAATCAAACATGTCTGATGCAGCGAAATATGATGTGGAGTAAATTGAACGAATATCCTACAAAGCGTTTACTGCTCTTCTGTTTATCCAGCTCAATGGGAGGAGATAACAGGGTGAAGCACTGGATTGTTTTCGTTTTTGGAAAGTCAACTTTCGATCTTATGTTTATAGTTTTCATTGGTTATGTTCTTCGCATAAATGTGTCTTCGTCATTTTTTTCAACAGTCAATATCAACAGATTGATGAAGATAAAGGATTTTTCAATAAGAGGTGTTATTTTAAATAGCCCGCTTGTTCGGTTGATGTCACTTTTGAAGCTGTCATTTTTTGACATTTGACAAGAAGAAACTACGCCATTGATAAAAATGGAACGATACACGCTTCAACAACGCATTGAAATTATTAATATTCACTATAAAAATGATGAAAATTTGGCAGGGACGGTTCGTAGAACTCGAAAATTTTTGGGTCGTCGTGAAGCACCTTGTCAGACCTTAATGAAGAAATTGGTGGAAAAATTCGAGCTGTTGGGACAAGTTAGTGATGAGAAGAATAAAACCCGTGCACGTCGCTCAAGAACAACCTAGAATATTGCTGCTGTAGCCGACAGTGTTGAAGAAAACCCAGGATTGCCCATTCCTCGTCGTCCTTTGGAATTAGGCATTCCACAAACGTCATTACACCGTATTTTGCATAAATATTGGGGTCTTGAGACTTAGAATGTTCAGTTAACACAAGAACTCAAGCCGGCTGATCATCAACAACGTCGTGTCTTTGCTGATTGGGTCATTGAAATGAAAATGATCCGGAATTCCATCGAAAAATCATATTGAGTGTTTGGCCCATTTCCACCTCGGTGGCTTCGTCAACAAGCAAAATTTTCGCATCTGGGGCTCGGTAAACCCGAGAGTTATTGTTGAAAAGCCTCTCTATCCTCAACGTGTGACTGTTTGGTGCGGTTTATGGTCCGGCGGAGTCATTGGACCATACTCTTTCGAAAATGAGGCTGGAGCAACAGTTACGATGAACGGATTGCGCTATCGAGAGATGATTAATGATTTTTCATGGCCGGAATTGGATGGTATTGATCTGGACAACGTTTACTTTCAACAAGACGGCGCTACGTGCCACACAAGCAACGAAACCATTGATCTTTTGCGGGAAAAGTTTCCGGAACTTGTTATCTCTCGCAGAGGTGATCACAATTGACCACCGAGTTCTTGTGATTTAACACCTTGCGACTTCTTCCTTTGGGGCCACGTGAAAGAAAAGGTCTACGCCAATAGCCCAGCGTAGATTCAAGACCTCAAAGAATTCGTGAGGCTATAGAGGACATAGGGCAGTCACTTTGCACTTTGGTCAAGGAAAATTTCATTGAAAGGATATGGTCCTGTAAGCGTGTTCGTGGTGGTCATTTGTCTGATGTTATTTTCCACTATTAACGGCATAGCTTCTTCTTTATTATGGAATAAACATCCGATCATTCATATTGAAAAATGGTATTTATTTTTTAATATCAAAAAAACACCTCTTATTGGAAAACCCTCTACTTTCAGTATGAATCAATGGGTAATTCAATTCATATCCAATCATACTTTTGGCGAAGTGTCCTTCAGATACAACTCGCGATGTTCTGCTGCATCTGCATCATCGAAAGGCCAGGAGCTCCTAATAACCAAATAGCAATAGGTACGTTTTTCGGATAGTTTGCTGGATTGTCAATATTTCCCAGTATTGGGTGGGTAACATGATGTGAAAAACATGGTGTGCTCATCTGAAAAATGAGAGACGCCAGCTAGCAGAAAATACAAAGGGTTATTTATTCTGTGCACTGAATTATAATGCAAATTCAAAGCACAGAATATATAACTCCTTGTATTATCTGTAAGCTGACGACACCCACTTCTCGGATGAGCACACCATGATTTTTACATTATGGGTGGGTAACTTTCGTCACCAGAGACGAAATAAAAATAAGATGGCGAACATAAAGTTCACCTTGGAGTTTAATATTGAATATGAAAAGTGATTCCTAGAAAAAACTATATTTGCATGTAGTTTAGGCATCCGTTCGATTAAGATGTCATGGAATTCATTAAATTTTTACAAGCAAATGAAACTGTCAAACAACTTTAATGCTGAGATGGGAAGAATATTCCTCAATCCTTTTCGGGTCTTCCATATCATTTATCTTCCATATATTTGTTATTTATTTATTTTATTTTATTTTATTATATTCTCACTGATCTTTTCACTAAAATAGTTAAAATCGTGGATACAAGGTATATGGGAAAAAAACATGTTTTTCTGTCTGATTTCATCGAGGGTTCCAATTACCTTCAAAAGAGGTATCTTGAAGAGGTTAATATGTCAGGTTGGGAAACGAGAAGGTAACAAGACAAAATTTTTTTTTCTCGTTATATTTTGAAAAACCTGTTGCAGTTGATGATTCAGTTGTAACTATTAGTTCCTTTCGAATGAATATGTTCATAAGAAATATTCAGTGGACTGACAATGAGTTGAAATGAAGCCTTTTGGTATAAATTCATATTATAACCACATCGATGAATAATGTTCAGAAGATAAAGCAATGTTATAATATTTATTGTATTCTCCCTTGAAAAATCCGAATAAGTGAGAAGCAAAATTATATCTGAAATTGTTAAAACATACGGGTATCTATCCAAATTAAAGATCATCTTTCATATTATTCCTTGAAACTCCAAAATGACAAGAGCAGGAGATTATAACGATGGAAGATTATATCCTATCACTATTCGTCCATGAATATGCAACTATGTTTATCGGAAAGAAAATAATAACTGAAGTATCAAATTATTCAGTACATTTATAGGTATCGATATCTCACGAACAATTTCAAGGTTGAAGTCATTAACACTCCTTAAAATAAATCCAGCAATATCAATATTTTCCTTTATAGATTTGAGGAAATGAAATGATTTTTCATTTCTGATTAATGATCATTATTTTCATTCAGATGCAGCAAAGAAGGTATTATCACGACTATTTTCCTCGTCGTAATTTCCACCAATCAGAAACACGCAGTTTTGAATTACAAATGGTTTTTAGGTGGAAAAACTGTTTGGTAGGAGCTGTCAGCAGTTTCTTCGAGCTTACCCGCGGTAACACTTGACAGTTATTGTCACCAAAAATTACAATACCTATACATGATGCATGCAGAATAATCTGTTACTCATGAAATAGTCTTTCAAATACCATTTGGGCATCTGATTTTTCCTGTGAAAAAAATCGAAAAAACACATTGCAAAGTAATATTTTTCAACAAAAAGCATCCGTGCAGGTGAAAAAATCCTCGTTTTCGTCTCGGATTTTTGTTGCCACCAGCACTCATGCTTCTTGTTGAAATATTACTCAGCAACGTGTTTTTTTCGATTTTTTTCGGAAAAATTAGATGACCTTATGATATTACTCACGAAAATATTTTATGTCATCGAACCGTCTACGTTACAATAGTTCACACTTCACCTAGAGGTTACAATTTACAAAAAGAAGGGGAACTTCGAGAAGACTCGACTCATGTTATTCACAAATCAAAAATTGATTTTTTTGTAGCATTCGACTTCATGCTGAAATCGAAAAAATATTTTTCTATTAGCGCACAGTGTTATGCGAATACGGATAATACGTTTTCATGTTTTCACCAGACGACTGGGATACTACAGAAATCAATTTTTCATTGTTTTCGATTTCATTCACTTTTTGATAATTTATTTAAATTTTCTTGTGGAATAACGATTAATATCACTAGACATATAACGTTCAACCATCATCCTCGTAGAGAGACTGCCGACGAAATATTTCACCCCATGAAAATCTTTTTCAGAATTGTCCCAGAAATTTACATTTTCATTCATGATTCATTACCTTAGATTCAATGAAATAAATGTGGTTCCATTTTTCACCTGTCTGAATTTGAAGGGGAGAAAAAAATACGTGTTTGTTCCATTTAACTGGAGTCATTTTTCTCTAAAGGAGATGAAGAGTAATATATAATTCCTTTAGCTGAAACTTATATAGAAAAGTTTTTGTTTTCGATAGAGCCAAAAAACCTAATTTCCTGGCTCTGAAAAGTTGCAGACTGCACTCGGGACAATCATAAAAATCGTCAACAATTTAGTTTTTCTTCGCCATAATAAATGATCAATTACCTGTCTCTCATCTCAGTAATCCATCAATCTAACTGGAACCCTACTGCATACCCCATGGACTATCACAAACCCTCATATCAACCCCTTCGCTCCTCCTAGTACCAAACAGATCCACCCCCGAAAACCATCCGAAGATGTCCCTCCACTTTATCGTCCCACAGCAAAGTTTCGGCAAAATACCGCAAACTTCAGGAACGCGACTCTGAAACTAGCACCGAATATCGTCTGACGTCGCCAAGACCAGTCCGTTAACGACTGATGAGTGGCAACCCGCAGCGCTCTCGAGAGATAAGAGATGCCGCGCATGCGCTTCAGGTTGCCCTACCCAGGACCCGCGACTGCGAGAAGGACGACTCCGTCAGGAGAGCAACAGCGTGACGTCCTTTCGATGGTTTTCTTCTGCTGCATGTCGAAGGGCTGATGAAAAATTCAGGGGGTTTGATGTAGAAGGGGATAACCTTTCGGGTGATCTGAAAGTCAGTTTGTTTCGGTGGTCCTGAATACGGATGATTATTTGGATTCGGGTACCATCAGAAGGTTGCATTTCCTACATTCTTGATGCATATGAAGATGGAAGACACTACTGGAATTGGCCCAACTCGATAAAATTCTGTAAAGTCGGTCGGTAGGCCTTGGAAGAAGTCTGTTAAGTTTTTTTCACTAGAACTGAGTCAGGTTTGCACTTATTTTTGCGCGCATGTTCTAGGGAAACAACGTGCTATCATCGTTTGGTACAAATGTCTGTAATTTTCGAATTTTGAGCCGAAAATGGTCTCAAACGACTAGGTTCGACTCACTGATGACGAATCAGGTGTCAAAATCGATTCCGTCAGGCCGCTCGTACGCACGATTACAGGCGTACGGAGAATCCTATCAACTCGAAAATTTCAGGGTTGGTTGCATTTCAGGATGCGAAGGTAATGTTCGTTGATGAGCTAAATCGGACGAACGGTTTCGAAGTTATAGCTCTTTGAAGTTTTGAGGTTATTTTATTGATGTTTCTGGTGAAGCGATTGGATTGAGACTTAGCAACTAGATAGGGGATAAGGATTTGCAACTTTTGCGAAGAAAAAAAAAAGAAACGACTTAGAAACTCGATATTTGAAGAGTAGGTTTGGACCTTAATTACGAAGGCCGAATTCGTGAATGGCTAAAATCAACTTAATGATTCGGCACCCATTCAAAAATTTTTTTCCACAGTATTCCCAAACATACAGTCTAGATCGAATTGAAGTCCAATAATTCATGGAAAAATGACAGTTCGAAGGTTCATACAGAATAGACGACTTCGGCCCAAGTTGCCAACCCACAATTTTCTTCACAAATTTACTATCATTGGTGAACGGGAAATTCAGGACAAATTCGACATGTTAAGGTTCGCGTTATTTATAAATATCCGTAAAAGATGCCTCAGCTCCTCAAACAAGATTATTCCTTCCAAATAGAGGTTTTTTTAGGCTGAAATTTGAGTTGGGATTCCTGATTTCATGTTAATAGTGTCAAGTTTATAAAGGATATGTTCCGCAAATCAACTTGGTTATTTCGGTTGCCAGTTTTCCGTTCTATAAATATGGAAAATTCGGTTGGTTTCTGAAAAAAAGGTTAATCACGGAGTTTTATCGATGAAAAAGAAATCTTTCTGTCACCAGAACATAGACATATTAAATCTATGCACCTGAACGACAATCAATGTTTTATGGTAACATATCCATAGCACAGAACAATCTTTATTTACCTTATGATCCATAGACCATACCTATGAATTTTTCCATTGTTGATTGTTGTCTCTTCTATCTTCTATGGATCATGAAGTGAATAAAGATTGTTCTATGCTACGGATAGGTTACCATAGAATATTAACTGTCGTTCTTCTGACAAAAAGATTGCTTTTTCATCAATCAAATGCCGTAATTAACCTTCTTTTCAGGAACCAACCGAATATTTCATATTTACGGAATGGAAAACCGGTAACTGAAATAACCGAATTGATTCGCGGAACATATCCTATATGAATTCGACACTATTAACATGAAATCAGGAATCCCAACTTAAATTCCAACCAATAAGTGATGATCTTAACAAAATCTTATATTTGGACGGAATTATCTTGTTAGAGGAGCCGAGGCATCTTTAATGGATATTTAAAAATAACGCGAACCTTATCATGTCGAATTTGTCCTGAAATTCCAGTTCCCCAGTGATAGTTAATTTGTGAAGAAAAATTTGGGTAGGCAACTTTGGCCGAAGTCGTCTATTGAATGAGGATAATATGATCAGAAGATCACAAAATAGTAAATATCTGAAAAAAAAAATTGAACCTTTTTTTTCAACTTCTTCTAATGACTCGATCCTCACAAAGTTTCGCACAAAGTTGTTCATCAGCATTTTCGAACTAGAAACTAAGTTTCAGTACGATTGAATGAGTATTTTCTGAGTTATTTCGAAAAGAACAACGATATCGAGAAAAAAAACACGAAATTTCACATATTTTTCCCGATATCTCCGAGAATCTTATCAAATTGAAATTTGGTACACTGCTGCGGAATATAAGGCTCAAAGTCTGCGTCAAATTATATTCAATTATGATGAACAGTTGAAGAAAAAATTTTTTCAAACAAATTTTTGAAAAAAATTTTTCCAAATTTACCAGCAGTATGATCCGAACAAAATTTCACGAAAAGTTGCTCGTCGTTATATTCCAAATAACAGCTTATCCTTCCACTGGTTCCAGTAGTTCCCGAATAATCACATTTCAAAAGGCTCTAACTACGAAACCGTTTGGCCGATTTTGCCCATTAACGAACTTAAGTGTCGCATTTTGAAATGCAACCCATCCTGATTGTTTCAGGTCGATAGGATTGTCCGTACGACCGTAATCGTGCATTCGGCCGGCCGGCCGGACAGAATAGATTTTGACACCGGATTCGTCATCAGTGAGTCGAACCTAGTCATTTGAGACTAGTTTCGACTCAAAATTCAAAAATTATAGACATTTGAACAAAACGATAGCACGCCGTTTCCCTTGAACATGCGCGTAAAAACAATATCGGCAAATTTTCCAGGTGTACAACCTGTTCACTTGAACTATTTTCCAGAATTTCATGAGATTCGGTGCAGATCTGCAAATGTACATTTTACGAAACTGTACTAAATTTCAGCTTGACGGGAAATCAATTCTCAGAAATGTTAGAATGAATTCGTTGAAATCCGTTGTTATTTCCTCAGTTTTGTCGTTATTTCTTCCATAAATCAAGAAATACCGCTTCGGCTACTCATTTCGAGCGCTAGAAAGATCCTGACCCCACTACCTTGCTTCTCTGGAATTTTAAAATGAACTTTTTGTCGAGGATGTAAACAGTTAGCATTTTCTCACGTATTCGAACGAATAAACACATCCACACGGCCAATTTAACCATAAAATAACCCTCCTCTCACACCTCACCATTCTCTCGTACACGCGACCTTTAATCCCCAGGCAATTAATTCGCAATATTTACATCCAGCCCCAATGAGACCGCTTTTTATAATTAATCAACTGCTCTAACATTGACGGTTGTGGTAGCGGGATAACGAGTCGTTATTGGCTTGTCGCTATCGACATTCATTCTGGGTTTATCGGACCAAAAACCATTGTAAGGACATCGTAATCTATTTTGACACCGCTTCGTGCAGAATACTAAAGGTTGATTTATAACAGGAACGATTGATGGTGAGCGGTTTGGAATAAGGGGGGTGAGGGTAAAATAAAAAATTTCAAAAAGTACTGCCGTGAAGGCAGCAACTTTTGCGCGCATGTTCAATGTAAATGACCGCTTCAGCAACGAATTTGAACATGCACACAAAAGCTGCTGCCTTCACGGCAGTACTTATTGAAATTTTTACTGATAAATTACTGGATTTCAATTCGATCAAATCTCTATTTTTGGAAATATTGGAAAAATAACATTTTGAATGGGCATATCTACGGAATCATTGGGCGGATTTCACCCATTCACGAATTCGACCTTCGTAATTAAGCCCCAAACCTACTCTACAAATATCGAGTTTCTAAGTCGTTTCTTCCGGAATTTATTGTGTTTACGGTCAGCCTAACGGCCGACTGCGTAAACACAATAACTTCCGAAAGAAACAACTCAGAAACTCGATATTTGTAGAGAAGGTTTGGACCTTAATTACGAAGGCCGAATTCGTGAATGGGTAAAATCCACCCAATAATTCCGTAGATATACCCAATCAAAATTTTATTTTTCCAATATTTCCAAAAATACAGATCAAATCGAATTGAAATCCAGTACTTCATAGAAAAATAACAGTTCGAAGTTTCATACAGAATTTAATGAGGATGATATGATAAAAAAATCATGGAAATTTTTTTTTTCAAATTGTTCTAATGACACGATTATCACGAAATTACGCATAAAGTTTTCTTTCAGGATATCAAAACTAGCTGTGAAGTTTTATCAGGACTGAATCAGTATTTCTCGAGTTATACCGAAAGAATCTACGATATCGAGAAGAAAACCTCGAAATTTGACATATTTTTTCCCGATATCTCCAAAACTTAGGATCGTGTCGAAATGAAATTTGGTACACTGCTGTGAAATATGAAGCTCAAAGTGTGGGTGGATTTGTTTTTTGATATGATGAATGTTCTCCGGAAAAAAAATTTTTTTTTTTAATTTACTGACAATACGATCCTGACGAAATTTGGCTCAAAGTTGCGCGTTGTTATACTTCACCTAACTGCCAAGTTTGAATCCAATCGCTCAAATAGTTTCTGAAATAAAAAATAAATAACTTCAAAACTTCAAGTGCCTATAACTCCGAAACTATTCGACCGATTTGGCCCATTAACGAACTCAACCGCGGCATTTTGATGCGCAACCGATCCTGTAAGTTTCAACTTGCTAGCTTGCTTCTGTCGACAGTTATTGTGTCTACGGCCGGACGGACGGCCGGCCGTCTGGCCGGACAGTATCGATTTTGACACCGGATTCTTCATCAGTGAGTCCAACCTAGTCGATTGAGACCATTTTCGGCTCAATCATCCAAAATTACAGACATTTGGACAAAACGATAGCACGCTGTTCCCCTAGAACATGCGCGCAAAAATTGACTCCTGCAAAAAGTTCAAACATTTTGGAATTGAAAAGAAAAATTTGGAAAGCACTGACAGTCAACAGCTCCAAACCTACTCTAAAATATCGATACCTGAATTCTTCCTTTCGGAAGTTGTTTTGTGTACAGGGTGGGCCAAATTGGACATATTTATACGGGCATTCCTATTTAAGTACAAAATAGACGAAAACTGATGTCCTGTCTGAGGGTCAATTTTCATGAGGAACTCATTAGCGAAATCACAACTCCATATACAAGGTGAGTCTTTAGGTTGAACATAAATTTTCACCAATCAAAATAATCACAAGGACAAATATCCGTCGATAAATCAACAAATATTCCTCCTTGATCAGAGCTAATCATCCAATCAACCAAAACATCTACACCGAAGAAGCGGATCCAAGGAGAATGACTACAGCTGTTTCACAGTTGTTACTGATCTTCAGGTCAACTTACCTTGGATAAAACCGCAGGGGGAATCTCGATACTTGTCACCTTTCAGATGGACCGCTGCAGTTTAACAACGTACAGCGCGCCATCTTCTGGGAGCATCTTGCGAATCCCACCATCGAGTGCAGAATCTTTTTATCGATGTGCATGACGTTCATCCTTTAGTCGCATCAGGTCGCTGTATCTGCGATGTTGCAGATTTATAAACACCATCACATTAATTTTAACACTAGATTCCTCTCATCAAATAAAACCATTGTTTGCCATTTTTCTAGACTCGGCCCTGGTAAAAAGATACAGGCTGTAGAAATTTCTGAAAAATATCAGTCTTTCCTTTCTAGCCTTGGTTCCTCCGAATGAAATGAATTTTGGTGTGAAGTTCTCTATGACCATGACTCGTATTCTACACTAATCAATATAATCTAACTTCAAACGGTTTTCTGGCCACAGACTTACCGGTAAACCGGTAAAAGTCCAGCTGAAGTAATGTTTCAATGAAAATTGAGAACTCGGTTCGATAATCTTGAACCACAGAAAAAAATATACCGAAAAGATTTCAGAGATCGCATCCTGACAAAGCAGGAAAAACAAAAAATTCATCATAAAGGAAAAAGATATGTATCCTTTGAAATCGACGAGATCGTAACTGTGAAAGACTTTAGAGATGTTCAACATCCAAAATGGATAAAAACAGTCATTCTCAAAAAAATCGGCGAGTCTACTTACATAGTACGAATCCCAGATTTGAACATGACTTGGTAAAGGCACATTAACCAAATAAAGAAATATCAGTTCAGAACTTCCAATATTTCTGAAAATCCTACTAGAGCAGTAGATTTGCCGGTTCCAGAATGTATTGACTATAATAGTAAGAAAGTGATCAGCGATGAACCTAGTGATAGTTTTAGTGGGGTGGAAAGACCCAAACGAAAAACTAAACCTATAGATAGACTTACTTATACAGAACTGTAAATAGTGAACGTAGTTCAGCTGGTAAAATTAGGGAATATGTTCATCTATAAATAAGGGAGAAAATGTGTTATATATTTGTGATATCCTGTGTATCATATATGGAAACAAAGAGTTAGCGCAGACATTGTGTGCAACATATGTGTTGATCGGTATTAAATAGTTCTTTCTCCGATACGCATAATTAATTTCCTTACCATCAGAATATTATAGATTTATCCTAGCAAATTCCTAGGAAACCAAAATAAATAACAGATTCATAAAACTGTAAGAACTGTGTGAAAAAAATAATGAAGATGAACTTTTCCTTAAGTCATTATGAAAATCCTCAATCATTTTATAATACTTCATTATTCTTTATTATTTCTCCTCGAACGAACCGTTTTCGAGATATTTAACGTTGAATGTTATAAAATCTGATGAAGATTCGAGATTTCTTATTTTCGTGGATCCGCTCCAGAGCTAGTAAAGACTGTGAATTAATCACCACTTGCGTTTACCCGGAAGATAAAATATACAGAAATATCTATTTCACATAGACCAAATATTAGGTCTATGCTATTTCGTGACCAAAGCACAGACATAGTCTACGTCTATGTACCAGAGTTTCCATAGAATTCTAGAGATCAATTAATGTTGTTGATCAGTTATGGAATTTTCAGTATGAGACTGAGCAAGAGTGAACTTGTATAATTTCATGTTGAACACAACTGGATATTGCACGAATTTAAAGTGGAAGATTAGTGTTTCAATAGTCAAGTGTAGTGAAATATTTTTTCTACAATAAAACCGCAAGAAGTACCAAATCCTAAGAATTAAGTGAATCAATGAGTTTTCTCAATCTTATTTCTTTGAATTTCAAGCAATGGATTGATTATTCTGCAAAACAAATCACCGTAGGAGATATCTGTGGTCAACTTGCAATCAAGGTGGAAAAGTGTTGAAGCACATTGAGAAATATTTAAATGCTCTTAACTTCTTACCAGATCAGAATCTGGAAAAATGGTAAATGAAAAAGGGTTTCATTTGATGAGAGAAATCCATGGTTTAAATTGATGTACAACTTAACGACTCACACTGTATATCAATCGTGAATGCAGGTAACAGACTTTCATAAATCTTGTTTGATCATTTACCAATTTTGAGTGGCAAGTTGCCAAGGTTTTATTAATTTTTCAACACTTTCAGGCCCGACTTCTTGGAAGAAGTTTTTTTACTCAAAATCGAGATTCTCCACCGCGCTGTGGAAATCTATGGAAAGGGACATTTCAGTTTGCCTTATCTTAGTAAAAAAAAAACTTGTAAAATTGCCACCTAAACGCCAGGAAAATATGCATAAACTTTCTCATTAACTTGATATTTCTTCTAACTTGTCCCTGGATAAGATATGTCCATGATATGTCAATGATAATCTGTCTATCTCGGGTTACTATAATACAATAGCCACCAGAGGGAGTATCGCTTATCTCCATTAGCCAGTCTCCCAAAGATCCTGTATAGGAACTGAAAAAACCCATATTGGCATCAGAGGTTTACTGTGTTTTTCATTACTTTTCCAACCGTTTAACGTATCCAGTTGTATCCAGGCAATAACTTTCCTCGCTTGGACGTGCGTTGAGCAGTCCTGCTTTTCCTCTGGAAAGTGCTTTTCATTTCATAGGATAGAGATTAACGACAAGTTTTAATTCCGACCAGGGTGTTGAGATTTTACGTGATTCCTATCCCGGACTTAGTCACAAAACCTAAGCGTATATTGGTTCGGTTCAGGGTGGCGGTGATTATATAAAACTTGACCCAGATGCTGACGGTTCCATGCTTTAGTCCATCGGATATAAACTGGAGCGAAGATAGGAACTGGTGTGTAATAGTGCACATGTGTGCAGTGCTATTGGCGAATGAAGATAAGAGCCACTCCCCCTGGTGGCTATCCGAGTAACCCGAGGTACAGATATTATCATTGACAAGTTAAAACAAATGTTAGGGAAATGAGAAAGCTTATGCATTTTTCTTGGCGTTTGTGGGATTTTACAAGTGCTTCCACTGAGGAAAAGTAAACTCAAATGTCCCTCCCCATAGATTTCTGCAGCCCGGTAAAAAATTTGGAGTTAGGGTGAAAGAAACTTCCTTTAATAAGTCGAGTCTGAAAGTGTTGAAGAATCGATAAAAACCAACAAACAAGATTTATGAGTCTGTTACCTGCATTTCATCGATGATGATCATTTTTATAGAGGTAAGCACGAATTGCTCATGAAATATCAGATCACATTCATGAAGACAATTTTTTTCCAGGACCATAATCCAAGCAGAGAAATTCACTCAAGAGGAATGCTATGCCTTCCAGGAATCTGCCTGTTGAACTGATCATTGAGGAACAACGTAAAGGTTCTAGTGATAGAATTAACTATCGCAAAAAAAGAATCTCAACAAGGAAATATCTGGTGATGAATACTGTTTGCTCATAGTGCTTCTGCCGATGAAAGCAAAGTTGTACAAGGCTTATTTATTACAGCTTTTTCAAGACCAATCATATGAGTGTTGGAAAATTTATTTGTCAATCCATAATGAATAAGACTCACAATACAAGTAGCATTAGTTTCATGTGAATGTATTCATTTTATTCACAATATATTGAGTATTTAGTCCTTCGCTATAAAAATAGTAAAGTTATACGTATTTGTCTATTATTCCAAAAAGTATGTTCTACAATACTATCTGTTTTTCAACTTTCAAGACAGCCTAAGAAATCGACCAAAGTTAATCTTGCCATTTGGATCTGAAAATAAATAATATTAAAATACTGTCTAACATTGGAGATATACCCGTGATTTCAGAGTTGCTACACTCAATAAGATTGAAGAAGGATACATACCTACTTTATAAGAATGGAATATGTACTCCCAGTAATACTCTCGTCAACTATAAAAGTCTAAAAGGTCTTTGAATAAATCGTGAAATCAAAAATTATCAAACCAAACATTAACAGTACAAAATCGACTATCAAAACAAAATCTGTCTGTATGTAAGGTTCTTAAACTGGCCACCGTGGCGCTGCAATCTTAAATTCAGACGCCAGTTGTGTTCCTGTTCGAATGAGTGGCAGACATTAATTGCAGATTTTGCTCGCGTATTCTAAGGAACAGCATATTACCCAAATGTCAGTTATTTTGAATTTTTCTCCCGAAAATGGTCTCAACGTCTAACGGCCGGTTTCATTAAACTTTGATTGCCAAGAGCTCGATTGTCAGTCAACAGTACATTCTGTTCATTTTCAACCCAGCCATCGAATGCAAACCTTAATCAACGAGTTAATCAGAAGTCAGAAGTTTTGTGGAACCGACGGTAGGTCCCTCTGATGACGAATCTGATAGGATTGAACATATCGACTTGAAAATTTCAGGGAAGGTTGCGTATCGAAGTGCGAGGGTTGAGTTCGTTAATGGGCAGAATCGGCCTTATGATTTCGTAGTAATACCCATTATATTTTTGAATTAATTTTCTAGATCTCTCAAGAAGTATTCCTTCGTTTGGCTTGAAAATTTGGAGTGAGTTGTATCATAATGACGCTCGAATGCTCGAAAAATTCTATTGAGATCGTATGGCTAGAAATTCAAAAAAATCAATTTTTTGAGCATTTTCCGGTTATTTCTCGAAACATCCTTCTGTTCGGAAACAAATCCGCAAATTTCGATGGAATTTGGCGCTAGCCTTGAAGTGCGTATTTCACAGCAGTGTATAAAATCACAGTTTGCTCCAATTTATTTTTTCAGAGCTATAAGGAAAAAGAGGGCTCGTTTCGTGATCATTTCCCCGATATTAGTGTTTTTTTTGGAACAACTTGAAAAATACTGCTTCGATCCTAAAAATTGCTGAACGATTTCGTACAAGAGTTAGTGAGTATATCGTGTGAGTTATTGAAAAAGAATTTGAAGTTCCTTTACGTCTACAAATTCGAGCAAACGCGTAAAAGATGCTGATTTCACGTCTGTCAGTCAGCCATGATACATTCCACTCATTCTTGAATGAATGAACAATTGAATTGAATTGAAGTTTCAGGAAAAATAAACAGCTCCAATGTTGGCTCAATGTGTTTATTTTACTCCTTATTTTCCATCTACGTTTTGACAGCAGTCGCTGTCTTCTTCAGGATGCAAAATATGAGGTTGAATTATAAAAATTGTCAAACTCCACAATGCAATTTCGAAATTAATAATTCACAAAATCAGTGATATAAAGCCTAAAAACGGAGATAATGCGAAGTGTTCTTGCTTACAGGTAGTATTCCTTGAGATATATGAGTGAATTTTAAATGTGTTTTCGTATTTTCTCCGTTTTTAGACTTGATATAACCTATTTTGTAGGTTATTCATTTCAAGATCGCATTGTGGAGTTTGACAATTTTATAATTCAACCTCAAATTTTGCATCCTGAAGAAGACAGCGACCTGGAAAATAAAGAGTAAAAAAAAAAGATACTTGATTGTCTCAGTCTTTACTTGTCAGAAATTCATCTTGATGATTAAAAAGTAAAATAACTTATTTCCGATTTATATATAAAGCGGAAATAAATTATTTTAAACGTAACTGGAAAATAAAGAGTAAAAAAAAGATACTTGATTGTCTCAGTCTTTACTTGTCGGAAATTCATCTTGATGATTAAAAAGTAAAATAACTTATTTGCGCTTTATATATAAAGCGGAAATAAGTTATTTTACTTTTTAATCATTAAAAAAAAAGAGACACCATTGGGGCTGTCTGGTACAGTTCTAGTCACAAAAACTCGATAAAATATTTCAAGGCCTACTACCAACCGACTTTATAAAAGTGAATAGAATATATGGGAGGAGGACTTTTTTTCAGAATTTTGATTTTAAATATAACGAAATCTTCAAGCTATCTCTCACATTTTCTGGAAAGCCGGGGCCGGGGTAACCTACGATTGATATGCAAATTCAATTTCAGACTTTTTCATAACAGCATGAGCATATGATATCTGGGGATCTCTTTAAGCCAGGGCTGTTGCCTGTGGTTTCCCTAGTCATTAAATTTTGCTGCCTTGTATGTAAATTATGCAACCCTTTGTGGACCTATTGATGTTAACATTATGGAATTGTGTGTACCGGCGATGTCCGTAAAACTCAGGGTAGTATATTTCGTGAATATTCAAAGGGCATATTAGCTTGGGATCACGTCATACAATAATTCTTTGTAAACAATTTTACCACATATGGGAAGTAATTATAGTTCATTCCAAAATTATCGACATCAGAGCAGGCCATGAAAATCTAGTCGCGGCTTTATTTCTAGTTACAAAAAGAAACTAAAAATTTCTGTGGGTTGATCATAGATTAAAATATACAAGTATAACCTATAAATTATTTTCAAGGCAAATTTGATTTGAAATTGTTGAGAATATTTATAATACTCTGATGCTCTAAGCCTGTAAAGCGGCAGTATATTATTTTCATCATTGTTGCATTGTCAAGTTTTCAAACTCAGTTTTAATTGCCAAAAGGTATACAGCAGATCACTTGAAGTTCCTTCTCAATGGAGATTTCACTCTTCAGCAATCTTTGTATTCTTGATGACTATCAGAAATTCATCCAAGTTCCAGCCCTGTGCTATGTTTTCCTCGGAATTTAGGAAGGAAAAGAATAAAGTAAAATCTATATCCAAACTGATATATTCATTGCTTTTGATTTTCGAAAAAATAACGCCGTTTAACGTCTCTTCGAAGGTATAATCATGTGAAGTAGGTTTCCTTCCACTGCTAACTTCTGGCTGTACTGACTTGCCTTCTTCTTCTTCAAAATTCTTTGTACGGTACTCGGAGAAATCTAAAATTTCAAGACTTATTTATTAATCAGAAAACTTCTTGAATAGGTAAATGATCGATTTCCTGAAAATTTAGCGAAACGCGATTAATACTAGCAGAAATATCTGATGAATCCCTGAAAAACTCGCAGTAACACCGGTGCACTGCCCCACGTTATCTTGTAGTTAGGCGAGAGGTATCCTGATGAATTCTAGCCATTTTCAATTCGGTAAGGTTTAAGGAATACTAAAATCCAAAACTCATTTGTCGATTGAATCAAGAACATACACAATCAGATATAAATTCCAAATATTTTCAGTCAGTTAACTCAAACTTGAGAAAGTCATAAGTCAGTATAATTCTCAATACCAACATGAAACCTGCGAGACAAATGTTACTGACTTGTCTATTACCAACATTATTTCGAGTTTCCACAGCCACCCGAGATGTCTATCATTCTGAAACGGACTATAGGTTGATAACTGAGGTCCATATCGATGAAGCGAGATTTCTCTGCAGACTGGTTTTATTCCAATCTGAATTTAGATATCGCTTTCAGAAATAACCATCTCAGGTGGAACTTGAACGTATCATTGTGATTACTCTTGGGCATTTTAGTTCAGAATAACTTCGAAATATTGAAGACAGTTCTGTGGGCAGCGTAGGCGATTTCACAAACGAAGGCACCACCGACCAACGCACGCTAGCTGCTTCGTTTCAACATAGTGTAGGCGGCGAAGTTTAACTGAGTTGCTAGACGATGACGCCACTGAGCGACTCACGCCAGCTACTTCATTACAACACAGCATAAGCGCGTCGGTCATGGAACCTCACTACACCGCTTTTGCGGTTTTCATCGGATTCTTCGTCAGTGATTCCTAGCCTAGACGATTTTCAGTATAAATTCAAAAATTACTGATACTGGCGCTTAAAAAAACAGTTTGACACAATAGCGAACATTTTCAACACGAATTCGTGCTAGAAATGAACGAAAATATCATCAAATTGTTTTCAATATGATAGACTAGAATTTGATACCATTCAGTTATCTTTTGAAATATTTCCTCGCGATTATTTTTCGATTGGCTTCCAATTATACTAATCGAAGTCGGAATAGAAAGATTCGGACAACATTACGACTATTCAAGGAGAAAGTTAAAAGATAGAAGTAATAACAAGTTAACGTGATATTTTGATGTTTCCGAAAATATTTTAAAAATTCTCTAAAGCAGCAAATTGAGCAAATGAACCCGAATCCTGCGCCATTTTTCAGCAAAGAAAATTGCTTTAGCATCGATGTATCGCTAGGATCCATTGATGGCCTTCACTTGTGAAGGGTTTTCCAATAAGAGGTGTTATTTTGATATTCAAAGAAAAATGCTATCTTTCAATATGAATGATCGGATGTTTATTTCATAATGAAGAAGAAGCTATGCCGTTAATAGTGGAAAATAACATCAGGCAAATGACCACCACGACCACGCTTACAGGACCATATCCTTTTAATGAAATGTTCCTTAACCAAAGTGCAAAGTGGCTGCCCTATGTCCTCGATAGCCTCACGAATTCTTTGAGGTCTTGAATCTACGCTGGGCTATTGGCGTAGACCTTTTCTTTCACGTGGTCCCAAAGGAAGAAGTCGCAAGGTGTTAAATCACAAGATCTCGGTGGCCAATTGTGATCACCTATGCGAGAGATAACACGGTCCGGAAACTTTTCCCGCAAAAGATGAATGGTTTCGTTGCTTGTGTGGCACGTAGCGCCGTCTTGTTGAAAGTAAACGTTGTCCAGATCAATATCATCTAATTCCGGCCAGAAAAAAAATCATTAATCATTTCTCGATAGCGCAATCTATTCACCGTAACTGTTGCTCGAGCCTCATTTTCGAAAAAGTAAGGTCCAATGACTCCGCCGGTCCATAAACCGCACCAATCTGTCACACGTTGTGGATAGAGAGGCTTTTCAACAATAACTCTCGGGTTTTCCGAGCCCCAGATGCGACAATTTTGCTTGTTGGCGAATCTACCGAGGGGGAGGGAAATGGGCCTCATCACTCAAGATGATTTTTCGATGGAATTCCGGATCATTTTCATGCATTTCAACGACCCAATCAGCAAGGACACGACGTTGTTGATGATCGGCCGGCTTGAGTTCTTGTGTTAACTGAACTTTATAAGCCTTAAGACCCAAATCTTTATGCAAAATACGGTTTAATGACGTTTGTGGAATGCCTTATTCCGAAGAACGACGAGGAATGGACCAACCTGGGTTTTCTTCAACACACGGCTACAGCAGCAATATTCTCGGTTGTTCTTGAGCGACGTGCACGGGTTTTATTCTTCACATCACTTACTTGTCCCAACAGCTCGAATTTTTCCACCAATTTCTTTATTGCGGTCCGACAAGGTGCTTCACGACGACCCAAAAATGTTCGAGTTTTACGAACCGTCTCTGCCAAATTTTTACCATATTTATAGTGAATTTTAATAATTTCAATGCGTTGTTGAAGCATGTATCGTTCAACAAAAAGCGGCTATTCAAAATAACACCTCTTATTGGAAAATTCTTTACTATTCGGAATTTCAAGAGGGGATTAAAATTGATATTTATTGCTATAATTCAGAAGTTCATTATCTGGAGGAGATAAACAAAAACGATACCAGAAACCTGCAAACGTAGAAATAGAAAATTATTCATGCTTGATATCTACTAAAAAGCTGTACAGTAGGTGTTCCACCTAAACCACAAATACTCAAATTTCCTCGAGTAAGTGCCAAATAAAAAGGCAATTAAACCAGAAAACACTCAAACAAACACGGAGTCACACGACCGAAAATATCGTCTCGAATTTATTGATCTAGATTTCGTTGGAAAAATAATCCAGAGGTTTCGGGATCTGGACATATTGAAGCCAGTAAAAACAAACCTGAGCCTTGAACATCGCGGTTTTAATGAGAAATCTGATTTTCTGATATATATTTCACGCCATTAATATAATATGGAGATTATGGCGGTTCAATCCTCGCTTGTATACGGTTAATTAGGTGAATTATTCAGGATTCTGAATCAGAATTAGTTTCTGGCTTTTCTGATCAGCCCTGCAAGATTATGTGCTGCGCTCTATTGTTCATGCTTTACAGGATTCGGAGGTTTGGATATATTGCTGTAGAAAGCTATAAATGGAGCTTTTCAATTCGGCCAGTCAGACAATGAAAATCATCAAAATTTCAGATAATTTTCTTCTTGATGCGTTTTCTTTCCCAACGGAAAATCTAGAAAAGTATTGAAGTGAAGTCAGCAGCTGCCGACTCTGCCAAAATCCTTTCCTATACAGTGCGCGTCAGAATAATAGAACAAATTTATTTTCTCAGAAGAAAAATATTCGGCAACAAAATCCTGAAACAGGTCAATTTTTGTTTCACTTTTATCAAATTTTTATGCATTTTTGAAGGATTCTTGTTGCACCCTGTGCCATCCCCATCAACCCTCTAAATTTTTTGAATAAGGAGAGTGGGTCATGTGATACTTTCTTGACAAAGTCTTTGTATCTTCTTCACAGGCGTGAAGAAATGTTCAAGAAAAAAATTTTTTCTTGAAAAATTAGTTAGTTCGAAAAGGTTTTCAGTATGTGCTCTTTGTCATGGCTCATTCACTTTGAGACGATGGTACCTGATAAAATTTGTCACCGAATGAAGGTCAACCATTACAGTTTTGTTCATGCACAACTTTCAACCCCTACGAAGCCATTAATGGAGAAAACGAAATTTTTTCGCGTGAGGTGGTTGAAAGGGATTGAAAGTTGTGCATGAACAACACTGTAATGGTCATTTTTCCGAAAAAATTTTGCAAGAGGTTGCGTGCTGTTATGCTCCAACTAAATGCTATGTTTCAATCCAATCTCTCTGGTAGTTTCTTAAATAACCTCAAACTTTAAAATGGATATAACTCCGAAACTATTCGGCCGATTTGGTCCGTTAATGAAACCAACCGTCGCATTTCAAATGAAACATATACTGATAGTTTCAAGTCGATAGGAACAATTTTCTGGAAAAAATTCGAAAATTACACACATTTGGACAAAATGATAGCACGCTGCTCCCCTAGAACATGCGCGCAAACAGGGCTCGAATAATGATCATTTTGAAAGGAGAAGAGAAGTTTTTTTCGATTTCGAATTCGGACCTATGTACAATAAAATTATCTTCTTGTTCTCGAATCTTCAATGATGTAAAATTGAAGAAAATGGATATCTGACAAATGTATTTGGGCGAAATATTGAATCGATCAAAATAAATAGATTATGGTATACTCCATTCACTTTTATAAACTATCCCGGTTGGCCATGGCATTCTGACACGTGTGAATATTTTGAAAATGTTAGGTTATAGTAATTTTCCTGTAGATAACTAGACTACGTTTTCCTCTCTACATAGAGGTCGTAGTAATTACGAATTTTTCAAAATGTGAATTTACTTTGGGAAAATAATGAATTTGAGAAAATATTATGTGAATTCAATAATTCCTGGCGAATGTTGAAGAACCTTTTTTTTCTGTTAACACGAGAAATATTTCACGTAAGTAAACATGGTTGGAAAATTCAGTTATGTTTTTTTCTTGTACGGAAATCATGAATCGATGAGTACTAAAAATCTAACTGAAAAATAATGGAAAGATAAGAGTAGAGTTACTTTGTGGAAGGTCATTCAAAAAAAATAAAAGTACTCGAATAACCCTGCAGTAAAATAATAAATAGACCTACAAAAGACATTCAAGTACCTTGTTGCACAACTCGAAATACTCGATATTTCACGAGTACTAACCTGCGTCAGTTTTATGTAAAAAAAACTTGATAGACCTAAATCATGGCCAACCGGGATAGTCTATAAAATTGAATGGAGTATACGTTAATTGACTGCTTATGATTTGGGGTCAGAATCATGATACCACTCCATAATTATGGTACATCTGACATCATCCCAGAGGACGCTTTATAAATCTCAGCAGTTTGAAATGTAATGAACAGCGCAAATTGTGAATTGTATGGCACCCTTATGTTACCGTTTATCCCAAACACACAGATGGTTGAATTCAATTCAGCAACACGCTTTATCAACCACTTCTGTATCTACAAATTCAAATACAAAATCAGTCCTTCAACGAAAAACACCTCTGAACAGAATCTACTTTTCACGTTTTGTTTTTAGCATCACCATATGCGTGAACAATTCCGTATAATGCTTAATTATGGATATCGATCTGATGCATTTCCATAATTTTGAATATTTTCCATCGATTTGATTGGTTGCGAATTCATGACCATAGCATTGGATGTGTTGGTTATCGTGAATTGATTATCAATTTTATTGTTCTTCATTTAATGTGGAAATTCATGAACGATTCCAATGAAGATGAATATGATTCTGAGTGTTATTAGCTTTTACTTGATCTGCATTCATTTTGCGTTCAGTAGTGTCAGAGCGTATGAAATAGGGTTAAAACAGGTGTACAAAAAGTACGAAAATTTTTAGGAAATGAGGTTAACGAACTGTATTATCCAGGGTGATAAAATTTGAATCTTTCGGAAATTTTGCATCTGTGTTTCTTGAGTTATTGAGCCTGAATCCGAATACGTCATTCTTCCTTCTAAGTTTTTCCAGTTTTACGGAAAAAACAACTATGCAAAAAGAAAAACCTCAAAATCTAACATATTTTTCTCCAATATCTTCAGAAAGGATGAAAGCGTAAATCTGAAACTTGGTACACTGCTGTGAAATATGGAGCTCTAGGATTGAACAAGAAATTTTTCCAATATAGTCGATGGCGAACGAAATTATTCTCTATATCAACTGGCATATAATGATAACAAAACAGTGCGTAACTACTTATCTGATCCACTTACACTTTCTGCGTCTAACGCACGTTTCGGAAACCAAGTTTCCTTCGTCCAGAGACATATCGTTACTAACTGGAGCTACAGGTTCACATGCTGAAGAAGTAGGGAAAGTGCTTCACAGGACCAATAGGAAAAGAGTTTTTTCTTCCGGAAATGAGCTGAACGATTGGAGGACGACCAAAACATATTTGTAGTGAAGGAAAAAAATTTGTCGCGCTTCTGGTTTTTTTTTTAAGAAAAAAACTAGAAGCGCGACAAATTTTTTTCTTTCACGACGAATTTGTTTTGGTCGTCCTCCAATCGTTCAGCTCATTTCCGGAAGAAAAAACGGTCATCTAATCAACTTTCTTCTATCACAAAATTACGTCGATGTATATCGTGAAAATGGAATATTTCCATTATTCAGCATTGAAACGAAAATTGTTCATCTCAGGAAATAGAAGATTCAACATATACAACCCAATGTCAGTCAATAATGATACGAAAAACATACCTGAAATATCAATTTACCAATGCAGTGTTGCCGAATCTGACCAATTTCCTGAGAAACCAGAAAATTTCATTAAAACCTATAAAAAAGCTATAAAAAATGTTTTTTTCTGTTTTTTTTTTCAGGTTAGATCGTCTACGACAAATACTCGATAATTACTCAGAACATTTCTGATCGAATTCGATGCATATTTTAGAATGGCTCCGCTAACTTAATTTCAAGTTAGCAGAGCCACCCATTAAAAAAAACTAGAAGCGCGACAAATTTTTTTCTTTCACGACAAATTCTCGACAAATATACGACAATTAATGAGATGGTTTTCATTGACTTCCGTGCAAGTGGCTCTGCTAACTTTATGGACATAAATTGCATATAATGATTGAAGTCCAAAACACTAGGTTTGTTCGTTGTACACACCCTCCACTTGTCAGTTCATTGAAGCTGAGTATAGTCACAGACTACAGAATGGGTGGAGTCAGTGCAGCTAAATCTGTTTCATAATTCTGTTTGAATTGCCAAAGTCTATACTTCTTTCGATTCCACACAAAATGACAATTGTTGCTAGAACCTTCTCATGCAAGTACAATCCTTATAGGGTATAGATATATACATAGATATCCACATTTATATTCATACAAACACATAACCCCATACTATTCCCAAGATTCTGAGCAAACTCAGAGAGTACGTAGACAGGACTTTATAATATGTGGCTACACTAACTCCCAACATTTCCGCAACGAACAAAGTGCAAGTTCACAACAATGCCAGCCCAAAAAAATTAGTACTACACTATCTATACTGGTGTACAATAGTGTAGTTCATGGAGACAGTATTTCATCTTCTATCCTTTGGTTTAGAATTATCTATAGCATCTATTCTCATAAGGTGAAAATCTTACACGTGCTCTTACCAACACTTATTACAAATGAATAATATCGACTTGAACCCACCTACACTCTTGCCGAATGCTCGTGCATAGAACAATATTGCCATCAGTTTTGCCTTCTATCCTTGAACCAAAAAATCTGTAATATTTATTGATTGTTTGACAAGCTTTCCTTCATCGAGCTGATTTGTTTTAATTTTATATGCGTTGCTGATGGAATTCAATACCAAAAACTACAATATATACAGATAGCTTCGAAAGATTTGCTCGCATCTTATTTCCGGAAGAATTCCAACCTGTAACTACAGGCAATAACTTTCATACCGAACTGAGCATTCTATATATATCATCTTGACAAGGCCAATATATCACCCAAAGTTTCTTTTATCTCCACAACCTGTAGAAAAGCATAACGATGAAACTGAAGTAGATATCGATAATATCCCAATAACTTATGTACATCGAGTTGTGTACTCAACGTTGAGCCTACTCACGTGGAATATCTAAACCTGCCGTATTTATATTTATATTCTGTTCAGAGGCCTATTGTGAACGCTGAAAGAAAACCTTCTAAAGACGGGTAAAGGCATAAAATAAGCTAATGGAAAACCCTTGTTGGTTTGAATAGCTATCTGTTAGCTCCTCTTCTCGTAAACTATTGATAGAATGGAACAGGTTGTTGTCGTTTTTAGGTTGAAAGGCGAAATCGGTATGATGGGGGATATTGAGGGTGACTTCTATTCAGTAATTTTGTTCTGAATAAAGATGCTAGATTCTACTTATCCACCGATATGTGACATACCTCTACGGCACTTTTCATCTTACTTTGAGGTTTTGAATATGAAGGGTGTTTCAATTTGCGCGTTTCATTCAATAAAAAATGAAACAAATAATTTGCATTCATTTTCGAAAACTTTTATTGGTTATTGAAGTATCAGTCATGCCATTTATACACGAAAATGGCCTACTCTTGCAGCTCTACAGACGTCCACTCTTTTGTTGAAATTTTTCAAAAATATTTTGACATAATTGAGGCTTCATCTCACTAATGACACGAACAATTTCATCGTTTAGTTCAGGAATTGATCGTGGTTATTTTTATAATCTGAGTTTTCACATAACCCCAAAGGAAATAGTCCATCGGTGTAAATCACAGGATCTTGGTGGCCAATTGACATCACTGTTTCTGGAGATTATTCATCCACGTTGTTCATTGATTAAATTGACAAATAAACAACGTTTTTAATGATCTAATGGCTCTTGTTGTGTTATTTGAACCTTTTATGCCTTCAGAGCTGAATCCTAAAATACGCCATGTTGTAGACCCACTAAGTCCAACTTGTTGTGAACGTCGTATAATGGTCATTCCAGGGTCTTCAGCAACACTTTCACGAACCAAATCAATATTTTCTTGTGAACGATCGCTACGACTGTATTTTTCACTTTTTGATCATCCACCGAACCGGTCTCTTGAAATTTTTTAATAATTCGACCAACAGTGCGTTGAGATGGACGATTATGTAAATCATAAAATTCACGTAATCTTTTGAAAACACTTATCACAGAACGATGATTTCATAAAATAACTCATCTATTTGAAAGCGTTGTTGGATCGTGTACGAAGCCATTTTTAGAAATGAAATACATCACACTCCTTAAATGTCGAAATACCCAGATGAATTCAGTGCGCCATCTATAATTTATTTATTCTTAAAAAAACCGCGTAATTTGAAACACTTTTTATTTTAAAATATATTTCTATGAATCCTTGCACACCCTGTATTATGAAAGCACTTTGTATCACACGACTATGCAATTATTTCGTGATTTGAACCATATGGTGGCATATCAAAATTCCGGAATCTCGGCTTAATTAAGATTTTGGTGAAAAACATAACCTAAGATGCTACGTTAATTTCGTGGGTCTTACTCGGAGGCTTATATGCGTATATTCTTTTTCATGTGTTAATTGTAATTAAATTATGGTAATAGAAAACCAGGTTTGGGATTAAATTCCATGAGAACACGATGCTGTGCCAGAAATGAGCTTGAAATTACATTCAGAAAATGTATCTTATGCTGGTTTATTTCAATCAAGCATACCAGTATATTGGGTATATCAACAGAATAATTTTTTGCGGATTTTACTCATTCACTAATTCGACTTTCCTAATCAAACCTCGGATTTGATCTTGAAGTATCCTGAACACGAGAACTTCTGAAATAATCAACTCAATGTTTGTAAAGCAGGTTTGGAGCTGTTTGACTTCATGATGAGGTGAAATCCACCCAATGATTCCGCAGATATACGTTACCCACACATGTTTCTAATAGTTAAGATCTACACTGCCGAAAAATTTCACGTCGATATTCATATGCGGAAGTTTCTTAGGATCATATCTTGCTCTTGAAATTTTTATCGACGAGTGAATCAGATTTGGTGGAATTCAATTTAATGATTTTTCAAATAACTTGAATATTCGAACTGAATTATATTTATATTTTCTTCAATTCCAGAGGATTTCCTAAATGAACGTTCATTTATTTCGGGGTTTGATTCTAGAAATCGTAATATGAGGAAAGTACATATCAATTTAGATGCTAAAATGTTCCCCTAGGAGTACGGTTAGATTTTGAGGAACATAAGAGGGTGTACAAAACAAATTCAAACAAATGCAGCGTGTTTTATTACTCCAAAAACTCAAAACCAACATGAATAAAAATTTCCTTTATTTTCAAAACACCTGTATCCTGTGGTTCTCCCGATCACACACCAGTATGTGCCCGGTCGACGACATGGCCACGCCTTCCAAACCTTTGAACTCTCCTTTTCCTGTGCCCCAGCACCCGAACGCCCTCAAGAACGTACCATCAGGGTGGAATATCTGTATCCTGTTGTTGCCGGAATCGGCCACGCATATATAACCTTGATCGTCTACGGCCACGCCTCTGGGAAACTTAAACTGACCCTCTTCTGTACCCTCAGTACCAAACTGAGTGATAACCTTACCATTGACGTCGAATATTTGGATGCGGTGATTGTTTGAGTCAGAGACGACAACTCGATTTGTGTTGGAGACGGCTATATAATGGGGATGCTCAAGCTGACCTTCTTTGCTGCCCATCGATCCAAACTTGCCGACAAATGTACCGTCGGATTGGAAAACCTGAAAAGGATAGGAATGAGTAGTGTTCCCTTATGAATAGGATTCTCATTTTCCTTTGTATCTTCGAATTTCCTTGTACTTAATTCTTGCTAAAGAAGACATATTGCTAAAGCTAACACACCAGAGGCCTGGGCATGAGAACGCATATTGATTTAGCTGAGTAAACAGACGAAAAGATCGAACGACGCAGACATAGACCTAACGTTCAGTTATGAGCATTGAATTTATCCGAATGAACAGTTCATGACTGCACCTAGGCTAAGTGTATCAAAGATTGTATTGAATCTAAAAGGTTTGAATATTACCTGTACTCTATGGTTTTCCTTATCGCAAACATATATGAAGCCTAGCGCATCAGTTGTGATACCCCATGGATAATTGAACCTTCCATCAGCACTACCCTGGCTACCAAACGATCTAAGAAATCTTCCAGATGGATCAAAAACCTGCATCAAAGAAGACTCCAATAACATCTCATGTCAAGAAATGATTCGACTGAAACCCACCTGAATTCTATGATTGTATCTATCTGCAATGATGAACTGACCAATCCTGTTGACAGCAACGCCAGCCAAACAGTCGAATTCTCCTTCTCCGTTACCATACGTACCAAATTCTTTGATGAACCTTCCGTTGGAATCGAACACCTGTACCCTGTGGTTGGAGGAGTCGGCCACAACGATGGTGTTGTCTGGTCCGACCGCCACTCCTCTTGGCCAGGTGAAACATCCGGCTTCGCTCCCCCTACTACCAATTTGAAACAGCTGTTGACACTTTTGGAGGTACTGACTTCTAGGGAATGTACCTGCCACTGCGATACCTGGGAAGGAGAAAGAAATCTTCATACCATATGACATCGTATGTTGAAGATTGATTTCAAATATGAATGGAAAGAGCAATTCCATTTTATAGGTGTCATATGATGTGTTTATTCATTAAAGTATGACCTTATTAGTAATAATGATCTACTCACCGGCTGCTGCCGTAGCTGCTGTAGGGGTAGTGGGGGAGCCTGCCATGTTTTTTGAATCATCATCAGAACTTGCTAACTCTGCTGAGCTCCTTAGTGGAAGTCCCAAAGATAATCTTCTGGCAGCTGAAGAACTACTAGAAGAAGTCCCGGATAGTCCACTAGAATCTTTGTCTTTGCCACTGGATCTGTTTCCGTACTTATTTTTCAAATACCTCGCCCACGAACTCAATGCCGCACCATCTTTCTCTGTGCCAGTCGATCTATCCGGAGAATTATCCCTGGATTTTAGAGCATGAGATGAGCGACTTCTAGCTAAATCATTACCAGATGATGTAGTAGAGCCATAACCTCTACTTGCCAAGTAGGCTGTTGGGTTTACTGATGTAGGCGACATTGGTTCGTCGATATCATCATCTTCACCAAATTGTTGGCTACTCTTACTCCTTGCTAATCTCTGCCTTCGATCTTTCAAGGCCAAATACCTCGATCTTCCACTTGGGTATTTACTTTCATCGTCAGCTTTAGAAGAATATCTTGGAAGTTCATCATCATCAGGAGGTATTGCTGCAGAACTCTTGCTTTTATTCAAGAACCTACTGGTGTAACCGTACCGTTGTGGTTCTTCCTCAGGCGGTTTATATGACGTTCTATTCCTTGTGTATCTTCGGGTTGGTGACTCATCCTTCTGACTGGCGTATCTTGACTTCGCCGGACTTGGTTCCTCTCTACTCGTTTTTCTTGAACTATCACTACCTTCCCTTGCATTTGCACTCCTTGCTAATAGAGGTCCAATGTCAGATCTAGCCATTTCTTTGCTCTCAACTTTTGTGGATGGCTCGTCAGATTCTTCTTCTGACTCCGTTTCTTCCTCAGATGTGGTATCTGAGTCTTCTTCGTCTTCCTCTTTTGATGGAGGAGGTGGCGTTGTAGTGGTTTTATTCAAGAATCTACTCTGAAAAGGTTTGTGTGGAGTAGATTCTTTATTGGAACTAACCGATGATAGTCTTGATCGTGTCTCTGGTTCGTTAGATCCTGAACCACCCCTTGTTAAATACTTTTGTTTCACTTCTTCAGTGGAAAAAGGTGCTCCAGTACCTCTTATCGTTGAGGACGCGGTAGATGATTCAGAAGATGCTGTGGATTCAGTACTAGGGGATCGTCCTGCTTTCTTGTGTGTTGTATCGGAAGTTCTTCTGCCAGCTGTTGCTGTTTTGCTGGCAGCAGTCTTTTTTTGCGTTTGTTGAAGCGAACTGACGGATTCTTCAGATTCTTCACCATCGGACGTGGCCTGTAGAAAATTCTTCGTTAAATCTTCACAAGGGTGGGAAGTCTTCATGCTTAGGGACAACACAAAAATTCACAGACGTAAGAGTTTTTTGGAGAAGTATCTCATGCCAATGTGTAATCGGAACTGAGTGTCTTTGAAGGTGTGAGCAATTATTATCGATCTAACATTAAACTAAATTTATTTATTCAGGTACAATTAACTTATTGTTCATCTAGACTCACCTCAGGAGCTGGTGTTTTCCTTTGAGAGCTGTGTCTCTCTTCAGTTGCTGGTCTTTCAACCTGCCTTTCTGTTTCTGTGGATGTAGTAGCTCCTTTATTTTGTTTTTTAATTCTACTTATTTCGTCTTCTTCACTCACTTGTCTAGTTGCAGGGGGTGGAGGACGTTTAGGAAGCACTTTGGGTTGTGGTGGAGGTGCTGGACTTTCTTTGACCTTCTTTTTTCCACTTTCACTTTCCTGTAATTTTCGCATGACTCTCGGAGAATCCGCAAGTCTTGTTATACCACTCAGAGGACCTTTGGCGACATCTTCTGTATCTAATACTCTTTCTCGTTCGGTTTTCTGTTCGTTGAACCTCACCTTTGATGACTGTTCAGTGTCTGATTCATTATCTGGATTATTGTGGCGTCTGAATCTGCTGTACCTTGACCGAGTGGGTCTAGATTCTGATTCATAGTCATCACCGTAGTCATTACCACCTCCCCTACCGTACCTGTCATATCGTGAGGTATCACCTCCTGTTTTTTGAGGTCTTTCACCGAACTTTCTTCCAAGTACCGGCTCATCTTGATCTCTGTCACCGTAACCTCTCTCCTCGTTTTGTCTGAATTGACTGGCTAGTCTGTGATCACTTTTGGATCGCATTATACCTGGATTTCCGCCTGGTGGTTGCAACAATGCGCTGCTTTGTCCGAATGGATGAGATGACGAAGTGATGTTCAGATCTCCAAACCCTGCTACATGCAGGACCAGTTGGTTAGGGTCATGAGCAAGGACTAAACGTACTTTTCTGCTGTAATCAGTATTTTCGTACTCAAAGTTTCTTATGAACTCAACAGTTTTCAAAAATATTTCTTTAGCATCCATCAGTTCACAGTCATCCCACATGTCTGAGCTCTCATTCATGAATTTATCAGCTAGATCGCAGTTGCTTACGATATTCGAGAGTTCTTGCTGTAGATTGTCTTTGAGATTATTCAAACACCTGAGTTCAGTACCAAGATATCGATCGAGTTCTCCTCTCAAATAATCAGTTCTATCTTTCACGGCTTTCGATAATCTCCGGTAAATTTCTTCAACTTCCTCTCCAACTGAAAGGCAGTTTGCCTGGAGACCATGGGTGTTTTTCTCTATAAGATTCAAAGACTCCTGAAGCCTGTGTATACCCCTACGTATCTGGTTGTTTATTCTTGATATTTCACGCCTGAGAATTTCCATGTGTGCTCCCTTACATTCCTCACATACTTTTTTATCACAGTGATGACACATGTTACAATAGGATTTTTCTGAGCAAACGTTGCATCTTTCCATTACTTGGCCGCTTGTTGGATCGGGTAATTCCCCGGTTATTTCTATGTGTAGCTCTAGAAATCTCTGGAGGGTTACGTTTGTTGGAAATCCCTGGACACCTTGGTAGGGAATGCGGTGTTCTGCTCTGCATTCTGGACATTTTACCTGCAGGAAAATGAAGATAAATAAATTGGACTTTCACAAATGTTGTTGAATTTTTTTGTTTCGTATTCTTCTTGTTTGATTTTTCGCACTTGTTGAATCATATTGAGTAATCAATATTGTGCTTAAATGATAATAAGTCGAAAATCTGATATTGAATTCAAATGAGTCTACTTGATGAAGGCTATGAATACAATCATTAAAAGTACCCACTTTTCTGTAATACCTTATTTACATAATATATTTTTATATTGATATCTAACGATAGACTCTTATTAGCTTTGTTTCGGTTCCGAGTTCAGAACAAATTCAGAACTGTTCCGGACGGTTCGAGTGTGCGAGATTGCTATTTTTCAGACACAAAACCGAAATCGCGCATACTCGAACCGTCCCGAACAGTTCTGAATTCGCAACCAGAAAAAACCCATTGTCTTTCAACGTACCACATCTTGAATGAAAAATTAAATTGTTATATCAACTGGAAATTATTGAGGTAAAAAATTAAGAGAACAGTAACATAAAAAAATACAATACAATACAATACTGATACCACTCAGTTATCCAAGAAAAACAAGGTGGAACTTGCAATATTGTTTTATGCACCATTTTTTCAAGCTCACCATTGGCTGAACTCAGTACGTTTGTAATCAAGTGTTGGTGAAAGCACGTTGACATGTTGACATATAATATTGATAATTCCAAATCGAACGATAGACTTCGTCAAGTATTATTTCTGTATTGCATTTTCTTATGTTATCGTTTTCTTGAGTTTTTATTTCAATCACCAAATGACAGTAGACATCGTGAGATTGAATTCAGTATGTTCAGTATGTGATTTATCAACTTAGTAGACCCAATTTCCTCCACTATAACAAAAAATTTTTTCATTTTGTGAGGGCTTTCTGTACGTAAAAGTAGCAAAAAAGTAGGGGGGCATGCGCTGGGACGTAATCATTAATTTTTCTGGGGAACATATCCGTTTTATTATACTATCTAAAAAATTATATCCTTGTCAATTGTTTTTCTTTATTCAAACCGTTAGTGATCTGTAACGTGTTTTATGTTTATTTTTTCGCAATTATTCTTTCTGTGTTCTTGATTCTGATGCCTTGATTTGGAGATGTAGATTTGATTCTTTTAGATGGATTTTTTCTGATGGAGAATCGATTTGAATCCTGTTCTATATGTCCACTACTATGATCCATACATAGATTTTATCTTTTCTCATTTCATCAGAATAACATCTGATAGAAAAAGCTTTTCGTTAATTTTCAAATTACTCAGTTAATAACATATACTACATCTAAGTTCATAGTGACAATTAGATTTCTGGATTTTTTTAAAACATTTTTCAGTTTAGAATACACCGCTCATTATTGCGTGAAATCAACGTACAGCAATACAATTTTTCAGACCATAAATTACAAACACATCCACCTCTTCATCCTGCCAAACCATCCCTCTTAAAGCTTTTCAGCGCGTATTGTTATAGGATAACTCTGAAAATAATTTTTTTTGGGTTATTTTGGATTTTGGCTCCCAATAAATGAAATGGTTTAGAACAAAAAGGATTGGTTCTAACCACAATAAAACTTATCTATCTCTCCAAATCAAAGCATACTGTCACAATACGGAAAAAAATAAATAGAATAGAACAAACGTATAACATTATGCGTATCGCTTTTACAGTTCGAAATGGGCAAAACTGGTATTATAGGAAAAAAAAATTTGAAATGAAATCGATTTTCGATTGGCATTAAAAAAAGGTTTATTCACGGGAAAAAAATTTGACGACGTCGCGACGCCTGCCCTCTTTATTTTTCCTCCAACTTTCACGCTCATCTCAACTCAACCTTGACTTGTTCAAAACGCCGATTACAGATTAAATATCGGTCGTTTTTGCCAGAATAGGTGTAACCAAGGTAAGTGAATCACCCTATACTTATCGAAACCTATGTCATCGCAAAAGGTTATCGCAACCTGCCCTTTTTGCGAAAGATACCGTGAAACTCAATAAAGTCAGGTCGTTCAAAAAAGGAATTGTATTCGTTCACAAATTGATATAATGCCAACTTCTAATATTTCGTGTTCCACTCTGTTATTTCGGAAAGACAAGGTATTCCTTCAAATTCTTTAGTATCCGAAAGTGAGTTCTATAAATCTTTGGAACGTCCAAGAATAGGTTTGTACTTCTGCCAATAATATTTATATCAAAAACTCGTAGTCATTCTAAGTAACCGTGAGCATGAGTCGAACTCAATACAGACTAAAGCGTTTAATTTCAGTTCACTAACACCTCCTGATCATTGACGGCATTTTAGTGCCCGTGATTTCATCTTTAGAAATATCGGGATGAAGGAAACTGCATCGTTTAATAGATTTGGCAGTTTATTCAGGTATCAAACAAGATAAACGTCCATTCGTTCGAGTAAATTACCCGACGGTTGAAAAGTTTCCAGTTGAAATCGAGTGGGGTTTCGAGGAAAATTGAAAACACGAGTTTGCTGTGCTATTTTCGAAATATTGGCTCATATATTAAATTTGGATAGTTTGCTTATTCACAGGAAATGTGTGTTGGGGAAAACGTAAGGCAATTTTAATGGGTTTCGAGAAGTTTCGTTTTTTGTACAGGGTGGGCCAAATTGGACACTTTTGAAAGGGAACTCCTCTTTCTGTACTTGATAGATGAAAACTGATGTAGGTGTTTAAATTATGATTGTATCAAACTGGAAATTTGGTATACTCCTATGGAATTCAGATTGCAAGAACCAATGGTAATTTTTTAGAATTAAATTCTGAAACTTTCTGTTTTCAAATCAACTATCTCAACAAAATTTCGTTGAAAGATGCATGTCGTTATACTTCAACTAATTAACTGCCAAGTTTAAATGAAACCACTCAGGAAGTTCCTGAAATATAAGGGTATAAATAACCTTCAAATTTCAAATGACTATAACTCTGAGATCGTATGGCTGATTTTACCCATTTACGAACGTGGCAGTCAAATTTCGAAAGTGACCCAGCCTTGAAGTCGATAGGGTTTCCCGCTCTTGCATTATCGTGCCTGCATCCGACCAAAAAAAATCGATTTTGACACCGGAAACTTCATTAGAAGATTACCGACATTTTGGCGAAACAATAACGCACTTAGAGATTACGTGAAAAAATGTAAAACTGTTATAGTTCCCTACTTGTCTTCGGACATAATCCACCAAACCCTCCAGACATGGTTCCATGCAAAAACTGTGCTGGCATGGCAGAAGTTTGGGATTTCTGTAACGATCCAGACATATCGCGCAGGTCAGCAATTGCTCGAACTGTTCCATCGTCAGTCTGTAAAGAAGAAAGAAAATATTAACCTATTTATTTTCTGTAGGTATTTGATGTACAAGCGTAAAGAGTTGCACTGGGACGAATGGTAATTTATTCAAGATTACGAATTCCGCAAGTCTTTTCATTGCTTCCGGGTTGATCGAGAGTTTTTCTGGCTTCAATTGTATACGAAAAAATCTAGAAAACCACTGACGTGAGGTCAGGAGCCTTTAGGCGCTTGTTCAAATTCTGACTATTAGATCAACACAAAATTTTGCGCCTTGTTGCGTGTTAGTACTTCCCACCTAACTACGAAGTTTCAATCGGAAATAACGTTAAAATTCCAAATAACAACGAAATTTGGCAAATTTTTTTTCTTATTTCTCCGAAACAAAATATCAAATCGAATTGAAATTTGAAACATTGTTGGTAAATACAAACTTTAAGGTTTGTGCCAAATTACATTGAAATGTAATCAATATTTTCAGTAAAAAAAATTTTTCATCAAAAATTTGGAATATTTTCGAATAATTTTTTTCTTCAATTTTCTAACTACTGGATCCACACAAAATCTTGTTTTAAGTTGTGCATTGGTTTTCCAAAAGTGTCCGCGAAGGTTCAATTCGCTTGAGTCAATACTTCATGGATATCGAGGAATTACCCTCGAAATTTCAAATGGGCCCAACTCCAAAACTATTTAACCGATTCAACCCATTTACGAACTCAACCGAGATATTTGGACTCCAAACCTAATCTGAAAATCTGAAACTTGCTCAGTACTTTTCTTCGAAAGCTAGAGCACATACAGACTGATTTTTTTTCAGGGAGTTCAACCTAGTCCTTTAAGACCATTTTCGGCTCGAAATTCGAAAATTACGGACATCGTGACGAAATTATAACGTGCTGTTGCCAAGAACAAGCGCGTAAATAATAATCAGGATGGTAATAAGTGGTCGATAGCTATCGAGTTGCGGCTTTCGCCTATGAGTTCCTCATGAAACTTCACGCTCAAACAACGAAATCGGTTTTTGTCAAGAACAGAGATAGGAGTTCCAATTCGGCCCACACCCTGTACTCTTCGAAATATTTTTTCTGATAAAATTAGGTAAGAGGTCTTGAATGGACTGTAAGACTTCCTGACTCGGACCGTCGAAGTAACTTCTATCGAAGAATAACTGTGCAATACATAATTTATCCTTATTTTCAAATAATTCATCAAATTCATGTTTTCTGTAAAAAATATCATTGATAAACGTTGTTCACATTTGTGTTGATTTCAATTCATTTGTTATATTTGATTTGATTGAAAAAAAATTGAGGGGGGCCCAAAATCCTTCAAGCAGAGGGCCCCGGAAATCGACGATCCGCCCCTGTCCACTCCGCAGGAAATGCAGTAGAGAAGTTCGAATTTCTATGAGAATCCAAATATTGGCCGGAAACGTTATGAATTATAGGTGAAGGTTTGTACCTATTTTCGGTTACTTTGATGTTAATTAAAAAATCTGGAAATAGAGAAAAAACACTGATTAACTTGAACTAGTGAAAAACGGAGTCGCCGAAGTCGAAGAAAACTAGTTTTAAAATTTTCTATGCACTGGTACAGAAATTTTCATAACGAAAAGATTCATTCGATTTTTTAAATGACCTTTCTGTGGATTGGTTCGATTCAGCAATTGCTCGAACTGTATCAACATCAGTCTATGAGGGAAAAACGAAATATAAATCTATTCATTCCTTATATTTGAAGTACAAGAGTTAAAAGTTGCATGGAAATTGTGGGAAATGCACTGGAACGAATGGTAATTTATTCAAGAATACGAATTCCGCAAGTTTTTTCATTGCTTCCGGGTTGATTAAGAGTTCCTCTGGCTTCATTATTTATCAAAATAAAAATTCATCGTTTGAGAGGAGCGAAGCTCATCTTTTTCACAGGCAATGCAGTAGAGAATGTTCGAATTTCCATGAGAATTGCGAATTTTGGTCGGAAAACGTTGTGAACGAATTATGAATAATAAGTGAAGAAATTTAACTTGTATTAAAAGAAAGCATCTTCGGGGAGAAGTTCTCTCTACCAAAAAGTGACTCAGAAACCCATTAAGCCTTTCGACAAAAAACTCATTTCAGTGTGCTAGGGGGGATATATTTCAGTGTTTTCACGGCACGGTTTCTAGAATTTCATTGACTTGAGTCCCACCATTCGGAAAATGACTGAAAATAATATTTGCTCTAATCTCCATAAAAAATTAGTTTCGTTTCCATTATACCACTCAGGATATATTATTTTCCGCAAATCGCTAGGAAATTTTGATATTCCAAACGAAATTTCTCAAATAAAAGTCATGATTTCCCGAAGGTTGGGAAATATTCATTTTCCTTATTGTTAGGAAATGATATTTCCTTAACGTTGTTTGTGTTCTACATGAATGATTGAAAACACGTTGTTTGTCAGGAATTAATTTATATTTTGCAAGGGTTGACTTCAACATTGAATAATTGGCCCACACTTTTCTCTTGATTTCTTTGGCAATAATTTTAATGACGCAGTATTCACTGCATCAACTAGCTTTGCAGAAGTCTCAGAAATGGAAAATTCATTATCAAATATCATTTCACACTGTTTTGTCTTCAAAAACCCTAGCAATTAAATTTATACGCGTCAATTTAGACAATTCAACATTAATACCTTTCCATTGTAACGAAACCAATTTCATTACGAAATTCAGAGCACCATTCATTCATGAATAAAATAATTCGTGACTTTTTTCAAAATTCCTACTTAAAGAACTCGATTTGACTTTTTTTTCAAACCATGATTCTACGACTTAAAGACTTTTTTGTTTGTATCTTGTCAATAAGGAATGTTCCGATGTTCAGAAGTCAGTTATTTGTTTCTACATTTCGAGTTGGCTATCATTACCAAACAGAACAAAAGCTCATTGGAGATGAATATCTAATTTCTTTTAGAACTAGGGTGTGAATGATTTTTGGAATCGAAAATACATAAAAATATCTTCTAGTCTCTATTGTCCACAACGTTGAATTTCTGTATTGGCGTTGTCTTGTATGAACGCCCTGATTATTGATACTAGAAATAGCTAATTTTGGAGAGCCTTTCCTTAAAATTAGAATGAACAATTTGAATAGCACAAATCACATATCATACATATCATGTTATTGAACCTCTAAAGAAAACACTGCAAATTTTACACGAGGGTTTATTATTTTCTCAGTTGAATAACTCAATACCAATGATATCTTAAATAAAACTTAACTTGAACAAAATCATAACTCTTTGGTTTTTTACAACACAATTTGCAGCGTTTTTCTTTATAACTAAAGGACCACTGGTCGGAAATCATCCCGATAAAAATTTTTAGGTTGACCTATGCAACAGTAATCAACGTTGAGAGTTTGATGAAAATTCGGGTGTGAGTTTTCGAGAAATAATTTTTTTCCCTCCTACCCCAGTTTGTTTTCTTGGTCGATCACTGAGCTTTATTATTTTATTTCATCCAATAATAAACCAAAATTAACGGTAGGTTTTATTGAATTCAGAATTTATCCACTAATTTTGGAACATTTTGTATACAATAACAACAATTTGTATGTAATATTTTGAGTGCTTAAAAACAATCGAAGAAAAACCCAATAAGATTTTCCATACCAGCATCGATTCGTCGTATTCACGTTATTTGTTTGTAAGAAATTAATTTTCGTACATTCCGACAAACTCAGAGTTGAAATTTCTGCAAATATACATATCGATAGTTTTCATGTTCCATGATATCAGCCGGAGCTAACGGAAAAAGTGTTTGTATTTTCGAATAGAATATGGGCGTCCTGAATATATTTACATTTAAATTGGATCAGAACAGAGTCAACAAATGTGAGCCGCTGGCACGGCTGAAATTCAACCAGACTCTGATGACGACACCGTTTAAAAATTTACTTTTCGCACTGGATGTATCGATGCATTAGTACCAAATTTCTCGTTGTTCTGAAAGAACTGTATCGAAATTTCAGAAATCCAGAAAGTTTCCTATGAAATAATTATCAAAGTTTCAGTTAAGAGAAGCAAGCTCAGACAATAATTAATTGATCCAGATTCTACACAATAGGTAAATTGGTTACGATCTATCGAACGTTTTGATGAAAAGGTCCTTCTCACGAGGAGTGTATCTTGAGAACTCAGCCGTCTGAAACATATGTTCGCTCAGAAAATTTTCGAAGAATCAACTCCTGAAGGATGTGTACGTACTTAACTAACTCCCTGTACATCGAGTTAATAAGGAGAATTTTCCACATTTCAAGCGGTCTACCAAATTCTACGAAAGGATCGATTTGTCTCAAAATTTTTAGGAACCAATGAATCAATAAATTGATTTTTTACTGAGTTCCAGCATAAAGTTATGAAATTTTCGAGGGGGAGCTCTTGCTCAGTCATGAGCAAAATTCTTGGAAATATCAAGCATTTTATTCATTGATGATTCATAATGTTGGACGTTTTCGTCTTGTGGGAATCCACATGAACCGAGCGTTTCCATGTCGTGATAGTGTTTGTAAATCTGCAATATCACAGATACAACGACCTGATGCGATTGAAGGATGAACGTCATGCACATCGATCAAAGTATTCTGCACTCAAAGGTGGGATTCGCAGGATGCTCCCAGAAGATGGCGCGCTTTACGTTGCTATACTGCAGCGATCCATCTGAAAGGTGACAAGTATCGCGAGTTCCTCTGCGAGGAACTCGTCAGGTAAGTCGACCTGACGATCAGTAATAACTGTGAAACAGATGTATTCATTCTCCTTGGATCCGCTTCTTCGGTGTAGATGTTTTGGTTGATTGGATAATTAGCTCTGATCAATGGGAAATATTTGGTGATTTATCGACAGATATTCATCCTTGGGATTATGTTAATTGTATTCATTGATTCTACATTTTGAGCAATGAATTCGACCCCGTTTCTATAACCAGGATTTCTCTACTCTGCTGTCGGAATAAGGCGACTACCAGAGGCTTCCCAACTCAGCAGTTGGCCCTAGAACGACAGAAAACTGGCCTTGTAGCACAACTTTTTCGGACACTAGAGAGTTCCTCGCTCTCCGACATCTTGATCGCTGGAAGTTCCGGCTCTGGCAAGGAATGAAGGGCCAGTTCACCTCGGGTACAAGGGTACTCCGATATCCCCCGACACCTCAAACGATGACTGACACGCTTCTTTCCAGCTCCAAGGACGATTGCAACATTCATGGTGTTTCACGATCCATAGTTGTCCATCCAGGTGTACCTCGCTAAAAACACGGCCCGTGCGAGGCCATCCCGAAGAGTTGGAACCAGAAGCCGATGCCTGCTGGGTCTCCTCTTTCCCGCACTACTATTATAATCCCCAAAATGCCTACCTATGAATAGTAACGGTCGCCTGTGGGGAGCTCAAATCGGATACTAGTGATCTGTAGAACGCAAACGCAGACTCAATTCATAATGAACAATCGTCACGCGAAGCTGAGAGACAAGGAAAGCAAGTCCAGAAAACCTGTAGGTTATTCAATTATAAGTTGTTCGAAAATCTACCAGCTACCAGCCCCTTTAGATATACCACAAACTCTGGAAGGTACGTATTCATATTTGCTGTATATCTCTTTCCAGAAAGCTATGTGTGGAGGTCCAGGCTGCCGCATATGAGCAGTGCTAAGCTGACTAATTTGAAAAGAACGAGGCATTTGCCAAGGGATCAAGCTAGCTAGGGGCTCAAAATTATAATTTTCTTCTTGAGAAAATGTTATTTCACCTCAAGTTTCATACATATTTTAGAGCGTTGCTGTGGTGCATTAACCTATTGTACGCTGTGAGGCCAAACAAAATCCCAAATAATAATGTTACACTTGTCGGCAGCCCTACGATATGCGGTCCATCATCTGGTTTCCGCTCGAAAATTAAAAATAAGGAAGACGTTTAGGACCGAGGCCGAGGGGATAGATGAACCTTCCCTTGTTTGCTTCTTGTCATGATATTGATGAAAATTTTTGCGCGCTCGAAGCTCTTGCAGGGCCCTATCACACCATTAACTCAGAACACGGGTGCGCATGCAGAAAATTTGCCTCAGGAGCTAAAATCCTGGATCCAGCTCTGTGTTGATGTTCCTTTTCAACGATGAGTTATATTGTTTCCTTTTCTATTTAGATACTTTTTGTAACAATCCTGGAAACCTTCATAAACAATAAATCCTTAGCAGTCACCTGTTCAATCATGAATATAATAAGGAAAATAGGTCTCTCACTGTTTCATGAGTGCTGAAATTGTGAAATGTGCTCACTCAGTAAACTTTTGCTATCATACAGAGTCGGTAACTTTTAATTTAAATGCAGTACAACTACTTCTTTTACCCTCGGGGTCAACCCTCTACTGATGTCATATTGTCCACATTTATTTCCACTCATACAACAATGATTTCATTTGATAAAACGAACAGCCACATTTTGGTTCGGCACACAGCTGATGAGAATTATTAACCTTTAAAATTGGCCTGTCCTCTCTAAGCTGTTCTTCAATTCAATTATTCTGAGCCCCATATTCAAATCCCAGACATGCCATCCGAAACGCAGTTAACGACGCGAGTATATCGACCCTCTTTACTTTGATATATGAGATCCGATATTAAGCTTCATATTCTGGCCCAGTTCGGCGAAAAAAAATGTGATCTTGGACCGGCGTCTGATATTAGCGAAACTTTTCATTTCCTCCTGACAAATGTAAGTATGCGTGACCTGAAATGTAGGATAAATATTTCAGATATGGAAAAACGATAAGAGGGTGCGAACGAGGTTCTTCAAGTGACCTCTCCAGGCCTGAGGATCATTTTGGGGTTTAGAAAAGCCATCCTTCATGCTTGATCTCTACCGAGGAAGTATTGAATAGGATAAAATGAATTCAGAGGAATTGGGTGACATGGGAAACGATGGTGTTCCATGAGAGGTGAAATCTAGGGCTCTAGGCACTCTGAGATCTTCAATTATGAACTGTTATAAGTTTATACTCTGGAATCTGAAGTTCATCTTTGAGGAAAGCTAGCGGAGCACTAAGAGGGATGAATCGGATTTATTTGTTGAGATTTTGGATCGAACCTATCGGAGCTAGGAAAATTCTAGGAAAGCTACCCAACAAACACAACATACAGCAATTGTACAGTTTCTGCATCACAAGTGCCACCGGAATACAGTACATACAATGTTGTATTAAAACTGCACAGTCTCTGCATTGGTGATACTGCTGTCCTAAAAATGCAGTCTTTTAAATACAGCTGCTGTACAGCTTTTGTGCAACAAAATCGAAATGCTGTATGAGACAACGCTGTCTCTGTCTTTGATGCCATATTTCGTTCTAATAGTCAGCCATCGTTGTCTGTGCCGATAGCCGGTTAGCAGTTAGAGAAGCGTTGTCGATCGTCTTCGTCGGCCATGCTGTTTTGTAACGGAAATTTGTTTGTTGTGTAGTAAATTCGTTTTTGGTTCTAAGTGAATCGCGCTATTCGAACTGACTGTTTGTTCGAGTTGATTGGGTGCCAGTGTGAAGAACTGATGTTTCGACATGATCAATTCCCGAAAAAACGAAATTAGGCAAATAAGACTGATCTGAGTGGCTAAGATGAATATTTAGATGATGCCGATGCTTTTGGAACTGGAATAAATAGGTAATAGAAGAAAACATCTGATTCTCTACCTGAACTGGACAGGGTCAACAGAAAACAGAATTTCGAAGTACATAAACATCAATGAAGGAATTTAAGGTATTATATTCACACAAGGTAAACCTTTTTTGTGTATTAACTCATTTTTCTCCACTTCCAAGATGCTGTACGAAAGAACAAAGAGAGCAAAAATTATTCACCAACCGATATTGAAACAACCATCATGGTATGATTGAGAAATATGTATCTACTTATTTTCGAGGACTTAGAAAGGAACAAGAGAGAGTCACCCAATAATATATTATATCATGTATAATATTTGATATGGCCGGTATTTGTGTAAATTCAAGTTTTTTCCATTAAAGTCATGTTCCTAGTGCAATATTTTTTTATTGAGTTGAATTTGCTATGAATCACTTTACGTTATACCCTCAATATAAACTAGGTTAACCCGATTCCTAAGACCTATGTTTCAGGAATCCGGCTTAACTCCGAAAAACCTATATTTTTCAAGTAATCGAATTGAAATTCTGGACTTACATACTACAGATTGTGTCTTTTGGTCTAACCAGAAATGGCCTTACGATTTTTCAGATAATGTTGTGTATATTTTTGTATATTTGAATTCCATGTTGAATATTTGGTGAAATGTGAAAAATAAAATAATTCAAATGTTTTTCTGTTGAGTAATCGATATCTAGATACAGAAAGAATTGCAGAATTTTTTTACCGTAAAGTATAGAATTCGAATATGCAAATCATATCATATAAGAAAATCAGAATTTATTCGGCAATTTCCGAATAAACTGGAAGTAGTGGACTCTCTTTTTTCACATCTGTCGAAGGTAAATAATTTAGTATCAATGTGCAAAGTTTCAATTCCTTCTCTTAAAAAATACTTATTTTTTCGGGAGTGAGTCTTATTCCTGTGAGTCTCGTTATACAGCCGAGCTTCTGCTGCATTATTGCTGCTTAGAAACTTCATATCGAAGTAGCACAGTTGGTGCGTTATTACTATGTGCAAACTGGATTACAAAGTTGCATAGCTCCTGCACAACTGCTGTATAGTGGCTGTACTACGAACGCAGTTTGAGCTGTACAGTTTCGATGCAATTCCGCGGGACATATACGGTCCGTTTCGATACAGTTACTGTACCACCAACGCTGCACTTCAAGTGCAGCAACGCTGTACAGTTTTTGTACTCTTGCTGCGTTTAAGTGTTTGCTGGGTATGGGGTTAAGTCAGACACTTCTCAGCGCTTGGTCCAAGTCGAACTCATTTCCTTCGAGAATTTTGAATCAACCTTCACGCCCAGAGCCGAATCTAGAACGTGTCTGGAAAGGCCTTTGCCACGGGCGCGATCTTAATATGGATGCAAAATTATACATTTTTTTCTGGGTCTTTTTTTACTTCAAGCTTTATATTTTAGAGTGGTTCTGTGGTGCCTGCATCTGTTGTGATGACAAGTAGTTACCACAAAATTTCATATAGTAATTTCACACTTGCAATTCTCGATCCACTATCTTGGATCCGCTCAAGGGTAATACATCACGAAAACGTTTACGATAAGACCAAGGGGATAGATCGCTACCCTTTTCTACCATCTGGCATAATTCTATGTAGTGGAGTATTGCATTACAATTTATTTCGATTTGGTTCAAAAATTAGGAACTTATTTTTTATACAGTTATGGTCCAAGCGCGCCTGGAAAATATTCGTGTTAAAAAACTGTTTTCAAATTACAATCGGGTATGTTTGACTCGAATGAATGGGCCAATCTCTGTGCCTAGTCATATTCTTGGGGATGCTCGCCCAGGGCGCTATCATATCATTTAGACCTAGAATAAAAATTTATAATCTTAAAATTTCGATTGATAATAGTCTTAAACTAGTGATCTGATTTTACTCTTATTCTCTCATTATTTTAGTTTTTGTTCACATTAAATCCCCTCGTGAACACCATGGGTTTCCGAAAGATATATTTGAGAGACTTCAAATTTATGATGTAGGTAGCTGACTGCACGTCAGTGCTTTTTTTGGTTTTTTTCAGTAGAGAACTGGATTTCAATTCAATCTCATCTGTATTTCTGGAAGAATTTCCAAAAAAACAGATAAGATCGAATTGAACTCCAGGTCTTCATCGAAAAATGAGAGTTCCAAGGTTCATACATACAAAAAAAAAATTAATTTTTTTTCGGATCGATTTGATGACATAATCATCACGTTATTCTGCACACAGTTGTCCATTAGCATTCTCAAACTAGCTGCCAATTTTCATCATGATTGAATCAGTATTTTTCAAGTTATCCGATAAAATCAACGAAATTGAGAAAAAACTTCGGAGTTTTACGTATTTTTTTCTGATATCTTCGAAAATAATTTCCATATCGAATTGAAATTTGGTACACTGCTGTGGAATATAGAGCTCGAGGTGTCAGCAAAGTTTTGAAAGATACATTTTTCAAATTTACTGACAGCACGATCACAACAATATTCTCCGAGAGGTTTTGTGCCCTGTTATGCTCCAACTAACTGCCAAGTTTCAATCCAGTCGCTCGATTAGTTCCTGAAATATCAGGAAAAAACCTCAAACTTTCAAATGGCTATAAACCCGAAACGAGAATCTATTTCGACACTGGATTCGTCATCAGTGAGGCCCTATTTAGTCATTTCAGACCATTTCTGGCTCAAAATTCGAAAATTACAGACATTTGGTCAAAATGAAAGCCCCAAAACATGCGCGCAAGAAAAGCTCTGAAACTATTTCATTGAATAGAAAATTTGAAAACACTCACTATCGATTGTTGTATGTCTTGAAATTTGAGTAAATTTCTGCATGATAGCAGAAGATAAACTGTTGTTTACCTACTGTTTTCACTCTCAAATTTCGCTCTTCACCAAGCTAATATATTAAAGTAGACGGGAAATTATGATGAATAAGACACGTTTCAATTTATTTTTCATAATTATATCAAGCAGCGTCGTGCCAAAAGATGAGCTCATGGATGAATACTAACAGTGACAAAAAACTTTCCTACGTAAGCTCAGCGAAACTGAAACTTCGAGGAATTCCCAAATAGGGAACCCTTTGGGACAAATACGTGCCATCAGGTGGAAACTATTTCAGAAAATGTACTGACCTGTCTGCCCAGGCAGGATGGTCAGCTGGTATCTCAATTAGCAGAATGAAATGGAAAAACTTTATATGTGCCAAATGTCATAGCAGATAGCAGTTACATCCTTGGGGACTATTGTCCCATTTAAAACCTTCCTGCTACTCAGAAATGTAATTAATGTTCATATAAGTGAGAATATTTCAGTTTCATTTAAAGTTGAGAAGTTTGCTTCCACGTATTTGGAAAAATCACAGTTCACAGATAATATCTAAAAAATTTAAAAAAGCACTGACGTGAGGTCAGGAGCTTTTACGCGCTTGTTCAAATTCTAACTATTAGATCAACACGAAATTTTGCACCTAGTTGCGTGTTGGTAATCTCCATCTGATAACGAAGGTTCAATCTGATTGCATTTGTACTTCTTGAGATATTACGGAAATAACGTTAAAATTCCAAATAACGAAATTTGGCACAAAACAAAACAGTGTGTAACTACTCTCTAATCCACTTAAACTTTCTGCGTCTAACGCACGTTTCGGAAACCAAGTGAACTCAAATAGTGAAATTTGGCACATTTTTTTCCTTACATCTGCAAAAGTAAATAGCGGATCGAATTGAAATTGAGAAAATTTTTTTAAAATACTGACTCTAAGGTTTGTGTCGAATTCCATTGAAATCTTATCAATATTTTGAGGAAAAAAAAATTTTTATCAAAAATTTTAAAAATGAAATGAAATTCTGCTTTAAGTTGAGCGTTGCTATTCTCAAACTGTCCACGAAGTTTCAATTTGTTCGAGTCAATACTTCATGGGATATCGAGGCATTAACCTCAAAATTTCATACTGGTATAACTCCGAAATCATCTAACCGATTGCACCCATTAACGAACTCAACCGAGATATTTTGCCCCAAACCTAATCTGAAAATTTCGAGTCACCAAGTCATTTTCGAGAATTACAAAAAAAGGATCCTTTCAACATTATAGACGTTGTCTGTCGGCATTCTCCAAGTAATGCCAAAGTATATTGCCCAAACTATAGATGAACATAACTCCGAAACTGTTCGGACAATTATAGAATCATCACTTACGGGACATTCGGGTGCACAATCCGTCATAAGTATTTGAAGTCTCTATCTGCATCCATTCGAAGCTAATCGTGACATCAGATGAACAGGAATGAGTAATCTGATTGCTTCTCGTAACTTTCAGTGAAAAATTCGTAAATTAGGAACATTTGGCAACATGATAGCATAGTAACTCATCCGTCGGAGATGAATTCACGCAAAATTTTCAATTGTGAAAAAATCGAATTATTCTACAAAAATATTCTCTAACGAAACATCTCCTCAAGGTTCGCACTTGAATCAAATATAATTTTTTTTTGAAACTTCGATGTTGCCATATTTTCCGCAGACACAGGTCATCCCGAAAGGATTCATACTCAAACAATAGATAATCACAAATTGGCAACCCTCAATTTTCCTCAGAACAGTGTTGATGGTTTCAAATTACCCCTTAGATGCTCTCCAATGTTCCTCAGAGTCCTCCTAAATAAGATAATCACTACCTACCCAGCTTCTATTCCAGAATGGGCGCGAAATCTTCGTAGCCCATCGCAACGTCGGGGAAATAATTGGCCTTTGAAACAGACGTCGTCGGGACGCTCTCAAAGAACCGTCTAATTTTAAATTTCACACGACCCACGTAAGCGTCCAACGCGCTCGAGCTCCTATTTTCTTCGATTATAATTCGGCAACGTGGAATCCGAATCGACTTTTCTGGATTCCGAAATCACAGAAGAAGTCTATTATTAGATGGCTCGGATCTTGACGGACGCTGGTCAGTGGCGTACGGGAGAATTTTGCCGGTCCCATTTATCAACCCCGTCATAACATATGACATGATTTTTATATCCAAAAATTCAGACTACATCGAATAGACGACTTCGGCCGGAGTTGCCAACTCACAATTTTCTTCACAAATTTACTTTTACTGGGGAACGGGAATTTCAGGACAAATTCGACAGGATAAGGTCCGCGTTATTTATAAATATCCGTGAAAGATGCCTCGGCTCCTCAAACGAAATAATTCCATCCAACTATAGGTTTTTGCTAGGCTGAAATTTAAGTTGGGATTCCTGATTTCATGTTGATAGTGTCGAGTTTGTAAAGGATGGTTCCCGAAAAAAAGGTTAATTACGGAATTTGATTGATGAAAAGGCAATCTTTCTGTCACCAGAACATAGACATATTAAGTCTATGCACCAGAACGACAATCAATATTTTATGGTAATATATCCATAGCATAGAACAATCTTTATTTACCTTATGATTCATAGACCATACCTAGTAATTTTTTTATTGTTGATTGTTGTCTCTTCTATGTTCTGTGGATCATAAAGTAAATAAAGATTTTTCTATGCTATGGATATGTTACCATAGAACATTGAATATCGTTCTGGTGACAGAAAGAACGTTTTTTCATCAATCAAATTCCGTATTTAACCTCTTTTTCAGGAACCAACCTAATATTTCATATTTACGGAATGAAAAACGGTCAACCAAAATAACCAAGTTGATACTAACATGAAATCAGGAATCCCAACTTAAATTTCAGCCAATCAGAGATGATCTTAACAAAACCCTATATTTGGAAGGAATCATCTCGTATGAGGAGCTGAGGCATCTTATACGGATATTTATAAATAAAGCGAACCTACTCATGTCTAATTAGTCCTGAAATTCCCGTTCCCTAGTGATAGTGAATTTGTGAAGAAAATTGTTGGTTGGCAACTTCGGCTGAAGTCGTCTATTGAAATCCGGTTCTTGATGTAAATATGAAAGTTTGAAGGTTTGTGCAGAATTTCGTGAGGATGGTTTGATAAGAGTATCGCAGAGTATCTATAGAAAATTTGAGAAAAAATTATTGTTCAGATCACATGATAATCACAAAATTCTGCATACGTTGAGCATGAACATGTTGAAATTTTCATCATGATGTAATCATTAGTACTTAAGATGATCAAAAGAAAGAACAACGAGGAAAAAAACACGAAATTTAACATATTTTTTTCCAATATCTCCGAAAATTACAATCGTATCGAACCAAATTTGATACACTGCTGTGAAACATAGAGTTCAAGGGCTTTTTTCGAATCTGATGACCATTTTCGGAAAAACGGAATTTTTGAAATACATTTTTTCCTTTCCGAAAAGTACGATTACAACAAAATTCGGTCTTTTCGCGAACTCAAGCTCCAACTAACTGCCAAGTTCAAATCCAATCACTCAAGTAAAGGGTGTTATTTTGAAGTATAGAACTTTAAGTAGGTTGTTTTAACTGGCGGCCATTTTGTCAGCTGTAAAGTGATTTGAGTTTAGTTTGGTCTGGCATTTCAACATGAATAGACTAACGCCTGAGCAACGCTTCCGAATTGTGCAAATTTATTTTAAGAATAATGGTACTGTTCGAAATACGTATCGCCCTGTACGTCCATTTTACGGTCAACATAATCTTTCATCAGAGCAATTAATTCGACTAACTATGGATCGTTTTCGCACCCTGTTCACACTGACTGATAATACGCAATCATAGAGACGTCATACAGTGAGAACAGAAGAAGCCATTACTGCTGTAGAGCGTAGCGTAGAGGAAGACCCGAATCAGAACGTTATAGTCAATGCTGGCCGCTATAGAGCCATGATTCCTGACTCTGTCGTTCCTCAATTGAACAACCATGATGTACAGCAGCTGTGATTCAACAAGACGGCGCAACATGTCACACAGCTCGTGCCACAATTGATTTTCTGAAACGTTGGACAACATAATTTAACTCTCCGGGCCTTTGAATTGGCCTCGAAAATCGTGCGATTTAACGCCGCTAGACTATTTGCTGTAGGGATATGTGAAGTCGCTAGTCTACACCGATAAGCTCGAAACGATCAAACACTTGGAGTACAACAGTCGCCTAGTTGTTGCCGATATGCGGCCACAAATGCTGAAAAAAGTGATTGAAAATTGGACCCCCAGATAAGATTACGTCCGTGTCAGCCGTGGCAGTCATATGCCAGAAATTATATTCAACTTATAATGCCAAAAGATTATCTTTTGAATAAAGTAAATTTCATGTCAATTTTGAAAATTCATCCTTGTCTTATTCCATTTCAAACTTCTATACCTCTGAAAAAAACACCCTTCAGTTCCTGAGATATCGTGGAAACAAACTCAAAATTTCGAATAACCAAAACCATTGGGCCGATTTGGCCGATTCACGAACCTAACCGTCGCATTTCGTGATGCAACATACCGTGAAAGTTTAAAATCGATAGGAATCTCCGTTCTCTTGATAGCACGCCGTTGCCTAGAACATGCTCGTAAAAATATAAATTTCGCTCTGTCAAGCGCGTAAAAACGCCATCGAACTACTCCACTGCACGAATAAGCGTGGCATACAAGAGGGTCGCTTCTGGACGCCAAAGGTCAGGGGTGGAAGGATGCCTCTGCCGCTCCTCGGTGGACAGCGGAGTATTCCTCCTTTTTCCGGAAGAAGAAACGAACTATAGGAATGATTGATGTCCACGGCATGCAATTAGGGCGGGAAGAAATGCGAATTCTTGTCTTCATTAGGGGCACGGCCAGCGAGTCTAAATGTAACTGTTGAATGTAGCGCGTCATGATTTATCAAGCATCTAGGTAATTAGGAATGTTCGCTGTTGGGATTCCTAGGAGATTTACTGTTTCGTAAAAAAAGGGTTAGGACGTACAGAAAGGAGGAAAATGGGTTGAAACTATCCAACATCAAGTTGCGAACTAGTTAGTGGAAAATACACCAAACAGATTATAGATGTCATTGTATGGGTACTACTAGCAGCAGGCAATTTTCAATCTAAATCAATTACAGGTCCAATCCAATTTGACATATTTGTATTCTGAATATCCTCGAGCTTGAAAGGCTGTGATTATTTACGAACGGTAGATAATGCTCAAATGGGTGACTAATTCCCTTTGAAAATTCAACAAGAATTGAGGGCAGGAGAAAATAATTATTTTCCTAGGATTGTAGAGTGCGAAAAACCTATGCGAGGACATTGACGCTTTTTCACTTTATTGAATGGAAGAACAAACAGCCGATAACGGTGAATTTTAATTTGACAGAACTTATTAGTGATAATTCTTCAATTAACTCGCATTCAGAAAATTGATGAAAGGCGTTAGTGAATTGACTCAGTACTGAAATTCACACTAAACATTCCAAGATAATTCCGAAGAAATAGGACATTTTCAACTTATTTGACCACACATTGCACTAGATTCGTGATAGTACCTGTATAAACGACTAATTTTTACGCTTTTGTTATGCAAAACAGCGCGTTTGATATAAGTCACAATGTCTGTTGTAATTTTCGAATTTTTACCAAAAAATGGCCTCAAACGATTAGTTTGGACACCCTGAGGAAGAATCTGTGGCCAAATTCAAATCTGTCCTTTCAGCCGACCTATCCTAGGAATACAAAATTGTTGGAAAGTATTCGAAAATTTCGAGACATTTCGTTGAAAAAATTTCGGTAAACCCGCAAGATTTCCCGTCGCGAAGTTATAAGTATGATATTCACATCATTGTAACCAGTGTGAGTTCCTGAACAAAAAATATGAAGGCCAACATGGGCGGTCTCTTTTTGTTTGGAAGATATGGGTCCCCAAAATTCCAAATTATTGCATTTTTAGATCTTTTTTCCGCCATGAAAATGATCTCTCACTCCTAAAATCTAATTCATAAATCATCTTTGAACCTTCAACCAACGAGTAGCGACACTTTCTTTCAAGAATGTTCATTATTTAAAGGAAGAAAAGTGAAAATATTAGACAACCACTTAACTGTAATATCTGGGAATACGAATATTTAATTTTAATTTCAAATACCTATTGAATAAGTCCCGGGAAAGAATTATTCGAGTCGAGACAGGAAACCAAGGTTTCACCGGGCATACATATCGACCAACGAGTGATTAAGAGTTTTAGTTATATCGATCGTCTTTGAGAATTTGAGAACCGCGCTGTGATAAGAGAAGTTTATGGGGAACGTCGTCAGACTACAGAACCGCATTGTAAGTTGAATTCGACAGCATAAAATCCATGGGAAAATTTTAGCGTGAGAAGAGCAGAAATGCTGAGGTGTTTTTCCGTTGAAGTGAGAGGCACAAGAGAGAAAAACTCAAATTAGGAGTAACATTTTGAAGGGGGGAAGGCCCCACATTGGAGGAGTTAAGAAAAAGTTGAGGCAGTTGCTAGCTAGACGTCGGGAATAGTAGCTCGAGGGTTTGTTTTGAGGGTACCAAGAAAGTGGTACGGAACTTGGAGTTCGGAATTTAGGGTCCGCGATAGGGACAGATAGTGATAGCTCGAGGTAAAAGATTGCCGTTAATTTGTCGAAAGTAGATCGTTAGAGACGACGGTATTGAGCGCGAATTCGTGGCGGGAGTGCCAGAAAACAGTGTTAAATTTCGAGGCGTGTGAATTTTCTTTCAGGAACACCGTGGGTCAACTGGGTTGCTAGGGTCGAAAAAAGGTAGGAAAGGTTGTAATTACGTATTAACCCTTTTTGTCTATTGTAAAATTCTGCTAGGGTATTCTCCGATATTGCTGACAGCTCTCGACCCCAAAAATTGATTTGATGTGTTTAAATTTATGAAATCTGTGTAAAATCATTTGAGAATTGAGTGTTCGGACCTCTATGGTCGATCACTGTATGTGATAGTTGAAACTATGTTGGTAATTTGATTCTCTTGAGTTCATGTGAACAGTCAGTAGTTTCTTATGGTGAAATATTTAACGTGACCCCCTCGTATGCCATAGATAAATTGCCGAGGTTGACTGAGTTGAATTGATTAAGATTAGGACTTTGTAGAGTTTGTTTAAGGATTTGGCGAATGTAGAAATCCCGATCATATGTGTGTAACCTGCCATTTAATTTAAATATAATTTTAAGGTGCTTAGAGTTTGGTTTTCTTTCCTGTTTCCTTACCACTCAGAAAAATATCAGAACAAAAGACTCTATCTTCGTGCATAGAGCACGAACTTTCATCCCTTTCGGACAATTTAAGTAGAATGATGTAAGATGAGATAAATTAGTTTTTTTTATTAGTGAAATTGAAATTTAATCCTATTACTACAAATGGTGACAGTTGAGAAATTAAGTAGCTAGCTGGTATTTTAGTTAGTTCTACACAGGAAATCAAAATTCTACTTTTATAAATGGTGACAGAGATTATAGTTTGGATTGTAAGTTCAATAATTTTCAAAAAGCACAATATAAAGGCCTATCCAGTTATTACATAACCTATATTTCTACGAAATACTTCTCAATGTTAAAGCGGAGCTTGGCAACATCGTCTTTTCATCGCTGGCCAACGTATTATAACCGAAGAGTAGTTGCTGGCGGGAAATATGAAATAATGGACAGTTGAAGGATATGTTTGTAAGGGGAAATTCTTATGTCACTGAAGAAGAGGTGGTTATTCTCACGTCAAAACAAAATCATTGAGAATATTTGTTTAAGGTTTCACTCTCAATATTTTCGTTTGAACTTTCTTTCTATCCCCTTCGAAATAGGGAGGTTGTTATCTACTTCGTTTCTTGTTGTGTCTTCGAGATGGTCCCAGTTTAGAATGAGATTCAGGGTATTCCAATAAAATAGGTCATATAATAACCTCGATTTCATTGGAAATCTGGGAAGGGCGCGACCTATCACATATGAAAAAAATGTAAGTTGAAATATATATCAGGGTGTATTCATTCTCATTCCATTACTATGTGTTTCAACCTTGTAGATTTCATTAGAAACGAATTCTCCTATTGGAAGATTCAGAGTTGTAACGGTTCAAAAGTACATTTTAACAATAATATAAACGAAATAGTAGTTAAACACTTCAATAGGTCAATTTTTACTTGACACATATCGAACTCTGTGTTTTCGATACTGTTGCGCAATCGCGTCTGACGAGGTGGCGCCTGAGAGCTATTTCGTTCGGCTTCTTTCTTTTCTGGCAGAGTTTTCAAGGTGCAAAGATCGATTTTATATTAACGATCAATATCGATTAATTGAGTTTAGTATTCTCATTGACTTTGAGAAATTGTTACCTGTGTGCTCTAATATTAAGTATTAGGGGTAAGTACTTTTAATTTAACTGTTCTGAATGACCTAATATATCAATATCAAATAGTTTATCTGTTCATATCTTATTGATCTTCAAGTGGATTTTTTTCCAGTCTATATATTTTTCTTAGTTGAATTTTGTCATTGTTAATTCTCTTAAAATTTTGGAAGATAGACTGGAGGGTAAAGCCAACACAAATGAACATGTGGTAATTTTATTCGAATTTTCTAGCACTTTCCCTGGAATCTAACTTCCCGGAACCTGACTTTTCCTGGAATTTCACTTCCTGGAAACTGACTTCCTGGAATCTAACTTTTTGGAACCTTACTCTCTGGGTTCTCATCTTTTGGATACCGAGTACCTATTCACCTGATTTATTACGTACTTTTGGGACTTGTCTGTCATTATCTAAGTACTTCCTCATACCTAACTGATAACCAGTACCTGCTAAGGACATACCAACTTGCCTAACTACCTGCAATTCCACCTGTGATACCAAGCAATTCGAGAGCACAAACCAACGATAACCAAAGTTGGATTAAAAGGGCCTACGACCTGAGATCTTCGACCACCAGCACACATGATCTAGCCGATTGTTAGATAAGTGTTACTTTTCTTGTGTTTCTATAATCTGAGCTCAGAAATTGTTTGTAAATCCAAATTTAGAACCAAATGACATTCAACCTTGAGCTAAATGTGTAGGACCTTCGCGACCAAAATTCAAGGAAAACGGACAGAAACATCGGGGTATTCTTATATTTACGATGGGATTCAATTTGATTTCCGGGAAGGACAATAATTCTGAATTATTTCAGTCAAAGTTGTCGACAAACTAGCTAATTTCCGAAATTGTTTCTGCTTTGTGAATGTGCAAGAGGTCCGAATTCACGCTTTATTTCAGATGATGAGAATATATTGAAAAAAAAGCCAGAAAAACACTGAGGTGAGGTTGAGAGCATTAACGCGCTTGTTCACTTTCGAAGCCATTTCCTCAATACATTTTGCATGAACCTTCACGATATCATTTTCCAACCAAGTGCCGAAATTTGATTTGATGACATCTGCATTACTGTAATACTGGAAAAGTAGGATTTCGAATGGATATTTTTTCGAAATTATTGAGGCGGATTTAAAATTTTCACGAATTCGACCTTCTTAATGAACCCCCAAACCTGCTAAAAGAATATCGAGCCCCTAGGTCGTTTTTCCGTATGTTATTGTGGTTTAGGTTGGCCTAACTACCAACTGTAAAATGAAAATCCATTTAGAGACTTTTGTTAGAGATACTTGTTGAAACGGTTCTATTTGAGCCAAGTTCGCGAATTGGTCAAATCAACCTAAGATTCCGCATATAAACCCACACAAAACTTCATTATTTCGGTATTTTCTGACTGACTCTGTGAATAACAACAAACCGAGGAAATAAGCGAGGAATTTTGAAATGTTTTTCCTAACATTTCCTCTTGTGAAATACCGAGTCAAAGTTTCCGTAGAAATTTTGGTAAACCCGCAAGATTTCCCGTCGCCGAGATTATAAAAAGATATTCACATCATTGTACGCAGTAAGTTTTTCTAAATAAAAAATGTGAAATCGAACATAGGCGGTCTCCCTCAATTCAGAAGATATGGGCACCAAAAGTTCCAAAATGAGTCGTTTTCAGGTCCCTTTTTCCACCATAAAAACAATCTCTCACTTCATCTGTATAGTTCACAAACCACCTTTGAACCTTCAACCAACAATAAGCAACACTTTTTTTCAAGAATAATCAATATTTAATGAAAAAACAATGAAATTACTGGATAACCACTTAACCTCTATTCCTTCTGATTTCGACTCAGTCTAAAAGTGAAGTTTGGCAATGGCGCGAATTCCATCGGTCGGAATCGGGCCATCGTGCGTATTCGTGAATGAGATTATTGCTGGCGAGAAAAATGAAATATGTTCTTAGTTCTTACTGTTTACTGCGATACCAAATAACAATAAAAAAAATTTAATGGTATAACAATAAAAAGATATAAGGAATAATTTTCATTACAATGAAAAGGTAAGGTAATGAATTGTTATATTTTCGCCTTGAACTCACTCAACCTATTGCATGGAGAGGAAACTGAAAGACTGGATTACTAACCAATCCAATATATTAAACTTTCACAAATATCTACATCCAAATTTGTGCTATTTCAGTAAATGCGTTTTTTTTCAGAAATATCAATGAAAATATGGCTTCGTTTGGAAGTTTAATATATTACAAAGAAAAAGGAATGTCCGAACCATTCTTATTGAGTTATGGAAAAACTACTATTGGATCTTCAGAATCGCATCATATCAGAATTAAAGGTGAAGGACAACTATCTTTCATATTGGATTCAAACGAAGTTGGTGTGGTAAGAATTGTTGTTATTAAGATGTTCTATTCCAGTTTCAATGTTGATTCAAAATAATACCATTGATTACTACTCTGATCGGTATATTATGAGAAATTAATGATATTGCAGACTATACTCGTGAATGAAAATGAGAACAAAAATATACTCATCAATAGTGAACCAACCAGTAAATACACAGTGATGAGAAATGGAGATGATTTAGAAGTTGGGAAGAAAAAGTTTAAATATTCCAATCCATCCTTAAAAGAAGAGGTCAGTTGTGTCATATTCACTATTCAAAATTTTCAGATTTATTGTTTGAGAGCTGCAGCTCATGATAGTGTCCCTGTGTAATTATATGAAGAGTCATATTTATTTTCATATTATTATTTTTGTATTCTAGTACCTAGAACAAACACAACAAACTCTGAATAAAAAATTGGTTACTGTGGATAATACCAAAACAAAATCAGATATAGACTTCAATCCTCTCACACCATTGAGGAGGTGAGTTGGAATTATATTTTTCAGATTTCACTGCAGAAAAATGAATTTATATCCTCTAATTTTTTCATATGTTGATTTCATATTTAATTTTTTTCGGTAACAATAATCTCATTCACGAAATTCGCGCCATTGCCAAACTTCACTTTTAGACTGAGTCGAAATCAGAAGGAATAGAGGTTAAGTGGTTATCCAGTAATTTCATTGTTTTTTCATTAAATATTGATTATTCTTGAAAAAAAGTGTTGCTTATTGTTGGTTGAAGGTTCAAAGGTGGTTTGTGAACTATACAGAAGAAGTGAGAGATCGTTTTTATGGTGGAAAAAGGGACCTGAAAACGACTCATTTTGGAACTTTTGGAGCCCATATCTTCTGAATTGAGGGAGACCGCCTATGTTCGATTTCACATTTTTTATTTAGAAAAACTTACTGCGTACAATGATGTAAATATCGTTTTAATATCTCGGCGACGGGAAATCTTGCGGGTTTACCAAAATTTCTACGGAAACTTTGACTCGGTATTTCACAAGAGGAAATGTTAGGAAAAACATTTCAAAATTCCTCGCTTATTTCCTCGGTTTGTTGTTATTCACAGAGTTAGTCAGAAAATACCGAAATAATGAAGTTTTGTGTGGGTTTATATGCGGAATCATAGGTTGATATGACCAATTTAAAAAATAAATATATTCTCATCATCTGAAAGTAAAGCGTGAATTCGGACCTCTTGCACATTCACAAAGCAGAAACAATTTCGGAAATTAGCTAGTTTGTCGACAACTTTGACTGAAATAATTCAGAATTATTGTCCTTCCCGGATATCAAATTGAATCCCATCCTAAATATAAGAATACCCCGATGTTTCTGTCCGTTTTCCTTGAATTTTGGTCGCGAAGGTCCTACACATTTAGCTCAAGGTTGAACGTCATTTGGTTCTAAATTTGGACATACTGCCATAAATCCTCATGTAAACAAAGACAGGTGGATAATTACCCAAGGTTTCATTTTGTGCTATTTCAGTAAATGCGTTTTGTTTCAGAAATATCAGGGATCATGCGTTGCAGAGGGGTATGAAGATGCATTTTCCATTTCGAAAATTTTCGCAATAAGATTCTTTCTGGAATATTTTTTTCATTTATTGATTATTATTATCATTATTATTAGTATTATTATTATTATTGTTGTTGTTGTTGTTGTTATTATTATAACTTATCATACTTTCCTCATTATTACTATTATTATTATTATTATCATTAAAGATTACATGATCCAAACAGAGGGGCAGCTTTTTCAAATCAATTCACAATATTTGCTGTGTTGCCTATGTTTGAATTCTGAGTTTCAATTTTATGCGTCATTTGACGAAATTTTAATGTTGCCATTCACGATAAGTGTAGCTGGGGCAGAATATCATTCTGGAATGCTTTTTTGTGCTTCTTACTGCAAAAACTATCTAAAAAACGTTTCGTCTAATCTTATTTCACCATAGGCGATGAGTATTAAAAGGACTCTAATGACCCAAAACAGAAAAACAAAAAAGAAGAACACGCTTAATATTCCTACAGTAGTAGACGACTTCGAGTATATCCGTAAATTTATATTAAAAAATTTTTTTTGAATATTGTAATTCTAACGATTCATTGTTGAAGTTCTATGTTTTTTCCAAATACATTTCATTGAGAAATGGTAACTATAATAAACTGATGTTCTAGTTGCTATGTAAATTGAATGAGTTGGCAATTATGAAATAATAAAATATTAATAAATAAAAAGCTCTTAAGATTGATCAATAACGAACCAATTCAATGCAGATCAATGATAAATGCAAATAGTGTCTTGGACAACTCTATGACGAGATACCTTCAGCTTAAAACTGGCATTTCCCTTCTTGTAAAAACGTATCATTTTCTTCCTCAATAATCTTTTTCAAAAAATTTCAAGATGAAATCACTTTTCCGAAATAAGGACGCAAATATAGAGCGTGAAGTAACATAAATAGTCGGGAATAGAAACCTATAAATATCCAACTTCAGGAGCGTACGAAACTGACACCTAATCAGTATCATGCTACTCAGGAAAACTAACCTTTTTCAATATCAATCACACAAATACACATCACAATTTATGGTTAACATCCGCGGAAATCACTGAAAGCACCCACTTTCCGGAAAATTTTCACTAGAAATGTACGATTGGACAAGTGCGCTCGAATATATCTTATTTTAGACGAAGATCGTGCTCCAGAATGGAGGCCACGACGAGTCGAACGACTTTGTGCTCCTCCAAGGTGGGCGATAGTTTTCTAAATCTGAAACAAAAACCACACCACGGACCGTTGACGCACAAAAAGGTCGGTAAAAATAGCTCTGATTAAGACAGTTTTGTAGGCGAGAACATTCTGGCGTTTTTTCGGAAAAATTCTCATGTATTTGTCATAATCGTTTTGGAAAATATGTTTTGACCATGGTTGCTATTTTAGATTGTTGCTATCCGAAGCAGTCAGGGACAATGGTCGGTTCAGAGAGGGTCAGTGTCGTTCTTTTGTTGTTGAATGAAGAATAAAACAAAACCATTGTCAATGTTATGTACGCATTTCAATTCACCAGAAAAAACAGGAAAAATGCCAAGTGAGTATCAACGTGTAGTTAGGAGCTTTACGCGTTTATCCAAATTAATACCCAGAGTAGCCAACCATTCACATATAGACCCCATATAGCGCGTCTTGGCTTCCTGGTGGCAACATTTTTGCAAATCTGATAAAATATGTTTTGACCATGGTTGCTATTTTAGATTGTTGCTATCTGAAGCAGTCAGGGACAATGGTCGGTTCAGAGGGGGTCAGTGTCGTTCTTTTGTTGTTGAATGAAGAATAAAACAAAACCATTGTCAATCTTATGTACGCATTTCAATTCAGCAGAAAAAACAGGAAAAATGCCAAGTGAGTATCAACGTGTAGTTAGGAGCTTTACGCGTTTATCCAAATTCCTACCCAGAGTAGCCAACCATTCACATATAGACCCCATATAGCGCGTCTTGGCTTCCTGGTGGCAACATTTTTGCAAATCTGATAAAATATGTTTTGACCATGGTTGCTATTTTAGATTGTTGCTATCTGAAGCAGTCAGGGACAATGGTCGGTTCAGAGGGGGTCAGTGTCGTTCTTTTGTTGTTGAATGAAGAATAAAACAAAACCATTGTCAATCTTATGTACGCATTTCAATTCAGCAGAAAAAACAGGAAAAATGCCAAGTGAGTATCAACGTGTAGTTAGGAGCTTTACGCGTTTATCCAAATTCCTACCCAGAGTAGCCAACCATTCACATATAGACCCCATATAGCGCGTCTTGGCTTCCTGGTGGCAACATTTTTGCAAATCTGATAAAATATGTTTTGACCATGGTTGCTATTTTAGATTGTTGCTATCTGAAGCAGTCAGGGACAATGGTCGGTTCAGAGGGGGTCAGTGTCGTTCTTTTGTTGTTGAATGAAGAATAAAACAAAACCATTGTCAATCTTATGTACGCATTTGAATACACCAGAAAAAACAGGAAAAATGCCAAGTGAGTATCAACGTGTAGTTAGGAGCTTTACGCGTTTATCCAAATTCCTACCCAGAGTAGCCAACCATTCACATATAGACCCCATATAGCGCGTCTTGGCTTCCTGGTGGCAACATTTTTGCAAATCTGATAAAATATGTTTTGACCATGGTTGCTATTTTAGATTGTTGCTATCTGAAGCAGTCAGGGACAATGGTCGGTTCAGAGGGGGTCAGTGTCGTTCTTTTGTTGTTGAATGAAGAATAAAACAAAACCATTGTCAATCTTATGTACGCATTTGAATACACCAGAAAAAACAGGAAAAATGCCAAGTGAGTATCAACGTGTAGTTAGGAGCTTTACGCGTTTATCCAAATTCCTACCCAGAGTAGCCAACCATTCACATATAGACCCCATATAGCGCGTCTTGGCTTCCTGGTGGCAACATTTTTGCAAATCTGATAAAATATGTTTTGACCATGGTTGCTATTTTAGATTGTTGCTATCTGAAGCAGTCAGGGACAATGGTCGGTTCAGAGGGGGTCAGTGTCGTTCTTTTGTTGTTGAATGAAGAATAAAACAAAACCATTGTCAATCTTATGTGCGCATTTGAATACACCAGAAAAAACAGGAAAAATGCCAAGTGAGTATCAACGTGTAGTTAGGAGCTTTACGCGTTTATCCAAATTCCTACCCAGAGTAGCCAACCATTCACATATAGACCCCATATAGCGCGTCTTGGCTTCCTGGTGGCAACATTTTTGCAAATCTGATAAAATATGTTTTGACCATGGTTGCTATTTTAGATTGTTGCTATCTGAAGCAGTCAGGGACAATGGTCGGTTCAGAGGGGGTCAGTGTCGTTCTTTTGTTGTTGAATGAAAAATAAAACAAAACCATTGTCAATCTTATGTACGCATTTCAATACACCAGAAAAAACAGGAAAAATGCCAAGTGAGTATCAACGTGTAGTTAGGAGCTTTTCGCGTTTATCCAAATTCCTACCCAGAGTAGCCAACCATTCACATATAGACCCCATATAGCGCGTCTTGGCTTCCTGGTGGCAACATTTTTGCAAATCTGATAAAATATGTTTTGACCATGGTTGCTATTTTAGATTGTTGCTATCCGAAGCAGTCAGGGGGTCGGTTCAGAGGGGGTCAGTGTCGTTCTTTTGTTGTTGAATGAAGAATAAAACAAAACCATTGTCAATCTTATGTACGCATTTCAATACACCAGAAAAAACAGGAAAAATGCCAAGTGAGTATCAACGTGTAGTTAGGAGCTTTTCGCGTTTATCCAAATTCCTACCCAGAGTAGCCAACCATTCACATATAGACCCCATATAGCGCGTCTTGGCTTCCTGGTGGCAACATTTTTGCAAATCTGATAAAATATGTTTTGACCATGGTTGCTATTTTAGATTGTTGCTATCCGAAGCAGTCAGGGGGTCGGTTCAGAGGGGGTCAGTGTCGTTCTTTTGTTGTTGAATGAAGAATAAAACAAAACCATTGTCAATCTTATGTACGCATTTCAATACACCAGAAAAAACAGGAAAAATGCCAAGTGAGTATCAACGTGTAGTTAGGAGCTTTTCGCGTTTATCCAAATTCCTACCCAGAGTAGCCAACCATTCACATATAGACCCCATATAGCGCGTCTTGGCTTCCTGGTGGCAACATTTTTGCAAATCTGATAAAATATGTTTTGACCATGGTTGCTATTTTAGATTGTTGCTATCTGAAGCAGTCAGGGACCATGGTCGGTTCAGAGGGGGTCAGTGTCGTTCTTTTGTTGTTGAATGAAGAATAAAACAAAACCATCGTCAATCTTATGTACGCATTTCAATACACCAGAAAAAACAGGAAAAATGCCAAGTGAGTATCAACGTGTAGTTAGGAGCTTTACGCGTTTATCCAAATTCCTACCCAGAGTAGCCAACCATTCACATATAATAATAATAATAATAATAATAATAATAATAATAATAATAATAATAATAATAATAATAATAATAATAATATTGTCTTTATTTCACCAAATTGAACCTCAAGGGGAAGTTCACCAAGAAGGTGCTCTACCACTTAACCCTTGTTACATAAATAATTGAATTCGAATGATCATTGAAAAACAAAAAAAGGAGAATATAATGGAAATGAACAAAATAAAGCAGAACTAAGATAATAATAGAAAAAAAGCATTCAAGACATTGAGTACTACTATAGTTTCTGTAGACAATCAGGAACTTTATACATTTATCGTACGGAAAAGATGAGCCCTGATTTCTTTCCTAAATCTAACCATTGTGAATTTTTTATATTCGGTTGGAACCTCATTGTAAAACTTCACTATATTATATGAGAAACTTCTTTGAAAGATCGATGTTCTGTGCTGGGGACAAGAAAGCAGATTCCTATGCCTCACGTTCAAGTTATGAATATCAGTTCTATACCTCAGTTTCTTGTGAAGATATGGCGGACACTTCTCAATTATGACTTTGTGATAAGTACACAGGGCATAATATTCAAAACAGGTTTTCATAGGCAACCAACATAACTCCTTCAACTTATGCGAAACATGCTCATATTTTCTGATCCCATATACAAACCTAATGCAGCTATTTTGAACACGTTGAATTCGACCTAATGTCTCTTGATCAAGACAAAAGCTATAAACAGGGGAGCAATAATTAAACTTAGACAAGACAAGACTCTCACATAGAACCCTTTTTGTAGGGATGGGCAAATACGATCTATGCTGGTACAGCATCCTAAGGGCCCCATAAGCTCTCCGGACTGAACACGCCACATGTTCACGAAATCTTAATGAGCCATCCACAACCAAGCCCAAGTCCCGAGCGTTCTCTACAAAATGTATATTATCACCACCAATTACAGGCCTAAAATTATTTTCAACGAAACTTCTTATATTTTTGGAACCAAAGACCAGAGCGAATGATTTTCTTGAATTCAAAATGAGGGAATGTTTCTCCGCTATGAGTGCCAACCGATTCAGATCTTCAATAATTCTCATGGTTGCGGTGTTAAAATCTTCAATGGAGAAATCGAAAAAAAGTTGAAAATCATCAGCAAACATGTGAACCTTGCCGTGACGGATGAACTTGATGAATTGGCTTGTGTATATTATAAATAGAAGAGGCCCGAGAACCGATCCCTGAGGTACCCCACTCAGCACAGACTTAGCAGAAGAGATTTTATCACCCAACTTCACGAATTGTGTACGCCCAGTGAGGTAAGAGCTCAGAAGGCGAAGAGCCTCACCTGACACTCCACAAGACTTCAAAATAGCCACAAGAACATCATGACGCACAGTATCGAAGGCTCTACTGAAATCCAGCAGGAATAACATTGCACACTTAGAATCATCAATGGACCGAAAAATGTCATCAGTCACATCGAGAAGGGCACCGGTAGCACTGTAACCTTGACGGAAACCTCACTGAGTCGCAGGAAGAATCCCATTCAGCTCAAAATACTCAGAGAGTTGGACTGCCATTATTTTTTCTAGAAGTTTAGATAAACCAGGCAGTATACTGATCGGTCTCAGATCTGAAAGCTCATGTGGACTACCATTCTTTGGGAGAGGAGTGACCTGAGCACACTTCCAAGAAGTAGGGAACTTTGAACTCAGTAAAATACTGTTGAAAATATTGACAAGAAATGGAAGAATATGAGGACAACAAATTTTAATGAACGATATCGAGATATTATCAGAACCCGGCGCACAATTCTTGATTTTTTTCAGCTCTGCAATTATATCATTTTCTTCCACTAAGCGGAAACTGAAACATTCAGAACTTATTGGATTGTCTCTGTAGTAGTTAGTAACCGAATTGTCCGAATTGTTACCCGGAATATTCAAAAAATAATCATTAATCTCATCAGGATCTCCAAACTTCAATTCGACATCGGATCGTGACTCATTCAAAATACCTAAAGACTTCAACCCCATATAGCGCGTCTTGGCTTCCTGGTGGCAACATTTTTGCAAATCTGATAAAATTTCACATACAGTGTGTCGCCTCAATATCTCGGCCCTGATGCATAATCAGAAAAAATGCAAGAAGAGTTAAACTTTTGTTCATAAGGGGGTTATTTCACTAATAGGTCCAACAGCATTTCTTTCAAGACCAGTGAATCACACATATGGAAAGAATAATGAACTTTCAGATTCCACGATTAACATGTTTTCACAACATAACTAAATTTGTTGTATTTTTCAGTTGTTTGCACTCCATCAAAATAATAAATTGAAGAAGTACTAACGAAAAAGATCAAGTGTATGACATTTTTAAAGGGCCATTGTATTATATATTGACAGTCGTGAATCGATATCTACTTCCAGCAGACCAACTACAAATCTGGGTTGTAATGAAACATTATTGCTGTCGATAGACGACTTCGGCCCAAGTTGCTAACCCACAATTTTCTTCACAAATTTACTATCACTGGGGAACGGGAATTTCAGGACCAATTCGATGTGATAAGGTTCGCGTTCTTCATAAATATCCGTAAAAGATGCCTCGGCTCTTCAAACAAGAGAATTCCTTCCAAATTTTGGTGTTTGTTAGGCTGAAATTTAAGTTTGGATTCCTGATTTCATGTTAATAGTGTCAAGTTTGTGAAGGATATGTTCCGCGAGTCAACTTGGTTAATTCTGTCGCCGGTTTCCCGTTCTGTAAATATGAAATATTCGGTTGGTTCCTGAAAGAAAAGGTTTATTACGGAATTTGATTTATGAAAGAGCAATCTTTCTGTCACCAGAACATAGACATATTAAGTCTATGCACCAGAACGACAATCAATATTTTATGGTAACAAATCCATAGCATAGAACAATCTTTATGTACCTTATGATCCATAGACCAATATCTAGTAATTTTTCCATTGTTGATTGTTGTCCCTTCTATGTTCTATGGACCATAAAGTAAATAAAGATTGTTCTATGCTATGGATATGTTACCATAGAACAATGACTGTCGTTCTGGTGACAGAAAGATCGTTTTTTCATCAATCAAATTCCGTTATTATCTTTTTTCAGGAACCAACCGAATATTTCATATTTACGGAATGGAAAACCGGCAACTGAAATAACCAAATTGAGTTGCGGAACATATCTTATATAAATTTGACACTATTAACATGAAATCAGGAATCCCAACTTCAATTTCAGCTAATCAGAGATGATCTTGAGAAAATCCCATATTTGGAAGGAATTATCTTGTTTGAGGAGCCGAGGCATCTTTTACGGATATTTATAAATAACGCGAACATTATCATGTCGATTTTGTCCTGAAATTCCCGTTCACCAGTGAATGTAAATTTGTGAAGAAAAGTGTGGGTTGGCAACTTGGGCCGAAGTCGTCTATTGTATCGGATACTTTTTGTGATTAATCTCTATGAAAAATCTGAACATCTGAACCTTCACTACATTCATTAGTGAGTGATTATCCTTGAACCATTCCTCCAGTGTTATCAGTAATTGTATTCCTTTTCTTCTAATTCTTCTGAGTGGTTTTCTACTAATACCAAAGATGTGTCATCTGCATACATTGTTGGGAAACTTTGATAACCTCAGGTAATTCGTTTTTGTATACAATAAACGAGAAAGCTCCCAGGATAGACCCTTGTGGTATCCCTTTCTTCACTACACGTTCTGAAGATTTCAGTCTCTAATATGAACTGACCAAATCCAGTGCTTTCCCTCGAATTCCATATGTTTTTCTCTTCCTCAATAGAGTATCATGGTCTAGGTTCACTCTATTGAAAGCCTTCGTCAAATCCAGAAATAAGGCGGCTGTATTATTTTCATTGTTCTTCTGAGCAAAGTCTGCTCGAATACGTTTTCAATATTCTACAAAAAACTGACAGTTCTATAGTAATTCACGTTTGATTTACTGCCATTTTGAACACAAGTTTGATCAGAGCAATTTTCAGCTTTTCAGGATATATTCCTTCAATCTTCATAATGTGACAAAGGAGCCCCTCAATCAAATAAAACACCTTCTTTCAGACTGTTACTTCATCTCCTGGTGATTTTACGTTCTTTAGGTCTTTTATACTTGTCCTTGTTTCATATTCATCCAATGAATACAAAAATAAAGAGGAAGAGATATTATTGGAAAAGCTTTATGTTAGTAGTATTAGTATAAAGGATGGTATCGTTTTAAATGGACATTCTGTATATCCTCAAAGCGCAAGTGTCATATGGCGTTAAGTCTTTTGTGGCAGTTCTACATTCGTATTTGAATTTTTTCTATTCTACCAACAAAACTCCGTTCACATCAGCATGAGTTCTTCCTGTAAATGAAATTTTTCCAGTTTCACATTTCTAATTATTCCACGCTAACTTTCAATCGAACTACATCCCTTTGAAAATTCGAATTTCACGAATAGCTGACTCGTGAAAAGATCCAAGAACTGTAACCATTTTTTTTTCGGAATCGAAATGCTGATCTGAAGTATCGGGAATTTCAATTCAAAGTCAGATAATTTAATTGGGGAACCGGTATCCGAAATTCATCAGGTGCATTCACTGCAGGGACTTGAAACAGAAACGGGATACTGGAAAAACCAGACGATCCAGGTTTTCATTAAAAAATAATTACAAAATCGTCGAAAAATATTTTTCAATGGGATACTGTCGGAAGTAAAGGAATATCAGGCCGTGCCAATTAAGAAAAGGGTTGGAATGAACCTATAAGAGATGGTTCACCTGTTCAATTCAGTTCTTGCTGATCTGCACGATTCGCCCGAGGTGAGCCTTTGATAGATTCTTTTGGTATTTCACCAATCTGCTCCTTTTATGTTATTCTATTATTTCAGTTGAAGGATACCTTAGGCGTTATAATTTTGCCTATATATCTGGTCATTAAAGCTTATTTTGGGTTTTTTCTGAGTTTTATCTCCCAATAGCTGTAACAGCACTTATAAAAATCAAATAAAATTGTTTTTTCTATGGAAAACACCCTTTAAAAATTCAGAATTGATGTATTTGTCAAGGGCAGTTTATTGGAAAACAGGTTGCCTAATGTACAATACCGAAACAATACAAAAGATAAAAAAAGCGAACAAATCTGACAAATCAGACAAACGAAAAAGTCAGCAGCTTTTGCGTGATATCCTTTGAACATGTGCGCAAAAGCTGCTGACTTCATGTCAGTGCTTTTCTAGGTTTTTTTCGATAAATTACTGGATTTCAATTCGATCAAATCTGTATTTTTGGAAATATTGAGAAACATAAAATTTTTAATAGGTATATCTACGGAATCATTGGGCGGATTTTACCCATTCACGAATTCGACCTCCGTAATCAAGCCCCAAACATACTCTACAAATATCGAGTTTCAGAGTCATTCCCCCCGAAAGAAGCAACTTAGAAAGAAGAATGATTCCGCAGATATACTCATTAAAAATTTTAGTTCCTCAATATTTCCGAAAATAAAGATTGGATTGAAATGAAATTCAGTACTTCATCGAAAAATGACAGTTGGGAGGTTCATACAGAATACAATGAGGATAATATGATGAGAAGATCACAGAATATTGAATATTTGAATTAGGGAAAGTCGCCTAATATTGGACAGTTGCCCAATTTTGGATACTACATATGCTAGCATCCTATCAGTGTTCTTCTAGAAGTGAATGCAGAAAACTAGTAGTTTCTGACCAAAACAAACACCTTGTAAAAATATAAAGTTCAATCTATTACTTCTAGGTGGCACTTTGAGTTTTAATGTTTCAATGTGATAGCCAGTATTTTATTTCGCCAACATTAAACTGTGATAAAAAGGTGAGTATTGAGTGTATAATATTGAAATTTAGTATTAAAACTCTAGAATATTTGAGGAATCACTTCAGCGATTTGATTCGAACATTCCTAACCAGTATTCATATTCATTTATTGTTATAACCTCAGACATGAATGTAGCCTAATTTTGGATACGAACGGTGTCCCAAAATTGGATATCCAAAATAAGGAATCCAATTGTGAGCACTACTCAAATTATAATATTTTTCAGTGAAATGCCTGAGTGGTGATGTCCAAATTGAACAGGTACCAAAGATCGTGAAAATTCAGGATTTTTTGTCTTTACCATCATGTAGTTCATCTGCACATTCGTGCAGGGGACGTTAAGCTGGTTCGGCAGCGCTTATAACGGGTTCACCCTACAAAAATGAGTTAGAAGCCAGCGTTGAGGAGAAAAAGACAAAATAATCATTTAAAAACGAACAATATCACAGAAATTAGATAATAGAAGTAAATCTCGAAAAAATATATCAGTGGGCAAAAAAAGACAAAAAAATAGAAGAATGTGTATGACGAATACTCGACTTATGATGTTTCCTATGAAAATATGTCGAAAACAGATGATGAGAAAGATGACGATGCAGAGTGTCTTTTTTTCGGAAGACCAACATGGAGAAGGCTGGATCCAATGTTCAGTCTGCTTCAGATGGGCCCATGAAGAGTGTGCTGGCAGTGACAAAAAAGTTTATGTGTGTGATTTTTGCAGGGAATAGTAGGTTCCCAATTTTGGATAGGGTATCCAATATTAGGAACCTATTTTTGCAATCATGAAAATTGACATTTTTCAGTTTGGCTTATTTTTATGTCAGTTGCAACAGAAAAAAATATTTCAGTTTTTACGATGTGTAATTGTTAATGTGAACTCACATTTAAAGCGAAAAAAAATATCCAGAAAATGGATTTTTTTGCCGAAAAATTTGGAATAGAAAAAAGTATCCAAAATAGGGCGACTTTCCTCTAGACAAAATTTTTTTTTTCGAATTGTTCTAATAACACGATCATCACGAAATTTTGCAAAACGTTGTTCTTCAGCATTTCCAAACTAGCCGCGAAGTTTCATCATGATTGAATCAGTATTTCTCGAGTTATACCTGAAAAATCAACGAAATTTCACATATTTTTTCCAATATCTATTATTCGTATCACATCGATATTTTCTACACTGACGTTAAATATAGAGCTCAAGGTATGATCAAATTTTTTCTCGAATATTGATAGTTTCTGAAAAATAAGTACTTCCTGAAATATCAGAGAAATTACCTCGAAATTTTGATTAGCTACCCTGAAAGTCTCAAGTTGCTAGCTTGCTCCTTTCGACACTTATCATGTCCACGGCTTGCCGGACGGACAAAATCGATTTGAGATCGTGGTTTGAGACCATTTTCGACTCAAAATTCGAAAACTTCAGACATTTAGACAAAACGATAGCACGCTGTTCCCCTGAAACATGCGCGCAAAAATTAACGAAATCGATTCTTCTGAAGATAGCGATAATCAAAAGGCCTGAGAAATCAGCTGTTCCGCAGTTTTTCCCGGCAAATATTGAATGAATCATTCTCAGCAACTAGTATGAATGATCTACCGATCTAGCAACAACTAACAAAAATCGCTCTATCGTGCAAAAATGAATGAATGTTGGAAACTAGTTCCAAAATGTAAACCTTTCAAATTGTTAAACCACTTTTAATTTTCGGGTTTCAATCATTCAGTTTTTAATGAAAATGTACATCCTCCATTCATCATCATCACCTGAAGCCTCTGGAACGTCTGAAAACCCACAGACATGCCGTAGTTTCGAAAAACAATCTCCATTTCAAATCCACGGCAATCTCGGATGCTCCAAGGCATCATCCTCCGAGAATCTACAGAAAACCAGGAACAAAGATCTCCGAAACGTTTTCTGGTTTTGTTATTCCGAGACGGGTGCAGGGGGAGTACGGACACTGATATCGGGAGGATTATTGTCATAGGAGGCGCTGACCTTTTCACGGAGCTCGCATTATGCCCATTCGAGACGAAGAAGACGGATTTGGATAGTCGCGCCTAGGATAATCGGAAGGATTCTATTGTCCTTTGGGATAAATCCCGGGAGAAATAATTGGCGTAAGGACCCATGCAGTTTTTGTTAGGCCTTCTCGACTCCTGGATTCGTTATGTTCGGTTTAATGAACCTCGGAAATTTCGTGTTGACGTCTACGATGGATTTAAAGTCGAAATACTGGTTGGCTCATGCTTTATATGATCACTAGGTGGGAGACAATGCCAGGTTCATGAAAATACGTTGTTTTCGAAAGGAAATTGGTTAATTTCAGGGAGAATCAAATATGAGTGCTGAACCATAGAAAGAGCCTCCCACTTAATTTCCATTTCAAAGATGTCAACGTGATATAAAATATTCAGGATATCCTAAAGGGTGGATATGATGACTTGGATGGATCTAGTGAATGGAAGCAAAAGTTATTGTAGGGTTTTTATCAATAGTATAAGTGGTTGATTGATTCTAAACTACTGATACTTCTATCTCTCCCTCTTGTTTTTTCTGTAAACCAAGTAAAACACGAGCATTGCTATGTACTCTATTCACAGTCAGTTATTGAACCTGAACACAACTAAACCAATAACCAGGGTTAATAAATTGTTGATATTCGAAACTCCCTGAAAAGTTTCTGAGGGCTGATTCTCTTTACATTCAGTTAATATCTCGCCTCGAAAATTGTGACTTAAAATTCGAGTCTCTCGTCTAAACACTTCACGTCTTTAAGAGTTAGGTACCCTAAACTTTGAGCCTAACCCCAATTCTTACTTTCATATCCTTGGATCTGATGCTCTACTGCTCGATTTCACCTCACGCTTGCCTGAATCAAGAGCATATCTACCAACTCTTCTGTCTCTTCCAACTTGCATCTGATTGAACAGACTTCGAAAAAGCTGACGTGCTGGGAAAAAAATATTTCGCAAGATGAACTGGGAAAAAATTAATCCAACCGTCTCGGTACCTACCCCTTCACATTTTTATAAGGTATTTCGCGAACGCTGGTTACCTCCAGGTGAATTGTTGCTTCCACTATACGTTCATCATCCCATCTGAAGGCTCTCGTGTTAAGAGGTACAATTTTTTTACATGATTCTGTCAGCCACCTTCTATCATGTGCCACTTGCAAATCAGAATGTTCTCAAGATATTTCAAACTAAATAGGGTCTACTTTCCTGAAATCTCCCTCGGAGACCACATGCGCTTCCAAACTGGCGCCCTCTGTGGTTTCCTTCGTTCGGAGTACCCCACAGCCACTATCCTTTAAATCTGCCTCAGAGACCTCGTAATCCTACAAACTGGCACCTGCTCCCTATTATCATCTCCCTATCTTGGGATTCGTAATATATTACTTCCAGAAAATCACTGACGTGAAGTCAGCCTTCTGTGCACCACAACTTGGTGAATTTTGAATCGTGAGTTGGACCAGCATCCTTCGAAATAAAACTGAAGAAGAAGCTGAATGTTAATGACCAAAGGCAGGGACGTCTGTTCACTGGATGGACCTTGCGTAATTTGAAAACTGACCCCAAATTCCATCAAAAATCATCATCAGTCAAGAAACGAATCTCTGGATGAATGGGTTCCTCAACCAATAGAATCATCGAATTTGGGACTATACAATCCACATAAGATCGAAGAGTTATAATAGTAATAATAATAAGGTTCTTTATTTTCTACAGGTATTCACCCAGTTACAGAAAATCTTACAACTAATATTAAATATTAAATGATTGACAAAAAAAAATCTCAATTTGATACAAAATAAAGATGAAATCATCAAGCATAACAAAGTGAAAGCAACGAAAACATCTTTGACTCATCAACTTTGAACACAAAATATTTTCTTCCTTTAGAAACAATCATTACAGCTCATTTCAATCAAGTAACAACTCCAAGAACATTCTACTAATAAAAGCAAAATCATCGTTATTTATATCGCAATAACCCGAAACCCCGATGAACAAAGAACACATATGCCTTATAGGTGACTGGATAAGTGAATTCGTTCTGTGAGTACTCAAATAGAATATTTGACTGGATCTTGAATTCAACCTTGGGACCAGAAAATCAACAGATGCAAGAAGATCAGGACAATCCATGATACCACGCAGAAGGTTGTAAAGAAATTTTAGAGACGCTGGTTTCAAGTGATCTGACCCCAAACCTACTCAACAAATGGATCTGATCGAAGCCTCTCACCGGGTAAACACCATCTTCCCTCCAAACCAAATATTTTAGAAATTTTCGCTGCACTGATTCTAAATGGCGACGGTGGATGAGTTACTAACACATTTCAAAGAAATCAGCATGAGACTAGTTTCATTTGAGACCGACGTTGCCAAGCCCTCACCGTCAATAGTGAGCATTATAGGTCCATGGCTACCAACTTCTGTTGGTATGAATTGGACGATTTGGACAACAAGGACTAGTGCTTTCAATGAGAGGGCGCTACGTGCTACACAGTTCATGTCGCATTCTTCACGACTTGAGGGAAATGGCCATCAAAATCATGCAAATTGACTCAATATTTCATTTAATATCCTTCGCTATGACTCATGTAGTCACTAAATACAATTATTGTTGAAGGAATATTGAAATTTCAGAGAATTTTCGTTGCAAAAATATCATCACATGCAAAGTATACCGCCCTCTCGGCACAAACTTTCACCACCAGATAAAATGCTCTTCCATTTTCCTAAATCATTTCATTTCACCATGGGGAATCGTTTCTCCAAACTACTCCAAATTCATTCCTCTGAAATTTTAATGTACACAAACCGACTCGTGGTTGTCTGTTCCCAAAGTTAACTCTGCAAAAAAGAAAAGCCGAATGAAACCACTGAGATTTCCAACACAGCCAAACTTTCCCTCATAAAGATATTACCTTCTGTGATATTCATCTTCGAGATGATGTAAACCTGAATAGCTCAAACTTTCAGATCACCAGTTCTTGCCTCGAGTATTTTCAGCAGTGACGTACCAGGAAAACCACAGGTCAGTCGTCTTTGTCTGTTTGAGAAGGGGAACTCAACAGTGATAACAATTTTCTCTGGGATGAATTGAGTATAATTTATGATTCACCATGGAAACAATGTCTTCAAAGAAAATATTCAAGACGCCACTATGGTTATTCATTATTCGAGGAATAAGAAGACAATGAGAGAGTAAATTTTCACTCAGCGCCATTCAGAAAAATGCAAACAATGTAAACAATCTCCAACAATGAAACTTGGATGATGTATTCTGAATCCACCAAAAGTTGTACAAATTGCACAAGAACGGCTTCAGCTTGTTTCTGTGATGGAATATACAGGGTGTTGCCTAATTGAAGGTTCGAAAAAAGATGATTCCTTGGAAGAGCCGAATCGAGGATTTTGGCGCCTGTGTTGAATTGCTTCCTTGTTTTAAGTCCAATTGTTATGGGAGCGGCCTGGCTGAGTGCAAAAAAACTTTTATGAATAGTATGACTTCTTCACAGCACAGATAATGGCCAAGGCCACTCGGGCGATAACCGTATTGCACATAATATAATGTAGAAGTATTCAGACAAGTTTGGTTTTTACCTAGCCCCTCGGCCTCGGTCATAAACTTCCCTGTTTAAAAATAAGTGAGCTGATTTCTGATATGTAAGATTACCACGTCACACTTCAAAGAACGTTTCTACGATCGGTATAGCGTGTCTATTGGCTTTGTAGTGTGGAAGGTACTTAAGAACACATTTGGAAGATCATAATCACTTTGAAAATTTGAATCTTAGACGGCTAGAAAACTCTTTCATTATTTTATGGATGTAAATCGATGAGAATAATAAAAATTAAAACGGAGACCTATGTATTTTTCCGAAGTTATTATGGTGCTAAAAAACTTCACATGAATATTCAAGACATTCCTTATAAAACAAACGAACAACTGTATTACTCAAACGATTTTTCAACGATACAAAGGTAGATTTCCCAGTAGATTTTGAGGTCTTATCTTCAGGATTCCAAGATTTCTGAGTGAGAAAAATGGAGATCTGTAATACTCGCATGATTATAGGTCACTGAGTTTAAGATCCATCGAATGTAGGGGTTACTTCCTTAAGAATTTCAACTTTTCAATCTGCCTGCTGGATGGGCACTCCCCTCAACCATTAGCAGATTTGAATTGAGAGAGAGCAGGTCAAGTTTCAACATTCTTTACCGCCTCAGGCCTCTGAACTGACAAATGCATTTTTTCTCCTTCTAAGAAAGTTGATTAGTAACGAAAAATCTGGTAAAAGATAGATGATGACAATTTCCAGTCAGCTCCGTGAGGGGATCCGGGATTTTGTGTGGAAATAGGCAGATTATTGTTTAATTTTGGGGAAAATCGAATTTCAGTTGTTGAGCCTCGTCTAATGCCGTAGTACAGTTGGTGGAAATTAAATTTTAAGGGATGAAAACCGTCTGAGATTTCGATTCCCTACAATTTCATTAGTCGGCCACGTTTCTTCTCTGTATCATGAGAATAGTTGCCGAAATGTTTGCCTGTATAAAATGCCCAATTCTCACCAATAAAATGAAGTGAGTGTGAGGAATGGTTCATCATTATTAGTTGATATGACATGATATACAGGGTGTATCTGAATAACACCGAAAATATTTAAGGGTTTAAAATCAAGGTTGGTATTTCAAATAAAATTTTTTGGAAAACCTTCCCCCAAAAAAGTTACGCCCTCTGAGGATTAACAAAAAAATTGTTTCTCTTTGTATTTTTCCTGTATATTGAGCTTAAAACGCGAAACTTGGTAACTATTATTTGTCAATAAAACTACAAATTTTGGAATGTTTCCAACCCTGAAGTATGCTTAGAAGGGGTTGAAATTTTCAACCCCTAAGATATTTTTTCTTACAACTTCATTTGGATCAAAATTTTCCTTGAAAAAAAAGGCTTAAAAGCCTAGCGATATAGAGAAAAAAATTTAAAAAACACTGCCGAGAAGGCAGCAGCTTTTGCGAGCATGTTCAATGTAGATGACCGCTTCAGCAACGAATTTGAACATGCACGTAAAAGCTGCTGCCTTCACAGTGGTGCTTTTTAAAATATTTTTTTTGATAAATTACTGGATTTCAATTCTATCCAATCTGTATTTTTGGAGAAGGTTTGGATTTAATTACGAAGGCCGAATTCGTCAATGGGTAAAATCCACCCAAAGATTCCGCAGATATACTCATTCAAAATTTTATTTTTCCAATATTTTCAAAATTACAGATCAGATCGAATTGAAATTCAGTACTTCATCGAAAAATTACAGTTCGAAGGTCCATACAGAATTTAATGAGGATGATATGATAAGAAAATCAAAGAAATTTTTTTTTTCAAATTGTTCTAACGACACGATTATCACGAAATATTGCATAAAGTTGTCTTTCAGCATCCTCAAACTAGCTGCGAAGTTTTATCAGGATTGAATCAGTATTTCTCGAGTTATACCGAAAAAAACAACGATATCGAGAAGAAAACCTCGAAATTTGACATATTTTTTCCCGATATCCTCAAAACTTAGGATCGCATCGAACTGAAATTTGGTACACTACTGTTGAATATGAAGCTCAAAGTGTAAGTGTAATTTTTTTCTGGATATGATGAATGGTTTCCGAAAAAAAAATTTTTCGGAAACAAATTTCGGAATTTTTATTTTTTTTTTAATTTACTGACAATATAATCCTGACGAAATTTGGCTTAAAATCGTGCGTGGTTTCCACCTAATTGCGAAGTTTGAATCCAATTGCTCAAGTGGTTTCTGAAATAATTAAAAAAGTTCAAAATCAAAAGTGGCTAACTCCGAAACTATTCGACCGATTTGGCCCATCAACGAACTTAACCACAGCATTCTGATGCGCGACCTACCCTGAAAGTTTCAAGTTGCTAAGCTTGCTTCTGTCGACAGTTATCGTGTTCTCGGCCGGCCGGACAGAATCGATTTTGACACCGGATTCGTCATCAGTGAATCCAACCTAGTCGATTGAGACCATTTTCGGCTCAATCATCCAAAATTACAGACATTTGTACAAAACGATAGCACGCTTTTCCCCTAGAACATGCGCCAAAAAACACAAAATTTTACTTATTTTTCCATAATATCTCCAGATATTATGGTCGTATTGTGATGAAATTCGGGACACTGCTGTGAAATATGATTTTTAAGATATGGCAGGAGTTTTTCTGGATTTGCTGGACAATTTTCGAAGGAACAAATATTTTTCAAAAAAGAATTCGTGAAAAAGGTTTTCAACTTCCCTTTCATTGTAACGCCCTGTATGATTTTGAGGCAGATAAATATAAATCTACCCCCGTAGATTCCATCCTGTGTTGCATTCAAAAGATATCAAACTGCGTGTGATAGAATTTTCACGAACTCAAGCCGAAATGAAAAATTCTTTCTGCGCTTAATAATCCTGTTGAATCGTTCCTCTCGCATCCAGTTTCTAATAAATTTCCCCATCTAATCCCGAATAATCCCAATCAACATCAACAAAACATGCGATGAACAGTTCCATTCCGAGTCAACTTTCGAATTTCCTCACAAAAGCCCGTGGAAAATCGCTGTTTCCTCGGAAAACTCGCCGTCAGAACGTTTGCACTAAACTCGAAAATATCTGCCGTTTTTTCGGCTCTTTCTACTCACCAGTTATTCGAATAATTATCCGAGGCCCCTTTCGGGCTGTGTCAATAGGCTGCGCCTGGTGGAATGTTGGAGGCCCTGGAAAATTACATCAATAATGAAAAAACGTGATTAGTATTCTGCTCACGGTCAATTTAAAAGCTGGATTTGGGCTTTGTGAAGGTGCCATCCCCAGCCGTCCTTGCGTTTTGTGTTTTTTACTTAGACTTTTGTTTTTTTATTTAAGTTTTGAATCGATGACTTCGGTCCAAGTTGCCAACCCACACATTTCGTCCAAATTTACTAATATGGGAAGGAGGAATTTCAGAACAAATTCGACATGATAACTTTTGTGTCATTTATAAATATCCATAAACGGTGCCTCAACTCCTCAAACAAGATGATTTTTTCCAAATATACGTTTTTGTTGAGATCATCTCCGATTGGCTGAAATTTGTTGGGATTCCTGATTTCATGTAAATTGTCTGAGTTCATATGAGATATGTTCCGCCGATCAACTTGGATATTTCGGTTGCCGGTTTTCCGTTTCGTAAATATGAAATATTCGGTTGGTTCCTGAAAAAAAGGTTAATTATGGAATTCAATTGATAATAAAGCTATCTTTCTGTTGCCAGAACGACAGTAAATGTTCTATGGTAACATATCTATAGCATAGAACAATCTTTATTAACTTTATGATCCATAGAACATAGAGGAGCCAACAATCAACAAAAAAATTATGGTCAAGGTAAATATGAATTGTACTGACTACCTCGGTAGCCTAGTCGGCTGAAGAGGTGGAATAGGATGCTGGAGGTACTGAGTTCGAATCCCGGCGAGGTCATGGATGTTGTGTAGGTTTAGGATGAAGGTATATGTTTGTGTGTCTAATAATGAAAAATGTCCCTAGTAAAGTATGGATCTGAATAAATGTAAGTGAGAAAATGAAGGGTTTTCCAATAAGTGGTGTTATTTTGATTATGATACACGCTTCGAAAACGCATTGAAATTACTAAAATTCACTACAAAAATGGTGAAAATTCGGCAGAGACGGTTCGTAAAACTCGAACTTTTTTGGGTCGTCGTGAAGCACCTTGTGGGACCGCAATAAAGAAATTGGTGGAAAAATTCGAGCTGTTGGGACAAGTTCGTGATGAGGAGAATAGAACCCGTGCACGTCGCTCAAGAACAGCCGAGAATATTGCTGATGTAGCCGAAAGTGTTGAAAAAAACCCAGGTTTTTCCATTCCTCGTCGATGTTTGGAAAAAGGCATTCCACACCGTATTTTGCATTACAATTTGGGTCTTAAGGCTTATAAAGTTCAGTTAACACAAGAACTCAAGCCGGCCGATCATCAACAACGTCGTGTCTTTGCTGATTGGGTCGTTGAAATGCATGAAAATGATCCGGAATTCCATCGAAAAATCATCTTGAGTGATGAGGCCCATTTCCACCTCAGTGGCTTCGTCAACAAGCAAAATTGTCGCATCTGGGGCTCGGAAAACCCGAGAGTTATTGTTGAAAAGCCTCTCTATCCTCAACGTGTGACTGTTTGGTGCGGTTTATGGTCCGGCGGAGTCATTGGACCTTACTTTTTCGAAAATGAGGCTGGAGCAACAGTTACGGTGAATGGATTGCGCTATCGAGAGATGATTAATGATTTATGCGAATATTTATGGCAGGAATTGGATGGTATTGATCTGGACAACGTTTACTTACAACAAGAAGATACGTGCCACACAAGCAACGAAACCATTGATCTTTTGCGGGAAAAGTTTCCGGACCGTGTTATCTCTCGAAGAGGTGATCACAATTGGCCACCGAGATCTTGTGATTTAACACCTTTTGACTTCTTCCTTTGGGGCCACGTGAAAGAGAAGGTCTAGGCCAATAGCCCAGCGTCGATTCAAGACCTCAAAGTTGGAATTCGTGGGGCTATCGGGGACATAGGGCAGCAACTTTGCGATTTGGTTACGGAAAATTTCATTAAGAGGATATGGTCCTGTAAGCGTGGTCGTGGTGGTCATTTGCCTGATATTATTTTCCACTACTAACGGCATAGCTTCTTCTTTATAATGAAATAAACATCCGATCATTTATATTGAAAAATGGCATTTTTCTTTGAATATCAAAATAACACCTCTTATTGGAAAACCCTTTATAAATAATGATTTCGTGACACAACAACAGGTTGAACCCAATAAGTATGAGAGATGAATGAATAGTTTGTTCTATGACATGGATATGTTACCATTAAACATTGACTATCGTTCTGGTGACAGAAAGATCAAGATCAAAATTAATCTTCCTTTCAGGAACCAACCGAATATTTAAATTTTGCGGAAAGGAAAACCGACAACTGAAATAACCAAATCGATTTGCGGAACATATCCTATATAAACTTGATACTTTTAACATGAAATCAGAAATCCCAACTTAAATTTCAGCCAATCGGATATGATCTTAACAAAAACCTAAATTTGGAAGTAATTATTCCGTTTGAGGCGCCGAGGCATATTTATAAATAACGCGAACCTTATCATGTCGAATTCGTTCTGAAGTTCTCCTTCCTCAGCGATAGTGAATTTGGAAGAAATTTGTGGGTTGGCAATCTGGACCGAAGTCCTCTATTATGTTGAAGTTACACAATGTTACCAATCATATCAAAAAAATTCTTGTTAATCTTTGTGAATCGATATGTTAGTGCAAATATCGAAAATTCCAGAATAGCCCTGACGTGATCCAGAAGTTTTACGCCCTCGTTCAAATTCATCGCCAAAACGAAATTTGACACATGGGTCGATAAAATATTCATGTTTCAGAAAATTTTTGCAATGTAACTATTCGATTTTGCACGCATCTGATGCCGCGTTTCACATCAATGTATCAATTTTAGCCAGATCAGATATTAACTTAAACAGAGGATAGAAATGTTCTGGAAAACACCGACGGGAATATGAGAATGAATATGGGCATGGGCGTAAATCCCCTCAGTACTTTTTTCGATTTTCTCTTGAAAATTTTCCGAGAATTGAATTGATATAGAAACTTCGAAGAAACAGAGGAAGTACATTAACTGTTAATATTCTTCAGAAACAAGCTTTGTCTGTTTTGAGTTTTCCCCGTAGGTTTTCCGAGGAAATGTCAGGCTCTGTTGCTATAAGACTATGGAGAAATTTTTCACTTTTGTGAGAAGTCCGGGATTGTTAATATTTGCGATGGGATGAAATACGGGCATATTTAGTGTTTTGATGAAGGATTGTATCGTCGTTCGTCTAATGAAGGTTCAAATATTTATGTTTACGTATTTTTGCTTTCCTTTTCCTCCGTTATTAGAGGAAGGCTGCGCTTCACAAGGCAATTTTACGTGCCTAGAATGAAAAGTTTTTGCGTTGGATTAAGAGGTGCTTCAACTACGTGAGTAAAACTGAATAATTTTGCAGTAGATATCTTCCCTTCATTTTGAGTTTGTGAGAGAGTTCGTTGAAAGTACCAATTAGTCAGAAAAAAATAATGAAATGGCTGATACAGTGTTTAAATGTGCTTCCCTCCAAAAAATTCAATTAAATCGATGATAAATTGAAACTTTTCAGTTCACAAAAACTCTCGATTGTATATTCAGTAATAATAATTATGTCTTTTATTTGCATCGTCATATACAGCATATACGGATATAACCGAAACTTATTGAAAAATTTGAACTTTAAGAGCTTCTAGCTTCATTCTAGCCAGCAAGGTATAGAATATCAGAAGGATCCAGAAAAATACGAATGTTCACTTTCGGTGATATCCTCTGAACATGCGCGAAAAAACTGCTGACTTCACATCAGTGCTTTCTTCGGTTCTTTTTTGATAAACTACTGAATTTCAATTCAATCTTATCTGTTGTTTTGGAAATTTTGAAAAATAAATATTTGAATGGGGTATATCTACGGAATCATTGGACAAATTTCACCCATTCACGAATTCGACCTTCGTAATTAAGCTCCAAATTTACTCTACAAATATCGAGAAAATTATAAAAACAAAATGAAAATCGAAAATGGTAAATGAACAGTGGTCCACTGAAATTGCCTCAAAATTCTTTTTCCATTTTAAAAACATAAAAGATACTCACTGGATCCTTTAAATGTTCAAAAAATTTATTTCAAGTGGTTGAATTGTAATTGAATGGAATTTCTACAAGTTTTTTGAAGTGAACAACTCAATAGACGACTTCGGCCCAAGTTGCCAACCCACAATTTTCTTCACAAATTTACTATCACTGGGAAACGAGAATTTCAGGACACATTCGACAAGATAAGGTTCGCGTTATTTATGAATATCCATAAAAGATGCCTCGGCTCCTCATACAAGATAATACCTTCCAAATATGATTTTCGTTAAGCTGAAATTCAAGTTGGGATTCCTGATTTCATGTTAATAGTGTCAAGTTTATAAAGGACATGTTCCGCAAATCAACTTGGTTATTTCGGTTGCCGGTTTTCCGTTCTGTAAATATGAGATATTCGATTGGTTCCTGAAAAAAAGGTTAATTATGGAATTCGATTGATGAAAAAGCAATCTTTCTGTCTCCAGAACATAAACATATTAAGTCTATGCACCAGAACGATAATCAATGTTTCATGGTAATATATCCATAGCATAGAATGATCTTTATTTACCTTATGATCCATAGACCATACCTATCGTAATTTTTCCATTGTTGATTGTTTCTCTTCTATGTTTTATGGATCATAAAAAAAATGAAGATTGTTCTATGCTATGTATATGTTAGCATAGAACATTGACTATCGTTCTGATGACAAAAAGAACGTTTTTTATCAATCAAATTCCGTAATCAACCTTTTTTCAGGAACCAACCGAAGATTTCATATTTACGGCATGGAAAACAGTCAACCGAAATAATCAAGTTGATGTGCGGAACATATCCTATATAAATTTGACAATATTAACATGAAATCAGGAATCCCAACTCGAATTTCAGCCAATCAGAGATGATCTTAACAAAACCCTATATTTGGAAGAAATTATCTTCTTTGAGGAGCCGAGGCATCTGTTACGGATATTCGTTAATAACGCGAACCTTATCATGTCGAATTTGTCCTGAAATTTCCGTTCCCCAGTGATAGTAACTTTGTAAAGAAAATTGTGGGTTGGCAACTTGGGCCGAAGTCGTCTATTCAAAATCTGCCACTCTTGAAACAAATAATGGAACTCTGCCCTCAATTAGTTTTTAGTTGTCTTCTATCAATGAAAATATTGAGTAAAAACCCAATTTCTATGGCTTGTCATTTTCTTTGAGAAAATAAGTTGAATAAATCTATAGGTGGCTCTGACGATATTAACAGCGCATGCTGGCGGCTATATCTGCAACTAACACCTCATTTTTTCATGTCAATTTCCTAATATTTCTGATTTTCATGAGGTAAATAGGTCAAAAACTCCGAATACAACGAACTGTGCTGAAAAAATCTGCTAATGAAGATCAACCTCCTTTTCTAATTATAAACAGCATGCTATTAACAGACGGCTTCTTATATGACCGCAAATAACTGTAAGATCAGTTCGGCAATTGGCAAATGAACTCAAAAACAATTAGTATACTCACTTTTTCCCTTGTTGTCGCAATCGGCCACACACTCTTCGGCAATTTTGAATTTTTTCAACATTCGCCTAGTGCCGAAGGTAGCACCTTGGCGGCACTAAAAAGACTGCAGGTGAATGTTTTTAGGCGAAATTTCTGAACGACTGCCAACTGGTATGTCTGAATAGCTACGAGATGATTCCGTGATAAAAATGCACACGGGTAAGAGCAGCGACACGACAATTTTGCTGTCACATGTCCGTTTACAGAGCGCTCAAAATTTCGCACTCGAAATTTCGGTAAAATTTTATTTTCGTAGAGCTCACTTGTACCGAAGAGATTTCAGTAAATAAGTTGGAATTGGGATTTTACACCTGAAATATTTATCAAGGTAATTGACACAGAGCCAGTGTAAGTGATGCTGTGGGGGTTTTAGTGACTGAATCGGAATAATATGAAATTCAACATGTAATATGCTGATGATTCTCTCTCCAAGTTTAGGGTTCTTCTTTTGGTACACGTTCTGGAATCAATTGTATCCCTAAAACTGCCTGCCTGCTTTGCAGGATGTATATTTACTGCTTTCAGCATGCCATTGAATACATTCAGGATTTCAATTTTATAAGCTTCACCTGAAGGTTATGAGATAATAACTTCAGTCGATATGACTGCCAAAATTGTCTTGGTGCTTTAGATTCCCCGGTTTTTTTACTGAATCTGAAGTAGATATTCTTGTATGATATTCGCCTTCGATTAGCAACTATTTTCAAGAACCACAACCAATAATTTGTATAGTATTATTGGCTGCTTGATTCACTGAAGCTTCTCGACTCGCGTTTTTGTGGATTTTTGTGTATAATAATTAAGGACTGGATGGACTGAATTGAAAGCTTATCATCCTTTCAAGTAAATAATAACATATATATTTGAGATATAGTATATACTCTGTCCCTTTGTAATAGATCATATTTGAAAATACAACAAGAGAAATCAAGATGGTGTTGTTTTCAATCCACATCTTCGGATGGTCGAGAGAGCACCTTGACTTTGTTGGCGTGACTTTAACTGATAAGGACTCTTCTATACTTATAACACAGAGGGCCCTAAGCACGTGGTACATTTCATCGTTGCCTGTGAAAGATGGCTGGGAAACAGTTCATTTTTGGTTACACAAACTCGAAAGAATAGGTTTTAGAATGGGATGGAAATTGAGCAGATCTTTCACATTCAGAATCCCCAAAAACATAGCTATAAAGAGGACATCTATGGAGCAGTTTTGATTTCTCTGGAATACCTTCGAATTGCAATTGAGTGAAAAACCTCCCAAATAAACCCTGCCACTCTAGAGAAAGTCATTTGAAACTTCAGCCGAAGACAGGATATGTTAACTGCCCTTCGAGGGCAACATTTGGACAATGTCATTTTCAGGAAATTGATTCAAAAATATATATTATAGAAAATCACTGGCAATTTTTTTTCGTATAAAATAGGAACTCCTATGTCAACAGTAGGGTTTGATGAACTGCAAAATTTGTTTCGCTACACATGGTTTTTTCAGGGTCACGTATTGAAGTGATCCCAATAGAAGATAAGTTATCCCAATTCAACATTTCTTATTAATCTCAATAAAACATTCTGGAAATAGAACTTTCTGAAGATTCTAGTAGTGTTAACCTAAAATTTTCATTTTCGGTTTGTTGTCGTGGTTGTTGTAGAAATTATGTCCGAAGTTTTTCGAAGTTTTCCGCATATGTGAAGTGTGAAGTGTCTGTTTCGTCGCTTTTCTGGTATTCTTGCTTTGACTCCTTGGAAGATCTTTGCCAATGAAGACCATATGGTAATCATACATAGTCTCCTTGAAGACTCCAGATTCATTGTTTTTCTTGTTGTTTAGTCCTTATTGTTTTATTTAGAATTGCTAAATTTTTGGTATTTCTTCAATTGAAATTAAATTTCAATCAAGTTCGAATCAATCAAATTCTTATTACTGTATCTACAGGCTGTCCCATAATTAAACCGACAGCTTGTCGGTCTAATTATGTGGACGTTCTAGACACTATTTTGGACACTTCAGACCCAAATCACATCCTGCAAAAATGCCTCGTTAAGGAGCTAGAGCCCTCTGAAGATGACGTCCAGACAACACTTTTTTTTTGTTTTTCTTGTTTTATGTGGTGAAGCTTTCATAAAATAATTTCACAAGAAATTGATATTTTACTTACTTCATTATGATTCTTCGGATAACGAACATTGTCTAGTGAACGGGGAGAAAATTTCAAATCAATTCTTCTGAAAACCAGCACCTTTTTTCAAAATAAAATATCAAAGTTCATGAATTCGATGTGAACTTGTGAAAAAATCATTAAAAAATGATACGCTTATGTTCGACATGAAAAAAATGCACTCTTCCCCTATACTACTTGCACTTTATTCACAGCCCTCTGAAATGTGGAAGCTTGGCACACCTCGTATAAATGAAGCAAGCAGATTATTAATAATAATTCAAATGATTCAAAATATCCAAACATAAATTCGATTTTTCCTGAAGATAAAATGTAATGCAGAAAATAAACATTCTTTTTCGAGTTCCATTCCACCCCATTTCAAAAAATATTACAGTCAATGCGCCCATCAGTTATTCTATGTATTTAAGTACAAACCATAGATCTCCAAGGAGACCCCTTCATGAAAGTCTACAATTTAGCTCAGCTTCTAACGAGTGAATAATGATGATCCATTTGTCTTGATCTAGCTGTAATGTCCCAACAAGTCAACATGTACATCGTGGTAAGTGGATTAAGACCACGACGATATTTCCCATGAAAAATTGTCTCTTATCCGCGTCAACACCTGTAACTTGGCCGGAGCATGAATTCTTAAGCAGGCCTCCACGTCTGAAGTTAACATTTGTATGCTCCTCATGATTCAACGATATGGGGAAGAAAAGGTAAAAATTATTCTTCAGATAACTCAACATGAATATCTGAATATTTACGCCCTATTTACTTTTACTTCTTCAGTTCAGGATTTCCGAGTCTTTTATTCTAGGTTATGTTCGTGTTGAAACTTTCTAAGGCGGTGTTGGAATTATTTAAATTTATGACATTTCATTTTAATTTCATTCGAAAATATCTTCCATTATACATATCGTATGGTTCAGGGAAGCTATAAATTGTTTTCTTTGAAAATTGATTTATTGTGTGGTCGTATGGTTGCATGACTAGAAAGCAAATAGGAATTTCCTGGATGGGTTTTTTGAAAATGTGTTTTTTTTATCTCGATGATTTAATTTAGAAATGAAATCTTTACCACCATCACCGAATCTGTTAAAAGAATGATAACACTCAATTTCCACATATAATATAATTGTTGAAATACATTAAACCCTTATGTGGAAATGGAAGTTCATTATTCATTTTTGAATCAATTTCCGCCAAGTAAAAAGCGAATGATGATTTATGATTATAAGTAAAGAATTTAGATGATCAGGCAACACACAATACTTCATTTTTCAGTCCAAAGTTGACCATTCTTCTTGAATTAAACAATCCCAGAAATCTATACAAAGAAACAGAATTCTGCTTGACGAGTCACGTCTAGTTCATTGTGTAGAAATCTTCAAATTTCCTCTTGTTACATACGAACCCAGCTCTGGCTCTGAACCGTAAGAGGTCAGCAGCAACGTTTGAACAGAAAACGACGAAATATCCTTTCGTCCTTCTTCCACTGAATTTCGCCAACAGAGGCTTTGAATAGAAACCACCATTGTCTTCGTACAATGCTTTAGACACTAACGGTTAAAGCTGCAGAATAATGAATAAAAAAATCCTATTTATTACAGTTTTATTTTGACAACTCGAGCTACTTTTTTCTAGAGGGCGCTCATTATGAATTTTATGGAGAAATCTGTGAATGAACATGTTAATTTATTTGTATTTATATTAATTATTTATTTCGTCTGCTTCAATACTCCTTTGACAGATTCGTATGAAAACATGAACATGAATGAAGCATGGATCGAATTCAATTATTTCTTGTTCTTGAATGCGAATTTATCATGCTATAGTCTTCAACAAATAATCATGAACCACGTAAACGAAATCGCGTTTGGCAATTTATTCGTTTTTTATCTTTGTCCTTGAAACAGTGAGATGAATGTTAGGGAATGAATGACGAATAAAAAATTTTCAACATTATGTACAATTTATTTTTTTACAAAAGAAAACATCATATATAATATACTCAAGTTTTCACACTTCTTCTTATTCAACAATATGAAGTAGGCACTATGCGTTTGAAATAGCACCAATATATAAGGACGGTATAAAGTAAAGGTAAACAAGATAGTAAATATTACAGAAAGTTCTCTTCAACCGACAATCAAATCGAAGGTTCGAAGATTTCACACAAGCAAAAAAGAAATTATTGTGGATTAGTCTTAATGATATTGCACGAAATTGATGATTTATTTCAGTGCGGATGAGATAGTATAGAATACATCATAGAAAACATTCATTCATATTCTCGATTCAAAAATAAATAGAATGAAAGTTCAGCCTCAAGTGAACATTGAAGGTTTTGAGGCAGGATTTCAGATCACAATTCTCTAGAGGGACTCATTTTCATTCCGAATCAAGTCACTTAATTTGTACTTTTATGTCCGAGTTCCTCTTGTTTCCTATCCATTGTTTGAATCACTTTTTCTATTTTTCAGAACCAACCTGAGTCCCTTTCTCGGCACTGTTAATTTTCGAGTCTTTCGCTTATTTTCAAAATAATTAATTTGTTATTTTCCACTATAATGGCTTCCCACATGTGAGGGTGGACCCCGATTTTTGTACCTGGATCCGGGCCTGGAATGTACGATTGCATAGTGGTCGCTGTGGGAGGATACGGATCTGGCAGAGTTCATCGTGGAGCCGCCAGAGGTGTAGCCCTTGGGGTGTTGAGGGGGTCCGTTCAACGAGTACCTGAAACCAGACTATGTGTTTACAGCGATTAATAAAATGTCACGGAATCCATGGACGTTAGTCGTTAATCTGTAAGAGATGGTTGAGATGGAATTAATTTTTATAGTTTTTTAGCTAGGTGATAGGTCAGTTGATTAGTTAGATTTCGAGATTTAAATTTACGCGCTTGGTTTGAGAAACAATGAAACGAGCTAGCAGTTTGAAATTTCAGAATAGATTAATTAATCGTCGAAATTGGCTGAGGAATTTTGGAGTTATACTCATTCAAAATTTGTAGATTATATCCTCAATATCTCGAGGAGTACTAACACGATACAATTGAAAAATTGTGATTATTTGTAAAATACCAACACACAACTCCATACTTAATTTAACAGGAATCGTACTGTTGAAAAATTGAAGAAAAAAGTTTCATGAAAATTTAAAACTTCTTCTGAAAAATTATATATTTCAGAAACTGTTCCTCAGATTCTTTTCTACTTTACAACAGACCTATGAATCGATATTCTACCACTGTGTTCCAAATTCCAGCTACATCCCATGCTCATTCTGGAAAATGTATCAAATTTCGTCATTACTTCCCGACTACTGTTATTACTTCCCAGTTACACCAGGAAAACCACTAGAGCAAAGAATTGAACAAGCTTGAGGAAGCTGCTGACCGCAGTGATTTTCTAGAAGTCTTTTTTCAATGAATCGAAAACAAGTTTCACGGTTACAGCAAACAATGTTTTGAATGCAATTGTAAGATAATTTCTTCAGGTCGACATTACATTGACCCAGAGATGAAATTGTTTTTGCCTTATCTGGAGTTAGTTCACTTGCTTGAGACATTCGCTTTGAATATTTTCAATTTCACACTTCACACGAGTAAGGAAAATAATTGATCCCAATGGTGGATGCGCCAGTTCCACTTTCGAATTCAGATTCCAGTTGTTGAAATGTTGAATATGTGAAATGGTTTTTCAAACAATACCAACTACTGAATTTGTATAATATGTCATAGATAACCGGCATTAAAGAAGTTCAAGTTAGATATCAGTTGTAAGATCAGGTTGGATATATTAATTCCATTGGACCCTAGTATTCCCAATCAAATATAAAAGAGAGCCTCAACATTGAAGGTCGACGGGAGAAATTATAATTTCAGTTGAATGAAAAATACAAATGTCCATTTCTCGGACTCACGAAACTTCCTCTTCCCCAAATATCAAAATATGAAAGTTGATCGATTTTTTTTTTAATTTGGGATGTCATCAAAAATCGATCGATAAACATAATATCACAACGTAAAGAACTCAATCTGCTTTTCACATCAAATATATTCTCATCAACAAAATTTGGAGAAGAGGTTCATTTCCAAAATGGCGTACTTCGGGGTTCTTAAAATGGCGTTGAAGAGAATTTTTTGGTCTCAGAGAACGAAACACTAATAAACTCCAATATTCGATTCTTCATCTGCCACTTTGGAGAAAATATTCCGCTCAAACGTAGGCCAATTTTTCGAAAATTCTGATTGACAGCAGAATATAATTCATATCACATTCATAGGCCAAATGCAATTTTATTTTCTCATTCATCAACCTCCAGTTTATGAATACCTAACCCTAACATGAAACCTTAGGTTCACAAGTCCACAAAATTTTTGATTGACTAGTAATTTTAGGGGCACTAGGATTCAATGACGATTAAAACAACAACTTAAGCATCGGTTACCTTGATCCATACTGGCTGCCATGCCACGACCTATAGGGATCATAGTCCTCGATGATACTTGGTTCCTTGTCTATAATCTCAGTACTGGTACAAGCACAGGTCATTGCTGAGCAAAGGAAGATATTGATGATGAGCATGATGAGAAACAGAACTCCCAGAGTAATACACAGCCAAAGGAGCCAAGAAGGTCTTACACCTCCCACATCATCACATAGCTCAGAAACCAATGGAGCCTGACCTGGATCGATAACAAAAACACTAGTTGACGCCATCAAGACTCCTTCATCAGTAGGAAGTGGTCTGGGTTGGCCATTGCAGGAAGGGTCTGGGCATGCACCTCTGCAGAGACCAATATCACACTGTAAAGAAAATTATTTGGAAAGGTGAACATAAACATTTCTTATAACCAAAACAAAAATCAAGACGAGTATTCATCGATAAATCATCAAATATATATCATATTGATCTGAGTTATTCATGTCACCAAGAAACTGCAAAGATGAAGGTGCCATCTCCTTAGATGGCGCTGGTGGTATCTCAATTTCAGAACGTCGCCACCATATGGCTTAAGTGGTTCAAAGTCAAGTTAAGAAAATTGGTTATAATTATGACCTAGATAAAACCTTCCTCTATTTAGCTGCCTTGAGTATCGACATGATATTTTCAATGAGCTTCTGAAGGAAAGAATGATTCTGTTATATCAAGATAGTGCCAAAAACGATCTACTGGTCTGATTTTTCTCGATTTTTTGGCGAAAAGTTGAAGACTTTTTCAAGAAAATACTGAATTCAAGTTTACTGTAGATTCCAATACAGCTTGAGTCTCTGTTTATTCAGGAAATGTTCCAAGAGTTTGAAGAATGAGATAGTTTTGGTGCGATGATTGATCAAGTATGAATTAATTCATGACCTCACAAATATACTAACCTGAAAGTGTACATCTGAACCCTCATGGAACCTGAACATGCTCTTCAACTCAGCCGTCGCGTAGCCTTTCTGGTCATTGTAAATGAACTGGCTGATGACTTCTCTATCAGAAGGACAACCGTTTTCGTCGACCAGTGGAGCACTCGTGTTGAATTTGTTGAAAATGATGCAGTTTTTTACTCGGAATCCGTGTAAACCGTCGGGTCTGGATATTTCTGCCCTGAGCGTGTAAGGCTTAGAGAACACTGTCTGGGCGACTTTTCTGGTACCATCGAGGATCTTCAAGGACACTGAAGAGGTTTCGTTCTTGGCGTTCTTGAAGCTGGCTTTGCCGCAGGTGATGACGTAGAATTTGTCGTCAGCGAGTTCTAGGGTTTTGTGTATTCGGACAGCTATCGGGACAGAGCGTTCGTCGGTTCTCTGAAAAAAATAAGGATTCAAGAATATTCTCAACAGCGTACAGAATTTTAAGTTTTTGTAGGGATTGAGTTTATATGTTTATATTTCTGGAATTTTGAGCCGGAAATGAGCTTGGGATTTAACTCCCTTCAGAAAAATTCGTGGTGAATTATATCCGGCAGTCTGTTTTTATATGCTCTACCTTTCGGAGAAGAGCCCTTAGCGACATCAGGTTATGTATATCGTAGTTTTCGTAGTTATGCACATTTAACATTCAAAGGTTTGTTCCTCAATATCTCGAAAAGTACTTATGTGATCAGTTTAGATCTTCAATGCAATTTTTCTTCGATATAATAATAATAATAATAAGGTCTTTATTTCCACAGAAATCTCAAGGGGAAGTTCACCTGGAGGTGTTCTACCACTTAACCCTTGTTACAAAAAAAATCGTTGCATCTTCTTGTTTTCTGGTGAATTTTTTTTTGTTTCGGAGCCCATCAGATAACGTCACAGACCTTGGGATCACCTAAACAGGAGTGTTTGAAATTTCAGTTTACTCGTTTATTAATCTTCGTAGATATTAGGAAAAAACATGTCAAATTTCTTGGTTATTTCCTAGGAATCCTAGGGGTTGATTTTCACCCAAATTCTGATGATCATGATGGAACTTAGCAACTAGTTAGCAAATGCTTACGTGCGTATGTGGGTAGTTTCTGTGATAATCGCTTGGTAACATTAATTTGAGTAAAAATCAAAAAAACTATTTTTTCGAATATTTCATGTTGGGCGGTATACTTATCATATGGTCCTCAAAAATTCTGTATAAAACTTCATGCTGTCATTTTCGAACCAAGTACTTGATTCAATTCTTTCCGATCTATAATTTTCGAAATATTGGAGAAATGAAATTTGGCATGGCTACATTCACAGAATCATTTGGTGGATTTTACCAATGCGCGACTTCAGCCTCCGTAATTAAACTCCAAACGTGCTCTAATATTATCAAATTTGTATTTGTATTTGTATTTTTTCCGAATATCCTAGGCTTCAACGAAACTCCTCAGAAGCCTAAAGCTTGTGCGAGTTAGGATACCGGGTGTGTTCTGTGTAGGTACCGTTTTTTAGTCAGTTACGATATGTTGTTGAGCCTGCTGGAAACACAATAACGTCTGGAAGAATCGACCATCGTACTCACTATACATAGAGCACCTTCATTACGAAGGTCGAATTCGTAAACTAATGGGTAAACTATACCCAATGATTCCGCAGATAAAGGTACTTATTCAACCATCTAGAAACAAGATCTCCAAATCTTTCCGTCAGTAAGTAAAGCTGCGTTTGGCGAGGTAAATAGTCATGTGGCCCATTTGACGAATTTGAACAAAGGCGTCAAAGCTCCTGACTTCATTTCAGTGATTTTCAAGAATTTTATATGTTCTAGCAGATGAAGAAGATTTAAATACTGCATCATGAGACTATACATGATACTGAGTATAGGTACACCAGGAAATGAGAAAAATCTATCGGAAGTCAAGAAACATCTACTTGAAAACTATATCATCCTCATTGACAGACCCTTTAAAGGTACTAACATGGCTATCTACTTTACTATAATCATTTCAACCATAGCATTCTGTAATTTGAAGAACGTTTGCGGACCTATATAGTATATGATTCTTCGTTCGTACTTTCAAATTAGGAACACCTCGTGTATACTATGACATAGGAAAACAATTTCTTTTCCTCCCCGATAGCCATAAATCGAAAATGATTGATCTTATATCAGTAACTTCAGAGACCATAGAGAGTGGGCAAGGAAGAACTTGCTAACCAAAATTAATCTCTGCCTGTCCCCGATAAGATCAATTGGCAACACCGAGCACGCTCTTCTCCTAAATCCGCTAGTTACATGGTCATTTTCTGGGCGTTCACTTCAGGTCACACCTTGTTCGTGATGACATAATGAAACAATATAAATATTACTGATGAATCGCCACCTCAACCGGACTCCTGGTGCGGCAAGAGGCATTTTCCGGTGTTATTTGAGGACAGCGGAAACCCAGTGCATTGATGCCAGTCCTATCGCCAATAAGAAATGAGGATATTTAACCAATGCGTCATTACAAGAAAATAAAACGTCTTTAGATGATAATCATGGTGTTCCATACGAGCAAATTGCTCACTTTGTATTCCAGATCGTCGTGCAATTCTCTGCTGTGTTGCATTAATTTCAAGGTTAGGAGATTAATTCTTATTCGCAAGAGAAATGATGAAAAAAGCATTGGTGTGATGTTCTTATTGTCTCGCGTGCTCTTCTTTTCTCTAACGGTCTTAATTTTCGAATTTTTACTTTAACTAGTTCGGATTCCGAAATTCAAATCTGTTCGGCCGAGTCGATAAATGTTAAACGGAACAAGCTAGCAACTTGAAAATTTCAGGGTAGGTGGCGCTTCATGATGCGATGGTTTAGTTTGTTGATTGGTCGAAATCGCAATACGGTTTCCGAGTTGAGATTTTGAGGTTAGTAACCCAACCTAACGGCCGACACAATACACAATAACTTCCCAATGAAACAACCTAAAAACTCGATATTCATAGAGAAGATTTGGACCTTCATTACGAAGCCCGACTTCGTGGGTGGGTAAAATCCACCCAATGATTCCGCAGATATAGCCATTCAAAATTTTATTCTCCCAATATTTCCAAAACTACAGATTAGATCGAATTGAAATCCAGTACTTCATCGAAAACTGACAGTTTGAAGGTGCATACAGAACTGTTCTAATGACACGATCATCACGCCATTCTGAACAATGTTGTCCATCATCATCTTCGAAATAGCTGCGAAGTTTCATCACGATTGAACCAGAGTTTTTGAGTTATAACGAAAAAAACAACGATATCGAGAAGAAAACCACGAAATTCTACATATTTTTTCCCAATATCTCCAAAACTGATAGCCGTATCGAATTGAAATTTGGTACACTATTGTAAAACATGAAGTTCAAGGCATAATAGAAATTATTCTCGAATATGAACAATAATTTCAAGAAAAAAATTTTGAACAAACATTTTTTTTCAATTAAGTGATCCTACGAACTCAATGAAATTCTCCTCAAACTTGCGCGTCGTTATGTTCCAACTAACTGCCAAGTTTCAATCCAATCGCTCCATTGGTTTCTGAAATATGAGAGAAAAAAACCTCAAAAATTTCAAATGACTATAACTCCAAAACTGTTTGGCCGATTTGGCCCATTAACGAACTCAACCGCGGCATTCCGACGCGCGAACTACCCTGCAAGTTTCGAGTCGTTAGCTGGCTTCGTTCGACAGTTATCTTGTCTAGAGCCGGCCAGACAGTATCGACTTTGACACCGGATTCGTTATCAGTGAGTCTAACCTAGTCGTTTGAGAACATTTTCGGCTCAAAATTTGAAAATTAAAGACATTTGGACAAAACGATAGCACGCTGTTCCCCTAGAACATGCGCGCAAAAAGAGCGCTTACAAAATCAATCTAACCTAGTTTCCTTTGAGTTCTATCGAATTGACATTCAATAAAAACCTACTAGCATTGAAAAAAACATCATAAAGTGAAGACAATCACTCAGTATTGCTGCAAAATTGACAAAAAATTTACAATCCGTATGCAGAATTATGAAGAAAAACTAATTCGAGAAACCAATTACCGACGTAGTGGAAAAACTACTTCGAGAAGTATAATACAATTCGCATTTAGATCAACGCAGAAAAATTATTCAGTGACCATTAAAATTGAAAAACAATTTTTCTTCTTGTTATGAACTTATTGCCATAGAAATGTAAAAAACGTTTCATTCCTATATCTACTGATTCCCTCCAGGCTACATCAGTACGTCCTGTACATTTCCAAGATATTTGTTAACAATCAAACAAAGAATGTCACAATAAATCGAGCAAGCTATTAACTGACTGAGTTCTAGTCAACCTTGTAACCCACTGATACACACCTAAATAGTTTATTCAAGAACCTTTCTTGAATTTAAATTATATCCATTTGAATACCTTCACGGTTAATATGTTTTTCCTGCACGTTGCTAACGGGTACAGGAAGAAGTTTCGAAGCGCGATATAGTTGGTTAATTAATAATATTGACAAGAATCAAATTTTATATTTTTTTGTTTTGAATGTACGACTCCGTTTCTCATAAGGATCAATGATTAAAAAAAGTTGAAAAAATATCTAGAATTAAGGTATTGCTGGTCGTTACTACTACCTGGATGGGTACTCGAAAAAATGTCTCCATCTCCTATTATAAAGGGTGGTTTTTTCAGAGCTTAAGAACGATGAATAATAATACAAGACAGAAATATTGTTGGAAATAATTTTTTATTATTATAATCTGGTAGGTAATTTCATGGCTTTCATTTTTGCACGAATGTTCTGGGGAACAGCGAGCTATCGTTCTGGTTTATTATCTGATAAAATCGAATAGTAATCCTAAGTGACCGACCAAAAAAAAAAAATTACCCTGAAAATTTCACAGTTTACATTTTTGAGTATGTAGATTTGAATGAACTGATAAAAAAAAAATTTGTCCGTCCGCCGTCCGTTGTCCGGAATTTTTCTCTGAAAGTACTGAACCGAAATCCTTGAATCTTGGAAGAAAAATTGTGTGTAGCCCGGGATTGGTCCTCAAGCTTTTCGGCAGGATCGGTGTAACCTAAAGGCTCAAAATTGGGGGTTGGAGGGAAAAAAATTATTTCTGGAAAAGGTTTAATATTTTATAAACACAATGTGCAAATGCCCCATCGATATTCTTGACAATTTCATAATCGTAAGTAGTTCACATTAAAGATTTTTGGCTTTTCTCTACCAATATCTGAAACATAACTACTAAAAATCGGATAAAAATTATTATTTATGGAAATCACCCTGCAGATTACGGTTATGAATCATTGTTTTTTCACAACACGAAAACCAATTCCATGAAAAAATTCATTTGGAACATTGAAATCTCACTAAATACTCTTGTATAACTGAATAACACTTTTACATGCAGAATGCGAATTTAGTAGCGTAATTTAAAATAATGGAGATTTCCAAAAAATTCGGTTGATCTGAGGTTTTCATCAGTTTAAGTTTGTGTCGTACAATTATCGTCAAAATGTGGATATCCGTTACTGGTTTCAATCGAAATCCAATATTTTTCGTACTACTGAGAGTTTGAAATGAGGTGAATATGAAAAATAATGAGCATGTATATAATAAAACAAATTGGAGGATCTATGAAAAAAAATTAATAACAAACCGGAAATATCATCAATTGTAGAGAATCTAATACTAAGAGGAGCCTTATAGACTAAGGGCCAATTGCACCGTTTTCGTCTTAAGCTACAGTTAGTTAAGCTACGATAAACTTATTAAACTCTGCTTTAAATATTCGGCTTGCACCGAGGCTGAATGTAACTAGATTAAAATTAATCTACAAATCTGGTTACTTTCTCATGAATTGGTACTTTTGACTAGCTTCATGTTGTTTATTTTAACCCTAATTTAAGAAATATTTTAATTCAAAAGATGAAACCCATTATTATGGGTTACTACTACCATATTTCCATAAGTTATGAAAAATCAAGATGCATCTATTGAAAAACCCAACGAAAAAATATATATGACAGACTTTATAGCTTCCATAAAAATATAGCATGTAATGTTCCTGACTTGTTTATTATCATTAAGACTATAGGGATCTCTTACCACAGACCTGTGCTCTTACCTCTATATCAGGCTTTAAAACTTATTCAAATTTATAGTCATATACTCAAGTAAACTCATATTTTGTAATATCTCAAGATTTAAGTTTCTGCATGGAATTACAATCGTGGCGTTTGTAAGATGAATAAATGAATAGTATTGATTTATCCGAAACAACTTTCCGATAAGGAACGGCTCACCTAAGAGTAGACTTTCTATTAAATTATTTTGTTTGTTATAAGTATATTATGGATTGAGTTAATTTTTGGTCGAAGATAATGATAACTCTGATGTGTATCCGCAGACTAAAAAGTATTCTATATAAATATTGAAGTATCATGGATGGATTGACAAAGGTGTACGTTTGAAGATTGTCTAACACGAGGATGCAATTTCTTTCACATTAATTCGTTTGTAGTTATATTTTGAGTCCAATTAATATATAATAGAGGATAATGATAGCACAGAGACAGCACCTGCACAATAATGAAGTAGTACATGATAGCTTTCCACGTAATATATCACTGAATGAAATAGTACTAAAGAATCTTCATGAAACTATGTTTTCTCATTCCAAATATGTCTTCTATTTCATTCTGCTATTCGCCCTTGGAAATAAATGAGCATATCATTGTAACTTTTTCATTTCAAATAGTTGAAGGCTTATAGAAATACCATTAAGTTTACGAACTCAATGGAAATACTGGTGTTAATTCTTCATGCTTTAAAACATACGAATCAATGCCTACTGATGCCAGTTTCTCCCTATATCATTTTTCATAAATATCATCTGAAAAACAACCACTTTTAATCAAAATTTTTGATTATCAACTCGTAGGAGTTCTCCATCAATGTCCAATGTAAACAAAAAAAAACGTAAACAAACTGGAGGTTACGTCCAGAAAAATGTCAAACTTGTACGAAATCGCTCGAAAGTAGGGTTAGATTCCGAAGCTTACCATTAATCCTTCTTTTAAACCCCCAAATTCGTAGGCTTAAATATAACAGTCTGTTAAGGCCATTTAACGAGGAATACGTGACGGTGCAAGATAATTTTGTACCAAAACCTTGCTTATGGACCTAATCTATGGTTTTGTAATACGGTGCAATTGGCCCTAAGGTAGGAGCCGATGGTCCACCTGTTTTAGTTCTATATGATTCAATTTTCGAAAGCTTCAATTTTTCCAGCCAGGTAGAAATTGAAATCAGAAATCAGAAAATTGTTTTATTCCACTGTCGAACTTCTCACTTGTGGTACTCGCGACGATGAAAGTGTGATAAACTTCTCTGAAGAATTTGCACACTAAGCTGGGAAAATTAAAACTTTAGTCTAAAATTTGCAGCGTTTTTTCCACTATAGCAGAAATGCACCCAGACTTAATTTTTATCAACAGTAAAAACACAAGAGCTTTTTTTTTATCGGATAAATTTCTCTTTGCAACGAAACAGTTTTGCCAATCACTAATTTTACGAGAAAAACTGACATGATAAAATCGCGACACCGAAGGTGGAGCGATTTTATCTAATGTCAGTTTTTCGAGCAAATTTAGTGATTGGTAAAACTTTGAGTTGAAGAGAAATTTATCTGATAAAAGAAAAGCTCGAGTGTTTTTTGGCAAGATAAATTAACGACAGAATATATGGATGAACAACAATAATTATCTTTATTAATACAATAAAATTCGATTATTTGAAAGTACAATTATTAAATACACAACTGTTATAAATTGTTTGCGTTGGTGTACTGATTTGAAAATTTTCTTCTGTGGTATTCACACATGTGGAATATTCATTTTGATTTCTCGGACTCGAGGATCGTAAGGAACTAATAAGATTGTCATGATGTTCATGGTCAATTTGGAGATAGGGTTTAATTGAAGAAGATGATGAGTGTCCCGTTATCTTTATAAGCTGTTGTTCACCTACTCCTGCTTTTGCTAATTGAGACACTGTACTAGCGCGATTTGAATGATTGGTAATTTTATTATTTGTGATGTCGAGTCCAATTTTAGTGGCAGAAACTCCATAAATTGTCTCCAGATTGAAGCTTTTGTGTTTTTTGTAGATTGCGGTATAGACTTCTCGATATTTGTCGTAATTTGCTCAGTCGAAACTTCACCAAAACGATTCATCTTTTGGGTTTTTATATCAACAAAGTTAAATAATTACCAGACCGATTCAAAATGAAAGCACTATATGTTCAAAATTCAAAAATCTGACAGACTAATTGACATATTGAGGAAGAGAATTTTTTATCCGATAAAAAAGGATGCACCTTTTTTATCGATGTCAAAGTGACAATAACATTTCCAGGTCTATGATATTTAATATTGAAGTTAATTTATCAATATCGTTCCTCCCGATGGTTTCGATTGGTATTTCAATACAAAAATATAAAACCGTTACTTGAACAAAAGTCCTCTTATCGACATTTCTATATATATCCAAGTACCTATATCTTGTGGGTTGCTGTTTGTTCGTCGTGAATTATAGTGACAATAAAACGGCCAGTAACTGTTGAACATGACAATATGTTCGATTAATACTGCATATCTTCTGAAACGATTCTGTGAAATCATTAAAAATTTATTCGCGTGATAAATTTATGTAGGTATGTTTTCTGAAACGCAACCATTCAGTCGATGATTTTAGCCATTGGATGTAGTAGGTTGGCCAAGGCATTAATTCGATGTAAATTTCTTTCATTGTTGTATATTTATTGATATTTGATATTCAACTCGACTCAAAATCCACACAATACTTAGAACATGAAGTGATAATTCTATTGATGCAAATCGGCTATGAATTTTGATTTGTCATTTTCATTTGTATACTGACCAGTGGTAACAGTAACTCAATGATTTCAATAAATTTGTAACAAAACGAATGAAGACTACTGAACTTCTATTAAGTGTATGAAAAAACCTAGAAAAGAACTGACGTGAAGTAAGAAGCTTTTGCGCACATGTTTACTTTTGGCGATATCTTTTGCACATGCGCACAAAAGCTGGTGACTTCACGTCGGTGCTTTTCAAGGTTATTTTCGATAAACTGCTGGATTTCCATTCGATCAAATCTGTATTTTTGGAAATATTAGAAGAATAATATTTTGAATGGATATTTCTGCGGAATCATTGGGTGAATTTTTCCCATTCTCGCATTCGGCCTCCGTAACTGAACCCAAATCTACTCTACAATATCTAGTTTCTTAGTCATTTTTTTCGGAAGTTATTGTATTTACGGTCGGCCGTTGGGATTCATTACGAAGATCGAATTTGTGTATGGGTAAAATCCACCCAATGATTCCGCAGATATACCCATTCAAAATTTCATTTTTCCAATATTTCCAAAAATACAGATAGTGAAAAAATCAATTTATAATTTTGAGTTACTGCTCTTGTCCAAAAGTTTGAATCCCGCTATTTGCAAGGGCGTATTTTGTGAATACTAATTTCACTCAATTTTGAATAGTTCAAGATAATTCTTTTCAAATATGGATTTAGGTTAAGATGATCTCCGATTGGCTGGAAATTCAGTTGACATTCCTGATCTTTTGTCAATAGTGTCAAGTTCACATGGATATGTTCCGCAAATCGATCTGGTTATTTTGGTTGCCGATTTTACGTTCCGTGAATGTGAAATATTCGACTGTTTTCTGAAAAAAAGGTTGATTACGGAATTTGATTGAGGAAAAAGCGATCGTTCTGTCACCAGAACGACAAATCACTATTCTATGGTACCATATACATAGCATACAAAAATCTTTATTTACTTTATGATCCATCGAACATTGAAAAGACAACAATCAACAATGAAAAATGAAGAAATCATTAACTATGGTCTATGGATCATAAGTCAAATATAGATTGTTCTATGCCATGTATATGTTTCTATTGTCAATTGACTGTCGTTCTGGTGACAAAAAGATTGATTTTTGATCAATCAAATTCCCTTTTTTCGGGAACCAACCCAATACTTTATATTTACCGAACGAAAATTGGCCACGGAAATAACTAAGTTGATTGGCGGAACATATCATGTGAACTCAACACTATTGACAAGAGATCAGGAATCTCATCTTAATTTCCAACCAATCAGAGATCATCTTAACAAAAACCCACATTTAGAAAGAATTATCTGGTTTCAGGAGACGAGGCACCGTTTACGACCGAAAATAAATAAATATCGCGAACCTCATGTCGAATTTGTTCTGAAAATCCCCTTCCCCAGTGATAGTAAATTCGACGGAATTTGTGGGTTGGCAACACGGCCCGAAGTCGTCTATTGAATGTTTGGAATATCGTGACAGCAAAAAAAGTTCATTAATCTGAGAAAAACAATTTCTGCTACTAGCAGCGGTGCTTTACACATCAACCTGTCAAGAATCACTGCCGATTCTGAACGAAGTGTGTGGGTTCGGTAGACTGTCGTTCAAACACGACTTTCCAATCTCGGCTTTCAAAATCGTCGATTTCGAACGAGTGGGACTCTTTTCATACTCACGTTATTCACTAGAAGTCCACAATAGTCAGGAGATCCCTGTTGCGACGATAAGTTTATGTCCAATGTGACTAGTTTTCCACCATCGCCATGTGACATACAGGCAGGTGTCCTGTAATCTCTGGCGTGAACAGCTCCGTTGAAGCTGCCATTGAATGCTACTCTTATACTCATATGCTCCTGTTTACATGTTGCAGACACTTGAGGGATGAAGTCTGAGTCGATCAGTTGACATATTCCCTGAAAAAAATTCATCTTCAATGTTGATGTTGAGATTTTCCTAAAGGGGGACTGCGGAAGAACGACTTGCAAAAAAGCCGAAGATGGTATGGTCGAATCCTATACAGTGCGCATCAAATGTATGGAACAAATTAATTTTCTCAGAAGAAAAATATTTGGCAACAAAATCCTGAAACACGTCAATTTTGTTTTACTTTTACCGAATTTATATGCATTTTTGAAGGATTTTCGTTTCACCCTGTGCCACCCCCCATCAACCCGCTTAATTTTTTGAATAGGGAAAGAAGGTCATGTGGAAAATTTTTTTTTTTGAAAAATTAGTTAGTTCAAAGGGGTTTTCAGTATGTGCACTTTGTCATGGCTCATTTACTTTGAGACGATGGTACCTGATGAAATTTGTCATCGAATGAAAGTCGACCATTACAGTGTTGTTCATGCACAACTTTCAACCCCCTCCCGTGAAAAATTTATTCTTTCTCCATTAAATCGTTCGTAGGGGTTGAAAATTGTGCATGAACAAAACTGTAATGATCGACTTTAATTCGGTGACAAATTCCATCAGGTACCTTCGTCTCAAAGTAAATGAGCCATGAACATACTGAAAACCTCTTTGAAGTAACAAATTTTTCAAAGAAAAAAGTTTTTCTTGGAAATTTCTGCACGCCTGTAAAGAAGATACAAAGACCTTGCCAAAAAAGTACCACATGACCCACTTTCTCTATTCAAAAAATTTAGAGGATTGATGGGAATGGCACAGGGTGCAACAAAAATCCTTCAAAAATGTATAAAAATTTGAAAAAAGTGAAACAAAAATTGACCGGTTTCCGAATGTTGTTGCCAGATGATTTTCTTCTGAGAAAATGAATTTGTTCCATAATTTTTACGCGCACTGCATAAGAATTTTATTGAATCCTCCCTTCTGATCAAATATCGTTTGGGGGATATTATAAATACTATACAATAGATTAATTTGAAAGGGTACCTATGACAGCTGCACCTAAACCCCTTGCTTTAGGGTAGTTCGATGGCCATTTGGAAAAAAAAACCATAGATTTGACTTTTTTGTTTGTATTTCCAGAAAAGGAAAAAAAGATAAAATTAGTTACGTTACCATGAAACATGGAAATGATGAAAAAGTTTTTGACCAATTGGTCCAAAAATAGTATTCTCTAGATATAACATATGAAAAAAAATAGAAGTTGCAGATGCCATTACAAAAAGTTTTTCCAAATCTTTCACAGAGTTCGTTCAGTTATTTTTTTTTCACTTCTTCAGAATAATGAATTACAGAAGCACTAACAGATAATGTCAAGTGTAGAACATTTCTCCAATTGTCATCTAATTATCTTCAAAACAAGGTTTCACCCAACACCCATTCCCATTCAAGATTTTAAGGGTTGCTTTCTTCACGCTCACAGGGTTGATCCAAATTGATTGGAACCCACCATATTTATCTTTTTTTGCATTCTTTCTGATTCTGCATGTTGGCCGAGTTACTAAGGTTCTTCTTCGGGAACGAGATACAAGTTATTTCGACCAAGGATTTTTCATAAATTCTGCAGAACCGAAAGCAATAGCTCAAACATCTGATATTTGGCAAAAATTTACATTGCAGAACTTCATTTCATCATGTTAACCGGAACGCTCTAGAATTAAAAAAATTAAAGCCTGAACATCCGGCATTTAATACTGCGAAACAATGCTAGCACATAGTTTGCATATGATTCTGTTTACGGAAGAACAGGAGATGAGTACTGAGCTTGCCAGTGGCGTAGGATATGAGGAAATAGATATGAGGAAGTATGAAGCGTAAAATTGGATAGAACAAAAGATAAATAGATTTTCAGGAGCATTTTTACATTTTTGAATGATCTCAGAAATATGATTACTTTTAGCTTTCTCTAGAGTATTCACTCAAGTGAACAAGAGTTGTCAGCTGCATGTAGAGGTTCGGCTTACTAACTATGAATCTTCTTCACGAGTATTGAGTCTGATTTCTTGTGACTACTAGTTGTGTAAACTATTAACCAGATGGCCCTACAGATATTTGGACGGAATTTTATACGGTAAAAATACATTTTGGACTCCAGGTTCATATTTCAAAAGAACAGGAGAAGATTGGATATTTCATCTGAAACCATTGATAATTTCTCCAATTCCAGTTTCAAGACCATTTTTCTGAAAGGTAACCACGCAAAAATTTACGGAATTTGACATAGTTCTTTTTTTTTCGGGAACAAATATCAGATCAAGCTGAAATTTCGCACACTATTGTTCCAAAGCAACCTCAGGGTTTCTGTTGAATTTCTTGGAAAGTTGCGATGGATAGTTTCAAAAGATAAAAATTTTTTGAAACAGCACAGACAAATTTTCGATAATTTTTTCTTCAAATTTTTCACGGCACGATCCTCACAACATTTGCCACAAAGTTTTGCGTTGGTAATCTTCAACGTAATACTGAGTTTCGATCGAATCCAATCAGAAGGTTCTGAGATGTTATGGAAATAACCGCAAAACTTCGATTGTGTTCACTTCCGAAATAGGTGGATTGAGTGCATTAAGGAACTCAACCGACGCATTTCGATTTTTCATCAGTGCGAGTCCAATCTAGCCGTTAAAGACCGAATTCAAGATTGAATTCGAAAAAAACAGATATTAGGCTGAAATGACAACGCTAGGAGATGCGTGCAAAAATAAAACAATAAATTCTTTCAGGAATTCAAATCTGAGAAATTTTTTTCGAACATTTGATCGTGTTGGTTTTCAATTACCAAAAGATCTTCTTTAATTTAAAACTTGTCTCATTTTTCAAAATTGAGTCTTTGCCTTATTTTCTTTCCCGCCAACGCCACTGACAAAGGAGTGCACTATTCTATTATCTGTTTCACTAGTACAGAATTGTAATGATGATGGTTATCTGCAATCGTTCGTAATTTACATACAGTTATAGTAACAGCACAGTAATATTGAGTTTATTCCAGTTTTATTTCAACGTTTCCATATAGATTAGCAGATTTAATACAGCTGAGAATCTTGAGGTTATCCATAATCGATAACGATGCGATGTATTTCAATATATTTATGGCTTCTTTACCAATTTACAAATTACGCAGTTATTCATTACGGGTTTTACTCCTAATTAATTAAAATTGTTTTCAGGATTTGTATCGGTAGAAATGGTGAAATCACGTGTTGTTGGGGAGAAATAAGACCTTGTTTCCATTGTTTATCGTAACATCTATAGTTGTGATATTTGATAGCATTCATTCGGATGAAAATGAAGGTATCGAATATTTGAAAAAATTTTTGAGCTTCGCGATTTTCATTTTCAGACCATTGGCCAAAAAATTTAGGAGCTACACGGTTAGGATGCAATTTTGAAAACTTATAAGAATATATATAATTAACGTGCATATATTTCGTTCATACATCTATGGATCGAAATAAGATTTATTCGATTGAAATATCAATAAGATCACTTACTCAAAAATTAGTAGGCATTTCATTGAAGCCACCTCCCCATTATCTACGACACTAATGAGTTTCACTTAGACGATTGAAGTTCTCCAAAAACATCCATTTATCGAATTATACGAGTATTTGAATCTTTCAAATCTTGTCAAAGGTATCGCGAGTTTATGTGATTCTGGAGTTCATTTTGGAGTGGCTCTATCGCCCATAGGGTACATTTTAGGACCTAAGTATAGATATGAAGATTTCTTTATATTTTGATAACTCGAAATATTTTATGAACATTAAAGCCAGACACTCTGTATGATACTCGCTAGAATCGCACAAAGTTAACCATTGTTTTGTGACTCATATTCATTCAAACATGACGAGGAGATATTTGTATACATGACTGCCTGAATGAGCAAATTGCAAAGTTGAATTTGTCTCGTCCATGGCAATTAACTTTGTATTCTCTGCAAATATTGAAAGTGGATGTCTGCTTCTCCGTTTTTGGACCTTCAGTATTGGGATTTTTATTCGAACTGAAAGATGTCTGCAAAGACAGAGTAATTGTATATTGTGGGGTTTGAAATTTCCATGACATTGGAGGTAAAACATCCGCTTTATTTACATTGCGGAAGAGTGAACACATGGAGTTTTTAGTGATTTTATACATTTTACAGGTGGAATTCGTTTGGATGGATCTGATTAATTGATATTCAATCTCAGCTGATATTCATTCAAAACTATATAAATGAAAAATTGCATTATTTGACATTGATTCTTGTCTTCTAAAGCCTGGAGTATCGACATCAGAGAAAGCATTTATTATGAGTATAACTACTGAATATAAAGCAGTAAAAATGTTTGGCTCATTAATTCCTGAAAATAACTAAATTCTCGAACAAACTCTACCATATTTTGCTACATTGTCAGGACAGTTTTCTTAATTTATGGTATTCTATTCCTTCCAATAACAGATAGAATTTTGAGGTATGATTCAAAGATGCAAATATACAAATATAAACACTACACTATATCTGAAGAATCGTATCAATCCGCCTGTGGTGTATTCATTTTGCATTTCACGACGACACAATAAACTGGCCTAGGACTACCTCGGTAGCCTAGGGAATTGAGGATAGCCTAGGTTGTTAAACGTACTGGGTTCGAATCCCGGCGTCATGGATGGTGTGTGAAGTTTGGGTTCTAGGCGAATGTCTGTGTGTCTATAAATGAAAAAGTTTCGAGTAAGGTATGAATCTGAGTGAATGTAAGAGTGTAAATTTGATTTGAAAGCTTGTCTGAATTGCCAAAGTAGCCGAGGACATTTAAAGGAATGAATGAATAAATCAACCTGGCCTAGTGCTTCACCAATTTCATTGAAATATATAATTTTAACTTGTAAATTTATTTTGAAAGTGTTGAAAATGCCTTACTTCACAACGTGAACAAAGCGGGAGAGTGAAGTTGTTTTACCTCCAATGTCTATAAAATATCAAACCACTCACGAAACCAATATTGCACCATAAGAGAAGATCAAAACAACACAGAGCACGTGGTTTATTTTGATAAGTAAGTACCGAATTCAGCTGATTACTACTTGATGCACCTTGAAAAGAATCAAACAGGATATTGTGTTTATGTGAGTTCAAAACTCACCTTTCAGCCTCGTGTTCTCAATGGAAATAGATTTTGTTAATGGTTCCCAATTGAACACGACAGGAAGTAATCAATTAGGCATTCAATTAAGAGTAATGTTATTGATTATTTATCACTCTGAAATATTTACAAGAGTTGAATCCTCCTTATTGATACTTATTCACAATGTAAACTTCACTTTTGTATAACTCGTGAATCATTGATCATAAAATATTGCTATAAGGAAAAAACTCTGCAAATCGTACACGAGGGTTTATTATTTTATCAGTTAAATAACCCAATACCATTGATATCTTAAATGAAACTTATATATTATTCATAACTCATTGGTTTTTCACACCAAAATTTGCAGCGTTTTTTCTCTATAACTCAGGGACCATTGTTCGGGAATCATCCGGGTGAAAACTTTTAGGTTGAGTTACGCAACAGTAATCAACGTACTCTGATCCTGCTGAAAAGCTTGGAGGATCATTCTCGAGCGACAAAATTTTATCACCAAGTTTCACGGATTTCGGTGCAGTATTTTCAGAGAAAAGCCCCTGACAACGGACGGCGGACGGACGGATTTTTTTTTTTAGTTCATTCAAATCGACAGGGGGGGGTATTTTTTTTTTTTGGTCGATCAATAAGGCTCATTATTTCATCGAATAATAAACCAAAATGGAACTGATGAAGGCTCAATGAAAGAAATATTCGAATATTTCAATCTTGTGTATCACGTTATTGTTATTTAGAAATTCGTTCCGTTTTTAAATACATAATTCCAAATATAATCAGGGGAGATATCCCTCAATTTTTTTCAATATCTATAATTTCAATATTTTGTTCTCTGATATTCTACAGAGTAGATAAATGTAAGGAAATTATTAACAAATGTTTTGCTCAACTTCTATAATTGATTCATTATATTTATGACCCGAAAATCAAAAGATTCTATCTGAACTTTAAATAATGATGCGAATATTGTATTATGCAAAACAAAACAAAGGCAAATTGAATAATGTTGTCCGATATATTAAGACAGACAAGAAGTTGGGTTGTTACGTTTACAGCCCAACATAATAACTCTCACTTTCACACAAACATTAGTAGTTGATTATGTTCGAAACCACATAAGCTATACAGGGCCGGCCGGAAGAAGCTATATAAGAGAGTAGTCCGTCATGGAGAAATTCACAATTTATCTTCTTCTCTTCTTCTTCTTCTCTATATAGTAAAAGAATTTTGAAAACCATCGAATGATGATTTTTAAAACTTTGACAGTTCTTTGATGGTGAGAGGTATCCGCGAAGCGGACACTATAATCTTAACGAGAGGGGAATTGCCGAAGGCGATTTCCCGATCTGATAGAAAAAATAACGCTCTTTCCGTCGATACCAAGTTCGTTTCGCTACGAAATTTCCAAGATACCTAAAAAAATTCCTAAACTTGACGAATTTGCTCGATTTCGTCGTGTGGACCGTTGCGATAGAGCTCCTCCGAAGGCGAAGCTTCTCGGCCGAGACCGAGGGTGAGAAATGAAACTACGAAGACCCTAGATCCATCACGACCTTTTCTTTTTCCTAGAAATCGAACGAAAATGTTAGAAAAATACGTAAGAAGTTTGGTAATTTCGTGACGTTTCTTTTTTCTCAGAAAAATTCTGACAGACCATCGAGTCCGATCTGTGTTTACATACGAGTTTGAAAGCCGATGTCAGTGCTGTCAGGTAGAAATTGAATAAAATTTACCGAAAAACGCCGAAATACTGGCAAATATTGTATGAAATGGCCAAAACTAAGCACAGGGCTTCGATTTCAAGCAGAAGAATGATGCGATTGGTGATAATTACACAGGAAATTCCATGAATCTATCCGTTGACCGAGAGCTCCTTATATGGAATTTTAACATGAAATCCGACGAAATCGACGGAAATATGGGATATACTATATTGAAATGGATCGATTAAAGGTTGGTTCTGATTCCTTTCAAGTGTTTTACCACCAACTTTGAGTTTTTTCCAAAATTTCAGCATAATTTGTGCCGGTTCAGAAGGATCCTTCTTACTGGAATCCTACCGTTGTGTACGAGCTAGGTTACTTTTTCTGGTAAGTTTCTGAAGATTAAATATCCTTTTATTCATTTCCGATCCCCTTTCAACGATATTTATTTCCGTTTCTCTAGAAAATGTATCTGAAAATTTATAACCCTGAAGTAACCTTGACATATATCTTCAGTGGTCACAGAGCGTTTTTTTGCGAGGGTACAGAGCATTTTTTTGCGAGTGATCACAAAATTTTTTCGATGACGTCATATCATTACAATAATAAATTGCCAAAGCGGTCATCTTTTTACATATTGAACCCGCCAAACGCATCAGTTCTACTTCCTGATGGAAAGATTTGGCGATTTTCTAATAAGTATCCTCACTTAATTATACATGAACCTGAAGCTGTTATTTTTCAATCAAGCACTGGATTCAAATTCGATCCGATTTGTATTTTGAAAATACCAGGAAAATTTAATTTTGTATATGTGAATCTGAGAAATAGTTGGGCGGATTCTACCTGTTTAAATCTACTCTGCAGATATCAAGTTTCTATGTCCCTCTAGAAAGTTATTATGTTTACAGACGTCCTTACGGAACTGAGTAACTTTTGGAACTTGTAAAGATGGTTTCGACCTTATTTACCATTATTCGTAAATGGGTTAAATCCACCCACTGATTCCGCAGATATACTCATTCAAAATTTCATTTTTCCGATATGTCCAAAAGTATGGATGAGATCCAGTTGAATTCCACTATTTGATTGAAAAATGACATTTGAAGGTTCATGCAGAATTTCGTGGGGAAATAGTGTGGCAAAATATTTCATCAGGATGTAAAGCTGCTTTCGGCGAAGGTCGAAAGTGAAATATAGATTGGATTGAATTGTGAATCCAGTAAATATTTTTATTAATTTTTTTCTCCTATTTGTACAAACAACCATCTATCTCCAAAATGAACCGTTTGCTGTGCTATTTTTATGAAATATTCATTCTTGAAATCACGCAAAGAACCCCCTTTCCATTTGTACCTCCAAAGTGGAAACACCCTGTATATAAGGTTAGTTTTGAGTTGAAGTGGAATTCAGCCTCCCGAACAAAACTGCAAATCATGTGCTCCAAAGAAATCAACAAAGCTTTCATATTCATAGGAAGATATAACAATTTGTGAGGTTTTCTCAACTTGGTGTCATCCTAACAGAGATTCATAACTCTAAAAAAATCCAGGTCATCTTCTAGTCGAGATAAACGTGACAGTTTAATTAGAGAATCTTCCAAGATGCAATCTATGCAGAAATCTTGTCATTTCTCTTTCCCATCATTTGAAGAAACCCGAACCTATCGGAGACTTCCGGTGAACAATCCAGAGTGAGGCAGGTGAAAGTAACATAAGTACCAATGCACCACCAATGTCGACTTGATAAACTGTAGACACTCTCCTGCCGTTTTATATCCTCGTTAATCTTGCTCTGCGACTATTACCTGCCCAACTTTTTTTCGTGAATATTTTCTCCGAGTATCGTGTTACGTTGGTTATAAATACGCTATAAATAAAGAAATTAATGATTTGCAATGTTGGGTTCATGTAGTAAGTCCGTTATGTTGAATGATATTGGGGTTTGGTCGCTTTGAGTCATAAGTCATGTCAAAAAATATGCGATAAGATTTGAATTTAGATAAAAATGATTTCTCGGTTTGTATTACAAAATCATCGTCAAGTTATATCCATGATTAATGTAGGACGTAAAATTATATTTAAATTTTGACTCTGTTCACTAGAACGTGTCCCAAAATTGTGGAATGATTTAGACCGAATAGAAAACACAATTCCTTAGACTTTTTGCTTATCAATGAATCATAAAGTATGTGTAATAATGTTATTCATGAAATAACACTTTCGACAAAAGGCCTCCATGACTCTCTAGATATGTACATACACAATCTTCTCTATTTATGACCATTTTGAATAAATGTAGCTGAATTTCGTTGAAACGTTATTTATTTCAAATCTAACGGAGGTGTGCCAAAGGAATTGAAAACCTCTGAATGATGACATATTATTGTAGAATCTGAAACGAATAAAAAACTTTTGGAAAAGCAATGCACAGGGTGTTCTTTTTTCTACTACACAATCAATCTGAAATTCTAAAATTATCGCCATTAAAACCCTGTATTTTGAGAGACTTTTACGAATATTGAATGTACTCGTTCAGACTGTTCTACACTGCAAATTTCATCAAAATTGAATGAGCCGTACCAAAGTTATTAATGAAAGTTGGATCGATTGGAGCGATATTTCGACATTGCCGTTTTTGATGGAATTTTCTCAGAAAACTAGAAGTGTGCCAAAAAAAATAAGAAACTCTCAAATAATGACTTATTATAGTAGAATTGTAAACATATAGCATAGTTTTGGAAATGCGATGTACAGGGTGTTTTTTCAACCTGCACAATTAACCTGTTATTATTACTTTAACAACCACTTATTCCGAAAACTTTGAAATTAATGAATGTCCTCATCAATATTGTACTTCGCAGGAAATTCCTATAAGCCATACCAAAGTTATCAATAAAAGTAAAATCAGTCGAATTGGACGAATCACTCTGTATATTCTCAATAGAGACCCCCAACCATAAACCAAACATTGTTTCGAGGCTGTCTTGACTAGTGTACTAGTGACGGTCTCCTCCGGAATCACCCTGTATATCGGCCTGCATCATCTTGTGATCCTGAGATATATTAACTTCTTCAGTCCACCAAACTGTTTCTTTAATCAGATTTCACCCGAAGCAAATATATCCAAGCTTGTCCTTATTAGAATCTCATAACCTCTGCTCTTTGCCGTGTTCTTAACACAGAACCAAACATAAATTACTTGTCTCAACAATCTGTATTCGAATAAGCATTTTATAGCTAATATCGCCGTCCTATTCAGCATCGTACGAAACGAATTTATTCTCGTGCAATCCAATTTTACGATGACAAATTTCGTGAAGATTGCAGCTATAATTCATTCCTTTTAATCTGCATCCACTCTCCTTTTATCCTAGAATTCACGTATACATTCTTGACCATTTTTTTTTTGCGCTTATTGACTTGTCGCTATTGAGAAACATCAATGACTTGCGTGAAGGTCGTAGCCAACTCCCATGCAGTTTACGTATTGTTTGAACAATCATCCTCGTTGATTTCTTTATTTTAACGGTCTTGAAGAACGAGGTTACTTAAACCCACACCGAAAACTAGTCAGGTTAGGTTATTATATCATTACCAGACGAGTTTTATTGTAGTTCGATGGAGATTTTATAAGCACGAACACACGCGTTCACAGTGGAAACTGAAAATCCTTTTAAGGCAAGGCAAAAGTGAGAGTGGATCGGATTATTGGTTCAAGAGTCATCCCACGGTAACAGCAGGACCGTAACGAATATATGTAGAATTAGCAAATTAGTGTCCGCTCTACTCGAAAAGATCTATTCCTTTACATGTTGCAATGTATTCGGCAAGGTGACTTGCCATCATCAGGCATTCAAAATACACAAGGTGTTTCACCATAAATTGGACAAACATATAAAAACAGCGTAGATGACGTTGAGAAATTTATTTTTGCTTCATGTCATATACCCCGTTTTCGAAGCTAGGCGAAATACAGGGTGTTCTGTCAACTTGAAGCAATATTCTGATAACTGTGGCAAGGTATGCGTGACCTTTGAAATGATGGTTTATGGTCACATCTTGGAATTTTTTCCTGGTCAATTTAATGTTGGTATAGAATAGAAAATAGGTCTCAAAACTGAACTGATGAGTTTTGCTCAGAATCTAAGTAAATCTCAGATGAAGCTGGGGAGATGTATATCACTATTGATAATAGGAATTGGTTTAACGGAGAAGAAAGAGCTCCAGTTATAATAAATTAACATAATCAGAAGGACAAATATCCGTCGATAAATCAACAAATATTCCCCCTTGATAAGAGCTAATCATCCAATCAACCAAAACATCTACACCGAAGAAACGGATCCAAGGAAAATGACTACAGCTGTTTCACAGTTGTTACTGATCTTCAGGTCAACTTACCTTGGATAAAACTGCAGAGGGAATCTCGATACTTGTCACCTTTCAGATGGACCACCGCAGTTTAACAACGTACAGCGTGCCATCTCGTGGGAGCATCTCGCGGATCCCACCTTCGAGTGCAGAATACTCTGATCTATGTGCATGAGGTTAATCCTTTAGTCGCATCATGACCGCTGTATCTGTGATATTGCAGTTTTACAAACACCATCACGACATGGAAACGATAGGTTCATGTGAATTCCCACAAGACGAAAACGTCCAACATCTAACAAAGATAGGAATTGGTTTAACGGAGAAGAAAGAGCTCGAGTAATAATTAATTAACATAATCACAAGGACAAATATCCGTCGATAAATCAACAAACATTCCCCCTTGATCAGAGCTAACCATCCAATCAACCAAAACACCTACACCGGAGAAGCGGATCCAAGGAGAATGACTACAGCTGTTTCACAGTTGTTACTGATCTTCAGGTCAACTTACCTTGGATAAAACGTCATGCACATCGATCAGAGTATTCTGCACTCGAAGGTGAGATTCGCAAGCTGCTCCCAGAAGATGGCGCGCTGTACGTTGTTAAACTGCAGCGGTCCATCCTAAAGGTGACAAGTATCGAGATTGCCGCTACGGTTTTATCCAAGGTAAGTTAACCTGAACATCAGTAACAACTGTGAAACAGCTGCAGTCATTCTCCTTAGTTCCGCTTCTTCGGTGTAGGTGTTTTGGTTGATTGAATGATTAGCTCTGATGAAGGGGGAATATTTGTTGATTTATCGACGGATGTTTGTCCTTGTGATTATTTTAACTATTGATAATCTTGTGCGATGTTGAGCTACGTGGTGCAGTTTCAGATTCCTCACAAAAGCTCCAAAATGCTAAGAATAAATTTATGAAATAGAGAGAATCAATATCACCCTAATCTAAGCAACTTGAACTCTCCTTAGTCCCAATGGACTCTCAAGGCTCAGAGGACCCATTCGCTGGGTGAAGATGAATTTTGAAGACTATAAATGTCGATACGAGTACATAGAAAACGATAAGGAAGTGAAGAACGAGTTGCATCAATCACTGTTTGAGTCCGACTATAAAAGGACTGAATAAATAAAAAACGCTGAGATATCTTGAAGCATATGGGGTATACAAAGTGTCACATTATTCACTGCGGAATTGGATTAATCATTCTTGATTTATGCCACTCTTTATTATCGTGTTTTTCATAGAAGGAAATAATTCTGTTGTTGTGGAAGCAGAGGAATTAATTCGATAGAAGACTTTGTGTTTATGTTGATGATGCTGTTAGTAGTTAAAAAAATCGAAAAACACTGCAAATTTTACACAAGGGTTTATTGTTTTCTTAGTTAAGTAACCCAATATACCGTTGATATCTTAAACAACTTAGAACCGAATGCGATGATTCATTTTCGATATTATTAGAAATTCGCAGCGTTTTTCTTTATATTTCAGGAACCACTGGTCGGAAATCATCCGGGTAAATTTTTTTAGGTTTAGTTATGCAACAGTAATCAACGTTCAGAGATCCATGAAAATTCGGTGTTAAGTTTTGAGAAATAATTTTTTTCCCCCCAACCTCCCATTTAGACCCCTTAGGGTACACTGATCCTACTGAAAAGCTTGGAGGATCAGCCCCGCGTGACACACGATTTTTCTACCAAGTTTCAAGAATTTCCGTTCAGTACTTCCAGAGAAAAGCCGCGGACGGATAGATTTTTTTTAATTCGTTCATTCAAATCGACATACTCCACAACGTAAACTGTGAAATTTTTAGGAGGGGTTAAAATTTTTTTTTCGTTGGTCGATCACTAAGGTTTATTACTTGATTTTATCAAATAATAAACCAAAATTGACTTCCCCAACTTCGAATTTGAAATATTGAAATTATAAAATATGCCCAAGGTTTCACCCATTCGAAATTTTGATATTAATTCCTCAATATCTCTAGAAGTACTGATGCGAGCGGATAGAAACTTCGTAATAAGTTGAAGAATACCTACATCCTACATTTCATTAAATCATATGAAATCTTGTGAGGATTGTTTCATCAGAAAACTAAAAATTCAAAAAATTTTCCATATTTCTGTCTAAAATTTGCCTACTGATATCTTTTAAATATTGTACCTACCAAATTTGGTTTGATTCGATATTTTTTTTCGGGATATTTATATTATTTATACTTCGTTTTCCCTTGCATTTTCCTTGATAAATCAAAAATAATGATTCGATCAATATGGAACTTGACTATTGGCTGAGAATTATTAATGCGCAAACTTGTGCAATTTTTTTTTACTTTTCGCCTTTTGCAAAGGCATCAGCCTTTTTAATAGTGAAACTCTACTTGATAAAGTTAATTATAATACAATCTTGAAAAAATACAGAACACTTTCAAAAATGTTCAGAAATCATATGACAGTTGACTGTATGAATAAAAATAAAACAAATAATTTCATAGAGTCAGTATCAACTGTCATATAATTTTTGAAGTTTTAAAGATTTTTAAAGTGTTGTTTATTACATTTCGTTTATCGAAGGAAGAGGATGGTTTGAAACTTGTCAAAATTGTTCTATGCACGAATATTCGTATTTGACAAGCTGGCAGGAAGTTGTAAACAAGCTGTGTCCGTTAGTGAGTACACGTAGTAAGATTTTGACATAATATATAGAAAAGATGCTACTGAGGATTCTAAATCGAAAGATAGATGTTGAAACAGTGTCTAGTATTATTTTTTATTGTATTTTATTATGTTATCGTTTTCTCGAGTCTTTTACTTCAATCATTATATGTCAGTTGATAAATAATTGAATTTTTCATTCATACGTGGTACACTGAAGATAATAAAAGTATAAAGTGAAATATCAATATCGAAAAGATATTATGGCGAGGTATTACAGAAAAATCTGTATTTATGCGTGCATGTTCTGGCGAACAGCGTGCTATCGTTTTGTCCAAATGTCTGCAATTTTCGAATTTTTTTAAGAAAATAGTCTCAAACGACTACGTTGGACTCACTGATGACGAATTCGGTGTCAAAATCGATTATGTCCGGCCAGCCTACTACACGATAACTGTCGAAAGAAACGAGCTAGCGACTTGCAACTTTTAGATTAAGTCGTGCATTGAAATGTGGCGGTTGAGTTCGTTAAATCGATCAAATGGTTTCGGAGTTATAATCATTTGAAATTAAGAGATTTATTCCCTGATATTCCAGGAGCAACTCATGCGATTGAACTAAAACTCAAGAGTCAGTTGAAGCATAACAACGCACAACTCTTCACGAAATTTCGTTGTGATCACAGTGGCAGTGAATTTTGAAAAGATGTGTTTTCGAAATTTTTCTTCGAAACAATTTATTTTTCAGAAACTGTTCATTGAATCGGAGAAGAACTTCTGCTTGTACCTTGAACATTATATTTAACAGCAGTGTACCCAATTCCATTTTGATACGACTATAATTTCTGGAGAAATTAGAAAAAAGTATCTGAAATTTCATGGTTTTCTTCTGGATATCATTGTTTTTCCCGTAAAGACTCAAAAAATGCTAATTCAATCGGAATGAAACTTGACAGCTAGTTTAAAAATGCTGATGGGCAACTTTGTGCAAAATTTCGTGATGATCATGTATGACAACAATTTGAAAAAAATTTTAATTTCTTTTTTAGATTCAAAATTCAAAATATTCAATATTCAGTGAACTTCTGATCATATTATCCTCCTGAGATTCTGTATGAATCTTCAAACTGTCATTTTTCGATGAAATACTAGAATTCAATTCGATCTAATCTTTTTTTTTGGAATACTGGAAAAATAGAATTTGAATAATGATAATAATAATAATAAATTTATTCACCATACAAAAGTATTATATTATACAATCTAATATGCATATGGAGAACAAACAATAACCCCTATAGAAACCGTTAGGTTGTGCATGGGGTCAGTTCCTACGTATTTATGAAATGGTGCCCCATACAGTTCTACCAATCACAAAAGAAAAAATGAATGGGTGTATATCTGCGGAATCGGATTTCACCTTTTCACGAATCCGGTTGTTATTGTGTCGGCCGTTGGGCCGACCGTGAACGTAGGTTCGGGGCTTAATTACGAAGGGCGAATTCGTGAATGGGTAGAATCCACCCAACGATTCCGCAGATATACCCATTCAAAAATTTATTCTTCCAATATTTCCAAAAATACAGATTAGATCGAATTGAAATACAGTAGTTTATCGAAAAAAACCTAGAAAACAATGACGTGAAGTCAGCAGCTTTTGCGAACATGTTCAAAGGATATCACCAAAAGTGAACCTGCGCGCAAAAGCTGCTTTTCTAAGTTTTTCAAAAATTGTATTGTCAATATTATTTATAGAAAAGATCCTAGCACGCAGTTACCCATATCGTTTAAACGATGACCTGAATCTATAAAAAACGAAGATTATGAAGCATATGGCTTATACCGACCATACCTCCAACCAATAGGCGATTTATTCAATCAATTTTGATATATACCTCCTTTCGATGAACCCATAGATCAAATACATCGATAAAACATCTCGTATACACTATAGACTTTCCCTCTCACGGTAAAAATCGCACTCGCATACCTGGTTCAATTAATTTCAATTACCATTCTTCGGATCCTCGTATTATCTATCGAACACAATAACAATAAGTCAATGGCTGTGATGCCAGGGCAGGTATAATGGCCAGCTGAGAACCATCCATATCGCAATTATAATGTCGTCAGAGGAGATGAATGGTCAGGTCGTGTACGAGGGATTACTTTCGATTTCTTGTCGAAAACGATACGACTGAACCAGACACAATAGAGGAGTCTGTAAAAATGGGTTGACGCACTTCGTGAGGTTATTTTTTGCGCGTATGTTCTTGTAATGTGTGTAATTTTCGACGATTGAGCCGAAAATGGTCTCGAATGACTAGGTTGGACTCACTGATGACGAATCCGATGTCAAAATCGATTCTGTCTCTCCGGCCGTTCGTAGACACGAATACGGTCGTATGGAGAATCTTATCAACCTGAAACTTTCAGGTTATGTTGTATTTTGAAACGCGACGGTTAGGTTCGTTAATGGGCAAAATCGGCCGAACGGTTTCAGAGTTAGAGCCTTTTGAAGTTTTGACGTTATTTTGGCGATAATTCAAAAACTGCAGAAACGATTGGATCGAAACTCGACAGGTAGTTGGAGTACAGCAGCGCGCAACTTCTTGCGAAATTTTGTCGGGATCATACTATCAGTAAATTTTGAAAAAAAATTTTTCAAAATGTTTTCGAAATATTTTTTTTTCGCGAACTGTTCATCACTATTGAGAAAACATTCGGCGAGAACTCTAAGCTCCATATTCCACAGCAGTGTACCAAATTTCAATTTGTTACAGTCATTAGTTTTGGAGATATCGGAAAAAATATATGAAATTTCGTGGTTTTCTTCCCGAAATCGTTGTTTTTTTTCGGTATAACTCTAGAAAAACTGATTCAATCATTATAAAACTTTGCACCTAGTTTGAAGATGCTGAAACACAACTTTGTATCGAATTTCGTGATGATCATGTTATTAGAACAATTTGAGAAAAAATTTTAAGTTTTTTCTCTCAAATACATATTTATTATGTGATCTTCCTATCATATTATACTCATCAAATTCTGTATGAACCTTCGAACTGTTATTTTTCGATAAAAAACTGAATTTCAATTCTATCTAAACTGTATTTTACGAAATATTGGGAAAATAGAATTTTGAATGAGTATATCTGCGGAATCATAGGGTGGATTTTACCCATTCACGAATTTTGCCTTCGTGATTAAGGTCCAAACCTTCTCTACAAATATCGAGTTTCTAAGTTGTTTCTTTCGGAAGTTATTGTGTTCACGGTCCGGTTAATATTAAACATTATTGAAAAACTTCGACGCTTACTGCAAAATGTTGTGAAGATCGTGAGAGTGAAAATTGAAAACAAAAACTGATTTTACGAATTTTTATTGAAGTTTTTTTCGGAAACTTTTTATCAGATTTCCATGAACTTTAGCTCACACTTTAATGTCAATAATGAACGATGTTGAAGAACACAGACAAATTTGTCATTGATCGTGAAGTTGGAGATTTTTGTTGAAATAATTTCTCAGGGATTGCTAGATCGGATTTGGGGGAATAGCTGCTGTTTTATTGGAATTATTGTCGTAGCGTGAAACGGGGTTGAGTGAATCGAAAAATGCCGTTTTTTGGAAAAACATATCACGAAAAAGAGGTGCCTGGAGATATTTATTAGCTCAGAGGTCATGAGTGAGTGCAAAAGCACTCTAGGTCAATAAAAGATTGGGTAGACTTTTCTTACAATTAAAAGAAAAAAATTTGATTCAATTTCTGAGATAATCTGCTTGAAGTTGAGAGAAGACACGCCTTGTCATAATTTTTCGGTATACGAGAGAAACGGAATCAGGTATATTGCGAGATCATCCTGCAGATGTAAGTAATGAAAAATTATACTTTATTTCTATAGGGGCAGCTTGATGAGCTTTAGAGATAAGGTGAATTGAACCATAAATGAATTATACCCACATCCTGCCTCAATAACCTCTTTCATTATAAAATCAGGAATTGGCAAATGTATAGGTGTGGCAGCATCGCAACAAGAAATTTCTCTGAAATTAAAGAAAATTGTGAGGAAATAAGTTTGTTTCCATGTGAAGAATTTTGGTTTTTTTGCATTCGTCCATATAGGTATCCTATCGCTGTGTTGGAATAATCACTAACCAATTCTGTATTTTCATGGATGAAGTTTGCTCCTCAAAAACTCAAAACTTTTCTTCACAAACAACACATGTGAGCTCAAGACCATTTTGCAAATACTTGTTGGAGAAATACACTTTATTACGAAATCTTTTCATCAACTTACAATGATATTTGGCACAGGCCGAGGTCAATTTTTGACAACACTGTACTGAATATAACTTCGATCTGATATTGCAGGAAAATATGTCAAATTTCGTGCTATTATCTCGGTATCGTTGTTATTCTTTTGAAATATTTGATATTTCGCTCCTTATCATAGGGTCCTCACGAAATTCTGTGTTGAGTTTCTATTTATCCGATTTGAATTTTCTGGAATATCGGGGAATCATTGGGTGGGTTTCTCCCCTTCACGCCTTCGGATTCATACTTAGGGTGCAAACAAACTCTATGAGTATCGAGTTGCTGAGTTTATTATATCCGATTTAATTATTTTTTACGACCAACCTTGACACGAAATTCTGCAAGTACCTTCAAACTGCTTTATTTCGGTGAAGTACTGAATTTCAATTCGACCCAATCTGTATTTTTGGAAATATTTTGAACGTGTATAGCCGCGGAATCATTGTGTAAATTTTTACCATCAACGAACTAGGCTTTCGTTATTGAGAGCAAACAGTACCTCACCATGGAGTTAGGCGAAGTTTAGGGTTGAGGGTTTTCTTTAGAAATGGACTAGTAAACTTCATGTTCATAAAACCTCATAACATATCAAGCTCAGGCACTTGCCTAAGGCCTGCATGCACACACCTGGAACCTTATATTCCATCACAGTGTACAAAATTTCATTTTGATATTATTTCAACTTACGGGGAAATTAGGAATAAAAGTTGAATTTCCAGGAATTGCCTTTTGAATATATTATTCCCACAAGATGTCATTCTTTGAACAACAACGTACGAAATTTTAATTTGAATCCGTTCGTCTGGAAATATTCCAGATACTTTCCATGGGTATATCTAGAGAATCATAGGATTTATTTTACCCATTCAGGAATTCAGCCTCCATAGTTGAGCTCCACACGACCGATTGTAAACACAAAAATCCCCGCAAGGAGCAAATAAGAGACTTTATATATGTAAAGCAGGTTTGGGGCTTAATATGAAGGTCGAATTCGTGAATGGGTAAAATCTGCCATATGATTCCACATATATATTCCTGCAAATTTTATTTTCCCAATATTCCCAAAAATATACATTGGGTCGAATTGAAGACCTGATTGTAAAATGACAGATTGAGAGTGTATGCAGAATTTTGTGTGGAAATATGATAACAAAATCGCCAAATCTTTTCATCAGGTATAAAAAGCTTTTGGCAGGATCAATATTGTAGGAATATATAAATATATGACTGCTTGCGTATCGAGTTTGAATGCAAAAGCGGTAGAAGCCACGTGAGTGCTTTTCTAGAATTTTCCTATTTTTATTTCAATTATTCAACTATCGGATACTCGATACCCAGTTCAGACATCTCGTATATCCCATCCATTGCAACTTCTTTATGGTAAAAATAACATCATCAGAGAGAACCTTCTCTCGTTTAGTATGAACAGTCATCCTATGTTTGAAATATGGAGGAAATACCACATTTCTACGAACAAATAGGTAATATTCGGTCGTGTGCAATCCACATCACAACTGAAATCTATTTTACGTATACATCTCGCCTATTATCAAATCAAAATTCGTAATATGCTCCAGTTCTCATAAGTATCCATTGTATTCATGCCCTGCCGGAATACAAAACTGTAACACATGCATCGCAAAAATGCAAACAACATTCTCCAGTCTGGCACCGCTGGTCTGTGTGGAAATACCACTACGGGTTTTGCAAAACAATGCATGCGTTCAAATCATTCATTTCAATATTCCATAATTGGTACATCCATTCCAATTTCGATAATGTTGCACCATACAGATATTACCTCAACGACCTTCGCCAACTCATGCATTATCAAGAAAAAAAGTTCTTAAAGGAGGATGTGGGTAGGCTTATTGGTCTGTTTGGTTATTCTTGGATAGCTGTATAATGGAAAATATGGAATTATTTAATTTCTGAGGTTATCTGATGGGATGAACAAGTTCAGTCTGAAAGTGGATCGTAAACACAATTACTTCCTAAAGAAACAAATTACAAACTCGATATTAGAGAAGTATTTTTGCGCGCATGTTCTAGGGGAACAGCGTGCTATCGTTTTGTCCAAATGTCTGTTATATTCGATGATTGAGTCGAATATGGTCTCAAACGACTAGGTTGGACTCACTGATGACGAATCCGGTGTCAAAATCGATTCTGTCCGGCCGACCATCCGTCCGACCGTAGACACGGTAACTGTCGACAGAAGCAAGCTAGCAACTTCAAACTTTCAGTATAGGTTGCGCATGAGAATGCAGCTGTTAAGTTCGTTAATGAGCCAAATCGGTAGAATAGTTTCGGAGTTATAGGCACTTGAAGTTTTGAAGTTATTTATTTTAATAATGAAATTTTTTTTTTTTTTGTGGGAATAGGACAATTCCTATGTCCTATTCCCACAAAAAAAAAAAAATTTTCATTAATAAATCTTGGAGGACACTAAGTATTATTTTAGTTATTTATTTTTTATTTCAAAAACTACTTGAGCGATTGGATTCGAACTTGGCAGTTCGGTGGAGTACAACAACGCGCAACTTTTTCGCCAAATTCAATCAGGATCAAATTATCAGTAAATTAAAAAAACTTTTTTTCGAAATTTTTTTCCAAAAAATTTTTTCGGAAAACATTCATCATATCGAAAAAAACTACACTCACACTTTGGGCTTCATTATTCACAGCAGTGTACCATATTTCAGTTCGATACGATCATAAGTTTTGGAGATATCGGGAAAAAATATGTCAAATTTCGAGGTTTTCTTCTCGATATCGTTGATTCTTTCGGTATAACTCGAGAAATACTGGTTCAGTCCTGATAAAACTTCACAGCTAGTTTTGAGATGCTGAAGAACAACTTTATGCAAAATTTCGTGATAATCGTGTCATTAGAACAATTTGAAAAAAAAAATTTCTATGATTTTCTTATCATATCATCCTCATTAAATTCTGTATGAAACTTCGAACTGTTATTTTTCGATGAAGTACTGGATTTCAATTCGACCTGATCTGTATTTTTGGAAATATTGGAAAAATAAAATTTTGATTGGGTATATCTACGGAATCATTGGGTAGATTTTACCCATTCACGAATTCGGCATTCTTAATTAAGGTCCAAACCTTCTCTAGAAATTTCGAGTTTCTAAGTTGTTTCTTTCGGAAGTTATTGTGTCTACGCAGTCGGCCGTTATCGATATTTGTAGAGTAGTTTTGGGGCTTAATTACGAAGGTCGAATTCGTGAATGGGTAAAATCCGCCCAATGATTCCGTAGATATACCCATTAGAACTCTTATTTTTCCAATATTTCCAAAAATACAGATTTGATCGAATTGAAATCCAGTAGTTTGTCAGTAGAAAATTTCAAAAAGCACTGCCGTGAAGGCAGCAGCTTTTGCGTGCATGTTCAAATTCGTTGCTGAAGCGGTCATCTACATTGAACATGCGCGCAAAAGTTGCTGCCTTCACGGCAGTGCTTTTTGAAATTTTTTGACCTTAAAAGAATACAGTATCTCGACTATAACAGGAACAAAGTTTCGAGGCCACAGTTATTTTTTTTTCAAAATTTTTTGAGTGCAAATGGTTGGAAATGATAGTAACAATACGCAGTGGTGCCACTTTTTCATTTTCAAGAACTTTTTGAAAATAAAACTGAAATTGAGTGTGAAGAAGAAAGAAATAAATATCATTGCGCATTGTCACAGAAGGATAAAGTTCTTCCCAGAAAAAAAAATTCAAAAAATAATATCTTACTCCTGAAAATCGACACCATGTTTTCTTGTACTAACATCGAGAGTTATGAAGTATTCGCATTCGAAAATTTGTCGCTGCTTTTGACATAGTGGCATGGTTTTTGAACGTGATGAATATTTCCACAAAAAAATTTTAAGTCGTTTTATCTAGAATCTTAGCGCCTGTGGTAGATTGTCATAATGCGCCTCTGTTCTGAGTCTAAATTATATGAATGGATGAGCGTCGAACGCGCAGCAATTCTCATGAATATCATGACTATAAATGGTATGGTGCAATTGCCCATATATTAATTCAATAAGTTAAGTCACACATCATTGAAATTTGAAAACTCTTCGAGCAAAAATAATTTCCAGGCTAACTTGGATAACCGTATTGCACATAATATATAACGTATTTATATTTCAAATTGGTGCGATATTAACTGTGATACATTTCCCGCTGCACAGAATTACCCTAAATGCGAGAAAAGGGAAGTATTCAAACTAGGTGGGTTCATCTAGCCCCTCGGCCTCTATTGTAAACGTCTTCCTAATTTGTGTTCGAGCGGATTCAAGATAGTGGATAGGGAATCTTAGGGTGGCCGGCAAATGTGGAAAATTTCCACCTGGATTTTTTTCTGTAACTACTGTCGCCTCAAAGTATTTTACAGGTTCAGCAACGCTCTGAAATAAGTGAAAGAATTCGTTATTTTCAGGAGAAAATTATAGTTTTGCGCCCCAGGTTAGCTTGTGCATGTGGCGAATGTCCCTTCGTCACGCCCTAGATCCGGCTCTGGTGAAAGTTATGGTGTTTATAATCGGCCGTTTTCGAAAAGTGGGTTGGGAGATCACTTAAAAGTTCAGTAATGTGAAAACTAAAATAGTTCGTCAAATATGAATGGAACACACACAGTTTTGGACTGTGAAAAAATGTTTTATCTCGGGGATTGATGTCAAATTTCAGTTTCATTTTTCAGAATCATTTCCTTTCGATTTTACGTTTTGAGACTTCTGTCTCTGAAAAAAAGGAAGAAAGTAATAAATTCTAAAAATTTTCTCGCTTGTCTGATGAAAGAGTCAGATTTGTACTCAGAAACATCACAGTTCGCTTTGTTCATCGTTCATAGAAAGCGCCTCAAAATTATGGAACAAATTCATTTTCCAAGAAGAAAAATCCTGAAACAGGTCAATTTTTGTTTCACTTTACCAAATTTATATGCACTTTTGAAGGATTTTTGTTGCACCCTATGCCATCCCCATCAACCCTTAAATTTTTTTAATAGGGTAAGTAGGTCATGTACTTTTTGGCAAGGCCTTTGTATCTTTACAGGCGTGCAGAAATTGTCAGGAAAAAAATTTGTTTTTTGAAAAATTAATAAGTGATTCTCCGATGGGTACTTCCATGCCGAAATAAATTTCCAATGTCACTCCATTTTTTCCTCCATTAAAGGGTTAGTAGGTGTTGAAAGTTGTGCATGAACAAAACTGCAATGGTCGACTTTCACTCGGTGATAAATTTCATCAGGTACCATCGACTCAAAGTAAATGAGCCATGACAAAGTGCACATTCTGAAAACCTATTTGAAGTAACTAATTTTTCAAAAAAAAATTATTTTCTTGAAAATGTCTGCATATCTGTAAAGAAGATATAAAGACCCTGCCAAAAAGTACCACATGACCCACTTTCCCTATTCAAAAAATTTAGAGGGTTGATGGGGATGGCACGGGGTGCAAGAAAAATCCTTCAAAAATGCATACAAGTTTAGTAAAAGTGAAACAATAATTGACCTGTTTCGGGATTTGATTGCCAAATATTTTTCTTCTGGGAAAATGAATTTGTTCCATTATTTTGACGCGTACTGTATTATTTCTGTTTTATTTATTAGGCAATCTGTTCTCAAAAAAACTGCCCCTGACAAATAGTTTTATTCCGCAAGGGCTTTTTCCACGAAAAAACAATTTTATTTATTTTTTCATAGCTCTATTTCAGATATTTTGAGTATAGACCTAGAAAAAACCTGAAAAATATTGCAAAATCCTTCCAAAATAAGCTTTAATCGATACAAATTGCAGTTATCAGGGAACACCCGTATATGAAACGAATTCCCAGCAGCAACTTTTCTACGCCCATCGATCAGCGTATAGAAAAACTGCAAGAATTTACGTTCGAAACAAGTCAATATTCACGATATCTCCTATCCAAGGTCGTCCATTAACATTTACAGATAAACAATACCTTCACATAGTAAACTATAGATTTTCCATTGAATTAACCATGGACTTACCGCAAACACTGGAATTCTATAATCACGAATACCGTTTTCATGCCACGATATTTTCTGTTCTGGAACCTAGTCGTCGGTATCTGCTTGACCAAGAGCCGTTAAGCGAACGTTTAATTGTAGGAAAAAAGTTCTGGATGATTTTTTTCCATTTTATTGCTTCATTCTAACGTTTTGCCTTATTTGGAAGCGGCGATATGCAGTAAATCTAAGAGAGTTTGAACACTTCACACTAGATGGTTCATTTGAATTCACCAAAATCACGAATACGAATAATACGAATATAAGTATCGATTCAACCTCAGTTTGGGAGGATCATTTTCTAGGTTTTTACAAGGTTTTCACCTTCAATATTTTTATGATTAAGAAGTAAAGTAGCTTATTTCCGCTTCATATATTTATTTTCACAACAATTGTTTCGTCATGATAATATGACTTCATCAGGTGAGCATGGTAACTGACTACATATTTGGGATACAGTTCTTTAAATAGTTGAAAAAAATGAAAAAATGTTCTCCTATCCCAGTTCAACTTATAGACTCCAGACTTTCTATCTTTAGCGACTTTATCTTGATCGTGTTTTATTAAATTTCCTAATGGGTTTCTAGTCTTATATGAAATATGGTAATTATAATTTTTATTTAGATATCTTGCTATTTTTTCAGATTTATGTCCAATGTATGAAAGGGAAATATATTTATTATCTTGTGAAATTGTTGGATATACAAGTGAAATTGATTTTTTTTTTAATCGAATGCAACTGAAAAAACCAATTTCACTTGTATATCTAACAATTTCACAAGATAATAAATATATTTACCTTCCATACATTGGACATAAATCTGGAAAATATGACCCTAAAATTGAACTTCCTGGAAGCAATGGAGATAAATAGGTACAATAAAAAACAGATTCTCCTCAACGACCAAACGGACCTGAATAAATCTCCCTTACTCAACCTTTTTTGGAGCCCAGGAATTCCCAGAATTTGTTGTATTTCGCACCATATTCTTTAATTTTTTTCAACTATTTAAAGAACTGTATCCCAAATATGTAGTCAGTTACCATGCTCACCTGATGAAGTCATGTTATCATGACGAAACAATTGTTGTGAAAATAAATATATAAAGCGGAAATAAGTTATTTTACTTCTTAATTATCAAGATGAATTTCCGACCAGTAAAGACTGAGACAATCAAGTAGTCAATATTTTCTATCTAGTTTTCTGGAAAATACTCAAAATTTTCTGGATTAATAACAAAATTCGAATATGCACCAAAATGATATTTTAGTGAGTATTGATGTTGTTCATTCCAAACGTTCCTGTTGATAAGTTCCTTCAAATAGTTCGATAAAATTGGAAAGTGATGATACAATAATTATCAACGATTTAAAACTGGATATACATTATATTATGGAGATGTTAAAAATTTGTTTGAATTCAACGTATTTTCAATTGGGAGATGATTTTCATCCCCGAAATTTCGTAATGGCAATGGGTTATTCACTCTCACCTGTTAGGAGGAATATAGTTATGAAAAACTTCGGAGAAAAATTTGTAGATACATACTCACTCAAACCGAAGGCCCTGTGGCGATATGTTGATGATGTTTTTCTGATCTGGCAACATGGAGGGACAGAGTTAGACAAATTTTTCGAATGAATAAATTGTGAAGAACCCACAATCGAATTCACAATGGAATCAGAAAAAGTTTCATTTTCAGATGTTTCAGTTGACAAATATCATGATTATTTCGAAATAAATGTCTTTAGAAAAGATACACATATAAATAGATATCTTAATTTTATTTCCAATCATCAAATCAGTGTAAAGAGAGGTATCACCAAAATCCTTCATGACAGAGCTAATGTAATCTCATCAACCCATAGGATTCGTCGACGTGAATTGAATTACAGCAAATTGTTTCTTAAAGTTAATAAATATCCCAGAGAATTCGTAAATACAATTTTTTGAATTTAAACAAAAATTATCAACCGAATCACCAGAACAACCATCATGAATAACCCTATTTATTGAATGAGATTCTTTATGAACATGGGCTTTCAGACACAATCGGAAGAATTCAATATAAGAACGGTTTTCAAATCAAAGATGATTTTAGATCCATACTAACTAAAACCAAACCAATTAACGAGAAACAAAAATTAAAAAATGTATTTATAGTTTCCCCTGTATATGTGGAAACACATATACAGGGGAAACACCTCGACAGTTAGATATCAGAAAACGAGAGCAAAAAACAGCCTAAGGAATAGACACATAAAAAAATCCAAAATAGTATGTTCGAGCATTGGAGTTCACATGATAGATTGGGACAATACAAATATACTGATGTGGGAATCAGATAATTCGAAAACAATAATAAAAGAGTCCTCTTGCATTTTGTTAAATGGAGGGAGTAATTTTGCTCATTATTCTTAACTTAAAATCCGCCAATGATTTCGAAGATAGATCGATTCGAAATTTCATTTTCTCAATATTACCAATATTGCAGATATGATCAAATCGAAATTTCGCACTTGGTTGAAAAATGACGACATTGAGGTTCATGCAAAATGTCTTGAGGAAATGGCTTCGAATGTGAACAAGCGCGTAAAAGCTCCCGATGACACGTCACTGCTTTTCCAGGTTTTTTTATTTAGACAGCCAACTTTTTCTATAGCAGGTACGAATTGAATGCATCACAAGTATGGCGTTTTCAAAACCCAACAATCGCATATATTTTTTCTTCCTACTCTCAGTATCATTCCTTGCAGATTTCAATGGTCTTCTCTTCGTTTCTTGGAGAAGAGTAGAGCATTTATTCACAAGCCTTCAATTCTGAATTTACTTTGAATACTTTGAATAATCTAATGAACTTCGCTCCTTTTTTGTGAATACCATATCGTAACTGTTCTTCGCATATGATCTTGAGGATAACGTGATATTTTATGTAAGATATCATTGTGGGATGATACGGAAATTACGAGAGATTTATGGGAAAAGTTTTTCAACACATATGACATCGTGCGAAAATAGTTAGCTTTATGCACCACTTACTCACAGTAGTCTAGTTTTTGTACTTCTCGCGCTGCTTGATGTCTAAATGGATCGTTTTCAGTAGTGATTCACGAAATTATATACTCTCGAAGCGTTTGAGAAGAAGTTTACTATGCTTGTCGATACATACTCGATTAGGTTCGCAGCATCCATCCTTTAGTTGTTTCGATTTTCGACTCAAAATTCGAAGAAAACAGACTATTGAACAGAAAAAAATAATCTCTTAAATCAAATACATACATCATCTCGAATTAAATGATCTTTTCCCAAGAATAATTATTTTATAGTGACCTATATTCCTGTTTTTCCGATTTATTCAGTTGTTTGCCTATATACATGATTTTTTTTGAATCGAAAAATCAGTATTTCTCACTTCAACAAACATTTCCAGCTAATCATAGTTAACTCGGATCAAGAATATCATTTCTTATTAAACATGTTCTGATGACCAAGGCTTGTACAAGAGACTTCTCGAACAATAGGCAGCGATCAAAATCCGTCTGGAATAGAATGTAGAATAGCAGAACATTGGATATTTAGATAGGAATCAACAACATGGCCGACCTAGTGAATAGTGAACAAGTGCGTTTGTGTTTTTGATGGTGCATTATTAATTTGGTATTAATGGAGAACTTCTTATCAAAATCGAGGGAGTTTTTCGGGACTTTTGAAAGTGAAGAGAAAAATGCTGGTTTCAAGAATAAGCTTGGTTTTTCGCGAACAAAGTTGGATTTCAAAAATGTTTGCATATGTTGGTACATAACTACAGGTATCTGTGTTATGTACAAACATTGTCTAAGGTTTATGTTCGTGAACATCCAGGCTACACAATTCTATTTTATTCTTGGAGTTCGTGAGTGGGTTAACATAGCAATCAAGCAAATTGTTACAAAAGACTTTTGCTCTTTGATCTTCGGAACCATGTTCCCAAAAAACATTCTTGTTGGAAAGTGATCCTCCATTTGTACCTCATTTATGATTGATATTTTCAAGATTGATTATGAAATTTTCTAGAGAAATCATACATTTTTCAGAAAGAAAATATAGAACATATATAGCAAGCATATCCAATCATTTTTGTTAGATTAATTATTTGGATCGAACGTGATTCCTGTAACATTAAGAGGATTATTGTTCACATTAGCGAAAACTGTATCCCAACAGAAATGAAATATTATTGGTCTAACAAAACCACATTATTTAACAAGAAAATATACTTCACAAAACATTCTGTTACCAAGTAATTTAAAGTATTCTATCGACAATTCAAACTAATATTTGGTTGGACCTGTTCATGAATACCATTCTCTTGAATTGATGCGGTTACCATTTGATTTAAAATAGCCTTTTTTCTGTGAACGGTCCAGTTTTGTTTCATCATAGGTTAGGTAATTTTGAGTTCCACACTATCTGAAATTTCTGGAAAATTGGACAATCCATCATTTCAGCTTATCATCTATTCCAAAATTTCGAAACCAACAGATGCCTAGCTATAAAGTAGGAGGTCAAAAAACTCGTTGACATTTCACCTGGTCCATAACGCTCTGCGGTCAAGTTATACAAGAACCAATCTGGACTGTCTCTGTTACGAAATCCACCAGTTAGATTTAGATACAACCGACCCTACCCATCTAAATATTTTAACACCTTATTCATTCTTATGGCATTACATCTTATTGGTTTTTACTACCGAGGTCATCCGTGGAATACAAAGCAGTGTCGTCCGAAGAAAATGAGTATTCATATTCGTTTGAAGTTACAGTTAATGCCGTTAGGGCAGGCGGCACTCCCAGTCTTTGTTTTAATTATTAGAAAAGAGGAAAAGAATGTTGTTAGCTTGACTGCCTTCACGCTGACTTGAATGGAAGGCGATTCTTGTTATGCTGGCCAGCCAGGATTCACGTTCATGTGCCATTTGAATCATGAGGAATATTATAGTTAGGGTATACTCAGTGACGTTGGAAGTGTTGAACTTAGTAAGAATGACTTCTCAACATCAGTTTTTGAAATGTTGAATCTGACATCAAGAATGGAACGATAATACTTTCAATGAATTCTATCAACTTCTAAGCAAAAAAAAACTAGATGAGCTCTGCCGTGAAGGAAGTAGCTTTTGCGCGCATGTTCAATGGAGCTGACCGCTTTGGCAACGAATTTGAATATGCGCAAAAGCGGCTGCCTTCACGGCAGTGCTTTCCTATGTTTTTTTCGATGAAGTACTGGATTTCAATTCGATCTATTCTGTGTTTTTGGAAATACTGGAATAATAAAATTTTGAATGGGTTTGGGTGCCTTTTTATTTTCATCGAAATGATTAATCGATTAAAACGCACCCTATATCTACGTAATCACTATTTTTCCAATATTTCTGAAAATACAAATTAGAATGGATTGAAATCCAGTATTTCATCGAAAAAGAACAGTTCGAAGGTTCCTACAAAATATTATGAGGATAATATGGCCAGGAGATCACAGAATATTTGAAAAAAAAAATTTTTAAACTTTTTTTCATATTCTTCTAATAACACGATCATCACGAAATTTCGCACAAAGTTTCCTATCATCATTATCAAACTAGCTGCCAAGTTTCATTTCGATTGAATCAGTAATTTTCCAGTTATTCCGGAAAAAACAACGACATCGACAGAAACACCACGAAATATTAGGATATATTTTTTCCGATATCCCCAGAAATTATTGTCGTATCGGAATTGAATTTGGCAGAATGCTGTAAAATGATGTTCAAGGTATGAGTTGAAGTTTTTTCCGAAAAAAAAATTTCCGAAAAAAAAAATTTTCGGAAAACATTTCGGAAAAAATTCTTCTCAAAACTTACTGACAGTGCGGAAATTCCTCTCTTTTATGGATTTTTCACACTCAACTCAGTTCGTGCGCATTCGAAATCCCAAGCTTCTTCATTATCTTCGAAGATATACAGGAGGTCCCATATAAATTAAAAAGGTTGAGGGTATTTCCGGTTCAACTGGAAGTATATTATCAACAAAAAATTGTACATCAGATGCATTTTCCGCCATTGCACTTACCTACAAAATTTCATAAATATTGTTCGTTTCGTTCAAAAGATATTTACTTGGTTCCATACCTTATCAAAACCCTGTATATTTTGTTGCCTCACATTGTGAGGCAACAATTGTGAGGTCACAATTGTAATATTAGCATTGATGTACCTGAATGTACAAAAGCGACAAAGAGATATGGAATTGAGAACTGTACACTTCAACATACTCATTAATACTGAGAATTGAAATGATGGCTATGTAGTCCCTAGATAATAAAGTTTTCAAGCAGAAATACTGAACAAACTCCAAATCAGTCCCAAACCTTCTTCAAAAGAATATCAAATCTTCAAGTCATTCAATCCGGGAATAATTTTATTTAACTTCGTTCACTTATTCGCGATGTTGATGAAAGTTTGTATGTACCTATACAATCAAGAATAATTTGCTATTACATTTTGAAGCTGAATTGTCAAGCACAATACAACTCATACTCAACGAGGTCTTTCACCTGAAGTTTAATCACTTACTCATTACTGAAAAGGAAAGTATCACTCGCCAAATCTGTTCCTTATTAATTTCCATTTAAAACGCTATAAAACATATCGTTGACGGCAAAACTTGAAGAAAGTGAATACGTAGCCATAAATATTCATAAAAACTGATGTGAAGCAGAAACAAATACGAGGGAAAACTATCTTCTTCAAATTGAAGTACCTAGTTGGAGATAGGTTTCACTTCAGAAGTATCTGGGTTTCGTTGGTGTCGGTAATTAGACTGACATGAAATTGAACATTACGTAAGAATTGAAATTTCAACGACTGCAATCGTACAATAGGGAGCTCGATAAATATTTGACCGAACTTAGGATACAGAGAAATGCATGAAATGAACTGACTTATCTTCAAAAAAAATTTGAGAATTCATTACTAAACCGGCTATATATGATGCGAAACTCGAAAAAATAACTAACATTTTCTACGATAGTTTCAATCCCTTCAGATACAACATCAATTTCGTTGAGTCTTGTTTTTTTTATCCAAATTATTCCTTTTCTGTTGAATTCACTCTAATCCTGGTTGAAAATTGTTCAATTGACAATTCGGGTTGACCATGGAATGATCTACTTGCATGGTCAGTTTGAAATGCATATTTTAGGAAAAATTAGGCTCCTAGTCAGTTCGAAAACGTATATTTTTTCAATCCAATATCGAAAAATAAAAATTTTACAGTAGATATTGAAAAATGTGATCTATTTTTACTTCGATATATCCTTCGACTAATATGTGGCTAGGCGAATGAATAGTTTTTTGCATATTGTAATTTTCTTCACAAAAGTCTCGAAATGAAAATTCTAAGGAAAATATTCTACAAATTTTCTTCCTATGTCTGATGAAAGAGTCAGATTTGTAATCTGAAATGTGACAGTCCGTTTTGTTTATCGTTTATATTATTCCTGTATTTTTCATTAGGCAATCTGTTTTCCAAGAAACTGCCCTTGACAAATAGTTTAAACCTGCAATTCACAAGGGCGTTGTTTCAGATATTGGAATTGCAAGTCCAGAAAAAACAACAAAATAAGCTTCAAACGACACTTGATTTCACTTAACTCACTCTACTTGATTTTTAAATTTGGAACACTTTGAGGTAATGAATGGAATGCATTTCAGCATTACAATTTGGGATCCAAGAATTGTATACGAGAACTATCGAAAAATTGTAAAATGCATTTTTGATTGGATATGACTCATTGGTGAAACCACATAATGCGAGTTGATCATATGAAAGTAGATTGAATTAGGAATGAAATGCTATAAAAGTGAAATTTTAATTGATTATAATTATACCTAAATAAGCTTTCAAATTCAGCGAAAGAACGCGATTTTATAACTCTATTTCGATCATAGAAATATATTAATATAAGATAGAGGTTATCTACTAGACATCGCAACTATACAATCAAATATTTATTGATGACCTTCTACAACTCGGAAAATATTGGAAAAATATTGGAGGAATTCTAGAAAAGTAGTGAAGCATAATCAGTAGATTTTTCGCGAATGCATGTAATTATGGAATCATAGAGTGGATTCTACTCATTCACATTAGAGTTTTAGATATAGGTTCCAATCCTGCCCTAGAAATAGTGAGATTCTGAGTGGATCTCTATTCGAAAGCATTGATTTCAAGTTAGATCTGATGAAGTTCCAAAAAAAAAATTTTTGCGACGGACCCGTGATATTAACATCGCATTTTCTCTCCACAAACATCTGTTACCCCATAGAGGATTCTGGAGTTGACGTTCTGTTGCTCAAATGTCAAGGAGGATAAAAAATTGATGAGGAGAAGAAACCATGTCATATGATTCAATAACAGTAAACATTTGTTGAAGTGCTGGAGCATAGAAAAATGTCCATTCGCCCAATTAAGTACCAGAAATGCATCCCCTAAGTAAACTGGAAAAATATATTCAAGAATGAAATCGAATATAAAATGGAAACTATTTTTGTGAAGACAATTTTCACAAATTATGAAACCTTACAAATACTGCATCATGGTGAGCAAAATTCGAACATATTCTTTGAATCACTAACTGTAGAGCACAATCCAAATCACAGTGGAATTGAAAATTGATCAACTTTGATTTTCAGATATTTCTATTGAACAATATCAGGACATAACGAAACAGAAAAGAGACACATACATACAGATATTTGAATTTCAATTCAAATAATCAACTAGGTGTCAATTTGGGTATCTTTGAAATCCTTCATGATAGACGTTATCAAATTTCATCTACTCATAAAATTGGTCAAAATGAATTCGATTATATTGAATCAGTTCTTGAAGAAGAAAGATATCATAGAGGATTCATGAAAAGAATCATTCCAAATCGAGACATACAACTTCTTCAAATTCTGAGACAGATCATAAAAAACAAGAAATTCATCATAAAAAACCCAACTCATTGATTGAATACAGAGCGTCCAAAAACATTCGAAGAATTCTTGAACACTTCTCGAAACGAAAAACTATTTGAGATCTTTACTTACTGATACCAAGCAAATTAACGAAAAAGAAAAATCAAAAAATTGTATTTATAATATTCATTTTATTTGTTGAAAGAAAAATACAACAGAAACATCACTAAAGAATTGCAAGAAATTGTCAGATGTATATCTGACAATTTATTGGTAGTTCTTTTTCAGATACTGAAAGCAAAAACCTAAAATGGAAAATAATGCACTCTTCGTCTGAAGACGAACGGAAGTTCGAAACTAGACACGAAAATGTAAACCTTACATATTGTGAAACATCTCATTATTGTTGGTAGTAGAATTAAGTGATGAAAGGTTTGTTTAAATAACTGAAAAATAATAAAGAACCCTCCGAAATATTTTTCAATTCACACTGTGGTTACATACTTTTCGACTATCTATACAGGCTCTCCCACAATTAGACCGAAAAGCTATGGATGTTCTTGACATTTTTTTAAACGCATTTGTCCTAAATCATATCTTGCAAAAATTCTTTGTTGAGGAGCTAGAGTCTAGTAGGGTAAAGCTTTTTTAAAATAGTTGGAATCAACTTCAAGATTTTTTCTTTAAAAATTATCAGAGTTCATGAACTTGATGCATAACTAAATAATGAAAGGTAAAAGAGTTGCTACTAAAAATTTCTTCACCCCCCCCCCCCCAAATGATACGCTTATTTTTGACATTGAAAAATTCTTTAAAACCATTCGTTGGGTATTTTTTTAAATCCAACACGCTTTTAGTGACGCCGTTTTGAAGATATGTGATAAAAAGTGTTCAGAGGGCTCTAGCTCCTTAACGGAGCATTTTCGCATTATATTATGAAGCTTATGTTAGGGCTCATCATGGGAGACCCTGTATATTTCAAAGTCTACCCACTAGTATGTTATTTCCTTAAAAAATCTGTCTAACGATCCCATCGATGTCTATTGTTCCAAGATTTCCTCGAGGGACCAATTATCAAGGCATCTCGTCCCATAAACGAATCCCAGGATCAAATTCACGATCGCATAGTTGAGTCAACTCGGTACTCGATGACGTAGGTAGGACGCTTGCTGAATTTAATACCAAGAATACTCATAAACGAGTCAATTACAAACGCTTCTCCGTAAATGGGTAGATGCACTATGACGATGTCTAGGTTTGGATTTGCAGAAGCAATTTTAGCCTCACGCTGGTTATTTCCGATTAGTAATGATTGAGAATGTTTCACGTGAAACATTAGCATGTATGACTCAGAAGAAGGAGACGTTTGATCCAACACTATGTTCCTTGAATGTTCGTTTGAAAATGAACACTCCCGTTGCTTATATGGATCTTCGGGAGATTCTCATGAAAAAAGACTGAGTTTTATGAGAAATCTTTGCAAATATGTTGATTCTTGAAATATTTTTTTCTTAATATGATGCTAATCTGTTTTTATCTCTTGAAAGCATGGAATTTCCCAAGAGCTCTTGTTTTTGATTGGTGGAAAAGCTCTGATGTTCGAAAGTCTGCAGTTAACAGATTCCATCGAGAGTTCTTTGACAGTGTACTGAGTCTGATTTGAAAGCTTACAGAAACTTCCATTACGAGGAGTTGACTTCTTCTGATACGGTTTGAAAACAAACACTAACGGCCGACCGTAAACACAATAACTTCCGAAAGGAACAACTTAGAAACTCCATATTTGTAAAGTAGATTTGGAACTTCATTGCAAAGGCTGAGTTCGTGAACGGTTAAAATCCACCCAATGATTCCGCAGATATACCCGTTCAAAATTTCATTTTCCCAATATTTCCAAAAATACACTTCAGATCGAATTCCAATCCAGTTTTTTATTGAAACATTACCGTTCGAATGTTCGTGCAGAAATTCATGAAGATATTATGATCATAAGATCACAGAATATTGAATATTTAAAAAACAAAATTACAAATTGTTTCAATGACACGATCGTCACAAAATTTTGCGCAAAGTTTTCCATCAGTTAGTCCAAACTAGATGCCAAATTTCATCATGATTGGAATTGTATTTTTTGAGTTATTCTCTTATACTTTCGGAAATCATGATCGTATTAAATTTAAATTTGGAACAATACTGTAAAATATGAAGTTCAGGGCACGATAGATTTTTTTTTTCAAATGCAATGAACGATTCTTGAGAAAAGAAATTTTTTCTGAAAAAAATTTGAAAAAAAAACATTTCAAAATTTACTGAAAGCACGATTTCAACAAGACTATGCAAAAAGTTGCAAATCTCTGCGCTCCAACTAACTGCCAAATTTCAACTCAATCGCTTCAGTACTTCTTGAAATATCAGGGAAAAAACCTCAAAACTTCGAATGGCTATAACTCAGAAATCATCTGACTGATTTCGCCCATTAACTAACTCAACCTTCTTATTTTGAAATGTAACTAACCCTGAAATTATCAAGTCGATAGATTCTTTCGTACGCCTGGTATCGTGCATGGGGACGGCCGGCCGGCTGGACTTTCGGACAGAAGCGATTTTGACCCGGGATCCTGATCAGTCAACCTAGTCGTTTGAGACAAATTTCGGCTCAAAATTAGAAAAGTACAGACATTTGGACAAAAACGATAGCACGCTGTTTCCCTAGAACATACTCGCAAAAATGTAATACTAGGTATATTTTGGTTCGTTCCTGAACATTTTAAACGGTTCGTTCTAATCAATTTGTATCAACCCTGTGGGCATTATGCCCTCAATCCCTGAATTCTCAAATGGGTCGGGGGGTTAAGTGGCACCATGTTTTGAAGGTAATTCTACACCTTTTCAGAAATGGACTACACTCGACCTACTTTGTGAATACTCCTTAAATTTTGCATTCTGAATTAGTGAAGAAATAAACTGAAGAATTCAATAAGAAATTAAGTTATATTGTGAAAACAAACATCTGAAACTTATATTTTTTCTTCAAGTAGATCATTTCTCATGGATCAAAGTTAGTGGAAGTGTGACTCCAAATTATGTATTTGTAGGAAATTAACAAAGAAAAAAGAAATTTCTATAGACGAAGTTCGTCAGAAGATAGACTGAACGTTGAAAGTTTTAGGTTGTTGGTTTCACGAGAGATACTATTCCATAATCCCATAGAACACAGAACAACAACAGGTGTTTTCATTCCACCCAAAATAGATTTCATTCATATCTGAATTAAATTACGTAAATAAAAGAATAATAACTTCCTGTTCTCGAAAAACTCCGACAACAACCAATATTTCAGTCCTCCCATTATACCTTCATCTAACACCATTACAACTTCTCACTCACCTTGTCGATACATCCAAACAAAACTATCGCCAAGAAAATCCAGAATTTTCCGTCACACACCGTTCCCGCCATCGTGGAAAACCGCGCGTTCGGCCTACTGGAAATCACCACAACACCGAAAAACCAAAACACACTCCACACGGGAATTCTTCGAACTGTTGACGTTTGAAACGTCAGACTAACAACATTCTTTCTCGCACAGCTTAACCGAATGAAGTGGTGCCCGCTTGGCGTGGCGTTGAAATCTCCGGAGGTGAGTTTCGATGCGCGCGAGTTCTGTGGACTAGGAGATGTTGGGAGCGGGTTATCGAGGCTCATTTCGCTCGCGGGGCCCCGACGATGGCCTCTATGGGCCGATAGACAAGGTTCGATTTTTACACGCTAAGGAACAGCGCGTTATCATTTCGTCACGATGTCTGTAATTTTCGAATTGGTCTTACACGATTTGGTTGAACTCCCTGAAGAAGAATCCGTGGTAAAATTTAATTCTGTCCGTCCGCCGGCCGTCCGTGCTGTAACTTCCGGAAGAAATGACCTAGAGTCTTGAAATTTTCAGGTTTAGTTTTGATCTTAAATATCTCGGTTGAGTTCGTTAATGAGCCAAGTCTGCCTAATGGTTTTTGTGTTACAGCCATTTGAAATTTTGATTTTACAATAACTCGAAAAATATTTATCTGATCGAAATGAAACTTGGTTGGAAGATGGACAGTATCAATACAAGCGTGTAAAAGCTGCTGACTTCACGTCAGTGCTTTTCTAGGTTTTTATGGATAGTTCTTGGGTAAATGCTTCGTCAATGCCTTTCGGGGAAATTGGTTGGAAGCACTGACTATGTTGATAGAAAAATGGAACTAACCTTAACGACTTTTCTGGAATCGTTTCATGGAGTTTTCTCTATCATATTCGTAAATGAATAAATCCGCGGAATCATTCCGCACAGAAAAAATGATCTTTTTTTCTAATCAAATTATTTAAGATTGACCAATAAAGTTATATTTTCAGCCCATTCCGTTGTTTGCCTGTTTACATGAGTTTTCTTAAACCAAATTCAGTCGAACCGAAACATACGTACCCTTCGCTTCAGAAAAAAAATTTCAGAAAATCATAGTTCGCTCGGATCAATAATATCATTCCTTATTAAACGTGGTATGATGACAAGAGCACGTACACGTGACCCCTTCGACCAATAAGCGGTAATAGCACTGCAGATGCTTAAGCCGGGTCCAGATGAGTGAACTCCAAACTTAAAATAAAATTTGATAAACGATTCGGCGAATAGTGTGGACGGCACTTGAGCTCAGCCTCAAATAATACATTCAATTGCACCGTTCGAGTCGAAAACCCATTGATTGGGGATTGCGATTTTTCCTTGAAATATGATGAATAGTCCTGTAGAAAAGATTTCCGAGAAAATTTCGAAATATCTTCTATTTAGTACCTCTAATGAGATGATCACCATGATCCAGTAATGAGATGATCACCATGAAACCTTGCAAAAATTGCAAATTCCGTTCACTAACTTGTTCGAAAATCCATTATGATTGGATGAGTACATCTTGAGTCGTTCCAGAAAAAACGAAGACACCAAGGAAAAAATTACCAAATTTTTACATTTTTCGCCTAAAATCTTATCGATTTTTAATTAATATTCACTTATCATCAGGAAGTTTTTGCAGCTTTTTTTAGATTTGAAATATTCTCGGTGAAAAAAAATCAATAAACTAAAAAAACTGCTCCTATGTTGTGTACATGACTACATTATTTCTCATTTTTGCTGGAATTCATTGGTTATTTTCGATTTTTCCTTGGTACAGTGCCCTCTAGCCATTATGAAGGCAATCACTTAGCGCACTCACAAGAAAACTGCATGAGCGTGACAGATCTACTATTTTAGTTCAGCATAAATAGATTAGATGGCGACATAATCGGTTGAATAAAAGTATTCTGTTGTGTTCATCCCACGAAGATAACTTTATTCGAATTATTCGATTAGGTTAAATTCAGTGATGACGAATTCGTTGTCGAATTGAGAAAATAATCCGCATATCCTCTAGATGCTGCTAACGTCCCAATTTTGAAGTTTAAACCTTTGTATATAGGATTCGTGCAGTTTCGACTGTTGAGAGAAACTGGAGGTCCAACAATAACCTGAAATGCATTGATTATGGAAAATAGCGATTTGACTTACGATTTTGTTTCAATTTGGGTATTTGGGACTGAAATATTTACTATTGCACTATCTAAGAACTATATCCAAAGTATTCAATATCTTGAAACTTCACTAATATCGAATATCTCGAATGGATACAATTCTTGCTGATTAATGCAGTCTTTGCATGTTGCTGGGCTTATTAAGGCAATAAAAAATGGAATTAAAAGCCTGAGTTTTCGCAAGGAATTTCAGATTTTCAAAATCAAATAATCAACATCAAATCAGTATCCAGATGTGGGGAGGAACTCAACTTACTCATTTCAGAAGAAAGAAATAAGAAAATTCTATTGGTTCGGAAATTGAAAATCATATTGCTGAATTAATTCAATCTGATATTTCCGTTTGAAAACCGGAAAACTAAATAATAAATGTTGCTTTCAAAAAACGCTCACTTATCGGCAACAGCCCAGCCCACTGCACACCGGAATTATATTATTTCTATAATATTTGATTGGACAGCGTGACTAAACCGCTACGGAACACGACAAATTTGTAGGGAAATATGACTTTCCGTTCTGCCGTGGTCAACTCTTGATCTGTCACGTAATAATCATGTGACATAATATAATATAAATCATAGATGCATAGAATACATAAGGTGCATACACTCTTTGACATATTTCAGTTTTCGCCGATAGATGCAGGCATAGGAAAATCTGCCATATAAAATCTGAAATATTTACGGAAGTAACCGACCTGTCATATCAAAACTAGTCAAATCAGAACTTCTTTCTGATTTTCTGAGTTGGACCATAAATTATTTTCAAGAATTTCCGATAATAAATTCATTTTGACGAATATAAATTATGATTATTCATTTCATTCAGTCAGAATGGCGGTAATATCCTTCGTCTCTGAATACACAAGTCTGAAACTTGATATTTTTGAATACCTGCTTATAGCAAGAGGTATTTATTATCTTAATATTCAGTTAATGGAAAGGAAGTATTCCAGAGTTGTGTTTTCAAAAATACCACAAGAAATCATTTGGAACGATAGATACTACAATGAATTCGTCTGGTTTGAAAGTCGTCTGATAAATTCGTATGAACACGAACAGCATAGTAAAAATTCATATATCAATTCCAATAATAATAAACATGAACATTTCCTCCAAATATTTACATAAGTAGGTATTTACCATAATTAATAACTTTTGAATTGAATACCCAGCAAACACTAAAACGCAGTAAGAGTACAAAAACTGTGCAGCGATGGCGATACAGTAACTGTATCGAAACGGACCGTATATGTCCCGCGGAATTGCATCGAAACTGTACAGCTCGAACTGCGTTCGAAGTATAGCCACTATACAGCAGTTGTGCAGGAGCTGTGCCACTTTGTAATGCAGTTTGCACATAATAATGCACCAACTGTGCTATTTGGATATGAAGTTTCTGAGCAGCAATAATGCAGCAGAAGCTCGGCTGTATAACGAGACTCACAGGAATAAGACTCACTCCCGAAAAAACTCAGATCAGTCTTATTAGCCTTATTTCGTTTTTTTGGGAATTGATTATGTCGAAACATCAGTTTTTCACACTTGCACCCAATCAACTCGAAACAAACAGTCAGTTCAAATAGCGCGATTCACTTAGAACCAAAAACGAATTTACTACACAACAAACAAATTTCCGTTACAAAACAGCATGGCCGATGACGACGATCGACAACGCTTCTCTAACGGCTAACCGGCTATCGGCACAGACAACGATGGCTGACTATAAGAACGAAATATAGCATCAAAGACAGAGACAGCGTTGTCTCATACAGCATTTTGATTTTGTTGCACAAAAGCTGTACAGCGGCTGTATTTAAAAGACTGCATTTTTAGGACAGCAGTACCACCAATGCAGAGACTGTGCAGTTTTAATACAACATTTTATGTACTGCATTTCGGTGGCACTTGTGATGCAGAAACTGTACAATTGCTGTATGTTGTGTTTGTTGGGTATATATTAATAGGTACATACAAAATTTAAAGGAGATCCAAACTAACCAATAGAACCCAGTAGCAATATCAATCTCCCGTTTCGTTTTCACCGTTGATTTGGCTTCGTAAATAACTTCTTCTATCCATCCATGAGAATATTTTCACAATAAACCTCATATTGCTCCTTATTCTCTTACACATATTTCATATTATTAATGAGTAGATGTTCCATATTTGTTAAACTCCTCTTACGTATTAGTGAGAATCCATAGTTTCAAATATCTGATTTATTTTTTGCGAAAGTGTTTCATCAGATTATAGCTCAATTCATTTTAACTCAGCGGAATTAAATGTATGCACTTGCCAAAGCGACGTAAGCGCCATCATCGGTTACAGAGCCAAGTAGCCCAAGATTTGACAATTCTAGGACCGCGTTTTGGACCCAAAATTTTAGTGGGTAATAGTAGGAAAGTGTCGACACCTGATATATTCTATGCATCTATCATAAATCTTACGGTCTTATTGAAACACTTTTTACAACGAACAAACCTCGAGATATTCCTCAGTTCTCGGGTGAATATCCAACCGTCCTCCGCAAGAAATCAATCAAATTCCCTCATCTGATATCTGATCCCATCAACCCCTTACTTCAGACTTCGATAGGTGTGCAAATATTGGCGGACTGCCTCAAATAGGAACTCCCATGATAAAATCACGAGGGTCGCACGCCAGAACGATTATCTAGTCAAGGGTAACTAATACTTTGGGCTGCAGTTTCCGGTCCTGTTTCCACAGTTTCCGTGTCGGGAAACAATTTTATTAAAGACAAATGAACTTGAATATTTGCATTTTCCCGCCTGGACGGGTACTAGAGTGAGAAAAAGGAAAGAAGGAATTTCCATCAGTGCTTCTTCTGTATAAATCCGGTTGGGCTTTCGTTACACTTTGGTGGAGAATCCTGTTGGTGGAAGGTCGAAATAGAGCTTGTTTTTCTAAGGAGATAGGAAATCATGCTCTAATTGGTTGCTCTCTGTACCCGGGTGGAGGCTTTGTACTCAGTGGAACCAGAGGAATCTGATGAATGCAATGAAATGCTTCAGTCTGGCAAGATCGTTTTCTCCTTTTTCCAGCATATTCAGAAATAGATGTTTCATTACAAACTTCCGCTTTCTAGCTTAAGGGTGAATAGGTTCGATTGAAAAGTTTTGAGGATCAACCTTGGGCAGCCCTATTTCATTCTGGGGAATTTCAAGCTATCGTTTCGTCCAAATGTCTTTATTTCCCTCGTCGTAATTTCCACCAATCAGAAAGGAGCAATTTTGAATTACAAATGGTTTCTAGGTGAAAAAACTATTTGACAGGAGCTGTAAGCAGTTTATTCGAGTTTACCCTCGGCAAAATTTGGGAGTTGTTGTCACCAAAGATTGCAATACCCCTACCGTGTACTATTTTTGTATATTTTAATTGTACCATAAATAATCAAGTTTGTACGGGTTTTTCAACAAGAACTTTGTTTTTCAATGTGGTAACACCGGCACTACATGACAGTTTTGACATTTAGTTTTTTGACGTATTCGCAGTATATGCTTCGGCAATTGTTACAATGAATTCAATTTCGCTCGGAAATCGCATTAAAATAATTCATATCCACTATGAAAATGGTCGTTCTGTTAAAGTTACATTTCGTAAAATTCGTGATATTTTCGGACAACATAAACGTCCTTCTGAGACCGCTATCAAGCAAAATTGCCGCATTTGGGCTTCTGAAAATCCTAAAGCAATTATTGAGAAGCCTTTGCATGCTCAACGTGTCACTGTGTGGTGTGCTATGTGGTCTGGAGGTGTGATTGGGCCGTTTTTTTTCGAAGATGAGGCTGGAAATGCGGTAACAGTCAATGGATCACGCTATCGCGAGATGTTAACAACTGAATTTTGGCCTATTATTGATGACATGGATGTCATCATTCATGTGAATGAAATGTGGTTTCAACAAGACGGTGCACATGTCACACAGCCAATGAAACGCTCAATTTATTGCAAACCAAATTTCTCGATCGCATAATTTCGCGAAATTCAGCTGTTAAGTGGCCGGCCAGATCGTGTGATTTAACACCACTGGATTATTTTTTGTGGGGCTATGTTAAAGACAGAGTTTATACGGAGCCAATCGAATCGATTGCAGCCTTAAAACTCCAAATCCGTGATGTCATTAACGAAATAGACCCTCCATCTTGCCAGAAAGTGATTAAAAATCTTGATGAAAGAATCAACGTCTGTCAGCGTGGTCGTGCTGGACATTTGTCAGATATCATTTTTCATTCATAATTGCCGAACTTTTCTCTTTGTAATACAATAAAAATTTTATTCATTTTCCACTAAATTCTTTGTTTTATTTTGTTTTAAAAAACAAAGTTCTTGTTGAAAAACCCTTTATTTTTGATGAAATAAATCAGGTTTTTCAGTTTTTAAATTAATACCTATACATGAATGGATACAGAATAATCTGCTACTCATGGAATAGTCTCGTCAAATACCATTCGGCCATTTAATTTTTCCTGTGAAAAAATCGAAAAACACATTGCAAAGTAATATTTTTTAACAAAAAGCATTCGTGAGGGTGCAAAAATCCTCGTCTTCGACTCGGATTTTTGTTGCCACCAGCACTCATGCTTCTTGTCAAAATATTACGTAGCAACGTGTTTTTTCGATTTTTTTCGGAAAAATTAGATGCCCTTATGATATTACTTACGAAAATTTTCTCAAACGACAAGGCTGGACAACTGAAAGCGAAGCTGGTGTGAAAATCGATTCTGTCCGGCTGGCCGGTGGGTCGTTCGAGGACATAATAAATGTCGAAAGGAACAACCTAGTGACTCGAGCGAATCGATTGATCGGTTTCGGAGAAATGATCATTTGAAAATTCGAGGATAACTCCCTAAAATTTCAGAGACTGCTCGAGCGATCAGATTGAAACTTTGCGGTCAGATGGAGTATGATGACTCGCAATGTTTTGCGGCATTTCGTCGAGAACTTCTCAGCAATAAATTCAGTTTTTCCCGAGAAGTTTTTTTTTCAGAAAACTATACCTAAGATTCGAAAACGATTTCGCAAATACCTCGAACTCCATATTTCACAACAGATTGTCGAATTTCAGTTCGATGATGTTATAATTTCTGGTTATTGACAAAAAATGTGTCGAATTTCGTGATTTTCTTTCCCCCTATGCGAAATTTTTGTGATGATCATGACATTAAAACAATTTGAAAAAAATTCGAATTTTTTTCCCAAATATTATATATTCGGCGATCTCTTCTAGATATCATTTTCCGACAAAATACATGATTTCAATCTGATATGATTTGTTTTCTTGAAACTATTGGAAACAGGGGTGCATCCAGGGGGGGGCCCGAGGGGCCCGGGCCCCCCCCGAGATTTTCTTCTTGCTTGTTTCAAATAGATGATTAAAATACCATATGTTTTTCTCTCCCTGAATATTTGTATCGGACCCCCCCCCAAACGAAAATTCTGGCTGCGACACTGATTGGAAACATAACATTTGGAATTTCTATATCTACGTAACCATTAGGTAAATTTCACCTATTTAAAATTCCACTTCAGTAATTTAGGTACAAATCTACTTTCCGAATATTGAGTTTCTAAGTTGCTTCTTTCGGGGGTTATTGTATAAACTATCGACCGTGACGAAGTTTCATCGATATTCGATAAGATTTTGCACAGAGCCTGAAACCAATATTATACAACAACAAATTTCAGTTTGAGCAACTTCCAATTTTCGAAGATATTAGAAGAATAACTTATCAAGTTTCTTGGTTTTTCTCATTGTTTTATTGATATTTCTATACTAGAAGGACTCGAAAACTACGGATTCAATCATGATGAGACTTGGTGACTGGTTGGTTAGCACTCATGTACAATTAGCGCGGAACTTCATGATGATTGTGTCCATAGAATATGTAAAAAATGATAGAAATAAAGCACTGAAGTGAGGTCAGGAGATTTTACGCTCTTGTTCAAATTCTAAATACTTGATCAACACACAATTTTGCCGCTAGTTGTGCGTTGGTATTTTATAGCTAATTACGAAGTTTCAATCTGAGTGCATTCTGTTTTTTTCCTCATATATCCGAAGGTAAAGATCGAATTGAAATTTGAGAGTTTATTGTTGAACACGGATTCTGTGGTTTGTGTCAAATTTCGTTGATATCTTGTCCAAAGTTTCGGAGGAAAAAAAATTTCAACATTTGAGAAACTTTCGAATGAATAATTGTTTTCGAAATTTTCGAACAACTGGATCCACAAGAAATTTGCACTTGGTAGTGTGTTGGTATTCCAAAAGTATCAACCAAGTTTCAATCTGAGCGAATCAGTTCTTCATCAGATATCGAAGAATAAACCTTAAAGTTTCAAATTTGCCTAACTCCGAAATTATTTTACCGATTGCACCCATTAACGAACTTTACCGAGATATTAGGACTCCAAGTCCTTCAAGTCGCTAGTTCCTTTCCTCCGAAAGTAGCAGCACCTACGGACGGACGAACAGAATTGAATGTGACTACGGATTCTAGTTCAGGGTGCTCAACCAAATTTCTTAGAACCATTTTCCACTCAAAATTGGAAAATTACAGACATTGTGATGAAACGATAAGGCGCCCTCAAATTCGAACATATGTGAAAAACATGTCAGTGCTTCTCTTGAATTTTTTGGTGATATACCATCGATATTCAGCCATAACCAAGGTCATAAACAAACAAATTCTATATGCAAATTCTTCGTATCGGTAATAATAAAAGTGATAAAGGGTGAATAATGTATAAGGGATAATACTGAATAAACAGGCTAATTCCTGAAGTTCTGAATTGCAAGAAATATTTCCGATTGATGTCGGTTACTGTCGACATAGAGATCCTTTTTGTAACTTTCACAGTGTTATTCGATTCTTGGTTCCTTTATCATCGAAACCTACAAATTCCAAGTTTCAGAGGTCTGAACTTTGAATTTACGAAAGTTCAGCATTAAAGGCAAAATATGTAGACTACGCCAAACTGAAATTCCTTTGATATCCCCTACCACAAATTAGATTGCGACCATTTCTTATCTCGATGAAAGTTCTAGGCGTCGTAAAGAGGCAAATTTAACGCCTCCGAATTGAGTTACGCGCTTGTCCTGAATACTCATAACTGGATATGTAAAAGTAACGACTTCCATACATTGCAGGCACCACAGAGCTTCGGGAAATGAGATGCTTTCCCGACCTCGCAGAGGTTCGGGAAATTAGTTTACGGGCAAAAAATGGCTGATATAGTGGGATGCTGCCGTATGTATGTTTCACAATTTGTCTGGCGCTTCTGAGTAAGAATACTGATTGTAATTCATGATTTATACAGGGTGAGTCTTTAAGTTGTACATTAATTTTAACCATAGATTCCTCTGATCAGTTGAAACACTTTTTTCATTTACCGTTTTTCCAGATTCGCTTCTGGTAAAAAGTTATAAGCATTTAAATATTCCTGAATGTGCGAGTACACTCCTGCACTTTGTTCGCAAGTTCAACATAGATATCACTTACGGTGGTTTGTATTGCCGAATAATCAATTAATTGCTTGAAATTCAAAGAAATATGTTTGAGAAAACTCATTTACTCACTTAATGTTTATTATTTGGTAATTGCGGTATTATTGTGGAAAAAATATATCACTACACTTGACCATTGAAACACGATTCTTCCACTTGAAATTCGTGCAATATCCAGTTGTTCCGGGTAAAGCCCAACCAGCAAAGTTGTCGTATAATTCTGATGATTCTCGACTTTTTCATTTTATAAGTATTATATTGAACTCTCTAGAATGTCATTTCAATATATTGATGCTAAATAAATTTCAATCTGTTGTGGATCTCAAGTATTTTATAAATTTATCACGAAAACGTTTATATGACTGAATTATAAAATATCTTATAAAACTGTTTCTATACTATTTCTTAAAGGATCTATAATTAACTTATAAAACATAAATATTTATACAATTGAATTGTTTTTTAGTGGGTTTATAACATTTTACTACGATATTCCTGCCTTCAGTATAAATTCATTGAAAAAATAATTCAAATTTACTTTGTATGAAGTTTCATTATCGTTTTATAAAATAACTTTCACCAACAGAATGCTTTTATAAGAAAATTTATTTTTTCGTGATCGCACATTTTATTATAGTATTATATTCCATGACGATAATCGAATATGGAATGCATTTTGATTTAATATTCGATATCTTTAAAATCTATAAATAAAATTGAAAATTATTCCCGATTTCGTTGGACATGTCCACTCACTTAATGGAGAAAAAACAATTCTAACCCCACATTTCCTGTAACAGCTGCATTTGTTATTATTATTCTATTTTCCATGACGATAATGAAATATTATCTGAATCGCATTTTGAGTGAGGTTATATCGAAATAATGAACATCTTGAAAGATTTCATGAAAATCTATATCTGAAATTGAAAGTTATAGGTATTTGATTTCGTCGAGCATGTCCACTCACTAGTGTTGAGAAAAAAATATGAGGGGTGGTACTTCTAATCAATCTAACCACACTTTTCCTACAACAGTTGGGTTCGTCATCATTAATTTATATTAATGCCGTGACGATAATAAAATATTATCTGTATCGAATTTTGAGTGAGGTTACGACCAAAGAATCAACATGTTTGAAGTTTTCGTGAAAATCTATTAATGGAATTGGAACTCAATCTTGATTTTGTAAGACATATCCATTCACTGGAGTTTGGGAATTATATGAAAATGAGAAGTCAGAGCGTGCTTCTGATTCTAACCACACTTTTTCTATATCAAATCATCTGTAGCTGTATGTTTCCATTAGTCACCAAGGCGATAGTGTTAAATATGTTTCAAAGCAGTTGTATAGTAGCTAAATTATTACAGAAAGCTTTATAAAGATACAAAACTATTTTATTAGATGACGCCATTAAAGATGGCAGTATTTATGATGATAAAAAATGACGAATTCTGAAAGTACTGAAATTTGCATCCGTGTTGATATTTGAATCACCTAGGAAAAAAATTGACTTGATAATGATGTTTCGCAAACATTGGTTCATATTTCGATGAAAAAAAAATTATAAGACCCAGGAAGCATTTTAATGTTTCGTTCGTTTATTTATGGAAAACGTTCGAAAATAGGAAGCGCGTGTATGATATACAAATAATATGCTTTATTTCACAATGAAATTTAATTCGCATCAATATTTTCGTTCCCCATTTCGGGAACTATGACTCTTAGTGCATTAACGTATGAATAAAATGGTTTCTGCTGAAGAGTAAAGATAGGCGACGTTCAATATTTTCCTATCGACTGTCATATTCCGAATTGTTTCTTGCAACTGAAAAAAATGATTAAAAAGTATTTCGATTTTTTAAATAACACTCCAGATCACTCTTTCATTTCAGAACAGGCATGTGAAAAACCTTATGAAGTTCCTATAAAACAGTTTTAAAGCTGCTTTATATTTTTCTTGTAACTTTCACGAGAGGCTTTATAAAATCTCGAGGGTCGCAAAATTGTTTTATAAAATGTGCCAATTTTGTATTTATAGTTATTTTTTAAACGCATTAGAAACATTTCCGAGAAGACAAATATTATATAAGCATTTGGCTGAAAACGTTTCTGCAACAGTTATAAAATATGAAATTGCTAGTTGGGAGGTGAGCGTAGCTTAATTCATAGTCTAGCTCAGGGGCGGATCCACCGAAATAAGGCAATTTCTGGAATTTTCCTCAGATTTTTTAACATTCAACGTTGAATATCTCGAAAACGGTTCGTTTGAGAAGAAATGATAAGGGATAATTAAGTATTCTTAAATGATTGAGGATTCTTATACGGACTTAAGTTAAACTTTATCTGAATTATCCATGCTAATTTCCATTAGTTTCATGAATCGAGGAGTCTATAACCTGAAAACTGTTTGAAGTTAGATGATATTTTTTACTGTTGAATACGAGTCATAGTTATAGCGAACTTCACACCAAAATTCATTTCATTCGGAGGAACCATATCAAAGCTAAAGAGTTTTTCTTTGGAAATTTCAACAGCATTTATCTATTTACCAGAGCCGAATCTGAAAAAATGGTAAATGAAAAAAGTGTTTTATTTGATGAGAGGAATCTAGGGTTAAAATTGATGCATAACTTAATGACTCACCCTGTACATGCCAGAGATTGTAATTCATGATTTCAACTGGTAAAAATGCTAACACCTACCGAATTCAGCGGCCCCTTCCCGGCATCTGTCGACCCAATATGGAGGGGGGGGGGGGGGATTATGAACCGTTTCAAACACGTTCCAGTCTTCTGCCGGACCCTGTATATCCCTGATTCCGATTGCAAATAAACTGTAATTATTATTTAATTCGAGTCATGAATTTTCTATAATTGTAGGGAAGCTAACCAAACGAAAAATTCCCGGAAAGCCTCATCGATCGCTATGCACATTATTCAGCAATTTCAATTCCGCCATTTTTGTACTCCTTTAACGACCAACAAACAATTTTAATTACAGAGGAGGCTATCGTAAAATTCCAACCAAATCCGATTAAGCTATAAAGGCAGCTTTTATGAACCAAATTATAAATCGAATGAGTTCACTATGATGTCGAAATTTTTCGGGATTTGATTTGAGCCGAATTTGCATCGTATGAAAATAAAATACAGCTGTCCTTTTCCATGGCACGTATGTGTTTTTGTTATTTAGTATTTGATAATAGGGTTCTCGTTCGACCATCGATTTTCTGTAATCTGTTAGGTGTATGATTATTTGGATAAATGAAAAAGAGAGGAATGTTGATTGAACTGAAATGCCAATTAATATATTCATTGGATACATGCTATTTCCACTTTGCTTTTAGATGAACACCGTTATTTCTGTCAGTGGGTTAATGTACATCCACAGGGAAATTATTGGATCCAATTTTGTACAAATGATGCCTGATTGCCTTGATATGCTGAACTGATCTTGTTCATCCAATAATCGAAATCGGACTCTCATATACTCCCAAATATCATCGCATATTTCATGTGTACATGAAATCACAGAAATAATTACAATTTCCCTAGGGTTAGATAAAGCCCCAGTTTCATTTCCGGTAAAACTTTACTTTAGGGACGGTGCTCGATTTTGATTCTGATTTTTTATAGATGTAGTTTTTCGTAGCAAATCGATTGATACCAGTCTCAACTCCGGCAAACTCGTAGTTTAGAAGATATTAATTATTGAAATCACATTTTTTTGGTACCGAATTTGACGTATTTGTTACATAAAGACAATATTTTCTATGGTCGGCGTATATTTGTCTAGCAGGACCATGAAATATTCGGGGATAAATCATAGAAGAATATTCTGAGCATTAGGGCGGCCACCATCTTGTGGCTTTTCGGAAATCACAGATTACAAAGTCTGTAATCTCCTGGAGCCTGGTGCTTCATGTTAATATTGAAATCCGCATACTTAGTATTTAGTCTCATATTAATGTAATTAGATTATGAGAACTATAACTTATCAATCTCGGAAAACTCACAGTGACAAAAACTCACAATTGCGCGGCCGCTCATATTTTCCACAGGTAAACTTGCAAAATTCCTAAACCATTATGATTTCATTATTAGATAGTGCCGCTTAACTTCAACTTCTGATTTGGACTGTAACTGTCCCAAATCCATTCAACCTCACTCAACCAAAGACTTTGATTTCTCCTGAATTCAATTTCCTTTTCTGGGAGTAAACTAACCTAACCTAGCAAAGAACCTTAAAAATTTAGAGATGAGATAGAAGGGCACCGCCCTCTTCGGAATCGGCACTGTAAGAAATTAAACTAACCTAACCTAACCAAAAACCTCAACAACTCAGAGGACGAAATTCAAGGGCACTATTCTATATTTAATTTACTCTTCAGCTTTGTACTGGCACTGTCTTAAACTAAACTGACCTAACCAAGTACCTTAACAACTCAGAACACGAAATTCAAGGCACAATCCTGAATTAAATTTCCGTTTTTGGCACTGTCCTAAATTAAACTAACCTAACCTAACCAGACAACAAAATTAAACTTAATCATACTCTATTTTATGGACGGTGTTCGATTTTTGATCGGTTTTCAAATATATTCAGTTTTTCTAGGCATATCGATCGGTATCAGTCTCGAATCCGGTAGAATCGTAGTTTAGGAGATGTTTTTTGGAAATTGATTTTTTGTACTGAATTTGACATCAAACATTAAATTATTGAAAGGATTCATCGAAATCTCATCATGCTGCTATCGTATTTGAGCATAAACTTTGGTCCATATCATCATCTTTTAAAACGCCAATAAAGATAATAACTCTACCTTCCTCCATAAACAAATACATTAAGCTGTAGTTAATTGAATATTTCATTATCTCTATCATACAACATCGAAATTCGACGAGAAAAACGAATCAGAAGAGGTCTGTTGCATGTTTTTGTGTACTAATTAATTGCACATAGTCTCACCACTGGTAAATTCGTTATATTTTGTCATGTCTCTTCTAGTAAATCGGAACAAGCCCACAATCTCGCATTGTTGCTGCTGCCTTCCGAATCGAAAATTTGAAAGTTAAATAACCGTAAATCAAAAAATGTGAAAATTAAAAGACGACAGGATCTAAACGCAATCGAGTGTCGAGTAGGTTTTAGATGCATAGAATTCTAAACATTTTGGGAGGATTTATGTTGGTATTCTGTAGTGGAAACCATAGAAAAAATCCACAATCTATATTTCTGATAGATATACCCAAGAAAAAATGCATATGTGTTGTCAAAATATGAGAGAAAATTGCAATTTTCAAAAATTCATAACTCCGAAACTACGAGTTTGCCGAAGTTGAGACTGGTACCAATCCATGTTTCATGAAAAACTGTATCTATAAAAAATCAGGATCAAAATCGAGCACCGTCCCTAAAGAAAGGAGGAGCCTCATTTCCATCATCCAAAAATTATTTTGAGAGGATTTCGCATCATTTTCTGTTTTTTTTTATGGGTTTTCACTCCCAATATCTGAAGCAGAACTATTAAAAATTTAATAAAAATTGTTGTTTTTTTCATAACAAACGCCCTTGCGGATTGCAGTATCAAACTTTTTGTCAAGGGCAGTCTCTTGCAGAACAGATTGCCTAATGAACAATACAGGTACAACACAAACGATAAAGAAAGAGAACTGTGACGTTTCAGAGTACAAATCTGACTCTTTCATCAGACAAATGAGAAAATTTCAAGAATTATTTTCTTTCTATTTTTCGACTCGATTTGAGACCTCTGTCAAATTGACAGTTTCGAGAAAACAGCAACACAGATTTATTTGGTTTGAAAGATTTTTAATTTACTTCTTTTTTAGGTAAATTCAGCCTAATAGGGTCTATTTCTACCGGGCAATGAGCAAAATTACTCTCTCCATTTAACAAAATGCAAGAGGACTCTTTGATTCTCCTTTTTAAGTTATCTGATTTCACCATCAGTATTTTTGTATTGTCCCAATATATCATGTGATTCCTAATGGTCGAACATACATGGTTCGCTATTTGGGATTTTTGTAAGCCTTTTTTCCTTAGGTTGTTTTTGTGCTCTCGTTTTCTGATATCTAATGGTCGAGACGTTTCTCCTGTTTATGTCTTTCCGCAACTACAGGGAATACTATAAACATCATTTTTTGATTTTTGTTTCTCGTTAGTTGATTTGGTTTTAGTTATTATAGATCTCAAATTTTTTGATTTGAAAACCGTTCTTATATTGAATGTAGCACCAATTCTTCTGATCTTTTCTGAAGAAAAAAATATAGCATCTCAATTCGATAGTTCAATCTATGCTCTACGGATCCTCATAATTTGTGATTGTAAGATATTTGATTCTCGCGACTTACACGTGTGTTTCACCGACATCCTTCCACTAATTTCTCCTGAAACCTTGAACCATCCTAACTTTGTTTTCGGAACTGATGCAAACTCGTTAGATTGGTATGTGCTGCCAAAGTTCACCTCGATCAGGAAGATGCATTTGATGAGGTTATTAGGTTTAACAAGTCGTGCATAAACAAATCTTATCTCCTTCGAATTTCAGGTTTACATATTGCTTTAATTCCACAAGGATACCGCGATTCAGTGGTTGTTAATATCCGAAATAGATCTGAAAGAACGTGGAATCGTTCTCAGTGACCGATATTATACCACGATTTTCTTGTTATCAATATACGATATTTATGGATAACCGCAAATACAGGGTGTATTTGAATAAAACCGAGAAAATGTTAGGGTTTGATTCTGTGGCGGAAATTGGGGTAGGTATTTGGTATGAATTTTTTTGGAAAACCTCCCGCCTGAAAATATACACCTCTCCGAAGAATGATGAAAAAATTGTTTCTCTTTTTTATCTCCACAAGTTTTTTCGAATAAACCTAATTACAAGTATGAATATCTGTCGATAAATCAACAAATATTCCCCCTTGATCAGAGCATGACGTTCATCTTTTAGTCGCATCAGGTCGCTGTATCTGCGATGTTGCAGATTTGCAAACACCATCACGACATGGAAACGCTCGGTTCATGTGGATTCCGACAGGACGAAAAAGTCCGAACTTGTAAATCTGCAATATCGCAGATACAGCGACCTGATGCGACTAAAGGATGAACGTCATGCACATCGATCGAGGTATTCTGCACTCGAAGGTGGGATTCACAAGATGCTCCCAGAAAATGGCGCGCTGTACGTTGTTAAACTGCAGCGGTCCATCTGAAAGATGACAAGTATCGAGATTCCCTCTGAGGATTTCTCCAAGGTGAGTTGACCTGACGATCAGAAACAACTGTGAAACAGCTGTAGTCATTCTCCTAGGATACGCTCCTTCGGTGTAGATGTTTTGGTTGATTGGATGATTAGCTCTGATCAAGGGGGAATATTTGTTGATTTATCGACAGATATTCGTCCTTGTGATTATGTTAATTTATCATTACTGGAGCTCTTTCTTCTCCGTTAGACCAATTTTTCTTTGTTTTTTCGAATACTTAAGCATTTACGAGAAGAACATAACCCATATTAAATAGCATTCAATTGAACAATAGCCAACCATATCACGATTCAACTGGATTAAGACTTTTACAACAAAAAAATAGCGAACAATGAACAAAAACCTGTCGAATTTCGACGACTATACAATTATTATCACGCTCACTATACACTCACTATACAAACTGAATGTAATGTCATCCTGACGTAATACATGTCATAAGTTTTTCAATTTATTCGTGATATTTTATTAGATTTCTCGTTCGAAATGAACAATTATGGATCTATGGGAGATGATTCCCCAATAAAGGGGCCTGTAGCCTTCTTCGTTTATCTGAGGATCTGAAAATCATCGCTTGGGGACTGAACCTGGTCGAAAGACGTCTCGGTCATGAGCAAATGTAGGTGATATTATTTACTGCTTCCTTCTGGTTTTCTGTCCCTCTTTCTGTTTCTGATATTATGTCAAGATATTTTGTCGAAATGAATTCAAGATGACGAAAAAATAATTTTACAATGAAAAAGATGCCATCCATCTTCTATAAACAAATTACTACACATATACGGGGAGACAGAATTTTTCCTGAGGTTTTTATCTGTGCTCTTGTATCATACGCAAATATGTATGGTACCCCGTTTACATTTCCTCTGCTAACACTGTGATATATCTTAGAATGTAATGCTCGTTCTCAAAAGAATAAATATATATACAGTGTGTCCACGGATTGGATGCCGGTAAGGTGTAAATGACGAAAAATTTGTGAGTTAGACTCTGATATTCTGGGAATCGCTCCTGCTTGGTCCCAAACTGAGATGTTGAGAAAATGAGCCAAATCAATTAATATACAGGGTGTTTCAGAACTTATTTGATGAAAATTGTTAAGAATAAAGTACCTTTGTTTTAAAAGATATCGAGAAAGTTTATTGCAAAAAGTTGTTTAGAATGACGAGCTCCTGCAGGAACTCATTTTTTCAGATAAATCAGCCTACCTTGACTTTATGAGTTAGTCATGAACATTTTTTTAATCCGATGCATGGGATATTTTGTCATGATCAAAAATTTTGCTGATTTTAAAATAAATCAGTGTACGTTTGATGCTGAAAAAACATCATTACAAAAAAAAATTTAAAAAACCTCTCAAATGTGGTGCCACCAACTGCTACACATAATTCAGCCCGTTGGGTGACTGCTTTGAACGCAATCGCCTAATTCATCGTCCAGGAAATTCACGATTCAACCATTCTCGAACTGTTCGTGTTGAATTTGCTGGGTGGCCTGGTGGTCTTGCTGAAAATGTACTGTTTGTCGATCTCCTGGTAGCATGTTATTCAAGAAGTTCTGAAGACAATTTTCCAGCATTTGATTCATCTGAAAATGGAGTTCCTGCAGCAGCTCGTCATTCAAAACAACATTTCTCAATGAATTTTCTCAATATCTTTTAAAACAAAGGTACTTCATTCTTGACAATTTTCGTTAAATCAGTTCTAAACCACCCTCTATATTAACTGATTTGGCTCATTTTCACATCTTAGTTTGAGACCAAGCAGGAGCGATTCCCAGAATATCAGAGTCTAATTCGGAAATTTTTCGTCATTGACACCTTATCGGCACCCAATCCGTGGACACACTGTATATACAAACTGATTGGAACCAACCGAATGAAATGCCCCCCATATCGAACCAGAGTTCACATCTTTTCGTATTTTTTCTGATTTTGCATTCTCCATGAGTCTTGTTGGCACTGATAAAATTAATTCAGTTAGTTGAATCTGACATACTGTGTTTATTAGACAAGAAATGAAGCGATCCGAGATTTTAATTGGTGCTTTCTTCTGAGAAAACAAAATTCATACAAAGATTCATTATTTCCTATCATCACATTTCCTTCGACAAATCGATCAATTTCTTGCTCGTGATTCGACATTTTCGATTTTTTTTCCTCCCCCTATTCAGAATTGGGTGAATTCAGTAGCTGAATTCATATCATTAAATATGAAAAGTATCGAATGTCGAAAGAATGCAAACTCATAAAGAATGAAAACCCTGCTTGAGGACATGAAACCGAATGAATACTTCATTAGGTTAGTAGGAAGGGAATAAAATATTGGAGCTCCAGAATTCAACAACGACTAAGTCAACGATTAATTGGGATCATTTATTTTTTCTTATTCAGGAGGGCATAAAATATCTCTCTGTCAGTTTTAAACATTAACATTAACTTTTGACCATAATTAATCAGTCTTAAGTGGCTTATTCTGAAATTTTCATTGCATGAAAAATTCAACGGATATAAGTTTAACGGAAGGAACGGAGCTATTAAGTATTTTGTGCAACTCAGGCATATCTCACCCGGTAAGACTTCTGTAGTTCTTATACCCGAAAAAGGTAAATTACAGTCATTTGAGCGGAACGATAACGTGCTGCTATCCAGAATATGCTCGTAAACAATAAAAAACATTGATGAACTCTGTAAATTGAATTTTGTAATCAGATCTTTCATATTTTTGAAATTAAAAAAAACTAAGCCTTACTTTCGGTATTTTTCCATTGTTTCACGAAAAAGTCTTCAAATTGTTACTATGAATTCAATGGTTCAACAGTTATTGCACTCTGCGTGGATCCAGCTCCAGAGACATATCGTTACTAACTACAGGTACAAGTTCACATGCTGAACGAGTGGGGAGGGTGGTATACAGGACCAATGGGAAAAGGGTTGTTAAAAGGCAATAAGGGTAGTGCTGGGTTACCAAGGGTGAGTCAGGTGAATCTTAGGAATAATGGGTTACTAATATGGGGGTAGGATCATTGTTTAGCAACCTATCTCTTCTTTTAAACATATCTATACCTTCAAGCGTATTTTAGTGAGTTTTGCCCGAGCTCTTTAACTTTTACTTGAGGTAAACATATGTTCAAAAGAAGAGATAGATTGCTCAACAATGATCTTACCTCCATATTAGTAACCCATTATTCCTAAGATTTACCTGACTCACCCTTGATAACCCAGCACTACCCTTATTGCCTTTTAACAACCCGTTTCCCATTGGTTCTGTATACCACCCTCCCCACTCGTTCAGCATGTGAACTTGTACCTCTAGTTAGTAACGATGTGTCTCTGGAAGAAAACGTGATTTCCAAAACGTGCGTTATACGCAAAAAGTGGGAGCGGGAGATCTTATAAGGCGGTGTAAGAATAATGTCAAGAAAACTGCAGCAAATATTTCACATTCTTTTATTTCTGTTTATATCAGTCTCTCCACTCCGTTGTATAACCCTTAATATCTTAACCAGATATTGACTAAACTCAATCAGGTATTTCGAAGCTAGGAAATCCCCATGAGCAAATGGTACGGTGTCGTTAGCTGCTCTAAAAAGTTTGATGAATTTCTTAGTTTTCAGGTTCTCGTACAGCTTTATGGCGTCCTGAAGGAGAAAATTGTTTACTTTCAGTGTATTTTGGAATGAGTGAATCACCCTTATTAGAGTGTCCTCAAGGAGTGTCAACCTTTTTTATTATTACTCATTCTTTTGAAGAATGTTGATACTCACATATTTATTCATAGCGAATATTTTTGGAGGGAGTCATATTCATCTAGTCTCTTCTCCTATGAAGCAATTGAATTTTTTTGGTAAAGTTCAGAGAAAATAAGCCATTAACTCGCAAGTGAAAAATATGAATAACGATCACCATAATTTTTCATCTTGTTTCATAGCAGGCATACAAATTTTGAGTTTTGTCCATTTCGAAATGGGAAATATCACGATGTCATAAAAATTGTAATTCCCTCATTTGTTGTTATAATTTATCGTTCGAATGGGAGAGAAAAGAGAAATGTATTCAATATTCGATGAATTATCGAACAACTTAATTCCAGACGATTCTTAAAAATCTACCTGAATGTGTTTCAACAATAAAAAAATCTTGATATTCAATGAATCTTACCTAACTCCAAGTCGTCAAGAAATGATATGGTGCAAGATGATATCAGAGGATGATATAAAGGCAAGAATCACTGGAAAATAAAATTCAAGGCACATTTTCACTACAGAGTCTTCTACTACATAGGCGATGAAAGAATGAAGAAATTTTCAGAGAAAGTAAGTTTATAGGAAAGGAAACAGTAGAGCCGTGCTAATACCAGATATAATTGTTCTCATCTACTCAATCCAGTGAGAAATAATTCATGTTGTTGTGCATAAACTACCGGATAAATATTACTTTATTTTTGTCTGAAATATTCATCTGGGCATTAAAGTGACTCTACCGTTTTTAAGAGAAAAACTAGAGTACAGTGAAAGAGTCATATAGTTTTATTTGTATTCATATCAATTCCGTGTTTACGATATACATCTCTTATCAACCTAGACAAGTACTGGCCAAATTCAATTAAATGTTTCGAGAATAGAAAATCCTGATGATGAAATGGTATGTCGTCATTTGCGCCTCTGAAAAGTTTGATGAATTTCTCAGTCTTCAAATTCTCGTACAGCTTCATGTTATCCTGCAGCAAAAAATTTATGTAAAAAGTTTTTGATACCGACTTCTGCAAGTTTTAAAGATTTTGAGTTATACTGAATTAATCATGATTGATGTAATTTTTCACTCTCGCTATAAATCAGAGTTTTTGAATTCACCTAAGAAAAATCTAGAAATATATTGACCTGCAGTCAGGAGCATTCAGTTATGTTCGGATAATTAAAGTGTTCCCTTGCAAAATCAGAACAAGAAACCGAAGAGAGAACTGAGATAACTGCTTCGGCAACGAATTTGAACATGCGCAAAAGAGCTGCTGCTTCACGGCAATGCTTTTTTAGGTTTTTCTTGAGTTATTCTGAAAAAAACTTTCATAACGAGGAAAAAACCACGAAATTTGACATATTCTCTTACAATATCTCAGATAACGATAACTTGTTATCGTATCGAACTGAAATTTGGTTCACTGCTGTGAAATATAAAGGTCAAGGAACAACCAGAATTTGTTTCGAATGAATTGAAAAATTTTCTAAGAATTTTTTTTAATGGGTAAAATCCACGCGCAGATATAACCATTCAAACTTTTATTTTCCCAATATTTCCACGAATACATTCTAGATTTAATTAAAATTCAGTACTTCATCGAAAAATGAGAGTTCGAAGGTTCATACAGAATTAAATAAGGATAATATAATGAGGAGATCACAGAAAATTAAATATTGGAAAAAAAAATTGAAATTTGTTTTTCAGTTTGTTCTAATGACTCGATCATCACGGAATTCTACACAAAAATTGCCCTTCAGCATCTTCAAACTAGCAGCGAAGTTTTATCATGATTGAATCATTATTTCTTGAGTTATACCGAAAAAAACAACGATATCGGGGAAAAAACACGATATTTTACATATATTTTGCCAATATTTCTCAAACTGTATCAAACTGAAATATGGTACACTGCTGTGGAGTATGAAACTTGAAGTATGGGCAAAATTTTTCCGAATATGATTGATAGTTTCTGGAAAAATAATTTTTCGCTTGAAGTTGCTCGTCGTTATGCTTCAACCAACTGCCAAGTTTCAATCCAACCGCTCAAGTAGTTCCTTAAATACGCTAGCTTGCTCCGTTTGACAGTTAGCGTATCGACGGCCGACCGGACGGACATAATCTATTTTGAAACCAGATTTGTCATCAGTGAGTCCACCCTAGTCGATTGAGACTATTTTAGGCTCAAAATTCTAAAATTACAGACATTTGGACTAAACGAAAGTACGCTGTTCCCCTAGAATATGTTCTCCTTCGAACCAAATTTCACTTAATTCTTGCTTTTTTTCTGATTTTGCAAGGGGGCTGAGATATAAAGGTGGCACCTTCAAAATTGAAACACTGTGATTATTTTTAACAGAAAAATCACCTTATAAAGGAGATTACAATAAAATGTAATTCACGAAATGTATATCAACTAACAACTACTCTTTTCGATTTGTTATTCATCCTGATCCTAAAGATATCACTCTCATCGAAAATACCATATAATCTGATTGATTTCAATGGAATTTTTTATTAACAATGGATATAAAGTAATTGATCAAAATGTTTGCGAAATATCCATATGCTGAAAAATCACGTGCATTGATTGCTGTCAATTTCATGTAGACGAAACATATCCTTTGTCATTCTACAAAAAACTTGAATCCTGAAAAAGTTAACGGTGTATTGTAGTGAAAAGAAATTGAGCAGAAACAGAAGAGATTCCATAAATAGTAAAATATTCTATAAGAAAGTGGAGTGAGTAAAGAAGATCAGTCGCTAAGTGCAGAGAGGCGGAATCAACGAAGTAGACATGCTGAAAACGGTAAATGATGGAATGTTAAAGAGAATCAGAAAAATTTCTGTGAAAACTAACAAGCAGATGAAATTTCTGTGTGATATTTCGACCATTACCTCTGGACAAGAAAGCAAGTCTGCTTCTCCAAATATAATGTAAACAGGAACATTAACTTTCCCCAGGTCATATTCTGGTGGTATTGTGGAATTGTAACGCAAAATGTTTTCTCGTGTTCCATAGTCAAACATCTGGAATCTTCTACCACCTGAAAGTCTTTCTTGACCGAAATGAGCCAGGCTTTTCATGGAAAAACTAGCTGGATACCTTCGGAAGAACAATGGTACAATCTCCTGTAAGAGAACGAAATCAAACTGAATAGATATATGTGTAGGGAGTTCAACCACAGATCAACCAGATAAACCACTCGCGTCATTTACTTAGGAAATCTATGTCAACGCAGATATGACCCTGAATCGAGCTAATCAGAATTTTAGCTGGCCTTTGGGGTGCTTTGGGGTGCCAATCAGATTGCAGGAATAGGATTACGTCACTCTCGCCGCTTTCGGACTCGCTTGAAGAGGTTATAAACATGTAAACAAACTGAAATGAATTTTTCATCCTATTTATTGATGAATAATTACGTAACTGTTCCATTTAAGAATATAATCCAAACAGTTTTTTACAACCAAATCAATTCTTTAGTCATCTTTTAGGATCTATTTTATGATGACAGTCCCTCATTATATGTTTTAATTATACAAGAATTGGAATCGAACTTAGGTGGACTCATTCATATAATGTTCATTTTATATAATATAAAGGAATCGCAACTGAAGTAAAAGCATTATAACCTCCATTATTCAATTAAAACGATGGAATGTCTAATAAAATTGTATATCATTGCACAAACACTAGGATTGGAATCGAACAAAGTTGGTCTATTCATAATTTGATTTTATATTGAAATGAATCTCATTTGATGTGAAACTACAAAGATTCTCTGATCAAGGTAAACGGGTTTTCCATAACATTTTTCCAAAATTTTCATTTACTCCAACCGAGTTCTTCTACAGGAGTTTTAGATGTGACAAAACACTCGCTTTGGTATTGGAAATTTTCTTTTCAAATTGTTTCATCGAAAAATCTTAGTCTGATTTTGATTTTGTGATTCCTGAATCCCGACAAATCCGTTTTTACATTTCGATTTCAGATATTCCAAAATCAAGTATTCAATTTGACAGCTGTTTCGAGGAAGAAGAAAGTGTGGTTATGTCTGTTAAATTTCTCAAGGTCATAGAGACGCGATTCCCGCAAACGATGAAGTGATTTGTCTTGTTGGTCTGTGGTTCAACCATAGTATTTATTTTATATATTTAGAATGTATACTATGCCTCAACGAACGTTGAGGACAATACAAGTATTTCGTAAGATACCAATATCGAAAGATGATATGTGAAGGTATAAGAGAAAAATCTGTATTTTGTAATGATTGTATTAATAGCTTCTATCAAGTAGACTCGTTTGAATTGCATATTTGCAATAAAACCTATGCAGAGTTCGGAAAAGGACTCGGACCTTTTTGAAACGGCTCTTACACCCCCTTATTGGGTCGACAGATGCGGGCAAGGGGCCGTTGGATTCGGTAGGTCTTAGCATTTTTTCACCAGATGAAATCATGGACCTGTGGAGCACCGCGTTTCTGCTTACGACAGTAACGTCCGTATAACGAGTCCGTCACGGCCGTTCAGCGTGAGTTTCGTCGCCTTTTCAATATCCACCGTAATCGGGCGGTTTCCTCTCGAAACACCATTCTGCGTTGGGTTGAAGCACTACCCACACGAGGTGAATTGATGGGGAAAAGACCACCAGGAGCTGAAGGAACGATTCAAACACCAAGACGTTGAAAGAGTGCGACAAGTAATTCTTCGCTGTCCGAGTCGATCTGCTCGCCAGCATGTTGCTGAACTTCACCTCAGCATTCGTTCGGTGGGGCGTATTTTGCGTTTAGAACTGCAGTTTCACCCTTACGAATTGGCCATTGTGCAACAGTTATAGCCAGGGGATTATGCACAACGAATGCACTTCGTCCGTGAGATGGAAGAACTTGTTGAGCGAAATGAGAACCTCTTTTTGTTCATGAGGGATGATACTCACTTTCAACTCGATGACCACGTTAATCAGCAAAATTGCCATTATTAGGCTGATGAAAATCCTCAACAATTACACGCACGACTGCTTCATAGCCTTCAAATGACCGTTTGGTGCGTTGAAATCTAAACTTGCATCATCGGCCTTTACTTCTTTGAAAACGTCAATGGCAATGCTGTTACCGTGATTTCTGAGCGCTATAACGAAATGATAACCAACTTCTATACACTTGAGTTGAAATGACGTCGTGTTCCAATCCGACGTGTGGGGTTTCAACAGGATAAGGCGACTGCTCAAACAGCTAGAGCAACAATGAACCTTATTCGTCCTTTCTTTCCTGGCCGCCTTTTATTTCAAGGTTCGATGACGAAAATATGCGGACGGACTGCAACGGAAATATCTCCCCTTCCAGGAATATCTAGACTTTTTTCATAGAATTTTGGACTGGACAAAATACGTCTATTTTCGTATCGAATGTTCACATTCATGTGGTTATAACTTTTTCAGAAAATCGGGTCAGATTTACGCGAATATTAGATTTAATATCTAATATTAATATTAGAATTAAAATCTCCTGTTTGTTGTGTTGTTATTATATCATTCATATATAGCGCGCACACCAATGACGTCACAACATGGATCGCATTTTCTGCAAGTTTTGGAGGATATTCTGGCATAGATTTCACTTACAGGTTCTCTGTTCTCCTCTGTTTTTCCACTTACAGCTTCTATCAATTGCTGGCAAGTTTGTATGTAGGGATATCCACTACACAGGTTTGTTACCGTTTTCTTCAATTGGGGATATGCACCACTCCCGTAAAACTCTATATTAGATAATTCATCCTGAAAGAAGAAAAAAAGATTAGAGTTTACTCCATTCACTTATATAAACTATCTCGGTCAGTCATGACATTCTGACACATTTCAGCGTGTATATTTTGAAAATGTTAGGTTATAGTCATTTTCCTGCCAGATAACTACGCAACGTTGTCCTCTCTATATAGAGGTCGCAGTAATAAGGTATTTTTCAAAATGTGAATTTACTTAGGGGAAATAATGAATTTGAAGAATATTATGTGAATTCAATAATTCCAAAGACATGGCGAATGTTGAAGAAACTTTTTTTCTCCGTTGATACTGGTAATATTTCACGTACAATAACATGATTGGAAGATTCAGTTGTGCTATTTTCTTGTACGGAAATCAAGCAATCGAGTGTTGACATTTTACTGAAAAATAATGGATAGACTAGTCCGTTACTTCGTGATTGTTCATTCGAAAACAAAATAAAAGTACTCGAAAAACCTTGCCGTAAAACTTCTGAATGAACAGATAAACCTATAGAACTCCCTACTTTCCGAAATAAGTCCACAGAAGACATTTAAATACCTTGTTGCACAACTTGAAATACTCCAGTATGAAAATGAAGTAGTACTACAAAAGCTGTGTCACCTAAGAACTAACTCAATTTAAAAAGTTCTTGGGAATCTATGTGAACGATACACTGAATTGGGTTTTCACTCACAAACGTCGAAAATATTGGATAGCTTGTGATATGTAATTCATTACAAATTATAATAGTTAGGGTTACTATCAGAAAAAGCAGATTTCAATTCTTTACATATCACTTCCTGATACTTTGTCTCTGCTTTTTCAAAACTACCTTCGGCATTTTTAGTTTCCAAGCGTTTTGATGATGTTGAGATTGAGAGTAGAAAATGGCATTGGCATCTGGCAACGTCTCTGAGGATTCCCATCATATTTCACGAGTGCCAACCTGCGTCAGTTTTAAGTAAAAAAACTTGATAGACCTAAATCATGAGCAACCGGGATAGTTTATAAAAGTGAATGGAGTATAGTGATTTTCACTAACTTCCGATATGCTATCAAATATCGAAAGCTGGTGAAAACCACATCAGATCTTCTACAGCCTGGAACTTCCATACACACTATATTCACATGTTCGTGCAAAATTTCGTACATAAGGTTCAGTTTTCCACGCTGTAATGAAGAAAATACCCGTTTGATCAAAGTTTTGAACGATTCAATCGAACTACCCGTAACATGGCGATGATCTATTTACTGAAGACTATTTTCACGTTCAAACTCAACTCGCAATTGTCCCATTTCTGGTGAGTAGAACATAAATCTTAACTTTTGTTATACGACAAGATACCTTTTCAGTTCGGATGATGAATGTGCTGCATCTGGCACCATAGAAGAAGATTCCGCTGCACGTTGCTTACATATCGGGTATTTTGTTCGACATCGAAGTTATTGAACTGAAAAATTGTCACTGTTATATTTCTCGTCTGATTTAGGACCATCTCGAGAAGGATATTGCGTCTGGAAGGAGCGAGACATTTGGAAAGTTTACGTGATGCACATACCCATTTCATTCCGTAGCACGAGATTGGTTTTCTACTTGTCTGAACGTATATTCTGGTGCCTTAGTTAGGTACGAAATGATATTTTGTAATCCATGGATACTGGTGAATTCAAGGTGTCTCAAAAGGAATTTTATATTTGTTTAGCTTACTGTGTGAACGCAAGTCATCTTAGGGGCGCGATGGTTATGTTAATCGGTAGCCTGGCTCTTGGGAATTTACTTGCTAAAGGGTTTTCCAATAAGAGGTATTATATGAATAGCCCGCTATTTCGGTAGATGTCACTTTTTTCACATTTGACAAGTAGAAACTGCGCCATTAATAAAAATGGAACGATACACGCTTCAACAACGTATTGAAATTATTGAAATTCACTATAAAAATGGTGAAAATTTGAGAGACGGTTCGTAAAACTTGAACATTTTTGGGTCGTCGTGAAGCAACTTGTCGGACCGCAATGAAGAAATTGGTGGAAAAATTCGAGCTGTTGGGACAAGTTAGTGATGTGAAGAATAAAACCCGTGCACGTCGCTCAAGAACAACCGAGAATATTGCCGAAAGTGTTGAAGAAGACCCAGGTTTGTCCATTCCTCGTCGTTCTTTGGAATTAGGCATTCCACAAACGTCATTACACCGTATTTTGCATTAAAGATTTGGGTCTTAAGGCTTATAAAGTTCACTTAACACAAGAACTCAAGCCGCCCGATCATCAACAACGTCGTGTTTCTGCTGATTGGGTCGTTGAAATGCATGAAAATGATCCGGAATTCCATCGAAAAATCATCTTGAGTGATGAGGCCCATTTCCACCTCGGTGGCTTCGTCAACAAGCAAAATTGTCGCATCTGGGGCTCGAAAAACCCGAGAGTTTTTGTTGAAGCCTCTCTATTCTCAACGTGTGACTGGTGTGGGTTATGGTCCGGCGGAGTCACTGGACCCTACTTTTTCGAAAATGAGGCTGGAGCAACAGTTACTGTGAATGGATTGAGCTATCGAGGGATGATTAATGATTTTTTTATGGCCGGAATTGGATGGTATTGATCTGGACAACGTTTAATTTTAACAAAACGGCGCTACGTGCCACACAAGCAACGAAACCATTGATCTTTTGCAGGAAAAGTTTCCTGACCGTGTTTTCTCTCGAAGAGGTGATCACAATTGGCCACCGAGATCTTGTGATTTAACACCTTGCGACTGCTTCCTTTCGGGCCACGTGGAAGAGAAGGTCGTTACCAATAGCCCAGCGTCGATTCAAGACCTCAAAGATAGAATTCGTGAGGCTATCGAGGACATAGGGCAGCCACTTTTCGTTTTAGTTATGGAAAATTTCATTAAAAGGATATGGTCCTATAAGCGAGGTCGTGGTGGTCATTTGCCTGATGTTATTTTCCACTATTAACGGCATAGCTTCTCCTTTATAATGAAATAAACATCTGATCATTTATATTGGAAAATGACATTTTTCTGTGTATATAAAAATAATACCTCTTATTGGAAAACCCTTTATAAAGCGGACAGCGCCTTGTGCGTGCGCGAATTTTACAAAAACGGCATTTCTGCAACTATTTCGCAAAAAAATTTCTGCATTGTTCGAGGTTCACGTCACTTAAATGATGCACCAAGCAGTCCTCTCTCATTCGGAATAAGGTGAAGAAGTTTGAGGAGACCGGTTCAACACTAGGTAGATCAAAATCCGGACGACCAAGGCATAGAGAACGGAAGAGAACGTGGAACAGACTAATCAGTCTGTTCGTGATGATCCCGACCTCTCCATTCGGGAGCGTGCAAGTGCTTTCAACGTGCATAGATCATCGTTGTACCGCATTTCGCTCAAAACCTAAAGCTACACCCCTATACAGGGTGTTCTACAAGCTCTATGACAAACTTGACATGAATATAGGTCTGATTCGTTCTCGTTTTGAAGTTACAAGCATTTGAAAAAATGAATTTCCATGTTTTGATCAAGAAGACCGACATAAAATATCGGTTGATATGGTAATTGACTTTATTTTAATTATTCATTTGACACTTGGCGTACGTTTTGAATAACAATGCATTCTTACACGACTCAGGAATATGCAGATATTGTATTTGAATATGGTAACTCCAGAAGAGCAGCTCGTGAACACCGAAGAAAATATCCTAATAGACAGCAACCTGCTCACACAGTATTTTGTGCATCATTCCGAAGACTTCGAGAAACAGGCAAACCTGTTCCAAAGAAAGCCATTCGGCCAACTGAAGTAAATGTAGAAAATGAGGAAAATGTAATAGATGCTGTCCGTGGCAACCCTTCGATTAGTGTTCGACGTAGAGCTACTAATCTTCATTCATCACCAAATTTCGTATGGCGTGCTTTGAAAGAAGAAATGTTGCATCCATTTCATAGACGAAATGTACAAGCTTTACATGGTGACGATGGGTTACGAAGGTTAGAATTTTGTAAATGGATACTTCAACAAACATACCCAATATTTCAGCAACGTTTCGGTGTAAACGATTGGGGTGGGATTCTCAACAATGATTTGATGCTAGTACATGTTACAAATGACCGTTTAAATGCAGATTTGTATAAAAATTTTTTGGAGCACAACCTTTTTGACTTCATTGATAACTTAGAGCTAAACATTGTAGGAAATATATGGTATCAGCACGATGGTGCACCACCATATAGAGGCAGACAAGTAGTCAGTTGGCTGAATGAACATTTCCCGAATTAATGGATAGGACCAATACAATGGCCACCTCGTTCGCCTGATCTAAATCCCTTAGATTTTATTTATGGGCCCATATGAAACAGCTTGGTTATCATGTTGAAATCGAATCTCATCAACAATTGCTTGATAGAATTCAAGATGCAGCAAACCAAATACGAAACGACCCAAATCTGATCTGCCGAGTAACAGCATCTTTAGTTCATCGATGTGAAGCTTGCATTCAAGCCAAAGGTGGACATTTTGAACAATTTTTATAGTATCAAAATTCCCATTTATAATTATGATTCGAACATGAAAATATAATTTTTCAAATGCTTGTATCTTCTTAACAAAAACGAATCGGATATACGTTCATAGAAAAAAAACGTTCAGAATGAGCACAGCTACCATCTGTCAAAGTTTGTCATAGAGCTTGTAGAACACCCTGTATAATCCGATTGGTGCAAGAACTAAAACCACAGGATGCTATTCAGAGTCTTGAATTCGTTAACCAATCAATTGAGCGCTTACAAATATTTAACATATTATTTTCAGATGAAGCCCATTTTCATCCTAATGGGCTGCACTATTGGAGTGCAAGCAATCCCAAATGTAAGCATCAGAAACCCCCTCATTCGCCAAAAGTAACCGTGTGGGCTGCAATCCCATCGCGAGGAATTATCGGTCCATACTTTTTTGAAGATGAAAGGGAATGTGCTCTTACAGTGAATTCAGAGCGTTATGTTAGGATGTAAGATGAGTTTTTGTTGTCTGAACTGCAAAATTTTCTGGCTATAATCGAAGAACATGGTTCCAGCAGGATGGAGCAACGTCACACACGTCCAATAGATCTCTGCCACGAGTTCGTGAAATTTTTTCCGATTCAACTCCTTCCCTAGACCAGTTAAAACGAAATATTGGCCACGAAATGGGAGCCATCACGACGCCTATCTGCCAATCCGTCATCAGAAATTTTAATGTTAGATTGAATGAACTTGGTGAAAATTCATTCTGAGTAAAAACAATGAACTTCATTTTCCACAAATATTCTGATTCATTCAACAATTGTTTCGCTATACTATGGCTTCCTCAGGATAACATTTCAGTCTTACTTCAAATCAGGTGCACCTACATGAGTCTTTATAGTTCAAAAATATCTTCGGGTTTTCTCTGAAAAATCTCATGTAATCCTGAAGAAGCCACCCTTTGATGAAACAATTGTCGAATGAATTGAAACTACATGTGTTAATTGAAGTCTATTATGCTTCTTAGATCCTTGTATCATCTGTAATCACTTACCCTTATTAATTTTGTATAAGGAACTAGGAGCAAGGCAGGTTCGGCCTTCACATTCTCCATATAAACGACAGGAGCTATGGATATGATCGCCATAACGTTCTCCTTGGCATGATCGGGCATCATCGACGCGTAGACGTATTGTATGGTTCCTCCCATGGAATGGCCAATATATGTCACTTTCATTCCGTCGCCTCTCTTCCTCCTTATGTATTCCAGGGTGACCGGGATATCGAATAGGGCAATTTCGTGAAAACTGCAAGAAAAGGATGCTTTAACTACGGACCTGGCGATTGATGACGTCGTATTATGGAATCTAGGATGTTTCACTAACCTATTGGTTGAAGCAACTCAACTTTTTGTGCGCATATTATAGGGGAACACCGTGCTATCGTTTGGTCCAAATGTCTGTAGTTTTCGATGATTGAGCCGAAAATGGTCTCAAACGACTAGATTGGACTCACTGATGACGAATCCGGTGTCAAAATCGATTCTGTCCGGCCGGATATGGACACGATAACTATCGAACGGAGTGAGATAGCTACTTGAAACTTTCAGGGTTAGTCGCGCATTGGAATGCCGCGGTTAGGTTCGTTAATGGGCCAAATCGGTCGAATAGTTTCGGAGTTCTAACCATTTGAAATTTGAAAGTTATTTATTTTTTCTTTCAGAAACCACTTGAGTGATTGAATTCAAACTTGGCAATAAGGTTGACAATGAAGTCACCCAACTTTAAGCTGAATTTTGTCAGGATCATACTGTCAGTAAATAAAAAAAAAAAAAAATTCCAAATTTTTTTCAAAATTTTTTTTTCCGAAATCCTTCATCATATCCAAGAAAAAGTTCCATTGAAGCTTTATATTTCACAGCAGTGTTCCAAATTTCAGTTCGATACGATCATAAGTTATGGAGATATCGGAAAAAATATGTCAAATTTCGAGTTTTTTTTTCTCGATTCGGTTTAACTCGAGAAATACCGATTCAATCCTGATAAAACTTCGCTGCTAATTGGAAGAGGCTGAAAGACATTTTTATTGGAAATTGTTCTAATGACAAGATCATCACAAATTTAAAAAAAAATTTATGTGATTTTCTTATCTAAGTACTGGATTTCAATTCGATCTGATCTGTATTCTTGGAACACAATAACATCTGGAAGAAACTACTTAGAAACTCTATATTTGTGGAGTAGGTTTGGGGCTTAATTACCAAGGTCGAATTGGTGAATGGGTGAAATCCGCTCAATGATTCCGTAGATATACCCATTCAAAATTTTATTTTTCCAATATTTTCAAAAATACAGATTAGATCGAATTGAAATCCAGTAATTTATCGGAAAAAAATGCAATGCCGTGAAATCAGCATCTTTTGCGCGCATGTTCAAATTCGTTGCGAAGCTACATTGAACATTCGCTGCTGCTTTCACGGCAGTGCTTATCTAGATTTTTGATAGAAAGGCTTGGACCTTAATAACGAAGGCCGAATTCGTGAATAGGTTCAATTCACCCTATGATTCCACAGATCCTTCCCATTAAAAATTAAATTTTTAATATTTCCGAAAATTCGGATTAGATCTGACTGAAATTCAGAACTCCATTGAAAAATTAAAGCTTGAAGATTAATACAGAAATTCGTGACGAAAATAGTATCAGGAAGTCGTTCTAATGACTAAACATCACAACAACAAAGTTGTTCGTCAGCATTTTCAAACTGAAGGTAGTTTTTTCATTGGAGGTATAGAACTTTGAAATGGAATAAAGCAAGGATGAATTTTTAAAATTGACATGAATTTCACCGTACTCAAAAGATAACCTTTTGGCTTTATAATTTGAATATAATTTCTGGCATATGACCGCCACTGCTGGCTGGATGTAATCTTATCTGGAGGTCCAATTTTCAATCACTTTTTCCAACATTTGAAGCCGTATATCGGCAATAACGTGGCGAATGTTGTCGTGCAACTGGTCGATCGTTTCGGGTTTATCGGCGTAGACTAGCGACTTCACATATCCCCACAGAAAATAGTCTAGCGGCGTTGAATCGCACGATCTTGGAGGCCAATTCACGGGAACGTGAAATTATGAGGTTATCAAACGTTTCCTTCAGTGAATCAATTGTGGCACGAGCTGTGTGACACGTTGCGCCGTCTTGATGAAACCACAGCTACTGCACATCATGTTTGTTCAATTGGAAACGAAAGAGTTAATAATCATGGCTCAATAGCGGTCACCATTGACTGTAACGTTCTGGCCAGCATCGTCCAGACCAAGCAATTGGGCGCTCACAAAAATTTAACTTCTTATTATACGATGAAGCTCATTTTCATCTTAATGGGCCCTTAAACAAGCAGAACTCTTGCTATTGGATTGCAACCAATCCCAAATGTAAGCATCAGAAACCCCTTCTTTCGCCAAAAGTGAACGTTCGGGCTGCAATGTCATCGCGAGGAATTATCGGTCCACACTTTTTTGAAGATGACATGGGACGTGGTCTTACAGTGAATTCAGAGCGTTATGTTAGGATGTTAAATGAGTTTTTGTTGCCTGAATTGCAAAATTTTTCTGTCTTCAATCAAAGAATATGGTTTCAGCAGGATGGGGCAACGTCACACACGTCCAATAGATCTCAGCCACGAGTTCATCAAAATTTTCCAGGCAAATTAATATGGAGAATAGGTGACATAAATGGCCGCCACGCAGTCCTGATTTGACTACTATGGACTTTTTCTTGGGGATTTCCTCAAATCTAAAGTCTTCATTGATAAACCACCTTCGCTGGACCAGTTTAACTATTTCGCCACCCAGTGGGAGCCATCACGGAACCTACCCATCAATCCGATATCAGAAATTTTAATGTTAGATTGAATGGAACTCACGAACGCGAGGAAAAACATTAAGACGACATTATTTTCAAGAAATAAATTCCCAAAGAGTGTATTTTAATAATAAATAAATATTCTTTAGATAAACGGCTTATTTTATTTTATCGTTTTTTTGAAATATAAAATTTCTTTCGAGGCACCTTGTATATAGTAACTCACTCACCTGAAGTCCCAGAACTCTGGTTCCGCAGGAGACATACTGACATGTCTCATCGATGCTTCAGAACCTCTGGCGTTGCTCAACCAAACATCATATCCGGCACTTGCGAGGTAAAACGCTGTAATTCATCGGAAATAAATTTCGCTTTGATTCTCCTGTCGGATGAACTCGAATGGCCCATGAAATGAATGAATGTGATATTTCGCCTGAGATGCCGGAACAAGCTGAGGATGAGTTTCTGAGAAAAAAGAGGTTTCTACGTACGTATAGATGTTTTTCCGTGTATCATCCAGAGAGCTGCATTGGAAGCGATACCGTGATGGATTAGAACAGGCGCACTTCCTGCTGTTCCATTTCGGGAAACTAGTCTGAATAAGGTCAAAATATATCCATCTGGAGTGATGACCTTGTGATTTTCTAGGATAAATCCGTATCTTCTGGCTAGGGATTCCTAAAACGAACAATTGCATCCTGTTGTAAGTTTGAAATACAGAGGAGGTTGAAAACCAGAAAAAAAAATTATTTTGCATACAGGGTGATTCCGGAGGAGACCGTCAGATTTTGGGATAAGTTTACACTAGTCAAGACAGTCTCGAACCAATGTTTGGTTTATGGTTGGGGGTCTCTATTGAGAATATACAGGGTGGTTTGTGCGATTCGACCGATTTTACTTTTATCGATAATTTTTGTATGGCTCATTCGATTTCAATGAAATATTCAGCGAAGTACAATATTGATGAGCACATTCACTAATTCCAAAACTTTTTTCAAAATCAACTGTTGCTATTGTGATAATTCCTGAACAATTGTGCAGTTTGAAAAAACTCCCTGTACATCGCATTTCCTAAACTACGCTATCTGTTTACGATTCTTCCATAATGAGTTATTATTCGAGTGTTTTCATTTTCTTTGGCATACTTCTAGTTTTCCGAGAAAATTTTTTCAAAAAGAGACAATGTCGAAATTTCGCTCCAATCGATTCTACTTTTATTAATAACTTTGGTATGGCTCATCCAATTTTGATGAACTTTACAATGTGGAACAATCTGAATGAGTACATTCAATAATTGCAACAATCTCTCAAAATACAGGGTTGTAATTGTGAAAATTTCAGAATTTCAGATTAATTGTGCAGTTGGAAAAAAACACCCTGTACATTGTTTTTTCAAAACTTCCTTATTCGTTTCAGATTCTACAATAGTATGTCATTATTCAGAGGTTTTTTATTTCTCTGGTACAACTCTGGTTTGTCGAGAAATCATTTTTGAAGAAGAGCATAATCGAAATTTGACTCACAAGCAGTGCGAGTATTCCGCACTAGGTAGGAAAACTGTATTGTCCAAGGATGCAAAGTTGTTCGTCACTTCTGTAGTATTATTTTCAAATTCGAAATATATTCTAAATTGAATGATTCCATACAGAATATGACAACTAAATATGAATTTGGAATTTGAAAAGAATATTTCAGAACTAAAGAACTTCTTTTCTTCCTTGGAATATACAGCTTTACTACCTAGTGCAGAATATCTCACTACTTTTGCGCCAAATTTCGATTATGCTCTTCTTCAAACATGTTTTCTCGGAAAACCGGTGGTGTGCCAAAGAAATTAAAAACCTTTGAATAATGACAAAATATTGTAGAATCTGAAACGAATAAGAAAGTTTTGGAAAAGCACAATTAATCTGAAATTCTGAAATTATCACAATTACAACACTGTATTTTGAGAGATTGTAGCAATTATTGAATGTACTCATTCAGATTGTTCTATACTGCAAATTTCATCAAAACTAGATGAGCCATACCAAAGTTATTAATAAAAGTAGAATCGATTGGTACAAAATTTCGACATTGTCTTATTTTGAAAAAATTTTCTCGGAAAACTAGAAGTGTGCCAAAAAAAATGAAAATTCGCTAATAATGACTTATCATAGAAGAATCGTAAACAGATAGCGTAGATTTGTAAACGGAATGTACAGGGTGTTTTTTCAACCTGCACAATTAATCTGGAATTATCACAATAACAACAGTTTATATTGAAAGAAGTTTTGGAATTAGTGAATGTGCTCATCATGTTGCGTTCTACGATAGTTCAAAGAAATGATTATTGTTTTGCCGGAGAGAGAAATGTGAACTGGGGCCACTTTTCCTTCACACAAAGAGGAAATTTAAGTTACACCTTTCACAGTGTGAAGTAAGTCCAATAACGCGAAAAGTATCGAAATTAAGGCAAGCCACCAACGAAATGCACCTTACCTTGTGGTTTCAAGATGATGGGGTAGTTATCAGCAGTCGCAGCTTCTTCTCGAACAGGTCCCACAACAAGACCGCACAATCACCTTTGGCGAGTTTCAAGCTGTTGAAATTCACTGATTATCGTTCACAGCGGAGAAAATCTTTTTGATTTTATCCAGTTTTTTTGAGATTATTGCGTGTTCTAACAAAAGCGTCAAATTTTTAATTATCACACGTGTCTATTCAAAATTGTCTTGAAAAACAGTGTCACATTGCGAGCACCGCGCATACACGCGCATGCTTCCACTCGGCGCAAGACGTTGGCCGGCATATTTATACGAAGGAAACAAAAAAAGGAAACCGAAAGTACCCACAACTGTGAAAGGTCTCTTAAGAGAAAAAAAAATGAAATTAATTCCGTGGATACGGAACATACTCCCCCCCAAGGTGAATATAATGAACCTTAATAACCGCAAAAAAAAAAAAAAAAAAAAAATTAGTGAATACTAAATGGATAGAAGTAATTGTAATTGTAACAATTACACGAAGAGGAAAGAAACTTAAATTTAAAGTATTGGTCAGCGGACATCATCATCAGTAGAACACATTTCCGTTGGTAAAGGACTCAATTTGTTCAGAGGTCGTTGTATTATACCGGATTTGGTTTTAACATCAGCCACCCGACACACTCCATCTAGACCGGGAGTTAATTTAACAATTCGTCCTAGGTCCCACTTCAAGGGAGGTAAATTGTCATCTTTGATAAGTACAAGCGAACCTTCTTTGGGCATATTAGAGGACTTCAACCATTTATTTCTTTGTTGTAAAGTATTTAAGTATTCATTCTTCCATCGACGCCAAAAATGTTGTATCATTTGTTGAATTAGATGCCATCTTTTTAAACGATTTATTTTGACATTCTCATAATTATCATCGGGAACGGCACTCAAGGGTTCTAAAGTTAAGAAGTGCCCGGGAGTTAGCACTGACACATCGTTCGGATCCGAGCTGATTGGGGTGAGCGGTCGAGAATTGAGCACCGCCTCAATCTGAACCAGAAGTGTATAAAATTCTTCGTAATTTAAAATCTGATCCCCGATCACCCTTTTAAGGTGAGTTTTCACGGACCGGACCCCAGCCTCCCATAAACCCCCCATGTGAGGGGCATGACCAGGTAAAAAGTGATGGGTTATAGTCTCAGATTCAGCGCATTTTTGTAGTAACGCATTTAATTCTCTACTCGCACCGATAAAATTACTCCCCCGGTCCGAGTAGAGATGTGAGCATCTCCCCCTCCGTGCCACAAACCTACGCAGGGCGGCAATAAAGGCATCCTTGCTTAAGTCGGAGACCAACTCTACGTGAATGGCCTTAGTCGCCATGCATACAAAAAGGCATACATAGGCTTTTGAAGTTTTAATACCCCGGTGTCGACTCAGGGTTAGTAGGAAAGGGCCGCAAAAATCTACACCCGCATGCAAAAATATTTTGGACGGAGAAACCCGAAAATTCGGCAGATCTCCCATAACAGGCTGGGATAAAGCTGGATTGGTTTTCCAACACTTCACGCATTTTGAAATCTTAGAACGAATAACCTTTCGCGCAGAAAGAATCCAAAACTGTTGCGATAACAGGTAATGCATAGTGGAGATACCTGCATGTAAATATTTCTTATGGAAGAAATCAATAAGTAATTCAACAAGTCTCGATCGTGGGGAAGCAAAAAGGGATGTTTTTTATCGTACGATAACTGCGCATTGGAAAGTCGACCGCCTACTCGGATAAAGCCCTCAGAATCGATGAAGGCACTCAACTTTCTGAAATATTTTGGAAAATTTTTTGTTTCGAATATTTCTTCAAAGTATAATATTTGCGTTCGCTTAACCAAAATTAATGTAGCTTGGTGCAGTTCAGAGTACGCAAACGAATTGCCAACCTTAGATTTCCCTTTAGCGTGATTAATGAATCTCATTATATAACACAAGACCCTTCGAACGAAATCAAAACTTGAATGATTCAAAAGTAATGAATCGATGAAATTTTCGTCATTCACTGTAATGAGAACAGACTTACGTATCTCTTCTTGTGTTTCGAAACGAGGTTCGTATGCCCCGTTTTGGCCCAATTGTAGAAATTCAGGTCCTCGAAACCATAGTTCATTTTTATGAAGTTCAGATGGAAATAATCCGCGAGAGGCTAAGTCTGCAGGATTCTCGTTAGATTTAACATGTGACCAAGAGGATACGTCGATTCTTTCTTGAATAAAAGAAACACGATTCCCAACGAAAGTCTGCCATCTATGTGGAGACGAATTTAACCAAGCAAGTACAATTTCAGAGTCCGTGTAAGCTTGGACTAGCCTGAACTGCAGTTTTTGTTCATAACTTTTCTTGATCCATGTCAAGACCTTGGTGAGAAGTACCGAGCCACACAATTCCAACCGAGGAATGCTCAACTTTTTTGAACACGGCGCTACTTTAGATTTACCACACAAGAAAAAGGTTTCAATTTTGTTTTCATTATTTATGACCCTGCAATACACTACAGCGCCATAACCACGTTCACTGGCGTCACAGAAACCATGCAGTTCTGCCGCCCCATTTCGCGGAATACTGATAAGACGATCAATGCGTAAATGACATAAAAGAGAAAGTTCGTTTTTATACTTGGTCCAAACTCGAATGACTTCATTTGGGGGCTTGGTATCCCAATCTAAGCCTGCCAACCAAATTTTCTGTATTAAATACTTACACATGAATGTTATAGGCGTCAAAAAACCCAAAGGATCGAAGATTCTAGCCAATTCGGACAATAACGTGCGTTTTGTACAACTGCGATCGAGAGGTTGAACGTTAAATTGAAAAGTATCAGTCTTCGGCTCCCAAATAAGTCCCAATATCTTAATTGATACGTTATCCTTTTGATCAAGAGAATGTGTATCCGATGAAATGTGTTCCACAGGTATGCAATTCAAAAATTCCGCGTTATTGCTAGACCACTTCCGCAACTGAAAACCCCCCTTTGCCAACAGACTAGTCAATTCGTCTTTCAACATGAGTGCATTTTCCAGGGAATCACTACCTGTACAAATGTCGTCAACGTAGGTCTCATCTAAAAGCGCAGTTGAAGCTGCAGCGTACATTTTACCTTCATCTTCAACTAATTGGCGAACCGTTCGTAGGGCTAGATAAGGTGCGCAGTTCAACCCAAAACATAAAACTCTAACTCGCAAATCCAATATCTCATCCTCAGGAGAAAAACGAAATACTATGCGTTGATAATCTCTCAAATTGGGATCTACCAAAATCTGGCGATACATTTGTCTTATATCCGCAGTAAAACAAATCATGTGCAAACGAAACTTCAGTAAGAGAGCGCCAATATCGCTTTGTAATTTATTACCGACGTACAAACAGTCATTAAGTGATTCACTAGTTTTTGTCTTCGCGGAAGCGTTAAAAACAACCCTTAATTTTGTCGTAAGATGATCTGGTTTAACAACCGCATGATGAGGTAAATAGAAAAATTTTAACCCATCCTGCGGAGGGTCTACAATTTCCATTTGAGCTAATTCCAGATATTCTCTTATAACAGAGCAATACTGCTCATAAAATGCTGGATGACGCAAAAGACGTCGTTCTAAAGCGTAAAATCGTTGAATTGCCAGCGCACGACTTTGAGGAAAAATCGGATCGGTAACTTTAAAAGGAAGAGGTACGACGTATCTACCTGAGGTGGTTCGATAAACGTTACGCTTAAAAATATCCTCACATTCACTTTCTGGAGGAGAGGTAACTGAGTCAGGTACTGTTTCTACTTCAAAAAACTGTTTCATTAAATTATCCAAAAAATCCTCAGAAACGGTATTAAGGAAAGAATTAACCTGCGAGGCAATCGGTTCGTTATCGATTTTTCCCAACAAGACATATCCGAAAATAGTACGAAGAGCGTTAGGACCCCCGTTGACTCCAGAAATTGTCTCATTCAACAAAAGATTAGCGAACACATCGCAGCCCAACAAAATATCTACTTCACCCGGTACATGGTAATGCGGATCTGCTAGAGGAAGACCCTTCAAATATCCCCACGAAGTATTATCTAATCGATAAGTCGGCATTTTATCACATATCTTGGGCAAGATTACCGCGTCAATTGCCAATACTAAATCTGATTTACCAATAGGTCTAAGTTTGATTTGGGCTATGCCCTTGTTTACGACTTGAGTATTCCCGACACCATTTATAACAACGGAAGAAACCAATCGGGGAATATTTAGAGCGTTATAACATCCTTTTGATATTATAGAAATTTCTGAACCGGAATCTAACAGTGCGCGAAATTTCTTATGTGTCCCATCATATGTTTGCACCTCTACCATCGCCGTCCCTAGTATGACGCAGCGAGATCGAGAACGTGGTGGGGTACGAGCGGTTAAGGAATGTTCTAAGGTAGTGGAAGGGCTGAGCGCCGACGCACCTTCCCGGTTGTGATCTGAAATAACCCCACTTGAATTTGAGACTGGATTTCCCGATTTTTCAGTTTCCCAATGAAGAGTTGTGTGATGTCTTTTACTACCGCATTTGCGACAAGCTGATTTCGATTTACATTTATTCAATGTATGAAGAGAACTCAAGCAAGAAAAACATAAAGTTCGGCTTTTACAAAAAGCATATCTCTCCTGTTGGGTTTTATTCAAATATTCGCTACAAGAATAAATATTATGACCTCCCGAGCACAATACACATTGAGTTGTTTTAGCCTCCTTACGCGTCAAAAAATTATGAGTGGGTTTAGCAAGATATGATGATGATTTTGAAGCCTTGGAACTTGATTTTGGCGTTGGGTTACTTTCAGATATATTTAAAAGTCCATTACAATGTTTTTCTAGAAATGTGAACAGAGTTTCATATTCAGGAATAGATGTAGAACCATGTTCCCTCTCGAATGCCCTAGCGGTTTCCGGATCCAAGCGTGATAACAACATATGAGTCAGAACGAAATCGCACTTTATGTCAATATTCATATTCTTCAAACTTTGTAAATTTATAGAAAATATGTCCAATAACTTCCGCAGTGATTGAGGATTTTCTGTCTTTAAGGGAGCGAAATTTTCTATCGGCAACCAATAAGCGCGGGCTTGAGCTCGAGGATTGGTGTAACGTGTCACCAAAGTTTCATAAGCGGTTTTATAATTCTCGGTTGTGGCTTTCAGATGTTTTATTAATTCTAAGGGCGTACCAGTCAACGAAGAAAGCAAATAATTGAATTTTTCTACGGGCTTGAGCATTGAATTAGTATGAACTAAAGCATCGAACATGTCCCTGAACCCAGGAAAATCCCTAATATCTCCGGAAAACCGTTGCAAATCGATCTGCGGCAATTTTACATGCGGAATATCAGCATTATTAGGTTGACCAACCGAAGAGCCCGCATAGTTCAAATGAGACACTACATCGAATAATTCCGAATAAATGGATTTAATGTCGTAAAACATCTCTAAGAAGTCACTTTTAACCGAATCTTCGGCGTCCAGGTCTGCCTCTTTATCCGTTGCTAATAACGATAGAACGGTACTGTGACATCTATTAAACTCCTCACTTAAATCCTTGAGAGAAGAATATCGAACTTGGAATTTGATTCGAAATTCAGCGTCCCTTTTGGCGGAAAGGGCCAAGTTATGAATAACCTGCATTTCTTTCACACAACTGAGTCTTAAGGCTATCACCTTTCGTAACTTATCCGCCATTTCGTATGTGTAAATATATCAATATTTTGTGCAAACACCTCTGAACAAACGGAATTTATGTCAAGTGATAATTATTGTTGAAACGTCAACCTTTCAAAACAATGCGCATTAATGAAAAAGTTGCCCACCTAGAACCGATGTCGTCTGACCATACACATATGTCGCGGAGATATGAAAATCAAGATGGCCAACAAACTAAGGAAATTTATTTCAATTCTGATCAATCGAAATTTTTTGAAATGAATGTGTCAACTTTCGACTAAATGAATGAAAAATACCTCCAAATTCACCTAAGCGTGAATCTGAAGAGATCAACGATCAGCGCGTAGTGAAACTTCAACAGCAAAAAAATTAGGAATGAAATTGATTTAATGGCAAAGACAAAAAAATCCTATTTCAGCGAAATTTGAAGGAAAAGAGGCCTTAATATCCGGCTCGAAGGACCATGTTGCGTTCTACGATAGTTCAAAGAAATGATTATTGTTTTGCCGGAGAGAGAAATGTGAACTGGGGCCACTTTTCCTTCACACAAAGAGGAAATTTAAGTTACACCTTTCACAGTGTGAAGTAAGTCCAATAACGCGAAAAGTATCGAAATTAAGGCAAGCCACCAACGAAATGCACCTTACCTTGTGGTTTCAAGATGATGGGGTAGTTATCAGCAGTCGCAGCTTCTTCTCGAACAGGTCCCACAACAAGACCGCACAATCACCTTTGGCGAGTTTCAAGCTGTTGAAATTCACTGATTATCGTTCACAGCGGAGAAAATCTTTTTGATTTTATCCAGTTTTTTTGAGATTATTGCGTGTTCTAACAAAAGCGTCAAATTTTTAATTATCACACGTGTCTATTCAAAATTGTCTTGAAAAACAGTGTCACATTGCGAGCACCGCGCATACACGCGCATGCTTCCACTCGGCGCAAGACGTTGGCCGGCATATTTATACGAAGGAAACAAAAAAAGGAAACCGAAAGTACCCACAACTGTGAAAGGTCTCTTAAGAGAAAAAAAAATGAAATTAATTCCGTGGATACGGATACTTCGCTGAAAATTTCATTGAACTCGAAGGAGCCATGCATTATCAATAAGTGTAAAATCAGTCGAATCGGACAAATCACCCTGTATATCCTCCATAGAGACCCCCAACCATAAACCAAACATTGTTTCGAGACTGTCTTGACTAGTGTTAACTTATCCTAAAATCTGACGGTCTCCTCCGGAATCACCCTGTATAGTACATCATCATCCGTCATCTAGTTACTGAGCTTCATTATGGCCGGATCAGTATTCTTTGAGTTATTCCAGTAACATCAACCATATCGAGCACAAAACCATGAATTCGATGTATGTTTTTCCCATCTCTGCGGAAATTGTAATTTCAAAATTCAAATTCGAGGTTTGTGTAGGATAATTCCGAAATGTTATGAAGTCTGAAAAAATATTCCATCATAACTTCCGAAATTTTTCCTTTCAAGATGCACTCAATACACGACCAAAATTTGATGAAGACCATAATAATAATAATAATAATAATAACCTTTATTCAATTCATAGGACATTTGAATGTACAAGAATAAATGTCAAAAAAAAAGCATAAAAGTTAAAGGGTTACATTCATTTCCCTTTTAGGGAAATCCATAAATTCTTCTATATTATATGGTTCACATTTCATTATAAATTCATCTAATTTTTTAATAAACAAAATTTCCCTATTTACATTACGAAATTGCTTTGGTAGGACATTATACAATTCAATACACATATACATAGCATTATTGTGGGTCACAGTTAAAGAGTGTACTGGATAGAGATATTGATCAATTTGCCTTGTTTTTAAATTATTATTTTTGAACTTCTCGAATAATTCTTTGTGCTGCAGAAGAAACTTTATGCAATTATAAATGTAAAGTCCAGTCAAGGTATGTATTCTGTGAGCACGGAAAACACCCCTGCATATTTATACAATTATTAAAATTCTGATTTCTCTGTAATAGGTGTGATTGAGAGTGGATTCAGATTCATAAATCGAAAGATAAAAGATGAAACACCGATTCTAATATTATTTTGTATTGTATTTCATTATGTTAACGTTTTAATCATACACCAGTTGATGATTCAATTTATTACTCAAACGTTGTACATCGAAGATGAAAAAATCTAGAAAAGCATTGCCGTGAAGGCAGCAGCTTTTGCGCGCAGGTTCAATGTAGATCACCGCTTTGGCAACGAATTTGAACTTGGATGCGGAAGCTGCTGTTATTCACGGCAGTGATTTCTAGATTTTTTTTCGATAAATGACTGGATTTCAATTCGATCTAATCTGTATTCTTTGAAATATTGGAAAAATAAAATTTTGAATGGGTATATCTACGGAATCATTGGGCGGATTTCACCCATTGACCAATTCGACCTTCGTAATTAAGCTCCAAACCTACTCTACAAATATCGAGTTTCTAAGTCGTTTCTTGCGGAAGTTATTGTGTTTATGCAGTCGGCCGTTAGATCAGATCGAATTGAAATCCAGTACTTCATGAAAAAATTACAGTGCGAAGGTTCATACAGAATTTAATGAGTAGGATATGATAAGAAAATCACAGAAATTTTTTTTTCAAATTGTTATTATGACATGATCATCACGAAATTTCGCATAAAGTTGTCTCTCAGCATCTCCAAACTAGCTGCGATGTTTTATCAGGATTGCATCAATATTTCTCGAGTTACACCTAAAAAAGCAACGAAATCGATAAAAAAACCTCGAAATTTGACATATTTTTTCCCGATATCTCCAAAACTTATGATCGTATCGAACTGAAATTTGGTACACTGCTGTGAAATATGAAGCTCAAAAAGAAATATTTTTCTGGATATGATAAACGGTTTCCGGAAAAAAAAATTTTTTGAAGAAAGTTTTGGAAAATTTTTTTTTTTAATTTACTGACTGTATGATCCTGACAAAATTTGGCTCAAAGTTGCGCGCTGTTATGCTCCACCTACTTGCCATGTTTGAATTCAATCGCTCAAGTAGTTTCTGAAATAAAAAATAAATAACTTCAAAATTTCAAGTGGCTATAACTCCGAAACTATTCAACCGATTCGGCCCATTATCAAACTTAACCGCGGCATTCCAATGCGCGACCTAACGTGAAAGCTTGAAGTTACTAGCTCATTCCCTTCGACAGTTATCGTGTCCATGGCTGGCCGGAGAGAATCGATTTTGACACCGGATTCGTCATCAGTGAGTCAAATCTAGTCGTTTGAGACCACTTTCGGCTCAATCATCGAAAATTACAGACAATTGGACGAAACAACAGCACGCTGTTCCCCCTGAACATGCGCTCAATAATATCATAATGGACATTTAAAATTTTGTAGATATAGAAAGAGAATATGTAAAATTTTATGGTTTATTTCTTGGAATCGTTCTCATTTCTGGAATCTGGAGATTCGAGCAAAAGGATAGCATGGTATTTCCTAGAAAATGAGCATAAAAATTCATCGAAAATTGTGGACTTGGTTCAGATTACTCTTTAAACCAACTGCTGTCCATATTTGACGAGAGGTACACATCGGAAGAGAAAAAAGTCCGTTGAATCAGTCTTTCTTGAGTTATACTGAAAAAAAAAATGATATCTGGAAAAACCACGAAATTTTACATAGTTTTTCCCAATATCTGCGAAAAAGATATTCGTATCGAATCTTTATTTGGTACACTGCCTTGCAATGAAGAGATCAAGGTTCGAGCAAAATATTTTTTGAATATGATCAAAAGTTTCTCGAAAAATTTTTTTTCCTAAAAAATTTTGAAGAAATTTTTCTTTAAATGAGTGGACATACGATCCCAAGGAAATTCAGCTCGAAGTTGCGCATCGTTATGCTCCAACTAACTATTAAGTTTCGATCCATCTGCTCTAGTAGTTCCTGAAATATCAGGAAAATAACTTCAAAATTTTGAATGGCTATCACTCCAAAACCATTTGGCCGATTCGGCCCATTAACAAACTCAATGGCGGCACTTCGATGCGCAAAATACCCTTAAAGATTCAAGTTGCTAGCTCGTTCTGTTCGACATTCATCGTGTCCACGGACGGCTGGCCGGCCGGACGGTCAGAATCGATTTCGACACCGGATTCGTCATCAGTGAGCCCGACCTAGTAGTTTGAGATCATTTTCGACTCGAAATTCGAAAATTACAAACATTTGAACAAAACGATATCACGCTGTTGCGCTAGAACATGCGCGCAAAAATGATTCTGTTGTTTCAAAATACTAATGATGATGAATGGTTGGATTTGCTAATTATCCCTCATTCATAAATGGCCAAGTAAAAAAGTGAACAGTTTTTAATTATAGTTATAATTATTTGTTTTTCACATAACTTCTTTTCTGAAAGTAGTTCGATAATATGCTCTTACTAGTTTTAAAACTACTTTGATGTTCGTACTTTGAAGGTGGACTTTCCATCGGGTCAAACATAATGATGTTTATGGAAAAGTCATGTAACATAGGGATCTACCAGCAAATTGGCATTCTAACCTTCGATTGTCCGAATAGTCTCTAATCGATTATATTTACCGCAATTATAATGATGTTAGGTTATTAATACAAATGTTACAAAGTGTCAATTTTTCGAATCTTAATGCTACAAGGAAATACATCTAATCATTCCATAATTACCGCAGGAAGCATTATCATGCAAAACGATTTCATCATCGATGTTTATGATTTGCTGTTAAATTTGAGTTGAAAACAAAAGCAGTTGGAACACTCTCAGACGGTCAGGTTTTTTGATGAGCCGTGGGATAACTGGGGCCTACAAGAATAGTTTTGATTTAATACTATTAATTAACAGTCATTAAAGCATTGATCTAAGGGTAACGGTCAGTTGGAGAAAAAATTACAACTCAAAAGAAAAATGGAAGTGAATAATTATTTGAGTACCCATGATTAATTCGATCGGTTTTGAATAAAAATTATGTGCCATTGAAAGCGTAGGTTTATTGCGAATCATTTGTTGAATATTGCGCCAATTTTATCTTCAGCAAAATATTGCATTATAGAGACAGGGCATGGCTACTCAAAAACATCCTCTGTCCACAAGACTGCAAACAGTTCTTTTCATAGATTTCAGTACAAGGATTTTTGGAAGGTAGGTACTTCAAGTTAATGTATTTTGTGTGTCTTACTATTTTGTTAATTTTAACCTGGACCTGTTGGTTTGTAAATGTGTATTTCCCTAATAGTACCTCTTCATATTCGAATATGTTCGTTCGTACGGCATGCCCAGTAGGAAATAAATAACTTATCTCATCAAGAGTCCGCACAATTTATCATCGCAACTCAAATGCATCAAATCGATTTTATCATATTTTATACTTGGGCGATGAACACTCTATTTAGGATATGCAAATTTTATTGAATGAATTGATACATACGATACTTTTTGGTCCGTTGGGATCTTATATGGTAGTAATTTTCGATCCTCTCATATTTTGTATCTAACTAGTGAATACTCTGTAAAAGAATACATTTCTATTGTGTGCATTGATTAATACCTCGTTCATCAATCTCTTGATCTTATGACAATCTAATATTTGCAAGACACTTATATAAGGCATTCTCAAACATTCTTCGCATTCAAATCGTAAACTCCGACATTATTATCAATTTTCAATTTTTTTTGGGCTTCCACTACCAATGTGTGCAACGAAACTATTAAAAATGAAAGAAAATGTTTTTTTTAATGGAAAACAACCTTGCGGGTTGCAGGATTGAACACTTTTTCAAGGGCAGTTTTTTGGAAAAAAGATTGTCTCATGAACAATACAGGTATAAAATAAACGATAAACAAAGCAAACTGTGACGTTTCAGATTGGAACACTTTCATCAGACAAACGAGAAATCTTCAATTTTTCTGTTCAAATTATCTGATTCCGACATCAGTAAGAGGTTTTCCAATAAGAGGTGGTATTTTGAATAACCTGCTATTTCGGTAGATGTCACTTTTGAAGCTGTCATTTTTTGACATTTGACAAGTAGAAACTACGCCATTAATAAAAACGGAACGATACACGCTTCAACAACGCTTTGAAATTATTAAAATTCACTATAAAAATGGTGAAAATTTGGCAGAGACGGTTCGTAAAACTCGAACATTTTTGGGTCGTCGTGAAGCACCTTGTCGGACAGCAATGAAGAAATCGGTGAAAAATTCGAGCTGTTGGGACAAGTTAGTGATGTGAAGAATAAAACCCGTGCACGTCGCTCAAGAAGAGCCGAGAATATTGCTGCTGTAGCTGAAAGTGTTGAAGAAAACCCAGGTTTGTCCATTCCTCGTCGTTCTTTGGAATTAGGCTTTCCACAAACGTCATAACACCGTATTTTGCATGAAGATTTGGATCTTAAGGCTTATAAAGTTCAGTTAACACAAGAACTCAAGCCGGCCGATCATCAACAACGTCGTGTCTTTGCTGATTGGGTCGTTGAAATGCATGAAAATGTTCCGGAATTCCATCGAAAAATCATCTCGAGTGATGAGGCCCATTTTCACCTCGGTGGCTTCGTCAACAAGCAAAATTGTCGCATTTGAGGCTCAGTAAACCCGAGAGTTATTATTGAAAAGCCTCTCTATTCTCAACGTGTGACTGTTTGGTGCGGTTTATGGTCCGGCGGAGTCATTGGACCTAACTTTTTCGAAAATTAGGCTGCAGCAACAGTAACGTGAATGGATTGCGCTATCGAGATTTTTTAAGGCTGGAATTGGATGGTATTGATCTGGACAACATTTACTTTCAACAAGACGGCGCTACGGGCCACACAAGCAACGAAATCATTGATCTTCTGCGGGAAAAGTTTCCGGACCGTGTTATCTCCCGAAGAGGTGATCACAATCACCAAGATCTTGTGATTTAACACCTTGCGACTTCTTCTTTCGGGGCCACGTGAAAGAGAAGGTCTACGCCAATATAGCCCAGCGTCAATTCAAGACCTCAAAGATGGAATTCATGAGGCTATCGAGGACATAGGGTAGCCACTTTGCGATTTGGTTATGGAAAATTTCATTAAAAGGTTATGGTCCTGCAAGCGTGGTCGTGGTGGTCATTTGCCTGATATTATTTTCCACTATTAACGGTATAGCTTCTTCTCCATAATGAAATGAACATCCGATCGTTTATATTGAAAAATGGCATTTTTCTTTGGATATCAAAATAACACCTTATATTGGAATTAAATCGGATACTTTTTGGTCCATTGGGATCTTGAATTGTAGTAATTTTCGATCCTCTCATATTTTGTTCCTAACAAGTGAACACTCTGTAAAAGAATCCATTTCTATTGTGTGCATTGATGAATACTTCGTTCATAAATCTCTTGATTTTATGACAATTTAATATTTGCAAGCCACCTATATAAGACATTCTCAAACATTCTTTGCACTCAAGTTGTAAACTCTGACTCAAGTATGATTTTTCAATTTTTTTGGGTTTCCACTCTCAATGTCTGAAACAAAACTATCAAAAATTAAAGAATTTTTCTTTATGGAAAACACTCTTGCCGGTTGCAGGATTGAACAATTTTTCAGGGGAATTTTTTTGGAAAATATATTGCCTCATGAACAATATAGGTATAAAATAAACGATAATCAAAGCAAACTGTGACATTTCAGATTGAAACTCTGACACTTTCATCAGACAAACGAGAAAATTGTTAGAATTATTTTCTTTCAATGTTCAATATTTTAAGTGAATTCAGCCAAATAGGGTCCATTTTTACAGAACAATGAGCAAAATTACTCTTACATTTAACAAATTCAAGAGGAATCTTCAATTTTTCTCTCCAAATCATCTGATTCCGACATCAGTAGTTTGTATTGTCCCAATCTATTTAATTATTATATTAAGTAGTTATGTTTCAGATGTTGGGAGTGAAAACCGAAAAAGAAACTAAAAACTGATGCAAAATCCTCCCAAAATAAGCTTTAATCGATACTAATATCAGTTTTAGTGGGGATATTGGAACTTGGGATTTGTGTATTTCAAATCGTTCCGTATTGATAAAACTACTTTTTTTGAAAATAGTTTCGGAAAATGTCATTAACGTGGTTACTATCACGACCATTGGAAAATAAGTTTTTTGAATTTTTCACATAATTTGTGCAGATGAAATATAAGCATTCAATGTATTTCTAGGAAACTGATGGCTATAGGTATTTTTTGATCGTGGAAGTAATTCGAGAATGAACTTCCTGGGAGTTCATATTTTTGAAATAGGACAATCTGGGTTCCGATTGTTACCAAACAAAATTCTACATCTAATCAGCATCAGAAAGATCCTGAAAACTCGAATAATCCCCAAATCATCCATGTATAATGTATTTTTCAAAAATAGAGCGTTATTCTATTTACTAGTTCATTCATGGTATTCCAACTTCGAATCTACTTCGAAAAGTCCGAGTTTTATGACTTCCATAGTCATTCTGTTTGAAATTGACTGGATGGGATAAATTTGGCCCCAAAATTTTCATAGTTAAGACAGAAGTTTAGCTCCTACTTCCCTCAAAAAAGCTCACAAAAAATACTGATCCTACTTACAGGCTTAGCATTGACATCCGGATTGTACCAGCACCTTTTATTAGTCCTGATAGTCCCATAGTCCTCGAAGGTGGGACACACATTATTGGGCTTCTGTCCTTGTACTACCCACGCCGCAAGTGGTAAACACAAGAACACCCAAAGGAGGAACATTTTACACGACAAACTTCCAAAGAATAACCGGCGAATTTAAATTAAGCACTGATAAAATAGCAATCAAAACCAGTTTCAATCAACGATAGTCCACCACTATTTTTGATGGTTCTGACGAATAAAAACAGGTGTTTGCCTCGTCTGTGCGGAGTGATTTTCAACGTCAAGGATTCGATTTTTTCAACGAGAATCGCTTCCTTTATGCGTCGCGGAAAAAGACTGTTTATATCGAATTCGATGCAAATTCGGTTTGGAATAATTTCCTGAGAGACTGAGTTAAGTTGATGATTAATTACTGATGTTGATAGGTTTTTAATTTATCATTTCGAGGACTTAGTGAATCTATTGTAATTGTTTTGTTCCGGTTTAACTAGTTTCGACGAATCAAAACAAGTTTCATGAAATATTCGGTTTTAAATATATGAAAGTACATCGCACATTACCCAACATATAATTTTTTTACGCTCTTCTTTCAGGAAACAAGAATTAAATATGAGCAAATGAAAATTACTCTGTTCACTATGTCAATAATTTTTTCATTGACTCCTTCTTTTTATGGATCAGTGGACAACAATTAGCAACATTTTAGACGATTTGTCTTCAATTTGGTTTTCGTACATTGGCAACTTCTCAATATTTCATGATTTTTGCTCACTTGTTCAGGGGAAGAGCCTACTATCGCTCAACTCTCTATGATTTTGGAAAACGGTTTCAAACGACTAGTGTGGACTGACCCGAGACCCTATTCTTGAATGCGGGTCGCATCATTAGTTAATTTTGAGAAAAAAGTCAAAATTTGATTGGAAAAGAATTATATGTTCATCTTATTTCGTTGGAGTCAAGCGCTAAATTTCAAGGCAAACTTCACGTTGGTCCGATTTTCATAGAAATTCTGCATAAAGTTGAATATAAGCCTTCTACAACAAGTTGCCAAGTTCATCATGATTAAGTAAGTTGTTTTTGAATTATTCCGAAAAAAAAAAATTTTCGGAAAAAATTTTGAAAAATTTTTTTCTCGAAATTCACTGACAGTTCCATCTCAACAAATTTCTTTCAGGGTTGAGACCCATTTTGGTCCAACCTACTACGAAGTAACAGTTCAATCGCTGAAGCACTATCTGAAGTATTAGGAAAATAATCCAAATTGTTCGAATTACTGTAACTACGAAACTATCAGGCCGATTCGTCCCACTAACGAACTCTAGCGCCGCAGTCCGATGCCCGAATTACTCTTAAGGTTTCTAGTCGCTAGCTTGTTATGTTCGACAGTTATTGTGTCGTCTGACAGACAACCGGACAGAATCGTTTTTGACGACGGATTCATCATCAGTGATTTCAATCCAGCCATTCGTTAGTTTTTGGGATAAAATTAGAATCTTACAGACATTTGGACGGAACGATAATGGGCTGTTTCCCAGAATATGCCCGAAAAAAGTAAATTTCTTCAGAAAGTGCTACGTAACAGCGAATTTAGAAATGCGTGTAAAAACTGCTGGCTTGACTTGAGTTTTTTCAAAATTTGTTTCCAGGGCTTCTATCTTCATCGACCAAAAATTCCTTTTATTGAATATCCAAACACTTTCTTAGATTCAATTTGATTTTTTTTATTATTTGACACGATTGACTAGTCTTATCGGTTCCATTCACAGCATTCAGGTTTAGAATTTCATTCACATCAGATTGTTAATGATTATGACAAATTATAGAGTATCCATTAATCGATATTCTTATTTCACTCCATGAGATGCAGTCAGCCTTACCCTATATTCTGAGACCTTGCAATTTTGTATGCCTATGGTAAACAACAAACTTCCATATTGTCTCCCGAAGAAATTATAAATTACGTACTTTTATGGTGTATCATATAAGTTCAATGGCAACAGGTAAAGCAATTCACAAATTAGATGCAGAACCGGATCAGCCCAACAGAAATCCATCGACTGTTGAAACTACAGCTGCGAATTTCACACGGAGTTTGATACAATTTCTCCAATTCACGTTGTAATTCAACTATATATTTTAATATATGTCACAAGTTTTTCAATTTATTCCCGATATTTTGTTGGATTTCTAGTGTAAAATATCCAATTATGGATCTATGGGAGATGATTCCCCAATATAAAGGGGCCTGTAGCGTTCTTCGTTTATCTGAGGATCTGAAAAATCATCGCTTGGAAGACCGGACCTGGTCGAAAGACTCTCCCGGTCAGAGAGCAAATGTAGGTAATTTTATTTACTGTTTTCTGCTGGTTGTCTGTCCCTCTTTCTGTTTCAGATAATATGTCAAGATATTTTGTCAAAATAAATTCAAGATGACGAAAAAATTATTTTCCAATGAAAAAGATGCCATCCATGTTCTTCAAACAAATTACAACACTTATACGGGGGGACAGAGTTTTTGCTGAGGTTTTTGTCTGTGCTCTTGTATCGTATGGAAAAATGTATGGTACCCCGTTTATATTTCCTCTGCTAACACTTTAATATACCAAAGAATGTAATGCTCGTTCTCAAAAGATCATAAATAGGTATATATATTTAACCGAACTCAAAAATTCCTTATGTAGCTTCACCACCATTCTGAACTAGCAATTCCTACAAGCTGTGCGTCAGAAACATAATCGTTTCTTCCGATTGCTATCACAATTTTACAATTCGCGGATTTTGATTGAATCGGAATTAAGAATAGTTGAATCAAGACAAAAGTTTGAATTGTTCGAAGCAGGGTAGATCACCACATACGTCACAGGTTACAGCACGATTCGACGATGGATACAGCCGACGCTGTCCGTTGGCTTGGTAGAGTGAAAAGATCATGAGACAAAGTACACTAGCTCCACTGATACCGTTATGTGTGTTCATTGTGAACTGGCACTATTTTCGTTGTGAAAAGGTTGGAATTTAGAGAAGCGACAGATAACCAGTGCAGTGCATAAAATGAAGTTACCTTCTGTGATGATTATGCGTAATAGTAGTGCATTCTGCGTAAAGTATGATCGTGGACATCTGTTGTCTCTGGTTCCATTCTGTTATATAAGTAGGCTAGTCAGTAAAAAAATTGCCCACTATCTTACAGTTCATTCCTTTATTTGAACTAATAGAATTTTTTTTCATGTCGACTTTGGAAAAACTTCACGACAAATCATCATAACCACATAGCAAACGAAGGAAGCATAGAATTCTGCCATCTTGGATCCGCGTGAACTCATCTATTATATATTTGTATTCCGTGAAAATCATAGAACTAATTGAACTACACTAACTATTATCTGTGACTACAATCAACTACACTTAGCAGCACACAAACCTGCTCTACAAATATCGAGTTTCTAAGTTTTTTTTTTCTGAATTTAATGTGTTTGCCTAACGGCTGACCGTCAACACAATAATTCAAGAATTCTGAAACGAGAATTGGAAAATCACTAGATCTTTAGTCAGGAAAATGTGTGAACTCATCCTGCTACGCCACTGGTTCTCGCGGTAGATGAACATATGTACTGAATGCGAGTCGATAGAGCATGGAGACGATGGAACCTCCCAATCAGTTGCTCACCTCGATCAAGCACCACTTTTCTTTATCGGACATCAAGTTTTGTAGAGTGCAATAAATATTCACGATAATTCTCGAATCTCAATTGTCCTTGTGATACCTTTCAAAATTTTGATCTGCGAAATATCCGATAAACGGATATTAATTATTTTTCTGTCGATCCTATTGTTTTACAGCAAATTGAACATAAGTTGCAAAGAAAAATGAAAAGAACTAAAATTTTTCTTGAAGAGAATGATGATTCACTCATTTTCAGCAGCCTGTTAATTACACTTAGGAAAAAGTTTCTGAACGATTTTGCCCAACAGTGAGATACGAGTCTAATTGAAAAACTAACAGAAAATCACTTGAATTCTAAGATACTGAACATGTCAGTTATGTCCCTAACAAGATAATACATAGAATGTATCCAATCGAAAAAATGTAAGGAGTGATTCTGAGGAAAAAATTAAGGTAGGTATTTGGTATGAAATTTTTTGAAACACAATTTACACCTCTCGATAGATTAACAAAAAAAAATGTTTTTTTTTAACCTATACAGGGTGAGTCTTTGACCTTGCAGAATATTTCAACAGAATATTCATGCAGCCAAAAGAAACACTTTTTTCCCTTACCATTTTTTCCGATTCGGCTTGGTTAGTAAGATACAGACTGTTGAAAATCCATAAAAAAATTTAATTTTCGATTATATCTCGCGAACGATCCCATCGAATGAGATGATTTTTGGAATATAGTTTTTTATTGATACTATGAATGTTCCTGAATTACATAATTTCATCCACATCCTCCAGTTTCTTCAATATGACCATAACATTTCATAAAAATACCAGAAATTCAAAGAATCCAACTTTTAAAAATGATTTGAATGCTATTCAACGAATTTTTGACCATTTTGGAAAGTAAAAGTATTCCTTATTTTTTTTCGTATGATGCGCCGTTTTCGAGTAATCTGAAATTCAAAAATAAAAAATATCTGTGAAATTCCGAGAATTGGGTACTTCGGCTGAATGCAACTCTGTTCGAAAAATTCACAGAATTCAATATTTCCGCGTTGCCACTTCTAAAAGTTGAGAATGGAAGCCTAGCATTTTTCATTTGGAATGATTTGTAAGCGGAGTAGCCGACTTTGGCCAATTCACAATGGACGTAACCGTAAGAATCCCGCAACTCGTGCGTAAAAATCAAAGAGGAAACTACAAAATTCATAAGTACCAAAATCTTTACAATAGGTTCAACTTTGCTTTTGACTTTGACCATAAGTCGAATGCAGTTCTATTCCTTTTCCTTATGATTTCTGTTGTTTAATTCTTACACTTTATGTATAAGTTAATTTACGGTTAAGTTATGTCCATTATAAATTGGCTGTTAGTTCGAAAGTGGAGTAATATGAATAAGCTCACATCAACTTCTACAATTTAAATACTCCTAATGTTCCCCAAATTTCTTGAAATTATGTACCGAACTTTGATAGTATTTATTTTGAGGTATTCTTCAAATGCGCTTTCATAACCAAACAACCCATGGTGGAAGAAAACCACTCTGAACAAAGAACATTGTTCTTTATTCAAAGGAATACCACCATGACATAACCTTGAAACCACGGAGCCACAGATTTATAGTTCAGTTCAGAATCATAGACTTTACAAGTGTATACATAGAATAATCATATTGTGTGTTGTTTGATTTCGAAGAGTTCTTTCTTTCTGTTCGTTAATTTGGCAACGTTTGTACGTTCATAGATAAATGAGGTACATCTGTTAAATTTATTTATGAAAATGAAAGTTTGAATGGGTTATGTCTGAATCTGATAATTGGAGAAAATGAAATAAAACAAAAAAAATTAATAATTACGAATTGAACATGAATCTCAGAGCTGGTATGAGTGATAGCTAGATGAATTCCTCATTATCGAAAATGAAACCAAGAGAAGAATATTCAACTTTTATCGCCAACGAAATTTGGAATACCTAACTTGTTTATTGTACTATAAACACAACTTTTTTCACCAACTGGAATGTAAAAAGTAAGTTGACGATTGTTTTCATAACAGAGTTGCTTGATTCGAAGATTTGAATGGTATATCTTGGGCTTGGAAAAACTTCAGTGTCCAGGTTTCCAGGGGCGGCTAGCCTATTATGAAAATTTATAAAGCCTATATCTTTTTATCTAGGCCGGATTGGAAAAAATGGTAGTGGACAAATGTTTTTTTTTCAGCTTCAGGAATCTTCTGTTAAAATATTCTGCAAGGTCAAAGACTCACCCTGTATATTAAGCTGAAGACACGAAAGCTAGTAAATATTAGTTGTCAATCAAACTACGCATTTTGGAATGTTTTCTAAGTGTGTTTAGAAGGGGTTCAAATAGTCAACCCCTGAGATATTTTTTCGTACAACTTTTTTTGGATTGAATGTTCCTAAAGAAAACATGGCTTAAAAGCCCAATTTATTTATTTATTTAAACAATGAACAAAAACTGGTCGAGTATCGACCATACAATAACAATAAATTTTATTAAACTGACCGCCTTCAGCTTCGATAGAAGCAAACTCTTCTCCTCATTGAAATGCGTATGCGATGTAATATGGCTGCTGACTTTTTTATCGTTTCACACCCTGCTGCAATGCGGTTTCCAGATCATCGATATTTTTTTCTCGTAAATGCTTAAGTTTTCGAAAAAAATCGTGGAAATAAAGAGTTAGTTAATGAATTAGGATGTGGTTTCAACAGGAAAATGTGTATCCAAAATAAAGTTGTTGAAACAATATCTCAGGGGTTGACTATTTCAACCCTATCCAAGCATACTTCAGGGTTGAAAAATTCCGAAATGTGTAGTTTTATCAACAAATAATTTTAACCAACTTTAGTGTCTTGAGCTTGATATACAGGGAAAATATAAAAGAGAAACATTTTTTTTTGTTAATCTTCGGCGGGGTGTAACTTTTCCAGGAGGGGGTAATTCAAAAAATTCCATACCGAATACCCACCTTAATTTTTATCATGGAATCACCCCTCAAAATTTTCGGTGTTATTCAGATACACCCTGTACACGCTGAAATTACTGAGCGGAAAAAAGCGTCTGAGAAACACAGGTGCATTTCATGAACTCCAGCTCGTTAGAAAAGAGTCGGATAAGACCTTATTCTAAGCATTGTATAAATACAATGCTCCAAGTTAATGATACTGTCTTTTGAAATTATCCAACTCACTTCACATCTTGCAAAAAGCTGACTGCCCCAAGGCGTCTTATTATTATTTGTGAAATTCAGATACTGTGTCTTATTTGGTAATATTATCACGTAATTCGAAGTGTAGATGCAAAACTCAACAACATTGGCTACAATTTCAGTTTTATCCGACACTTGTGTTTGGAGAAAATGAAAAAGAAATATATGTCAAATTGCGTTGCTTTTTGAATTTTAGGATTTTTCCTCAATATCTCTAGAAGACATGATGCGAACACACTTGCGCTTAGTCGTAAGTTACAGACTACTGTCGAGCAACTTAATAGAGAATTTCGTGGGGATTGTTCAGAAAGCAAATTGAAATGAAATGATTTGAAAATTTTCCAGTTTTTCTCGAACATTCGAATTCATCAATGTTGTGTATTTTTCGAATAAATATTTTTCCTTTGAATTTCCACCCTTCAAAATTGACCATATGATGCGAAACTTTCTGTAGAATCCGATTATTATTCTCAGTTTTCGGATTAGTGACTGATGATTATTTCCAAATTGTTCCAATTCTTCAGAAAAATGACCAAAAACAAAAAGCTCTGAATACATCATGGAAGTAGTGCCAAGGATATGTCGGGAAGAGTGAAACGAAAATTGAAGAATATCAATGTTATACCGGAAAACATGATTTGTCACTGTTTATAAATTATTTTTCTGCAATGGGGGTTTTGCCTGAATTTGTATTATTACTGCAAATGCAAATTTGACTATTAGTATTGTGGGTTTGATTCATCATTTTCCCAAATTACCTTCAGAAAGAATTCAAATTAAGATTTCAAAATTGGGGTTTGGGATGTACCAGGCATGCACGAAGTGACAACGGTGTTTAGTAGAACAGCTTTTCCTGCTATAGAATAAAGCAATATTTATTCCCATTCTGTGGTACACACGTGTTCTTTGTCAATACAACCAAATAATTTCCATTTGCGATTTGTCAGTAAAATGACAGTATGACAGTCTGTGCTCTTCTTTTTCTATTCCGTGGTCGTTGTCTTCTACTCTATCCAAATCGAAGTTAGCTATCTCTGTTTTCCTAAGAAAATAAACACATTTGACGTTCTTTTCTTTCCGAGAAAGCTGAATTCGACGTTGCCATATCGTGCACTCAAGACAAATCCCTTTAAATGCAAATCCCCTTTTTTATTTTTCAGTTTAAGGTGATCAAATATTTTTTTGAAATATAATATTGCAATTATATATTTGAAATGTGATGTTCTAAATGTTTTTCATGAAAATCACTGCATTTTGGTTTGGAGAAAAGCCCCATTCTTACTGACCTCCATTAACGAGTTACGAAGAAAACTGAAAAGTAAAAAATGTTTTTTTGGAACGAATGATGCTTCACTTATTTTGAGAGCCTGAAGATCTCTCTCTAGGAGTATTTTCCCGAAAATTTTCCCACTATTGAGATATCACTGAAAATCGAACAGTACATTGGAGACACAATTTCAATCGAGAATGCTGAAAATGAGGAAAGTCAATTATAACCGTAACAATGTAGTATATACCCTGAAATCATTAAGCGGATAGAAGCGTCTGAGAAACGCAGGTGCATCTCATGAAGGCCAGCTTTTCAGAGAAAAGTCGGATAAGACCTTATCTGAAGTTAATGATACTGTCTTGTAAAATTATCCAGCTGAGTCTCACATCTCCCATAAAGCTGACTAAGCCCTAAGTTGTTTTATTGTTATTCGAGAAATTCATATACTGGGTCTTGAATGGTAAACAGTATCACGTGAGTCAAGGAAATGTGTAATTGTATTGGTTCAAATTTTGATTTGATCCGATATGTATTTCCCGAAATAATGGGACAAAAATATGTGAAATTAGGTTAGATTTGAACTTTTAAGTAGATTTCTCAACTTTATGCACAAGTTCATTATGATCGTATAAATGGAAACTTGGGAAAAAAGTTTCGAGAATTTTTCAGATTTTTTTTTGAAAATTTTGTTTTCAGAATCTATCCGTCAGATCTCAAAAAAAATCGGAGAAATTTCGACGTTAATAGGAAGAAACGGGGGAAATTTTTGACTTTTCTATTGTTTTTTGGGATGTACCTAATTCTTTTGTGAGAATGCATAATGTTGGTTATATTTCCATTTTTCGCTCCATTTCAGATTCATTTTCCCGAAAATTCGTGGATATAAAAACAGGTAATATTGCGCATTCTTACAATTTTTTTTAACCATTTTTGAAAAATCTAACTCTGGACTTTAAAAGACACCCCGTTATATTCGAGGTATTATTTGCTCTCAACCACGAATGTTGGATTCATGAATTGGTTGAATCTGCCAAATTATTCCTTAGATATACCTTATCTATATAATAATAATAATAATAACAACAACAACAACAACAACAATAATAATAATAATAATGATAATAATAATAATAATAATAATAATAATAATAATAATAATAATAATAATGTTGACGAAATACGGAATTCACCATCCACATTCGTCAACAATCAGACTCTATCTACCACGACACCAGGGAGGAAGAGGACTGTTGAACCTTGAAGAGACCCATGATAAGAACATTGATAACCTTAGAGAATATTTCTTTAAAAACAACTCACCACTCTTTCAGGCCATTCGCGAAGCTGACGATAATGTCTCTGCACTAAGATTATCTATGCCGGAGTATAGGCATTCTAGGCGAACGAACGAGGAACTGAGGGAGGATTGGAAGGCCATGGCTCTTCATGGCAGGTACCCTGGTCACCTAGAAAGTAATGAAATTAATAAAGTAGAAACGTTACACTACTTACGTGCAGGCTATCTCTTCCCGGAGACGGAGGGAAGATTGATCGCTATACAAGACCAGGTGATGCCTACCAGGATGTATCTGAAACATATAGCCAAGAAAAACTTACCATCAGATCGATGCAGGAAGTGCTCCAATGCTTTTGAATCGATTCAGCATATAACATCCTCATGCTCAATCATGGCTCCCAGGGACTATCTTAGTAGGCACAACGTGATGGCCGGGGTATATCACCAGCAGATGGCACCGAAACTGGGCTTGATTAGGGGTGAGGTCGCACAACACCTGTACTATCCTCAGGCATTACTGGAGAATCACCGATATAAGTTATACTGGGATGTCACTTTGATGACCGATAGAGCAGTTGCGCACAACCGGCCAGATATAACATTCTTCGATAAAAATGAAAATACTTGCCTGCTGCTTGACATAACTATACCAGCAGATGAAAATCTTACTAGGGCTTATACTGAGAAGCTTAGCAAGTATTGGGATCTAGCCTTCCAATTGAAGGACCTCCACAAATTAAAGACCATAAGCATACTTCCTCTCATTATATCAGTCAATGGGCTGGTCGAAAAACACCTAGTTGAAAATACTGAGAGACTGGGGCTGGATAGGAAAATTATATCGCATGCACAGAAACACGTAATTCTCCACACAACGCGCATAGTCAGGAAGTTTCTGCAGGATCTGTAGCGAGGCTAACTGCTTTGACGATTTGTCGTCCGGCAGTTGGTCGAATTCCCCGATATATGAAAAAAAATAATCAATCGTCGGAATAGATAAGGACTATACACCTCTAAACCTGAACAGTGAAGAATTCTAGTACTCCAGTGTGTCTTGTGAAGAAAAAGAGATCAGGTGGTCTCAAAAATCTCTCCACGGCAAACATTATCACGCCCTCCATAACACAAACGTTGATGAAGAAATGTCAAACAGGTGGTTGATGGATGCTGGTATATTTGCGGAAACTGAGGGGTATATGCTAGCCATACAGGACGATGTCATAGCAACTAGAAATTACGTGAAGCACATCATCAAAGACCCAAATGCATCATGAGACCGATGCAGAAGATGCTGCTCGCCAGGAGAAACTATAGACCACATCATCTCCGCCTGCCCAACACTAGCACAAAGTGACCATCTCAGGAGACATAACAACGTAGCTGAAATCTTGCATCTCGAAATTCTCAACTATCACCAAGTTTCTAAAGATCAGATGCATTACTATCAGTACACTCCTGAACCTGTAATAGAAAATGAGAACATCAAAATCTACTACGATCGTACCATCCACACTGGTCATACCGGAGAATACAATAGGCCAGACATTACAGTTATAGACAAGAAGAACAAAGCAGCCACATTGATAGACGTAGCCATCCCCCTAAGCCTAAACATGACCAGAAGTAGACACGAGAAGCTGTCAAAATACGCAGAGCTGGCAGTAGAAATGAAGATGATGTGGAACCTGAACAGCATCCGAATAGTCCCGGTGGTCATATCAAGTGTTGGACTTATACCGAAAACTCTAAGAGGTGATCTAGCATCCCTCCATCTGAATCCAGACACTATCAGGAAAATGCAAAAAGCAGTGATAATTGACACCTGCCACACTGTGCACAAATTCTTGCAATAAATTGTGAATCCAGCCGGACTTAGGTCTCTGGAGAACAATGAAAGCCTAACCGTAAAAGCGTGCGATAAGACTCTATAATAATAATAACATATATTGATCCTGTAAGACATGTACACATGCATAGGATGAGTCACAGAAACGAGAGAAAGTTAACAGAAAGTAACTATACAATAATACATTCATCGAAAAAATCGTTCACCCTGTACTAACATTTTTCCAATAAGAAATGTTAATATATCGAATGCTACATGTCAGATGGTTGTAAAATTTGATACATTGGTGACATTTTAAACTTGGTGGTTTTGTGTTTGGGGATTTATAGTGTTCTCTCGCTTCTAGTGTTATGGCCTTGAAAAGTAGACAACGTCACAATACTCCTTTCATTCTCTTCCACATGAAGGAGACATTTAAGAATGAAAATAGAGGACAACGTTAAGATTCCATATTCACTTAACGAAGGTATGCAGGACGAACGAGGATGTATGTTGAATATCAACCGTACAATACGTCTCTGCAGTATGAAAGGTCTAAACACATCCTGTGTTTCCCCACAGCAATGTATTGTATAATATATTATTTTTTCAATATTTCCAAAAATACAGATCGGATCTATTCAAATTCTAGTGGATGGTCGAAAAGTGAGAGCTTGAAGATTCATGTAGAATTTCTTGAGGGCGTGAATGATCTATGACCAGTGGTTTGCGAGTTATGGAAAACAATGGTTCAAAGTGAAAGAAAAAACACTGTTTATTTAATTATCTCAAAAATGATCCCAACAACCATCTAGATTGCTCAAAGCTTATTCACCAACGACTCTCTGAGATTTATGTTACTGAATCTACTTCTGCTGCCATATGCGTCGATTGGTGTTTGTTTTGATCAGCTTACAGACAGACGCCCCTACAAGACGAACATGTGACTCAAATTAAAAATTGAAAATTGAAAGATTGAAGGAAGTGCAAAAAAGAATATTTTTTTTTGTATGCAGAGATGATGAATTCGACAAAGTATACTAATGAAGGAAGGATCAGAAGGTTTATTTTATACTCCATTTCTGTTGAGTGCTTATGTCGATGAACAACAGAATACAACAACCTCGACGAAGGCAATAAAATTATAAATTTATTTGTTCAGTCATTACATTGTGCATTTCAATAAGGACTGATTCACGGTCTTTCCTATTCAAATTTAATTACACGAAATGTATTTAAAATTAGTGACGAGGAATACATAAGTTGTGTATTATACTGGGAAACAAATAGGCCTTCGTGCCAAATTTGCAGCCTTTTCTTTCATTTCAGGGATATGTATCGAGTACTGAATAGAAGGGAATAGGGGGTATAGTAGAGTCTCCAAGCTATAATAGGTAATTTTTAGAATAATTTATTCATTATAAGGGCTTATTTTCGTAGTACAGTATGTTAATTATTATTCGGCATACTATTTTCTATTCTGGTGATTATATTGGGACTGACATGCGGGGTATTTTCGAAGACTTGACATCAACAGTATTTTGCGAGAAAATATGAAATATTTCAGATAGTGGGAGTGAAAACCAGAAAAAAACCGAAAAAATAAGGATTGAAAAGCTGTAAAAAAGAAAAGAAAGACTGTTACATTTACAATAAAGATACAATTGCCCATACTCATCCATAGGATAACCAAATAGACGAGTACTGCATCCGCAGTATGGCCATGGTTCTTGACCTGAATACAGTGAGAGACATGTTGAAATCATCCATGTGATTTATATGTCAGTTGTAATACCGCATTATTCTGAGAAACACTGAGTGATAGTGGAGGGTACGTCTTGCCCTCAGAACACAGAAAAGATGCCTCACCGAATATAAAATGAAGAAAACCTAGAAAATTGGTATCAAAGTGATTATGTAGAATTCTGTGAAGAAAAACCACATCAAAAACAACTCTTCGGTGCTCCAAGGACAACGTTGTATACTCGAGGCAACTTCTTACCAAAGAGTTATATAAATTTTGACCGTAATGATGCTTCAGAAATCCTTAGAAATTCTGAATATGAAACCGGGTAGTCTGAGCGCCTTAGTGACCATGGTATCAATATGAATGTCATAGTTCATTCAACTGTCCAGCACCATACCCAAATCACTGACCTGATTTACTCTAGAAAGTAGAAAAATATCGTTCCTGGCAGAATGAGTACAAACGATCTAGATCCTTTTGGAATAAGTTCAGGTCCCCGAATGAAATTCTCTTTCTTATTCTTAGATCATCTGCGTACAGTTCATATTGAGTATACCAAAAACAGCCGGAAATGTCCTCGACATAAATCAAAAAGAGAAGAGGACCCACATGGGATCCCTGCGGCACACCTGACGTTACTCTGATCGAACCCGATGAAACCCCACCGAGGGCCACAGATAAGTTCTGCGCGATGACTATGAAGTTACCTATACGAACTAAGTTAGGCTAGAGTGATATGTCGCAACCCTAGACGTTTTGAAAAAAGGAGGGAGTGTTCTAGCAACAACCCAAGCTGAAAGATTTCACTTTGCTGTGAACAATTTGCTTCCTATGTGATGAGACCTTTTGAGCTGCCGCCCAGCTGTCGATAACGATACACCAGATTCTTGCCCTTTTGTATTGCATGTATCGATCGGTGTTAACAGGCCTCCTTTCGTTCAATATAATGAGGAAGCAGATGACACGCGAAACGCGTCGCGCCCATTTCGAGATCAACCAGATCAAAGGAAATAACTTGTCGCATCGCATTATTTTTCCTCGGAGCCTGCCGAATCTCGATCTTTCATTCGTGTCGACTTTCCGGGGTCTGAAACATATAGGAATTGCACTTTGTTTCATCTTTCATACGTTTTATCCCGTCGTAAATTTCAGCGCTTGTCACTTATCGACTGGGAGAGCGCGAAAGCTTTACGAGCGAGGAAAATGAGAGGTCAGCCGGACGGCCATCCGTTCTGCTCGAAATAATGATGTGACGACTGTACATATGTGTTTGGATGGCGGGTGTTGAGGCAGAGAAGAAGTAGGGCAATGTGAGATATGTCCCAGTGTTTGTCGGTCATAAGATCACAATGTTTTTGTGATCGGGTCGTCGAAGGAAAGATAATTTACGGGCTTGTTCTGTTATGCCGCGTGTTAAGATTTTCTCCATATGTCTGTAATTCCCGATTCTTTCCAGACTCGCTCTAAAGATTTCCATGTCGAATTCAATTTGTTTGGCTGACAGTTCTAACGATAACTCTTGAGAGGAGCTATCGAGCTAGTGATTTGGAACATTCTTGGTTGATTGCGTATCAGAATCCAGAATCCGACGTTTAAAGCCTCGAACAGACAGGGCAGCAGAGCTGCTCATGAGCAGCTCGCGGAAATATAGACGCAGCGGGGCAAACTTGAGCAAAGTGTGAGACCAACAAGAGCAGCATTGGTTCACGAACCCCTTTCTGTTGTATCTTGTAGTCTGCCCAGCAGCGTAGTCAAACCACAGACCAGTCTGTGGTCAAACGTACGTGAATCGTTTTTCATGTGTCAAAGTGTCATCGTGTACTTATATGGGAAATGGGAATAATGATGAATATCAAGATTATTCAGTGAACATGATTGGGGAATCTAGGTTTTGATGGAAGGTGATTGGGGATACAAAAAATCAATTAATGATCAAATCATTCCATAGGAATATTGAACAATATGAGCCTATTATTGTGAATGAAATGACAACGGAAGCTATATTGAAATTATGAATCAACTGATACAATCGAGAGCAGAAATCTTACTCTCGGAAGGGCTAATCCTTTGTTTATTCAAAGTAACTGACCTCAAAAGCATATGTTGAATGAAAAGTTACAGGGTATTCTATTATTCAAAGATCTTCCACCCACACTCTATCATAATGGGGGTTTTTCCTGAATTTGGGTTATTACTGCAAATGCAAATTTGAACATAATTATTATGGGTTTGATTCATCATTTTCCCAGATTACCTTCAAAAAGTATTCAAAATCAGATTTCTAAATTGGGGTTTGGGATTTGCCAGGCATGCACGAAGTGACAACGGTGTTTAGTAGAATAGCTCTTTCTGCTATAGAATAATGAAATATTTATTCCTATTCTGGAGTACACACATGTTCCTTGTCAGTATAACCAAACAATTTCTGTTTGCGATTTGTCAGTAATATGACAGAATGACAGTCTGTGCTCTTCTTTTTCTATTCCTTGGTCGTTGTCTTCTACTCTAACCAGATCGAAGTATAGCTATCTCTGTTCTTCTAAGCAAAGTAACACATTTGACGTACTTTTCTTTCCGAGAAAGCTGAATTCGACGTTGCCATATCGTGCACTCAAGACAGATCCCTTTAAATGCAAATCCCCATTTTTATTTTTCAGTTTTAGGTGATCAAACATTTCTTCAAAAATATATTATTGGAATTATATGTTTCAAATGTGATGTTCTAAAGGTTTTCCATGAAAATTACTGCATTTTCGTTTAAAGAAAAAACCCCCATTCTTTCAGTTTCCCTGACGCTCAGTAGTTGCGCTAGTTGCAAATTGACATATATTTCGATCGACGTGGTGAGTGCTTAAGGGTGAAACACGGCTTATCTCGATTTCCGGCAAAACTAGATGTCCTATGGAAAAATGTTACAGGACAAAGTTGTAGGAACTAAAAAGATCTACACTTTTTGTATCTACATTTTTTTCACATAACCTCTAAATTCATGAGAAAATTTCAAATCACCAAGTTAGAAAACTTATTAATGATTATCTTCCACGAAAGAAAGTTTTTCCAACGGAATCGGGAAATAAATCGAGATAAACCATGTTTCACTCTAAAATACTCACCCCCTTCCACTTCCTTACCCCAGATCTCTCCTCAATTATTTTTTCTTCATTTTTCGTTATATTCTCCTTCATTTTTGATGGGTTTAATTCTGCTATTTTTTCATCACTTCTCACCATTTTTAAAGGCTTCAGCACTTGTTTACATAGACATTTTCACACGCAGTTTCTTGGAACATGCGCGCAAAACACTGAGAATACTCAAAGGAAGAGAGACAAGAAGCGATAAAACATTATTCATCTGGATGAACCCTATGCTACACCTAGCTATTATTTATCCTGTTCATTCGTATGCTAATAGTGTTTTCCTACTTTTTCTGGAAAGTCGCGAAGCTGCATACAACGTTGAATTTTCCACCTAACGGACAAATTACCTACTGTATATATTAGTCTGAATTCGCACCTGAAACAACGACGTCAAACTCCCGCCCTCTAGTGTGTACATGTGTGGAATAAAAGGGCCCTCTTTTATGGTGATGTTCACCACGTGGTCGGATACAAGAGCCTCTTCTTAATATACTAACTGGCAAAGAAACTGCAACACCCAGAAGGAGCTGTTCGAGTTTAAATTTTTATTTTGGTGAAACATAGATAGAAGTATGGAGTAAATGATTGAAATTTGGAGAAAAAAAATTGTGAAGGTTTTTTCATATGAACATTTTTGGTTACTTGAATATTTTAGTCGTTATTTGCAAATTTTTCAGATTTTACAACGAACCAACTGTTCAGTTCATTCATTCATTCATTCATTCATCTCTTTCATGTGCCTGGCTTAACCATGTACACAGATCATAGTAACACCTTTTTACTGCATACTTCTCATTCATACTCAACTATAGACAATTTTCATTTTCAAGACACACTAGCATATACCCCAAACTTTACACAACATCCATGACCTCGCCGAGATTTGAACCCGCTACCTTCAGCTTCCAAGTCCACCTCTTCAGCCGACTAGGCTACCATGGTAGCCTTCGATGTTTAGTTGTTGTTAAAATACCTAGAGCTCGTTTACGCGGAATTCATCGTCAGCTAAGTGAATTTGAAAGAGGTCAAATTATTGATACGGGAGGCGGGGTTGTCATTTCGAGAAATCGCTAACCGTACGAACAGAAATCCAACTACTGTTATGAGATGTTGTCAAGCGTGGTTTGATAATGCCCAAAATCGAAGTAGAGTAGGCACCAGAGGTCGAAGGGGCACAAATGAAGTTCAAGATCGACGTCTAAGACTTATGACCATTAGAGACCGATTTGCCACAACTCGATCTTTGGCTGATGAGTATAAGGCCATTCCGTAACTGTCCGAACGGTTTACCGCCGTATAAGGTCTTTTGGACTGCAGCATTATCGACCCCATCGTGTGTGTCCTCTTACTGTTGAGCATCGCCGGCAACGATTACAGTGGTGCAGAAAACGACCACATTGTAATGTGGAATGGCATCAGGTCGTGTTTTCTGATGAATTTCGATTCTCCTTGGGTGCACATGATGCCCCAAGAAGGGTTAGACGACGTCTGGGAGAAAGACATGGCACTCATTTTGATGTTGAGCGTCATGTACACTGGACAGAAGGCGTTATGGTATGGGGTGCTATTTCACATGCAAGTAGGTCACCTTTAGTTTTTAATCGAGGTAACATGACAGCGATGCGTTACCTTCAAGAAAAAGTGGAGCCATATGTTCCCCTTTACCTCAATCTGCCCGATAATCCAATATTCCAGCAAAGTAATGCTCGACCTCACGTTGCCAGAGATAGTTTGACCTTTTTTAAAGCGACCCCGGTAAATTTTTTGCATGGGCGCCCAAATCACCCGATTTTTCGCCCATATAGCTTTTTTGGGACAACGTGGGAAGATGGTTTGGAAATTTACCGCAGCCCCCACGGACTTTGGCGGCTCTGAGACATGAACTATAGGTAGCTTGGGATAGTATTCCTCAAGAAGAAATACACCATCTTCATGCATCAATGCCAAGACTTGTTGGGGAGTGTATAGACAACCACGGTGGACAAACACATTATTAAAAATTTGATAAAAAAATTGTATAACCTCCGTTTTTTCCCCCAATTTTATCTTTCTTCCTATACTTTCTATATTTCACCAAAAAAAATTTGAATTCAAAGAGGTCCTTCTGGATGTTGCAGTTTCTTTATCAGTTAGTTTATATTCCTCGTTGCATTAGCTTTTGTTGCAATATTCCAGTCGTTGGATGTAGGAAATGTGGAACAGTATGATATTTAATTAGAGGGCAGTAATTGGTAGCTTTTATCTTTCGAATGACGTCTACTAATGAGGCAAATGGAATAATTCTGGAGAAGTGTACTCACTGGACTGTATATTCTATAGGAAATAGTTATGGAATGGACATGTGAAGTTTTAATGGATTTTAGCACTCAAAGGCAGTAACTTTTGCGACTCCACGAATCGTAACGTCATGATCCCTTTTTACAAGGTGATTCTTTAAGAACGGGCAGTCCTGAAATTGAAGAAACCACACAGGTCTGGAAAGATACTAGAGCCAACGTTAATTTAGTCGTCAGAGAGCTCATAACAAATGTATTATGAACTTCAACTTTGATTCAAGTTGAAATTTGAGTTGTACATTAATTTCAACCCTAGATTCCTCTTATGGAATAAATCACTTTTTTTGATTTACCCTTTTCCAGATTCGGCCCAGAGAAAAGATACAGGCTGTTGAGCGACCGACCGTAAACACAGTAACTTGCTGAAGAAACTACTTAGAAACTCTATATTTGTAGAGTAGGTTTGAGCCTTAATTATGAAGGCCGAATTCGTGAAAGGGTGAAATCCAGCCAATGATTCCGCAGATATACCCATTCAAAATTTCATTCTTCCAATATTTACAGAAATACAACTGACATCGAATTGAGATCAAATATTCCATCGAGAAATGACAGTTTGAATTTTCGTACAGAAAATCATGAGGATAACATGATCAGAAGATCAAAGAATATTGAATATTAGAAAAAAATAGTTTCATTTTTTTTTTCAAATAGTTCTAATGACACTTTCATCACGAAATTTGGCACAAGGTTGCCCATCAGTATTTCTAAACTAGCTGCCAAGTTACATTTCGAATGAATTAGTATTTTTAATCTTTTTTTTGGAAGAAACAACGATATTGATGAAAAACCACGAAATTTTATATACTTTTTCAAACATCTCCAGAAATTATGGTCGCATCAAAATTAAATTTGGTACACTGCTGTAAAATATGATGTTCAAGATATGTGCAGAAAACTTTCCAGATTCGATGAACAGTGTCACACAAAAAAATTTTCCGAGAAAAATTTCGAAACGAAATTTTTTCAATATTTGCTGACAGTGTAGTCTAAACTGAATTTCGTGAAAAGTTGTGCGTTGTCATGCTTCAACTGACTGTCAAGTTTAAATTCAATCGCATGAGGAATTTCTGAAATGTGAGGAAATAAATCTCAAAATTGCAAATGATCATAAAAACCCCTCCAAAAACTGGAAGTTTTGGATCTTCTAGCCTTCAATTTAATCAGCTTCAATTTCATTCAATTGAATCTAACGGATTTCCTGCGCAATAAGGGAAAGTCGCCTAATATTGGACAGTTGCCCAATTTTGGATACTACATATGCTAGCATCCTATCAGTGTACTTCTAGAAGTGAATGCAGAAAACTATTAGTTTCTGACCAAAACAAACACCCTGTAAAATATGAAGTTCAATCTATTACTTCTAGGTGGCACTTTGAGTTTTAACGTTTCAATGTGATAGCCAGTATTTTATTTCGCCAACATTAAACTCTGATGAAAAGGTGAGTATTGAGTGTAGAATATTGAAATTTAGTATTAAAACACTAGAATATTTGAGGAATCACTTCAGCGATTTGATTCGAACATTCCTAACCAGTATTCATATTCATTTATTGTTATAACCTCAGACATGAATGTAGCCTAATTTTGGATAGGAACGGTGTCCCAAAATTGGATATCCAAAATAAGGAATCCAATTGTGAGCACTACTCAAATTATAATATTTTTCAGTGAAATGCCTGAGTGGTGATGTCCAAATTGAACAGTTACCAAAGATTGTGAAAATTCAGAATTTTTTGTCTTTACCATCATGTAGTTGATCTGCACCTTCGAGCAGGGGACGTTAAGCTGGTTCGGCAGCGCTTATAACGGGTTCACCCTACAAAAATGAGTTAGAAGCCAGCGTTGAGGAGAAAAAGAGGAAAGAATCAATGAGAAACGAACAATATCGCAGAAATTAGATAATTGAAGTAAATCTCGAAAAAATATATCAGTGGGTAGAAAAAAAGACAAAAAAAATAGAAGAATGTGTATGACGAATACTCGATTCATGATGTTTCCTATGAAAATATGTCGTAAACAGATTATGAGAAAAATTACGATGCAGAGTGTCTTTTTTGCAGTGGACATTTTTCGGAAGACCAACATGGAGAAGGCTGGATCCAATGTTCAGTCTGCTTCAGATGGCCCCATGAAGATTGTTATGGCAGTGACAAAAAAGTTTATGTGCGTGATTTTTGCAGGGAATAGTAGGTTCCCAATTTTGGATAGGGTATCCAATATTAGGAACCTATTTTTGCAATCATGAAAATTGACATTTTTCAGTTTGGCTTATTTTTATGTCAGTTGCAACAGAAAAAAATATTTCAGTTTTTACGATGTGTAATTGTTAATGTGAACTCACATTTAAAGCAAAAAAAAATATCCAGAAAATGGATTTTTCTGCCGAAAAATTTGGAATAGAAAAAAGTATCCAAAATAGGGCGACTTTCCTCTACTGCGATTTGAATCCAGCAAATATTCAGCTAATTTCAGACTTATCTCTACTTGGAACTTTCAAAGTCATTGCGCTCATATATATAACGATCGTAATGTCCCAAGAAGGGAATATTATAACCAAGAATTCTCCCCCAGAAACAGTTTCTCTGAATTCAAGCGTCTTTCTATCACTTATCACCAATTTTTGCTCCGGAAAAGTTCGGGAAATCCAAGAAAACACCGCGAAAATCAGTTACGGACGTTCCGGTCCACCCGCGCATGTTTTCGTCCTCAACTTGAAGCCGCTACATGGCCGAAAGCCGTCAGTAGTTTGTGTAGCGTCGCGACGCTAGGGGCCTTTACCGAGCTTCGTTTCTAGACGTCGAACACGCAGCTGATAATGTTCATTCACCTTTCAACGCCACTGTCGCGGAGGTGAGAGGGGAACGGGACGCTCAAGATCTGTTCTCTACGAGACATCACGTGAGTTTACAAAAATTGCCATTTTTGAAAAAAATTTTTTATTCATATAGGCGAAACAATCGTGATTTGTGTCTAAATTTTCACGTGGAGGAGTTCGAACGCACTCGAAAAAGTAATCTACTCCTGAACTTCAAGGATTGGATGAAAAAATTATGAAGTATCAAAGGACAGAAAAAGTACTGAAAAAATGAACTTATATAATCAAGCTTAATATCAATTTTATCTGGTTCATTCATAATACTGGAAACTCAAATTCTTTATTGGAATTTACTGGTTATTTCGTCGATAAGAAGTTTGAAATGTAAATATTTTACCATATCCACTCTTCGTACGAGGTCACCAAATTCCAGTAAGTCTGGGAAAATTATCTTAGTATCGGAATCCTCTAGTTCCAATACAAGTCCAGTGAAGTCTTTTTGTGAATGGACTAGATCTAAATGGATCCTTCGCCAGCAACTTGTTGCATTCTATTCGTTAGTTCTTAATAAGTATTATTTCAGGCAAAGTTGGCCAGTGAAAAATCCATGACATGAAGAATTCGTAAATGATATATTTGAAAAAACTATTAACACAAGACTGATACAATGCAGTCACCAATTGCAAAATTATCCACGTATGGATTTGGCATCTAATATTGTTACCAAAACGTGCTACAAATCTCGGTTACTGAAGTAGATGAGGGGTTGTCTCTTGCCCACAGTTTGTAAAAATTCCATTTTTTCGAATTGTTATTATGCGAAAGAAAATGAAGTACAAGTATCGACTGAATCGGATGTTTATGTTTCAATAATTATGGATAATCCAATAAAAAAATTAAAAAAACGCACTCTTACAAAGCTTACTCGATTAGCTAAATATTGTAAAAGTGTGCTTCTTTGAGAATTTTTTTCTTGATCATTCATTTGTTGAAGGAGAACGCACCCATAGAGAAATACAGTTATAAAGTAGGTCCCTTGATTATGTTTGTTCTACTGATGTAATTTTAATTTTATTTATTATGGATAGTCCAGAAAAAGATTTAAAAAACACATTTTTACAAGGTTAACTCTATTGGAGAAATATTGTAAAAGTTTGTTCTTTCAGAATTTTTTTCTGAATTTTTTTTTTGGTCATTCATCCCTATTGAACGAGAACGTTCTCATGGAGGGATTCAAAAATGAAGTAAATTTATTATGTTCTTATTTGTTCAACTGATATTTCAAATTATGAACAACAATCATGTTAAAAATTCACATCCAATTAAATTTATGTGGATTTTCCGAATTGCTCTTTGTGCTTTGTTTTCTTTCAAAACCAAAATTTATAATAAATAGTAAGAACACCAGTAATTGAATATTTATTTATTCAAACATAATTAATGAAACTCTATAAGAGATTCAAGTTGACAGAACTCTCGCATATTTGCATAATATATTTCATTGCCAGCATCACCTTCAGAAGTCAATGTTTTTCACGTTTTGTGAACACAACAATGAAAGGTTACTTTTTTCAACATAAGAAAAAATATTGAAATATTTATTGTTACATATTTGATGAAAAAAGTATAATAATATGAAAAAATATTCACAATACTCCTCAAATCATTGGACATATAATTCTATGTAGTTTTTTGTATGATTTCTGGTATATGAGAACCGGGTCTGGGCTTACAAGACGTAACCTTGCAGAGGTACCATTTTCAGAAAATTTGTAATTTGGTGGTGTTTTCCGGATATAACAAATCGAATGTGAAATTCCTGGAAAAACTATCATATGGGGTAAGGTGTCATATATAATCAAGATAAACAGGTCAATGTTTAAAAATTATTCGTTCATAAGAAATTTGTTCCAGTTAAATTGTCTGTGTCATTCTGACCCTCAACATTTTTCAAGAAACTTTACATGTATATCGACCATAGATTTAAAAGGCCAATAGAACGGTGACTTTTTCAGATGTATTCAATGGTGCTTTGACAATGGTTTGTAAATGACTATCTATCATTGCTGGTGCAGCAATTCTATTTGTTGACATGAAATTTAGTCTTTTTAAATGAATCTGTAGATCTATCTAGGTATACTGGGTGAGTCTTTAAGTTGTACATTAATTTTAACCATAGATTTTTCTCATCAAATGAAACACTTTTTTCATTTATCATTTTTTTAGATTCGGCTCCAGCAAAAAGATACAGGCTGTTTAAATTTCCAAGAAAAATCAGTTTTTCTTCTGTAGCGTTGATATGGTAACTCCGAATGAGATGAACTTTGGTGTGACTATCACACATATCCTTCAGTAATCACTTTCATCCTACTTCAAACAGCTTCCGAGATATAGACTCACCGATTCATAAAACTATACGGAATTAGCGTGAAGAATGCAGATAAAGTTCATCTCATGCCATTATAGGAATCGTCAATCATTTTAAAATACTTAATTATTCCTCATGATTTCCCCTAAAACGCGCCATTTTGCAGATATTCAACGTCGAATATTATAAAATCGGATAAGAATTCGAAAAATTACCTTATATTTATGGATCCAACCCTGATCTAGTAGAGGAAGTAAATTAAGCTGGGTTCACCTTTATACGGATATTTCGCATAGAACTTATTTAGGTATATGCTATTTCGTGATCATAGCACAGACCTAACCATAACATTCATAGACATAGAATAACATGTTTTTATAAGTCTAGAGAATATTTTTAGGTTAATTGATTGATTTCATATAATTCATTTATAAATTTCGTGAAAAAAGTATAATTATGGAGTTTTCAATATGAGAATTGGCGAGGATGGAATAGTGTATAATCATATAGTGGAATGAAATTGGATATTGCATGAACATCAAGTTGAAGATCAGTGTTTCAAGTCCAGTGTAGTGAAATGTTTTCCTTGCGATAATATAGCAAAAAGCACCAAATCATAAGACTCAGGTGAGTAAATGAGTTTTCTCAATCTTGTTTCTTTGAATTTCAAACCCTGGATTGTATATTCTCCAGAAGAAATCACCGTAAGAGATTTCTGTGGTGAACTTACAAACAAAGCGCAGGAGTGTATTATCACATTGAGAAATATTTAAATGCTTATAACTTTTTACCTGAGCCGAATCTTGAAAAGTGGCAAATGAAAAAAGTGTTTTATTTGATGAGAGGAATCTATGGTTGAAATTAATGGCACAACTTAAAGACTCATCCTGTATATAGCTATAGCTCAATAGTATTTGCTTTCAGAAATTTTGGAAACGTTAGAAATTTAAAAAAAAAATAATAAATGAGTTTATTTCGAAAAATAAACATAATACACACAGAGGTGAATAACTTTACAACCTGTTCGTGACTTTAAAGCGAAAATAATTATAGAAACTATTCCATGACGATGAACGTTGAAGGAAATACCTGAATAACCCGACAGTCAAAATATCGAACGAGATGACAAACCTATGGAATTCCTTCATTTTCAAAATTCCATAGGAATGAGCCTGCAGAACACTTTTAAATACGGAATAGTTCATTGATAAATAAAGAGCTCCGGTTCAATAATATAAACTAACATGCCACAAGGACGAATATATTGTCATGTTATTTGAATAGCTTTTTACCGAACTTGTAATATACCAGTTCGAAAATGTAGTAGTACTATGAAACTAGGGTCACTGTAGAACCTCTAATTATATTCGTACATAGTGACAAACAAATCATTTCTTCCATTCTATACACACTGGTGAAGTTGAGGCCAGCAGCCAATTGCGTCCAATTTTTCACAACAGAAACTTTGTTCCTAAGCTTTTTATGTAATCTGTCCCAAATATGCTCTACTGAATTGAGGTCTGGAGAACATGCTGGCCAATCCATTGCATTTATGTTAACTAAATTCAGAATGTCGTTTACACAATGTTTAATAATACCCATAACGGAAACGCTGCATTTTACACAAGAGTTTATTATTTTCAGGGTTACCCCATTACTTTTGATATCTTAAATAAAAGTTATATATTGTTCCTAACTCATTGGTTTTTCAAAACACAATTTGTAGCGTTTTTCTTTATAACTCAGGGACCACTGGTCGGAAATCATCTGGGTGAAGATTGTTAGGTTGAGTTATGCAACAGTAATCAACATTGAGAGTTTCATGAAAATTTGGTGATGAGCTTTCGAGCTTTCTGGAGGATCAATCTAGAGCGACACACAATTTTTTTACCCAGTTTCGTGGGTTTTGGTACTGTACTTTCAGAGGAAAGCCCCGGCAACGGAGGATGGACGGACGAATTTTTTATTAGTTCATTCAAATCTACATACTTCAAAATGTAAACTGTAATTTTTAGGGAGGCAATGTTTTTTGGTCGATCACTAAGGTTTTTTATAATAATAAAACAAAATGGATCAATTGAAGGCGACATCGAGGCAGTCAAGTTCTCGAAGAATCAAGCTACAATAGGGATTTTTTTTTCTGAAATCAGCTTTGTTTAGATCTTCTACGATCACCCAATTTTTGGTTGATGATTTTGATTTTCATTGGAAGAACCGTATGAATCCTTCAACTCGAATTCTTAACGAATTCGGCTTCTTTACCGACTTTTTTCTGATTTGATGCAGGCGTATAGATGAACGAAAAACTTTTCCTACGCCTCAAGTACCAGAATCGATATCACATAACTTCGAAGAAGTTTATTGGCTTTCCGCTTAAGAATTTCAGGAACTTTTCAAGGCCCCCATCTACGCCGAGGTACGGATAACTTGAAGTTCTGAGTGAAAAAAATTAATGAAAAGGATGCCGAATTATAGACTGTGCTGGCATTCATTGCTCTTTCACGTAGTTTCAGAAGTTTGCGTTAGAAGATGAAAATGATTATTACTTCATACATCACAAGGAGTGGCCGAAAAAAATAGTTCGAAAGCACTTATTGTTTGTATTTTCCGCCATTGAAATATTCTACCAAGGATGTATCGACTTACTTCGTGAATAAGGATTTCGAAACGGATGATCGAATCCAAGGTGATTCCATCTTGTGATAATCCTGCTGTTTGTAAACACGAAACCTTCCGAAAGGAAAAACTTACAGACTCAATATAATAAATTTCAGTTTGATCCGATTATAAGTTTCTGAGATATAATGTCAAATTGCGTTTTGTCCTCGGTATCGAGGTTTTTTCCAGAATAGCTCAGAAAGAACCTAAATAGGTAGTGACGTGAAGTCAGCAGTTCTTGCATGCATGTTAGAGTTCGTTGCTACGACGGTAATTTTCTCTGAACATGCGCGCAGAAGCTGCTGACTTCACGTCAGTGCATTTCTAGGTTTTTGCGCGCATCTTCTAGGGGAACAGCGTGCTGTCGTTTTGTCCAAATGTCTGCAATTCTCGAATTTTTTCCCGAAATTGGTCTCAAACGCCTAGATTGGACCCTCTGATGACGAATCAAGAGTCAAAATCGATTCTGTCCGTCCGCACGGCCGGTCGGCCGGCCGTGATCACGATAATTGTCGAACGAAGTGAGCCAGCTACTTGAAACTTTTAGGGTAGGTCGCGCATTGAAATGCCGCAGTTGATATATATATATATATATATATATATATATTCTTTTGAGAACGAGCATTACAATTCTAAGATATATCACAGTGTTAGCAGAGGAAATGTAAACGGGGTACCATACATATTTGCGTATGATACAAGAGCACAGATAAAAACCTCAGGAAAAATTCTGTCTCCCCGTATAAGTGTAGTAATTTGTTTATAGAAGATGGATGGCATCTTTTTCATTTGAAAATAATTTTTTCGTCATCTTGAATTCATTTCGACAAAATATCTTGACATAATATCTGAAACAGAAAGAGGGACAGAAAACCAGAAGGAAGCAGTAAATAATATCACCTACATTTGCTCATGACCGAGAGGGTCTTTCGACCAGGTTCAGTCCTCCAAGCGATGATTTTCAGATCCTCAGATAAACGAAGAACGCTACAGGCCCCTTTATTGGGGAATCATCTCCCATAGATCCATAATTGTTCATTTCGAACTAGAAATCTAATAAAATATCGGGAATAAAGTGAAAAACTTGTGACATGTATTATGTCAGGATGACATAATACATGATTTCGGTAATGGACCAAATCGGTTGTGCGGTTTCGAAGTTGTAGCCATTTGAAATTTTGAAGTTATTTGTTTTTTATTCCTTGAACTTCTGCAGTGATTGGATTGAATCTTGGCATTTAGGTGGAGTAGAACGACGCGCAACATTAGAGGAATTTTGTCAGGTAGTTAAGAAAAAATTTTTTTCAAAATTTTTTCGAAAAAGTATTTTCTTCTTTTCGGAAACCGTCCATTCTATTCAAGAAAAAATTCCACTAAGCCTTTGAGCTTCATATCGTACAGCAGTGTACCAAATTTCAGTTCGAAGCGATCAGAATTTTTCGAAATATTGGGAAAAAATATGTCAACTTTCATGGTTTTCTTCTCGATATTGTTGTTTTTTTTCGGTACAACTCAAGAAATACTGATGCAATTATGATAAAAGATCGCAGCTTCCTCGGAGATGCTGACTGACAACCTTATGCAAAATTTCGTGATGATCGTATTATTAAAATTTTTTTTTCAAATATTCAATATTCTGTTATCTCCTTATCATACTATCCTCATTAAATTCCGTATGAACCTTCGAACCCATTCACGATTTTGGCCTTCGTAATTAAGTTCCAAAACTTCTTCACAAATATCGAGTTTTTAAGTTGTAAGCACTGCCGTGAAAGCAGCAGCTTTGGCGCGCTTGTTCAAATTCGTTACCAAAGCATCACCTCCATTGAAAATGCGTGGAAAAGCCGCTGCCCTCACGGCAGTGCTTTTTTAGATATTTTTTAGAATAGGTAGTCTCTCGCACCACAAGCAAATTCTAGCTAGCAACATCAATTATCCATCTTCCGTTGAGAATCCGCCCTTAAGACTCCAACAAACCGCTTTCCAAACCAGGAAATACATTTCCGTTCCTCATCTCGAAGATTTTCCTCGTAAATTCATTAATTTCCACCCCGTTACGTCTCTCAGACCGCTGCGATTCGTCCCGGTTGGAGTGGGCCAACTGAAAATGAGGTGTTCACTAATTCATTATTAGAGGTATTAACTGCTTTCCAGGTAAATTAATTAGTTCTAAAGTTTCGACAGGTTTAGCTTGAGTCCCGGAACCACGAAAGAGGAAACCAATAGACTTTCCCGGATTAGTCAGGGGCCATCTTTTTCCTAAAGTTGGTAAAGCTTTTTTGGGGATTTAGTTACGTTGATGGATGCCCGACAGTGTTGTCAATTCAGGTTTCTTAAGTCCGGTGTACATCCGGTTTTTCTATAGCTGCGGCGACGTTGCGGTGCCGGATCAGCTCAATGTTCCAATGTTGTGCTAAAGGCTTGGTCCCGGCATAAGCATCTAGTAAAGGATCCGGCGGAGGACTCGGACGTTTTTGAACCGGCTTGTACTCACCAACCCCCAACCCCCCCAACGGGGGATTTTCCTGAATTTGGGTTATTACTGCAAATGCAAATTTGAACATAATTATTATGTTAAATTCAAAAAAGTCTACTTGTTAAAGCCTTTAACAAGTAGACTTTTTTGAATTTAATATTTGAATGAAAACTTATAGTTTTCAAAGGTCAATATCAACTGTCATTTAATTTTTGAGGTTATAAAGATTTTGGAAAATGTTTTTTACCGCATTTCATTTGTCAAGGAAAGAAGAAGGTTTAAGTAAAATCTGTGGCATTGTTGTTTCTATGCACAATTTTAACAAGCATGCGTATGGACTTAAATCTGTTTATTTCCGTTGAAGTGAAGTGTACGTGGGAAACACGTGGTGAGTTTTTGATATATAATGAAGAATAAATGCTACTGATGATTCTAAATCGAAAGATAGAAGATGAAACACTGTGTCTAGTATTGTTTCTAGGTTGTATTTCATTTTTTTACCCTTTTCTGAAGTTTTTTACTTTGATCATTATATGCCAGTTGATATAATAATTTTGTCATTGAAGACGTAGTACGTCGAAGACATAAAAGTATATCGTAAGATAACAAATCGATATCGAAAGATATTATGTAAAGGTAATACAGAAAAATCTGTATTTAATTGTTGTATAATTAGTATGGGTTTGATTCATCATTTTCCAAAATTACCTTCAGAAAGTATTCAAAATCAGATTTCAAAATTGGGGTTTGGGATTTGCCAGGCATGCACGAAGTGACAACGGTGTTCAGTAGAATAGCTTTGATTTCACATTTGACGTTTTCTTTCCGAGAAAGCTGAATTCTACGTTGCCATATAGTGTACTCAAGACAAATCTTTTGAAATGCAAAACCCCATTTTTATATTTCAGTTTTAGGTGATCAAACATTTTTTTAAAAAAATAATATTGGAATTATATGTTTGAAATGTGATGTTCTAAGGGCTTTTCATGAAAATGTCTGCATTTTCATTTAAAGGAAAAACCCCCATTATGTCGACAGATGCGTGGATGGATTCGGTAGGTATTAGCATTTCCCACCTGTTGAAAACATGGACCTGTGGACGGTAGAGCACCGAGTTTCTGCTCACTATAGTTACGTCCGAAATAACTATGCCGTCACGGCCGTTCAGCGTGAGTTGCGTTGCCATTTCAATATCCACCGAAATCAACTACCAGGAGCTCAACGAGCCCGAGAGCCGACCGTAAACACAATAAGTTTTGAAAGCAACAACTTTTGTAGAGTCGTTTTGGAATTTAATTACCAAGGCCGAATTGCCCCAATGATTCCGCAGATATCCCCATCAAAATTTTATTTCTAACGAAATTTCCAAAAATACAAATTAGATCGAATTGAAATCCAGTACTTCATGAGAAAATGTTAGTCGAAGTTTCATGCAGAATATCATGTGTACAATATGATCAAGAGATCAGAGAATATTGAATCAAATAGTCAAAAAGAAAATTTTTTTTTTGAATTGTTCTAATGGAATTCTGCACAAAGTTTCCATCAGCATTCACGAATTAGCTAGTTTCATACTGATTGAATCAGTATTCTTTGAGTTATTCCGGAAAAAACAACTATCGAAATAAACACGAAATTTTACATATTATTTCCCAATACATTTTCCAAAAAAAATTTCTCAGTCACTCAGGATTGTTAACAAACTATCATCTTGTTATTTAACTCAGGATTGTTGTCACCTTTTAAGCATACAGGGTCATTTTTAAGTATGTGAATTTCATGAATCAGAAGTCAGTCAAGAGTTATTTCTTGTTGGAAGTACATTTCCAAATATTTTTTTTCGTATTGCGGTGACATCCAATTTGACCATTTAGTTCCTTCATACAATATACAACATATAATAACAAAACAATAGGTGGACAAGCCATTGTAACAAAATATTTACTTAAGAATTATATTAAAATTGACCGATAATGAACCCATTCTACAATTATTTATCGTTCAAAAATAAGTAATTATTTCATGAAATAAAATAATTTACACATGAATTCAATTCAATTAATTCGGACTGATTTCAATTATAAACCATCATAAAAAATATTCCCATTATATATCATTATGCAACATTAAAAAATTATAAAGCTGGCAGTTCAGGTAACCAATACCAAGTTGCCATGAGAAATAACATTATTTCTATCTCCATTGAAAAATTATTTCCGGAAATTAAGATCGTCGTCCTTGCTTCCAGATCTTATTAGGTGCAAGTTCCGGACCTTATTTCCGACGAAAATATTGAATTTCTCGGTTCAGATGGTCGCCCTTGAACCTGGATTCATTTGGGAGAATATAAGTATGAAAGATAACACCAGTTCGTATAAAATGTTCAGAAATGAGTTGATATGTGGAATGACATTTCTTGTATATTATTGTTAGAGATGATGACTTCAGCTTCACGACTGTATGGGAGAAATTATATTTCTTCGCTTCGAGAATAAGGGAGGGAAATCGAAACCAATCACTGGATTCTCTGAGATGATTGTTTTTTTGAAGTATTGTGGTGATCCTTTTATCGATGTTTTATTGGTAGTTCATTGTCACAACGTACCGGAGATGATTATGATTTCGTTCGACAATTTGTACATACACCATACACGAACTAATTGGGAATAAGGCTGAAACTCCAAGTTAGTAAGAAGGAATTTCTGCAAAAAACAAAAACATTTTATAATTCATTTGTGCGAATGATCAATATCAATAGTATGTCATCCTGACATTAAATATGTCACAAGTTTTTCGATTTGTTCCGATATTTTGTTAGATTTTTAGTGTAAAATATCGAATTATGGATCTATGGGAGATGTAAGGGGCCTGCGGCGTTCTTCGTTTATCTGAGGATCTGAAATATCATCACGTGGAGGACCGGACCTGGTCGAAAGACTCTCCCGGTCGGAGAGCAAATGTAGGTAATTTTATTTACTGCTTCCTGCTGGTTTTCTGTCCTCCTTTCTGTTCCAGATATTATGTCAAGATATTTAGAAATAATTTTAAGACGACGAAAAAATTATTTTCTAATGAAAAAGATGCCATCCATGTTCTTCAAACAAATTACAACACTTATACGGGGAGGCAGAGTTTTTGCTGAGGTTTTTATCTGTGCTCTTGTATCATACGGAAAAATGTATGGTACCCCGTTTACATTTCCTCTGCTAACACTGCAATATACCAAAGAATGTAATGCTCGTTCGCAGAAGAATATATCGATATCTTGTTGATTCTTGTGGACTTTCGGATTGTATAAACCAAATGATTATAGTAATAGTGTATATCCGGATCCGTCCTGTCAGCTTCGACATTAGAGCAAAATCCGCTCAATGGTTCAGTTTAGGGTATGCACATTCCATGAAGAAGGTGTTTTCATAATAATCAGAACAAAATATTTTGGAAATTTTCAACATTTTTGCGCGTATGTCCAAGGGAACAGAGTGCTATCGCTTAGTCTAAATGTCTGTATCTTCTTCCCGAAAGTGACCATGATAACTACAGAACGAAAAGAGCTGATGATTTAAAGCATTCAGGGTAGTTTTCGCATCAACACGGGTGAAATCAGCCGAATGATTCTGAAAGTAAACTCATTTGAATTTTAGAGGTAATTTCCTTTATATCTACTTAACCGATCGGATAAACAATTGGTTATGGTTGTGGAACGTGCAACAGCTTCAAGAATGTTGATAGAGTTGTTATATTACTATCCTATACTATCCACTTGAATTGCATAAAAAATATTTGAAAGAACTTTTATGAACAATTAGGGGCGTACGAAGAATTCTATCGACCTGTTACATTCAGGGTAGGCTGCTTTCGAAATTTTAGGTTATTTCCGTGATAATTGAAGAACCTCTAAAACAAGGCGATTGAAACTTGAGAGTTAGTTGGAATGAAATGAGTGTTAGTTAATCGACAGAATTGGTTTTTCAAAATTTTTTCCGGAAAATATTTTTTTCGGAAACTGTTTATCATATTTGAAGAAGAAATTGTGGCCAGCCTTTGAGCTTCATATTTCACAGCAGTGTACCAAATTTCAGTTCGAAAAGATTATAATTTTCTGAGATATCGGGAAAAAATAAGTAAAATTTCGTTTTTTTTCCCGAGTAACTCAGAAAAACCTATAAAGTCAGCATCTTTTGCACTCATGTTTCGATTCATTGGCAATATGCTCATCTCCTTTGAACATGCGCACAAAAGTTGCTGACTTCACGTCAGTGCTTTTCTAGGTTCATTCTAGGTCATTCGTTCGTTGAAAATTGAAATTTTGGTCGGCAATCGAATTTTTCTGTATTCTTATGGATTGAATATTTGATTCCAACGATGAAAAAAACACATGCAAGGGACCTATTGAGTTTGACTTCTTCATCAGTGAGTCAAGTTAGCCATTTTAGGTAAAAATCCGAAAACTATAGCCACTTGGGCGATATGGTGACTTACTGTTCGTTAGAACAAGCACGTGAAAAAAACATTGGTTATACTCAACAAATTTCGCGATTTCCTGCCTGGAACATCGATGGTTTCGGCTTCACACTCCCCCCACATATATCGCAATCGATATCCGATTATTTTTAGACTATTCTATTTGCCCAACAAACACTCTCTCCGTTCCCGACGTTTTGTTATCCGATGATCCTAATTAATCTTTCCCTTTGATTTGATGAACGATAAATGTCCCAGTTAACTGCAGATAAAATGAGCAAATGCAAATTAATTAGCGTCAGAGCTAGAGGACGTCAATATTTTTCGTCGCGTAATCCAATATGTAAGATACGCTTAATTGGCGTCGGATTTTGTTGTATTCCCAGTATAAAGTAGTCAAGGACGATGCCATCAGTTTGAGGGGGTTCTGGGAAGTAGTCCTTCCTTCGTAAAGATTCAGTTTTTTTCATAATTGTCATAACTAACAAAAAAACGCTGCGAATTTGACAAAAGGGTTTATTATTTTCTCATTCAAATACCCCATTACTATTGATATCTTAAATAAAACTTATATTATTCATAACTCGTTGGTTTTTCACAACAGAATTTGCAGCGTTTTTCTTTATCTATCAGGGACCACTGGTCGGAAATCATTCCAGTTAAAATGTTTAAGCTGAGTTATGTAAATTCGGTGGTAAGTTTTCGAGAAATATTATTTTTCTCCAACCCCCAGTTTTGAGCCCTTATTGTACCCGATCCTGCTGAAAAGCTTGGATAATCAATCTCGAGCGACACACGATTTTTTTACCAAGTTTCACGGATTGCGGTTCAGGACTTTCAGAAGAAAGATCCGGACAACGGACGGATGGACTTTTTTATTTCATTCAAATCTACATACTTCAAAATGTTAACTGTGAAATTTTCCGGGGGGGGGGTAATTTTTTTTATCATTCACTAAGTTTTATTATTTGATTTTATCAAATAATAAACCAATAAGAATGTCTGCTTCGAGCGTTTGAGTTTCACACATACCACTTTTGAGATCTAAACTTGATGGAGGAACTCTTCTACTGCACCAAGAAAATGATTTCCTATTTATTTATCTGCTTTGCCGTCTTAATTTGGGACCGTCTGTGCTTCGCCAAATGTACTCCATCGATTTTGTGTACTATCATAAAAAAATGTCCTCTTTATTTTTTTGTTTATGATTTGAGTAGGAAAATTTTTTTCTTCGGAATGCACTTTCATTTAGGATATTTGTGTGTTCATGTGTATTTCTCTTTGTGAAAGTGTCTTCAATGCATACAAAACCATTAATATATTTCGATTACCTGCATCAAGAAAAAAATATCGAATCCTCCTACATGTTTGTTCAACGTGAACATCCCAATTCAAATTTGTATTTCTGAGATTATTGAGAATAAGGCAGGGAATATGGAATTATTTTTGAAAGCATCTTGTAGAGTATACATCGGGAACTATCGGATGTCAAAAATCAGTGGACTGAATATTGGACAGATGTGAACGTACGATCTTGAACAAAATACCTTTCACAAAAAACAACATAAAACTCGATATTGGCAGGGTAAGTTTTGAGCTCCATCAATTCCCGAATTCGTGAATGAGTGCAGGTCGGGGACCTGCGCAGGTCTGTTCCAATACATGCACCTGTGCAGGTAGACCTGCGCAGGTCAACTGATAGACCGTGACGTATGTTGCCGGCATAATATTCACAGACGACTGAGAAGATTGCTGAGTTGGTTGCGTTGCTTTGGAAAGGTATCAATATTGAATTGCCAAACTTGACGCATATAAAATTAATTGCTGGTTATTTCGACAACGGAACAGTGTGAAATGATGAGATGTTGAATTTTCCAGTTCTTGTACTTCTCCAGAGCTAGTTGAGGCACAGAAAATAGTACGAATATGCATAAAAACGTTTTATGAATTATTGCAGGAGTAAAACCACGGGTTCTTTTTCGGAAATGTTGGTTATGGCATACCTCCTAGAACTTTGTTTAAAGATGAAATCTTCCACATTGTGGGCTAATTATTCAATATTAAAGTCAACCCGTGCAAAGTATAAATTTATTCCTTATGAACAACTTGTTTTCAATCATTTATGAAGAACACTAACCACTGTAGGGAAATATTATTTCCTTAGAGTAAAGAAATGAATATTGAGAAATATTGTTTTGTATGTCAAAATTTCCTAGCGATTTGCGAAAATAACGTATACGATAGCAAAAAGTGTTTTTTTCACTTTTTTTCACCACGGTTAGGGACAGCTGAACGTATTTCAGCGCGCTTTCTATGGAACGTTATGACAGCCTATATAAATTTTCCGTTTCGAAAATCGTCCGTTGAGACAACATCGAATAATTCCAGCTTTTAACAAGATACTAAAAAATTAACGAGGCGTATAAAATCAGAGCAAACATCAGCTGCGTGTAGCTTCGGTCTTTTAATGGGGGGGATTTATATCGACACATGTAATCGCCCTGCATATCTAGTTCGAGAAAAAAGTGTGAAATCTGGGAGTTTTACGGAATCATAAATTTTCCTCGGATGAAAATATCATTCGGAATTCTCAGTACGTTACACTGAATGATTCTGCGTTTGAATAATAATTTTTGTTTCGTCCGAAATCACAGAACATTAGGAAGTGCATTGTTAAATCTCCATTCTGTCAATCTAGGAATTGAACATTATCATAACAGGATATCCATTGAAGTTTATTTTACTCATTTTGTAGGTGTATTTTGCGTTCACTTGTAAGGTATAAGTCCAAATATAATTCATCCAAGGAGTATTTTGTATAACTCTATGAGTTCATAGATGATAATCAATGATGACTGCTTGACGCATGCTCCGATGGTGTGTATTGAGCGCAAGATGAGTACTGTAGAACAATGAGGTCGAATAAAGTAACTAAACCCCAATACAGATCTGATCATTTATAAAACAGTAAAATAATAAAATACCGCTCAGACAAAGTTACATGGTGTCAGGTGTAAAAAACAACAACATAATTTCGAATAAATCAACAAAGATTATCGAAATATGGAGGGATTCCGGGTGCCGCATGTGATGGAATTTTCCGGAAACATTCGACAAAACTGGGCCATGTGGATTCAAAAATTTGATTTATATATGCTGGCTGCAATCGATCAAGACGCATCTGAATAGATGAAAGTGGCGATATTTCTCAATTTAATTGGAGATGAAGGTATTGAAACTTTCAACACACTAAAACTCAAAATTTCAAAAGCTAAATTGGAAGATGTGAAAACTGCGTTTGAAAAGTACTACAAGCCGAAGAAAAATATAGTTTTCGAAAGATACAAATTTCTTCGTTGAAATCCAATAAGAGAGCCAAATAGGTTTCCTAATTGAAATTATGTAATAATTTTAGTTTTAGTGTATAGTAGATTGATTTTGTTTTCTCTTTGGTCTTTAATAAAATATTGAAATATTTTATCTTAAAAGGGGGGATGTGAGGTATAAGTCCAAATATAATTCATCTAAGGAGTATTTTGTATAACTCTATGAGTTCATAGATGATAATTAATGATGACTGCTTGACGCATGCTCCGATGGTGTGTATTGAGCGCGAGATGAGTACTGTAGAACAATGAGATCGAATAAAGTAACTAGACCCCAATACAGTTCTGATCATTTATAAAATAGTAAAATAATAAAATACCGCTCAGACAATGTTACACACTCACAAAATCTGAAACAGAACTATTGAAAATTGAATAAAATTGTTTTTTCAATGGCAAAGCCCTTGCGAATTGCAGGATTGAACTATCTGTCAAGGGCAGTTCAATATGGAGATCCCTCAATATGAAGCTGAAAACTATCAATCAGATTTCTCATTTTTTAACGTATCAGAATTCAACTTGTTTGGACAGGTTTTCTTCGAAATATTATGAGTCAAGAATTTTAAAGTTATTCATTCACAGGGTCATTACTTCAATGTTTTCGAATCAATGAAAAATACAGAGATAATTTTATGAAACCATACAGTGCTCATCAAAATTATGGAACAAATTCATTTTCTCAGGAGAAAATATTTGGCAACAAAATCCTGAAACAGGTCAATTTTTGTTTCACTTTCACCAAATTTATTTGCATTTTTGAGAGATTTTTCTTGCACCCTGTGCCATCCCCATCAACCCTCTAAATTTTTTGAATAGGGGAAATAGGTTATGTGGTACTTTTTTGGCAAGGTCTTTGTATCTTTTTTACAGGCGTGCAGAAATTTTCAAGAAAAAATTTTTTTTTGAAATATTAGGTAGTTCAAAGAGGTTTTCAGTTTGTGCACTTTGTCATGGCTCATTCACTTTGAGACGATGGTACTTGATAAAATTTGTCACTGAATGAAAGTCGTTTTGTTCATACACAATTTTCAACCCCTTTCAACCCCCTCACGTGAAAAAAATTTTTTTCTCCATTAAAAGGTTCGTAGGGGTTGAAACTTGTGCATGAACAAAACTGTGATAGTCGACTTTCATTCGGTGAAAAATTTCATCAGGTACCATCATCTGAAAGTAAATGAGCCATGACAAAGTGCACATACTGAAAACCTCTTTGAAGTTACTAAGTTTTACAAAAAACAATTTTTCTCTTGAAAATTTCTGCACGCCCGTGAAGAAGCAAAGACCTTGCCAAAAAAGTACCACATGACCCACTTTCCCTGTTCAAAAAGTTAAGAGGGTTGATGGGGATGGCACAGGGTGCAACAAAAATCCTTCAAAAATGCATAAAATTTGGTAAAAGTGAAACAAAAATTAACCTGTTTCAGGGTTTGTTGCCAAATATTTTTCTTCTGAGAAAATGAATTTTTTCCATAATTTTGTATGTGTGTTTCTTTCAATTTTCTAGTTCAATCACATAATGGTATCAAAATTGTTGCTCCAAATTCGATTGTTAATTAATTGTCATCGTTGATCTTTCTGCAACGTACAAAACGACATGTTGATGTACAGGTATCCATGCAGAGTTCAATAACTTTGCAACATTGAATTCGAGCAACAACTAGAACATTATTTTGTATATGAATTCAAAACCCACATAGAAAAATAAAAAAAATACATACATTGGAAATCTACTTTTCCTGTGAACAGATTTAAATGAAAAAATATAATTTCGAACTTTATCCGTGTTTCTTCATTTCTGAATGTAAGGAATAGCAGATATTTTAAAACTTTTCCGATTGTTTCTGGTTTTGGCTACCAGTTGTATCTGAATAATGCCTTTGTGATGATGGAGAGTCATTATTGAGATTTTTCATTAACACAAGTAAATATGTAAATTTTGAAATCAATGTACCTTGAGAGGGTTGAGGAGAAGTAGCCCATATGAGGGCTTGTGTATGGTGATCACAGAAAAAACCTTCAATAGGTCTCTACTTGTAACAAGAAGTATCATATTTTCCTGTTTTTCTCATTCAATACAAAAATCAATACAAAATTATAATGTGAGCTATCGTACACTTCAAAAGTTCGCGAATTTGGAATAATTCGGCATTGAAAATGCTTGAATCGGGACGCAAGTTCAAAGCGAGTGACACGCGTCAGATCGCCTTCTATACTCCATTCACTTTTATAAAGTATCCCGGTTTGCCATGACATCCTGACAGATTTCACCGAGTATATTTTGAAAATGTAAGGTTATAGTCATTTTCCTGTCAGATAACTACACAACGTTGTCCTCTCTACAAAGAGGTCGTAGTAATTACTTATTTTTCAAAATGTCAAGCTATATTTTGAAAATAATGAATTTGAGAAAATATTATGTGAATTCAATAATTCCAAAGAGCTGGCGAATGTTGAAGAAACTTTTTTCTCTGTTAATATTCGAAATATTTCACGTATGTAAACATGGTTGGAAGATTCACTAATGCTTTTTCTTGTACGGAAATCAAGAATCGAGTGTTTTGGAATTTTACTAAAAAATGATGGATAGAGTAGTCCATTACTTCGAATTCCCTACTTTTCTGCATTCTCAAGAAATAAGCCCACAGAAGTCATTTAAATACCTCGTTGCACAACTTGAAATATTCCAGTGTGAAAATATAGTAGTACTTCGAAACCTGTATCACAGTTAACCTCAAAAGAACTAACTCCATTTACAAAGGTCTTGGGAATCTACGTGAATGATACATACACTGGATTGAGATCAACATATATCTAGACTGGGATGCAGTTTAGCTTCAGTCTGTTATCTTTGGGTGTAATGACAAGATATCTGGATAAATTCTCCATGAAAACTACCTATCATGCAGTACTCGAGTCAAAAGCAAAATATGGAATTATGTTTTATGGACATACTTTGAAGTCAACTCAAATATTCAATTCCCAGAAACAAGCAGATCCTAAAATATTAAAAAAAATAGCATTGAATAAAAAACGAAATATGTAACTTTTGAAATTATTCGTTGAGGAATTTGTTCAATTCAAACATGACTACCTACTTAAGGCTCAAAACAATACAATCAAAGCGAAATGTTAATTTATTAGTTTATTATGGCTGAAGCTGAATTGTTATTTGTTATTGAAAGAGAGTAGAAATTGGCAACCTCGCGTCGAATTATTTTGACATTATCGATATTTCAGGAGCGACAACCTGCCTTGGCTTTGGTTACAAAAACATGATAGACCTAGATCATGGCCAACCGGGATACTTTATTAAAGTGAATGGAGTATACATCATCAGTTATTACAAGATACACCGGTTGATTCAGTCGACGCTGTCTATTGGCTTGCTAGAGAGAAAAGTACAGAGGAGGGAGAGATTGGATATATCCCGGTACGTCATTGAGGGCGCGAAGTTTCGTCCGTTTGAACAGACAATGTGTGAAGCCAAATTTAAAAGAACTTTTTCTCGTTTTTAACGCCGGTTTAAGTATTTCAGTAATCTTACTGATAGAATATTAGATTCCAGCGTTAAAAACATTCATGCAAGAGAACCATACTCGTTACTACCTTCAATAAAACAACCTGCGAATCAGAAATACTGACGAAGACCTATCGACTCTGACTGAAATTTCATCGAATCTGAACATAAATATTTACGGACCTAAAATCAATGCCTCGTGCCTGATGCTGACTCAAGGGATCAAAACAAAATCAGCCCATTCTGCTGGAAATTTCCACCGTCTAACACAACATTCCACGACGCAAATAAAACAAAAAACAAAAGGTGAAATAGCCGGAGGTAGAAAAGCATCCCATCAATGTTAATTCCGGGTTCACCGCCTCCAAAAACCACTCCATTGAATGTATCCATCGCCTTGGGGATTGTTTTTTACGTGGATTTCACTCTCAATTCGACCGCTGTTAATTCTTCTAGAGAATGCGAGCGAAATAACTTCCACCTAATGGTCCCAAATGACAGAAAGCGAAGTTTTCTGAACGTATTGGCATAAGTTTCCTGGAAATGGGGGAAAACGAACGAAAGTAGGAATCAGGAATTATAGGACTAGGTTTGATGCATACAGAGAGCAGTTTCATTAAGCTTTGAGTGTTCTGATTGCCAGCATATTTTTTTTGATTCATTAGTGTACAATTCGGTGCTATATTGAGTCAAAGCAATTTTTTTGCTATTTCAGAATTTTATTCAGTGAAATTCATATTTTTCGAATTTATCGCAGATATTTCTACAATTCCACATTTCCACAATGATGGAGGTTCGTTGAGTTTGCCGTACTCCTGATGAGCATCTAAAAATCATCACTTTAGGACAGTATTTGGTCTGAAATATTCTCCTGGTCAAAGACCAGATTCAGTATTATTTGTTGTAATATTGAAAAAAATTAAATTCAAAAATGATTCTTGATGCGTAGATGATCTTTTTTCGAGTCCACGCAGCAATTACGCAGCAACTCTCTGAAACAGTATTCTCAGCCCGATAGGTATACTCCATTCACTTTTATAAAGTATCCCGGTTGGCCATGATTTAGGTCTATAATGTTTTTGTAACTAAAACCAAGGCAGGTTGGCGCTCCTGAAATATCGACAATGTCAAAACAATTCGACGCGAGGTTGCCAATTTCTACTCTCTTTCAATAACAAATAACAATTCAGCTTCAGCCACAATAAACTAATAAATTAACATTTCGCTTTGATTGTATTGTAATGAGCCTTAAGTAGGTAGTCATGTTTGAATTGAACAAATTCCTTAACGAATAATTTCAAAAGTTATATATTTCGTTGAATTGTTTCGATAGGAAGCAGTACATTGAACATGAACTTGGTATATCCTATGTTGGCAGAACATTGAATTTTATGCACAAAAATAACATGAATTATACAATATCTCATTTAATGCTATATTTTCTAATATTTTAGGAATTGCTTTTTTCTGGGAATTGAATATTTGAGTTGACTTCGAAGTATGTCCATAAAACATAATTCCATATCTTGCTTTTGACTCGAGTACTGCATGATAGGTAGTTTTCATGGAGAATTTATCCAGATATCTTGTAATTACACCCAAAGATAACAGACTGAAGCTAAGCTGCATCCCAGTTTAGAAATATGTTGATCCCAATCCAGTGTTTGTATCATTCACGTAGATTCCCAAGACCTTTGTAAATGGGGTTAGTTCTTTTGAGGTTAACTGTGACACAGGTTTCGAAGTACTACTACATTTTCATACTGGAATATTTCAAGTTGTGCAACAAGGTATTTAAATGACTTCTTTAGGCTTATTTCTCGAGAATTCAGAAAAGTAGGGAATTCGAAGTAACGGACTACTCTATCCATCATTTTTCAGTAAAATTCCAAAACACTCGAAAAGCATTACTGAATCACCCAACCATGTTTACATCCGTGAAATATTTCCAATATTAACAGAGAAAAAAGTTTCTTCAACATTCGCCAGGTCTTTGGAATTATTGAATTCACATAATATTTTCTCAAATTCATTACTTTCCAAATTAAGATTGATATTTTGAAAAATAAGTAATTACTACGACCTCTTTGTAGAGAGGACAACGTTGTTTAGTTATCTGACAGGAAAATGACTATAACCTAACATTTTCAAAATATGCACGGTGAAATCTGTCAGGATGTCATGGCAAACCGGGATACTTTATAAAAGTGAATGGAGTATATGTAATATTTCATATGGAAATATATTTCATAAAGTCTTATAAATGGGGAAGGAGGGCATAGTTCCTCACTCCCAGCAAGAAATCAGGGTTATGGACTCCGTTTCTATGTGGAAGAAGCACTCTGTATAGAAAATCTGTCGAACCATAGGGCAACTAATCTGATAGCATCATAGGAATGCCTTTTGCCTCTTGAAAAGTGCAAATTCCGTAACAAGTCAAGAATGCCTATGTTGAAGCTCGTATTGATCCTCTTTTGCCGTTTCAAAGAAGGCTATTCCAATAACTACCGATGCAAGTCGACGGAATATTAAGCAGCCAGATCACTAAACTTTGGCGAAGAACACTGGGAAATGGCAGTGAGAAATTGATGAACGAAGGTGAAAATGAATATTCATGTTTGCAACGAAGCTCTCTTTTTGCCTTCCGAAGAGAAATCCAATAATAATCAATTCATCAGAGCAAGGTGTGTAGGTAGGTACCATCAGAGGGGGTTCTGTAATACGATATCAAATAGAATCTTCTGAGATTCTGAGATAACTACTCCCTCCATCAATTATTTTAATCAGGAATATTTGATAACGACTACAAAGGAAGTCAACAAAAAAATTCTGCTTTTGTGAAAACCCATGCTTGAAGGGTAACATGTAGAAGAGGAATAATAATCTTAAAATTTCAAGTTTCATTGGAACCTTCATGTAATTATGAGGGTGACATTCTTCGGTAGTTTGACTTCCCTACCAATTTCAAGCCAATAATTTGAAAGTTATTCTTTCTGAAAAATTGGCGGAATGATAAAGTTCAATCCAATGCTCAAAACATCTCAAAAAATTGGAAAAATTGCGAAAATAATATGAGAATAAACAAAACAGATTAAAATCAAAATCTGAAACTTACAATTACTGGGTCCTCAGTCATATAGTGAATAAAATCATTAATTAGGGTCGATAAAAGATCGAGAGGTCAAAAACTAAAACTATAAATACGGAACTATCAACATATTGAAATATTCTTCGGATAAATGTGATATAAAATGTCAAGAATCGAGAGTGACATATCCGATACAAGAACTAAATACACACCCAGCAAACACTAAAACGCAGCAAGAGTACAGAAACTGTACAGCGTTACTGCACTTGAAGTGCAGCGATGGTGGTGCAGTAACTGTATCGAAACTGTACATCTCAAACTGCGTTTGAAGTACAGCCACTATACAGCAGTTGTGCAGGAGCTATGCCACTTTGTGAAGCAGTTTGTACGTAGTAATCATGCTGCAACTGTGCTACGTCGATATAAAGTTTCTGAGCAGCAATAATGCAGCAGAAGCTCGGCTGTATAACGACACCCATAGGAATAAGGCTCACTCCTGAAGAAATAAGTATTTTTCAAGAGATTGAATTGAAACTTTGCACATTGATACTAAATTATTTACCATCGATAAATGTAAAAAAGTGAGTATAGTCCTTCCAGTTTATTCGGAGATTGCCAAATAAATTTTGATTTTCTTATATGATGTGATGTTTATATTTTTGCATATTCGAATTCTATGCCTTACGGTAGAAAATAACTGCAATTCTTTCTGTATCTAGATATTGATTACTCAACAGAAAAATATTTAAATTATTCGATTTTTCACATTTCACCAAAAATTCAACATGGAATTCAAATATATGAAAACGTACTCAACATTATCTGAAAAATCGTACGGCCATTTCTGGTTAGACCAAAAAACACCATCTGTAGTATGTAAGTCCAGAATTTTCAATGCGATCACTAAAAAAATATAGGTTTTTCGGAGGTGAGCCGGATTCCTGAAACATACTGGTTGTTGTACGAATCGGGTTAGCTTAGTTTATATTGAGCATATAACGTGAATTGATTCATAGCAAATTCAACTTAATAAAAAAAATATTGCACAAGGAACATGACTTTAATGGAAGAAACTTGAATTTACACAAATACCGGCCATATCAAATATTTTACATGATATAATAATATATTATTGGGTGACTCTCTCTCGTTCCTTTCTAAGTCCTTTAAAATAAGTAGATACATATTTCTCAATCATACCATGATGGTTGTTTCAATATCGGTTGTAGAATCATTTTTGCTCTCTTTGTTCTTTCGTACAGCAACTTGAAGTGAAGAAAAATGAGTTAATACACAAAAAAAGGTTTACCTTGTGTGAATATAACACCTAAAATTTCTTCATTGATGTTTATGTACTTCGAAATTCTGTTTTCTGTTGACCCTGTCTAGTTCAGGTAGAGACTCGGATGTTTTCTTCTATTGTCTATTTATTCCAGTTCCAAAAAAATCGGCATCATTAAATATCTATCTTGGCGACTCAGATCAGTCTAATTTGCCTTATTTCGTTTTTTCGGGAATTGATCATGTCGAAACATCAGTTTTTCACACTTCCACCCAATCAACTCGAAACAAATAGTCAGTTCAGATAGCGCGATTCACTTAGAACCTAAAACGAATTTACTACACAACAAACAAATTTCCGTTACAAAACAGCATGGCCGACGACGACGATCGACAACGCTTCTCTAACCTCTAACGACCGGCTATCGGCACAGACAACGATGGCTGACTATTAGAACGAAATATAGCATCAAAGACAGAGACAGCGTTGCCCATACAGCATTTCGATTTTGTTGCACAAAAGCTGTACAGCAGCTGTATTTAAAAGACTGTGCAGTTTTAATACAACATTTTATGTACTGCATTCCGGTGGCACTTGTGATGCAGAAACTGTACAATTGCTGTATGTTGTGTTTATTGGGCAGGAGCTACTTCAAATCATGTTCTCCTCTCTCTTGTAAATCAATAGGCCGAGGTGTATTCAGTTCCTGTGTTGGAGCTGACCCTTTCGATTCTTGAAGTTTTTCGATCACATTCATCCGAAGAATATTTGTAATAGGTATTTAGTTCGTTCCGTATTGATAATTTAAACTTTTGTCCTACGTATTCCTATCAACCTGAAATAATGATTTTATATAGTTAATGACTTAGAAACCAGTAATTGTAAGTTCTAAATTTTGATTTATATTTGTTTTGTTTGTTGTTTATTCTTACATTTTTTTCGCATTACCTCAAAGTTGTTAAGAATAATGTTCCCTTTTCGAGTTTTTCAAGATGTTTCGAGCATTTGATAGAACCTAATTATTTCATAAATTTTTCAAAAAGAATGATTTTTAGAATGTTGACTTGAAAATGGTAGTGGAGCCAAACTCAAAATGTCCCCCTGATAATGACAAGAAGGTTTCCAATAAAACTCGAAAGTTTTAAGACTATCATTCCTTTCCTACTAAGAAAAGAAGAATTTTTGAATTTAACTTGCCATCATATTTTGCATGAAATATTTGTATTATTTCGAAGCCAAGCAAATCTTCAACGGAAAATTCCGACTTCGTATTCACATTCGGTTGATTCGAAAGAATACGGTTGAGTTGGACTTGAGGTTCCTTTTGCAAGCCATTCCAAGCTGCTAGGAATTGAATCTATATATTAAAGCTTTCATTCGGACCCCAGAGAAATCAAATTTTTCACGAAACCCATAATATTTATGGAATCGTCTCTAGAAATCTATGAAGAATCTATGAAGAAATGTCTCCAAACTTCGAACCATGTTCCTGCTTCTAGTCTCATTCCTACCGGCAATTTCTTGCCCTCTACCTTCCAATTTAGCGTACATGGGAGAAGTTTGCGGTTCAAAATGAAGTTGCAACTCACGGAAATTGAAGTATACTTCAAGTGACGTCGCAGCGTCAAATAAAGGCATTCGGAAGACAAATGACGCTTATAAATCTAATATCCGAGTAGCAATAGAATGGCGTTTTCAGTTGCAAGGCGCCAACAAGTGAACCCTGGTTTCTTTGTGTTGCATTCAACGTGGAACGTTCAGAAGTCAAAATTGATTCTACTCTTCACTGTCGAATAATTTTATGATTTTGAGCATGTAGAAATCGGAGAAAGGATTCATCAAGCCCTCATCGTATTTCAAGATTTCTGAGGGAATTCATTATAACAGATAAGCTGAAATGTAAAAATATTCTGAGATAACTTTCATAACTCTGCTGTTTAGTTATTTGTATAGGTAGAGAGAATTTCTTGGGCAAACCTAGTTTTTTCCTGAGCTATAGCGCCACTATTTTATTTTCTGTTCTCTAGTATACGAATTCCTGAGGGACATATAGAATGCTTCAACTCTTCAATTACGTATCATAGTGTCAATTATAGGTTTTTTCGTGAGCCACAGAGAACTCTGTTGCTTCTGCAACATGGGAGTCTGTATTCTTTTGGTTCCCAGGAATATGCCCGAAATTCAATATTTTTGGTTTAAATGAATTGACACCGACTTTAAGAGCATTTTATCTCAAGCCAACAATAAAGTATAATTCTGCATGACAGAAAACAAGCTCTTAGCATTCCAGGAATTGGAGCTTGATGGGTGGTATACTTCGGTTATTCGAAGAATCCAGGCACCACATGTGACAGTTTATAGAATTTATCATCTTAGACCATTTAGGGAAATTTCCTTCACACATTTGTGCTCTCTCTTTCACACCAGCCAATCCGAGGTGTTTTTTCGGATTTTAGAAGGGCGTCGCTTAATTCAAAAAACCAATCAAACTTTATATTCTCGCTCTAAAATGTGAAGAAGGGAATTTTCTCAATTTGTGTTTCAGTTAGTTTTTAAATACTCTTCATTTGACCGTTGTATAGTTAACAACATTCGCTCTCGAATTTATAAACAAGACTTATACGTTAATTTTTCTATTGTAAAAATCGTAACTTCTCAGTTGAAAGTCGCTTCGACCTTGCTATCGAATAAGATATAGAAGGAAGATTCTATTGTGCAAACCACTTGTATACCATTTCGGTCTTGTTATCTGATACAGATACAAGTAAATACATTTTTGTTACGTGTTGAAAGTGCGTTTTTAATACACCTCAACAACATCTTCGTGTCATAAGTGCAACGATATTGATCAACTGGTCAATAAGTTCTTCAATTATCCGCTTATTTTAGAAGCATCAAAATTTCTTATAAAGATCAGAAAATATTCGTCGGTCGTGTCTTCATTTTCATAACAATAGAATTAATCAAGTGCGATGAATTCATCCACACGGGGTCTCTACTATTGAAACCCCCAAAACACCTGAATAAACCAATTCAGGTCAAAACAAACTCTTCTAGCACAATCTATTCTCCATAACATGAAGGTTTCAGGAGCTCATTAGTTAGTTCTAGAATTCATAAGTGAAGTATCCGGAGACTCTGTTGAAATCATCTTTAGATACTTCCTCTGAAACTATTGTGATGCCGATTTCTGTGCAGTCTTCCCTTTCCACTTAGTACTGTGCTGAAAATCTTCTCAAATCCAAATCTAGTTTCAGGTTTATCAATGGAATTATTTCACACATGCATGTGTTTGGCCGAAGATAACCAAGCACTCTCATCTTTCAATTTTTATTCGCTCTAAATATACTGGGAATTGTTTCATGGGGAAATTTATCACTGGATAAAGGTGTCATTTCGAACAATGGGATGTTCTCTAGAAAATGGTTTGAATATATTCTAGGAAATCCGGTTATGCCCTAAATATTATGTTCATCTCATCTTGAATTCCCATTCTTCTTCAACTTACTGTCTGAATCAAGGCCTACTAGGAGAGAACCCTCCTATCAATTTGGAAAAGACCACTACAGTGCAGATGTCCAACAGGAAAACATTAATTATTTTCCTTAGGTAGATTTGATAACGACTATTGAAGGTGTTAACAATAAAAATTCTGATTGTGTGAAAACCCATGGTTGAAGTGTAACTCGTAGTCTTCCTTTCGTAGGTATTAGTAATTTGTAGGTATCTTTTTTATTGTTCGTCAGAATTTTGTGTCAATTGGTGCTTACGTGTTCGAATATTTGCACCCCTTCCAAGATTTCTTGTTCAAACCCGAAATCACAATTAAAGATCAGTTAAGCATTGGTGTCAACATGGAATTTCTTCTTTGAGGTGGCAATCTAGCTAGCGTCAAGAGTGCTAATAATAAAAAATCTATTCTTGATTGCCAAATCGAAGAATCACAGTTGAATAACAGAACAACTTCTCGGCAAAAAACTTGACTACAGTTCATGCGCACTTGAAAATATTCGTGCAATTCCTATCTGCTACATTCCACAGCTGAATTATTCCTTTTTTAACTGAGCGATACATGGATAACATGAATATTTGGTTTATATTTCGTTAAGGGATTTTGTTAGGTAAGGTTACATTCCCCTGCGACCTTAAGGTCTATTTTGCCTCCCCGTCAGAGCTGTATTTTCACTGCGCTACCTACAGCTCGCCCTCCAGCTCTAGAGCTCTAATGAACTTCAATATCTTCGAGGGCTTCAAAGAGTGTAAGTTCACATTTTCCTTCTATAGTTTCCTGTCCAAGACATTCCTTAGGCAGGCTTGCAATAGCGAGGCATTCTGTGATCAGGTGAACGGGAGTTTCCTCCTCTTCCCCACAGAATCTGCACTCCTCAGCTTCTGATGATCCCATCCTCTTCCTATGATTCCTTGGGCGACAGTGTCTTGTGAGGAAGCCAGTGAGGAGGCGTGACTTGTTCTTACTGAGATCCAAATGATTTTTGGTCCTTACAATTTCTAAGTTCCAAAGGAAGTTTCTGGAATGATCCATTCCTCCACAGTACTCCTCTTTCATTTTCTTCCTTCTCCAGAAACTCTCTGCTTATAGGTGCATTTGCCTTTACCACATAAATGTTCTAGGCCAGTAAGTAGCGTTTCTGCTTCTTTCCTGCCTAGAGTGTTTGCCTCTTCATTTCCTTTGATTCCTGAGTGCCAAGAAATCCAGACTAAGGAGACTCGTTGTACATGTCTACTTCATTGAGTTTCCTTCAGCACTCCCATATCAGCTTTGAGTCGATGACATGGAAGTTTATTGCTTTGATAGCAGCCTGACCATTAGAATGGATCACCATGTCACACCCTTGATAGTTTCCTTCCATATTTATATCTATGCATCTTTCGATTGCCACAACATGCCCTAACTACAAATTTCACTCTCCATCGGGTTAACTAGCCCTAACTGGTAACTCTTTTTCTCGACCCCATCTCCTATCATGGAAATGATTTTCGCGGCATAGATCGGCAGGAAATTGGCAGGAAAATGAAAGGAAAATGAGGACGGACGAAACGGATAACGGTCTTCCGGGACGTCTATTCTAATGAGCGACGTCACCGTTCCGGCGTCGATGATCGGACCGATAAAGCGACAGCGGATCGGAGAAAGTGAGCGGGCCATTTTCCGGATAAATAGGATGAGGAGGGGACGCTCCGGCCGTCAGACGGGGATTATCGGCGATTCGAGCCGGGATATGGAAGTGTATCCATCCTCTGCTAATAGGTAGGGGTTGGGCAGAGCTGGAGGCTAATAAGACAACAGGTTGTTCGGTCGTCATGAACTGCTGGATATCTGAGAGGAGTGGTCTCAGTTGAATAATTGGCTCATAAGTATAGAACTGTTTATTCGGGGGTGTAAGTTATAGGATGTTGTTTCAAGGGTTTTCTTTGATGAAATATGAAGCAATGACTGTGTCCTAAACAACGGAGATGGAAAACAATTCGGAGGTTGGGAAAGCAACAGGCCATGAGGTATTATTTGCTGAGTTATTCTAGATTTTCACTCCAATTATCTGGAACCGAACTACTAAGGAACTAAATGAAATGGTTAATTATGGAGACTGTCCTTGCGAGGTTCAGGATTAACTATTTGAAAAGGGCAGTTTCAAGAAAAAAAGTTGTTTAATGAAAAATACTGAAATAACGCAAAGACGATAAGATCCTCAGTATGCCCGTAATCGTGCGTACGGACAGCTGGACGGACGTCCGAACAGAATTGATTTTGATACCGGATTCGTTCTTAGTGACTCCAACCTAGTCGTTTGAGGCCATTTTCAACTCAAAATCCGAAAATAACAGTCATTTAGATAAAACGATAGCACGCTGTTTTTCAGAACATGCGCGCAAAAAGAGCTCGATGGCGGCGTTAAAGAACAGCTTGACAACAGTGATTCAGAGAAGATTATATACTATAGTTGGAAAGAAATTCAGAGCTCTACATTTTCGTTCGTTGATTAGTAGAACATTTTGTAAAGTGAATGTTATGAGTCCACAGAAACACCAATCCAAAGGAATGTCAAACAAACCTTCACTAACTTGAAATGTGTATTTTTAGTCTTTTCATTATTTGACTCTGATTTTTGCAGGCATGTTCTCGGGAAACAGCGTGCTATCGTTTTGTCCAAATGTCTGTATTTTCGAATTTTTTTTCAAAATTTTTTTAAGAAAAAATTTTTTCCATATTCTTCAGAAGTGTACCAAATTTCAATTCGATACGGCTATTAAAAAAAAATTCAACATTTTTTTTCAAATATTCAATATATTGTGATCTCCTCATGACATTATCCCCATCAAGTTGTATGAACCTTCGATCCATCAGTTTTCGATAATGTACTGGATTTGAATTCGATCCAATCTGTATCTTCTTTAATATTGGGAAAATAAAATTTCGAATGGGTATACCTGCGGAATCGTTAGGTGGATTTTACGCATTCAGGTTCTTCGTAATTAAGGTCCAAACCCACCCTACAAATATCGAGTCTCTAAGTTGTTTATTTCGGAAGTTATTGTGTTTACGGTCGGCGTTAGAGGAATGCTTAATCATCATCGTCTTTCTGAACCGTCATTCTTAGGTTGATTCACCAACCATAGAAAAGTATAGTTTTCTTTCATGATTGCTGGGATCACGGTTTCAAACTTGGGATATCATTCAAATACAGGGTGAGTCTTTGACCTTGCAGAATATTTTAACAGAAGATTCTTGAAGCTGAAAGAAACACATTTGTCCTCTACCATTTTTCCGATTCGGCCTAGATAAAAAGATATGAGCATTATAAATTTTCATAAAAGGCAAGCCGCCCCTGGAAACCTGAACACTGAAGTTTTTCCAAGCCTAAGATATACCATTCAAATCTTCGAAATAAGCAACTCTGTTATGAAAACAGGCGTCAGCTTACTTTTTACATTCCAGTTGCTGAAAAAAGTTGTATTTATAGTACAATAAACAAGTTAGGTATTCCAAATTTCGTTGGCGACAAAAGTTGAATATTCTTCTTTTGGTTTCATTTTCGAAAATCAGGAATTCATCTTGCTATCACTCATATTAGCTTTGAGATTAATCTTCAATTTGTTATTATTAATTTTCTTTGTTTATTTCATTTTCTCCAAGAATTATCAGATTCAGACATAACCCATTCAAACTTTCATTTTCATAAATAAATAAAACAGATGTACCTAATTTATCTATGAACGTACAAACGTTGCCAAATTGACGAACAGAAAGAAAGAACTCTTCGAAATCAAACGACACACAATATGCTAATTCTATGTAAACATTTGTATAGTCTATGATTCTGAACTGAACTATAAATCTGTGGCTTCGTGGTTTTAAGGTTATGTCATGGTGGTTTTCTTCCACCATGGGTTGTTGTGTTATGAAAGAGCATTTGAAGAATACCTCAAAATAAATACTATCAAAGTTCTGTACATAATTTCAAGAAATTTGGCTCAGCAGAAAGATTGCATTCAAACCAGTAAGAATCCCCATTATCATGGAAAAGTGAGAAGTTAATCAATTATACTAAACAAATTAGCTCGAAATTGAAAAGGAAGCTTCATGAATGGGTTCAGGACCGAATCACCACTGTATAACACAGATATAGTTTTGGGATTTTGGCAACGCGGAAAAATTGATTTCTGTGAATTTTTTGAACAGAGTTGCATTCAGCCAAAGTACCCAATTCTCGGAATTTCACAGATATTTTTTATTTTTGAATTTCAGATTACTCGAAAACGGTGCATCATACGAAAAAAAATAAGGAATACTTTTACTTTCCAAAATGGTCAAAAATTCGTTGAATAGCGGTCATTATCGCGTAGTAGGCTAGATGAAAGACCCTACTATAATCTCATATGCTGAAACTTGTGATTAATCTCCAAAATAGTCCGGTTTGTACGTCATTATCGGTCGTTCCGTTGCATAGCGTGAAGGGGGCCTAAGGGGTGAAAGACCACTAATCCCCCTCACTAGGCCGACCCGTTAATTTTCTTTCGTCATTGGATTGACCCCGGAAATTACCCGTCAAAGTTTCCCGAACCAGAGGCCTCTTTATCCATGGTCTCCTGTGATTTCCGGTCGGAAAACCGACACGCACGTACGTCCAAATGAACAGTCAGAGGCCGGTTTTGGGACAGGGAAAGGCATTAAATCGTGAAATATCCGCACATAATCCATCGGAAATTGTCGATTGAAAGATCTAGATGTCTTGTAATCTGACAGGTAATGAGGTTTCAACGTGGTACTTTGAATTTCAATTTGCTTCCGTTTCCGAGTCGTTTGCGTGGCTAAATATTTCGAACGGTGTTTTGGAAAGTGAACGATCCGACATTTACCTTAGTGAATGAAACACACTGCAAATTTTACACAAGGGTTTATTATTGTCTTAGTTAGATAACCCAATATACCGTTGATATCTTAAACAACTTAGAACTGAATGCGATGATTAATTTTCGATATTATTGGGAATTTGCAGCGTTTTTCTTTATATTTCAGGAACCACTGGTCGGAAATCATCCGTGTAAAACTTTTCAGGTTAAGTTAGGCAACAGTAATCAACGTTTAGAGTTTCATGAATATTCAGTGGTAAGTTTTCGAGAAATAATTTTTTTCACCCCAACCCCTCATTCAGAACCCTTAGGGTACACCGATCCTGCTGAAAAGCTTGGAGGATCAACCCCGAGTGACACCCGATTTTTCTACCAAGTTTCAAGGATTTCCGTTCAGTACTTACAGAGAAAAGCCCCGGACAACGGACGGCGGACGGACGTATTTTTTTTTATTCTTTCATTCAAATCTACATACTCCAAAACGTAAACTGTGAAATTTTCAGGAGGGTGGTTAAAATTTTTTATTTGTTGGTCGGTCACTAAGGTTTATAATTTAATTTTATCAAATAATAAGCCAATAGAAGAGTTTTCGAAAACGTCGTGGTTAGATCGGAGTGAAGAACATGAGCTTTGTCTTGGTTCTGATTCACATCGGCATCGTAAAGGAATAAACACTTCCGTTTGATTGTGCCTAACAGCCTAACAGCCGAGCGTAAACACAATAACTTCCGAAAGAAACATCTAAGAAAGTAGATATTTGTAGAGAAGGTTTGGACCTTAATTACGAAGGCCGAATTCGTGAATGGGTAAAATCCACCCAATGATTCCGCAGATATACCCATTCAAAATTATTTTTTCCCAATATTTCCAAAATTACAGATTATATCGAATTGAAATCGAGAACTGAATCGGAAAATACCAGTTTTCAGGTTCATACAGAATTTAATGAGGATAATATGATTAGGAAATCAGAGAATATTGAATATTTGAAAAAAAAATTTGCTTTTTTTTTCGCATTGTTCTAAATACACGATCCTCACGAAATATTGCACAATGTTGTCCTCCAGCATTTTTGAACTAGCTGCGAAGTTTCATCATGATTGCATCAGCATTCTTTGAGTTATGCCGAAAAAACAAACGGTATCGAGACGAAAACCACGAAATTCCACATATTTTTTTCCGATATCTCCGAAACTAATAGCCATATCGAATTGAAATTTGGTACACTGCTGTGAAATATAACGCCCAAGTTACAACTGTAATTATTCCCGAATATGAAAAACAGTTTCAGAAAAAAAAAATTTTTTACGAAAAAATTTTGAAAAAGTCGACCATACGATATCTACGAAATTTTGCTCAAAGTTGTGCGTCGTTATGCTCCAACTAACTGCCAAATTTCAATCCAATCGCTTCAGTAGTTTCCGAATTATGAGGGAGATAACCTCAAAATTTCAAATGGCTATAACTCCGAAACTATTCTGACGATTTGGTCCATTCTTGGACTAAACCGCAGTATTTTGATGCGCGAACTACCTAGCCACCAAGTCGCTAGCTGGCTCCGTTCGACAGTTATCGTGTCCACGGACATCCGGAAAAAATCGGTTTTGATACCGGATTCGTCATCAGTGAGTCCAACCTAGTCACTTTTGAGATCATTTTCGGCTCAAAATTCGAAAATTACAGTCATTTGGACAAAACAATTGCACGCTGTTCCTTTAGAACATGCGCGCAGAAAGAGCTCTACAAGTTTGCTCCACTATTCCTTAGGGTAACTAGTTTTTCTACAGAGGGCACTTTTCATGAAAAATGGCAACTATTCTTATTTCTTTGCTGAGGGTTCGTTTAACGACTTGATATTGATACGACATTTGGAACTTTGGTGGTCCGCTAGATAACTTGATTTAACACAGCCGATTTTCTGCTGATAGGGATATTGTTTACTTCGAAAAATGCGGTAACGAATAACGAATGCTCATCGCAGCATTACACCAGCTTTCTTGCACAGGGTGGAACAGTTTTTCAAACGTAGACTTCATTTATGAAAATGGAACATATGTTGAAAATATTTTCCTATTTTTTTTATCTTCAAATTCGTTTAACAATCACTTCACCTTGAATTCATCATGAAATGATATATCTACCGTCAACAAAAACGAAGCAATTTTCATGTTCACGCACGGAAATGTAATAACATAACCCAATTTCCATTCCATTTTCGTGATTTCATTAATCGGAACCTCAGAAATGCAAGGTTGCCAGACTGTATTCTTGGATCAACTGACAGACGTATTTGACAGAGTGATGAAGTTTTGTGAAACCCAAATTCGTTGATCGGCCGATCAAATTTGACGGAGCAATCTGTTGATCATACGATCACCGTATCTTTGTGAAACCCAGGGTAATAGAGGGATAAGTTCCCAACACGCTGTTCCCCTAGATCATGCCCGGGTCCAACTCTTCTACTTCATTTATAACAATAAAAAGATATTAGGAATAATTTGTATAACAATGAAAGATAAGGAAGGTATGTTTACTTGTATGACAAAGAAAAAAAGGAAATGAATTGTTATATTTACGTCTTGGACTCACTCAACCTATTGCATAAAGAGGAAACTGAAAAACTGGATTACTAAACAATTCAATATATTAATCTTTCACAAATATCTACATATTTTTTCACAAACAATTTCTGAGCTCAGATAATGGAAACACAAGAAAAATAACACTTATCTAACAATCGGCTAGAGCATGTGTGCTGGTGGTCGAAGATCTCAGGTCGTGGGCCTTTTTAATCCAACTCTGGTTATCGTTGGTTTGTGCTCTTGAATTGCTCGGTGTCATAGGTGGAATTAATTGCAGGTAGTTACGCAAGCTGGTATGTCCTTAGCAGGTACTGGTTATCAGGTAGGTATGAGGAAGTACTTAGATAATGCCAGACAAGTCCCAAAAGTACGTAATAAATCAGGTAAATAGGTACTCGGTATCCAAAAGGTCAGAACCCAGAAAGTAAGTTTCCAAAAAGTTAGGTTCCAGGAAGTTAGATTCCAGGAATTTGAATTCCAGGAAGTTAGAAAATTCGAAGAATATTAGCACATGTTCATTTGTGTCAGCTTTACCCTCCAGTCTATCTTCCAAAATTTCAAAAGAATGAACAATACTAAAGTTCGAGCAAGAAAAATATATAGACTGGAAAATAATCCATTTGAAGACTAATAAGATATGAACTATTTGAGTCGCAAACCTCCTGGCTTCAATCTTCCAAAATGGCGTTCCTACATATGATGAAATATCGGGAAAAGCAAATGAAATTGATATATCAGGTCATTCAGAATGGTTAAACTGAAAGTACTTACCCCTAATACTTTATATTAGAGCTCACAAGTAACAATTTCTCAAAATCAATGAGAATACTTAACTGGATTAATCGATATTGATGGTTAATATAAAATCGATCTATGCACCTTGAAAACTCTGCCAGTAAAGAAAGAAGCCGAACGAATCAGGAGCTCTCAGGCGACACATTCGTCACACGCGATTGCGCAACAGTATCGAAAACACAGAGTACGATATGTGTCAGGTAAAAATTAACCTACTGAAGTGTTTAACTACTACTTCGTTTATATTATTGTTAAAATGTACTTTTAGATGTCACCAACACTTCATGAAATCTGCGCCTGACCTAAAAATTATATGAATTCTCACATCCGTAAACCTTCAAGTTCCAACCCTCCAAGTAGAAAAGCCAAAGTCTTCTCGATCCAGTTCAGAAAAAATTCTTTCTCAGATTGATCTCTATCCCTTCCACAGACCGTCAAAATCGCCCAATCGAGCAATCTTTGCACAACGCAAAAACTGCTCCCAGATGTTACCCCGAAAATTCCAGGTCATTCCAATACGCTAAAGAAAAGATGAACGGAAGAAAAATGGCTCGTCTTAGGCTGCTTATATTAAACCTTTTTCAGCAGACGCAGTTCTCATTGAATGGGAAGTTGTTGAGTCGAATGAATCCGAGGAGAATGAAAGAGACCCACCTTTTCTATGCAAGCGGTGGAATTAAATGAATGAATTCGGATTCAGGGTAGCTAAAGCGTGCATTAAACGTCTTATTTTGTCGGTATCAAGAATGGGGAGGATGTATTGAAGAAGAGGATGATGCTGGAGGAATTTCAACCTTTCAAAAGGTTTTTTTCGAAGGATTGAAGGGTTTTGTTTACACAGTTCAGTTTGGGTCTCTGAACTGTTTGGTTGTTCATTGGTTCATGCACTTGAATAAGGAACCTTCAAGATCCCATAACGGAGTTCGTTTCATATATTTCATAACGTCGAATTATATTGGCGTTGAACGTGCCATCTCTCCGCCCCCACTTGAGTTATGAGTACGCCCTACTTCATTACTGTGTCTTAAGTACTTCAATTTATCTGCCGGTAACGACTGACGGCATCGGTCAACGTGAAGAGGTCGCTAGTGCTTACCCTGTACCCGGTAGATCCTCTCTAGATCTTATTGAACTGGTCATCTCTGATAATTTAACAGACTCCTATGAGATCAGCATAAAGGCTAACCACTAAAGTAGGTATGACATGACTTGTTTTACTTTGAATAAACAGGGGGTTAAAAGAATTCTTGAGAATATCGATTTCTTTTGTGATTTTCTCGATTGATTCACTATGAAAACGAAACAGTGTGTAACTACTCTCTAATCCATGCATGCGTCTAACGCACGTTTCGGAAACCAAGCTTCCTTTGTCAAAGACATATCGTTACTAACTACATTACAAGCGCACCTGTTGCACTAGTGAGAGGATGGTATACAGCACCAATGGGATGTTAAGATCATTAGGGTAGTGTTGGGCTATCAAGGGTGAGTCAGGTAAATATTTGGAATAATGGAGTACTATTGTGGTGAGATCATTGTTTAGCAATCTGTTTTTTCTCTTGAATGTATATTTCAAGATTATTTAAGTAAATTTTGCCAGAGCTATTCAATAGCTTTACGGATTTTCCTGAAATTGAATGACCGATTGTTGAAACGTGATTCGCAACCGCCGATTTTTCAGGATGGTTATTACAGATATGGCTCATGTGTTCCTTAAATCTCGTGTTGATGTTCCTCGCTGTTTGTCCGATGTAAGATTTGTCGCAGTCTGGACATTTTATTCCGTATATGCCCGATTTTAATTCATCCGGAATTTTATCAAACGTATTTCCCAAAAGTTGTCAGATTTTTTCGGCGGTTGTGAAAGCTAACTTGATATTTACTTTTTTGATAATGTACAGCAGTTTCTTGTAGGTTTCAGGGTGATACGTTGATGCCCTGAAACCGTTATTCTTTCCCGTTCCTTTCATTAAAGTTATGTCTTGGAAAAATTGTTTATTTTTATGTTCGGTAATCAATTTTCGGACTATGTGCTTTTTGTAACCGTTGTGTTCAGCAATTTGGAAAATTTTGTTTTGCGAGATGGAATCAAATGAATACATATACTCTGATTCATGGTAGCTACAGCGTATTTTTCAACTTTTTTCCTGCAAGATTGGACAGGGTTGTGTGAAGAAGAATATTCCTGGAATATTCTTGCAGAATTTAAAATTTATAGATGTTTTTTTCTGGATGTACTAGGACTTATTTATATAGATATTTATTTCATCTAGAATCCTTGGATTTGTCACTTCCAGTGTTCTTCTCGAATTCCAGTCTTAGTTTTACTTAAATATTCTATCTTCTGGAAAGATTATGTATGAGGTGGATTAGATGAAATTATTATGTATGAAATAGGTCTTGTTATTCCGGTTTGAAGAATAGGTTTTCCAAAAGTCACTGATTTCACAATCGAAATTTATAACCTTACAGATTGCAATCAAAAAACCGTTTTGCGAACTACTTTGTCCCTGAGCTCCGCAGTTTCATCAGCTACAATCTCCAAATGAAAAGGGTGTTCCATAAAAACTCCGGAACAGATGGAAGTGTCTGATATCACTATAAAACAACAAATAATCCGGAAAGCGGGCTATCAGCTATTTCTGTGAAATGTTCCGAAGTCAGACCGAAAATGGTCTAAAGAATCTGGGTGTACAGATGACAACGGATTTATCATGCCGAAAATTCGCGGTAAGATGAATGATTTTCTTCTTGGGAGACGAGATCTGACTTGACCTACATTTTTCTGGGATTCAAGGAAAGCTCCTTACATTCGTCACTGACGAAGGAACCGTTTTGGCAGAATCAAGGGCAAATAAATTGGTAGGTGGAACAAAATATATTTTAGGATCAGCCAAAAAGGTATATCGTCTGCAAGGAATGAGGCTGTTGATGTCAACTATCTAGAAATTATTGGAGGTATTCCGCGAATACTGGTATTATTCCTACAGTATGTTTCAGAATCAAATTCAATGTTTCAACTAGTGGCGTCTGTGAGAGATGTGAACTAGATAGTCTTCGAAAAAAATGATGAAAAGGCCTTTGCGTTCTCTGGAAATGAAAACCATTTCTTGGAATTCTTAACTTCTTTCAGAACAAAGTCTTTTTCAGCCTTACTCGCGATTATTGCGTAGAAAAATGAGAACAATATCAAAATATCCCGGTTGGCCATGACATTCTGACACATTTCACCATGTGTATTTCGTAAATGTTAGGTTATATTCATTTTCCTCTCAGATTACTACGCAACGTTGTCCTCTCTACATAGAGGTCGAAGAAATTACGTATTTATCAAAAGGTTTCTTTAGACAAAACTCAGATTTTCATCCATTGATTTATACTGTGATAAATTGCGCATAGAAGTAGTTTTGGATGCAACAACATGTTTTTGTTCACATAAAATTTTGCGTTCATTTACCCTTCTGTATTTTTAACCCGTTGATTTTATAATTTTAAAAAGTTATGTCAGTCCTCCGTTATATTCCAAATGTTCCTTAGCAAAAGTGGGGAGTGTATCAATCGAAAAAATTTCATATTTCAAATTATAATTCCAAATTTGTCGTTGCAGATCTTTTTTCAAAATGAAGTCTTCAGTTAGTGTCTTTTTGGGTGCACCAATAGAAGGAAATTCTTTGTCGTCTTTTTCACTTAAAATCTTTCTTATTGTGGTGATGTGCAGCTAAAAAACAAATATCTATTGACATAAAATATAATTCCTTGGTTTTCACTCACATACGTCGAAATTGTTGGATAGCTTGTGAGTAATTATCGATTCCAAATAATCAGGGGCACTATCAGAAAAAGCAGATTACAATTTCACATAGCACTTCCTGATACTTTGTCTCTGCTTCTTCAAAACTACCTTCGGCATTTTTAGTTAGAAGCAAGATGATTATGGTGAGATTGAAAGTAGCAATTGGTATCGTCATTTGGCAACATCGCTGAGAAATATTTTGACATTGCCGATATTTCACGAAGGCCAACCTGCGGCAGTTTTTAGTAGAAAAACTTGATAGACCTAAATCATGGCCAACCGGAATAGTTTATAAAATTGAATGGAGTATACTTATAATTTTCCCTCATTCTCATTCAGTGCGCATTTATAATTTGGTTGAATTTTGACCATGCAATAAAAAAGATCTTCATCTCGAGAAAAAACAGAGGGTTTCATAAAATTTTACCTACAATATCAAGTCCACATGCCTCTAAAATATTCTAAAATCCCTTTCATCGAAAATGTATATTGATTGTCGACGAACTTGTGTCAAATTTCATAGAAATATATCTCTAGGAAGGTATTCACGTTATGATGACACAGAACTTTATCACTCTGTACCTCAACAATTTATTCGAAGTTTTTTCTTGAAAGTACCTACCCTAAGATTTACACGCTTAGGGATCATCATCTCATTGTGATTGACCCTTTATACAATTCCCAAATATAAAAGCTTGAATCAAGCCTGATAACTGATAAACAATTTTTTCCGAGAGAATCAGTTTCCATGATAATGAAATCCTTATCTTTATACTCCAATTTCTCATTGAATTATTTCACTTCGAACTAACTGAAGGACATATACTGCTTCAAGTGATTTGCTTCGACTTCTCCTGTGCATGACCTTACTGAAATTATTCGTAAGTAGAATGTTTTTTATACTCGTGTGGATGGAAAAAAATGGAAAAATGGAGATATAATGAGAAAATATGTAAAATTTCGTGGGTTTCTCCTCGGTATCGAAGTTTTTTCCAGGATAACTCAAAAAAACCTAGAAAAGCTGCTTATTCCACATCAGTGCTCTTCTAGGTTTTTTCTCATCAGGATAATGATCAATATCAAATTCCTGCATTATAAATCTGCGATTCTTTAACGAATTCTCTGATTCGAAGGCAGTTTTTTCCTAAAGTAGAGAGGAACAATGCCCCATTAATTTTTAACGAGGATAAACAATTATTGTTCACAATGAATGCAAATATTCATGAAAATAAACAGTGGATAACCTACATCCTACATTTGTGGATTCTTGTTTTTAGGTTTTGCGAATAATTTCCCTGATTCTATCGAGATGTGAAAAAACTCATCGTGTTATATAATTAAGAGACAGAGATCTCCGTTCAATGATCATAGAGTAGCCTGCAAATCAGGTTTTTCGATACCTGATTCTTTACCGTGTCTGTAAATTTAACATGTATTTGACATGCATGGATAGTTTTTTATTATTTTTACTTCAACAAAATTGACTATCATTTAATGATTTGCTGATTGCGAACTAATTTATGATGTAAACTCGATATATTATGATTTTGTGATTGAACGTATCTTGAACTTTTCATACATCCCAGGCCAGTTTTCTGGTTGAAAGTTCAATGTCGCGACTTTAGCGGAGTTTCTATTTTGAGGTGGTGTACATAAAAAATCACTACAATTTATTTCCTCTTCCATTTCTGCTGCTTCACGCTCACATACGATTATGCATTTTTAGCATGATGTAAAAAACATGGTGTGCTCAAGTGCAAAAAAAGTAACGTCAGCAAGTTGGAGATTCAAGAAAATATATATTTTGCGCTTTGAATGGGGGTTTTTCCTGAATTTGGATTATTACTGCAAATGCAAATTCAAACATAATTATTATGGGTTTGATTCACTATTTTCCCGAATTACCTTCAGAAAAATATAAAATCAGGTTTCAAAATTGGGGTTTGGGATTTGTCATGCATGCACGAAGTGACAACGTTGTTTAGTAGAATCGCTTTTTCTGCTATAGAATAACGAAATATTTATTCCTATTCTGTGGTACACACGTGTTCTTTGTCAATATAACCAAACAATTTCTGTTTGCGATTTGTCAGTAATATGACAGTATGACAGTCTGTGCTCTTCTTTTTCTATTCCTAGGTCGTTGTCTTCTACTCTAACCAGATCGAAGTATAGCAGCTATCTCTGTTTTCCTGAGCAAAGTAACACACTACGTCCTTTTCTTTCCGAGAAAGCTGAATTCGACGTTGACATATCGTGCATTCATGACAAATCCCTTTAAATGCAAATCCCCATTTTTATTTTTCAGTTTGAGGTGATCACACGTTTTTTTAAAAATATAATATTGAAACTATATGTTTGAAATGTGATGTTCTGAAGGTTTTTCATGAAAATAACTGCATTTTCGTTTAAAGGGAAAACCCCCATTTGCATATAGTTTCAATACGTCATCATGTGTACGTACGATCACAGATGAGCAGATGAGTACACCATGTTTTACATACATCATGTTTTTGCGCGCATGTTCTAAGGGAAAGCTTGCTATCGGTTTGTCCAAATGTCTGTAATTTTCGAATTTCGAGCCGAAAATGGTCTCAAACGACTAGGTTGGACTCAATGATGACGAATCCGGTGTCATAATCGATTTTGTCCGTCCGGCCGTCCGTGGACACGATACTGTCGAACGGGGCAAGCTAGTGGCACAGATCAACCAGATAAACCACTCTCGTCATTTACTTAGGAAATCTATGTCAACGCAGATATGACCCTGAATCGAGCTAATCAGAATTTTAGCAGGCGTTTGGGGTGCTTTGGGGTGCCAATCAGATTGCAGGTATAGGGTTACGTCACTCTCCCCGCTTTTGGGCTCGCTTGAAGAGGTTATAAACATGTAAACTAACTGAAATGAATTTTTTGTCCTATTTATTCGATGAATAATTTCGTATCTATTCCATTTTAGAATATAATCCAAACAGTTTTTACAACCAAATCAATGATGACAGTCCTCATCATATGTTTTAATTGTACAATAACAAGAATTGGAATCGAACTTGGGTGGACTCATTCATAATGTTCATTTTATATAATATAAAGGAATCGCAACTGAAGTAAAAGAATTACAACCTCCATTATTCGATTAAAACGATGGGATGTCTAATGAAATTGAATATGATTGCACAACCACAAGGATTGGAATCGAACAAAGTTGGTCTATTCATAGTTTGATTTTATATTGAAATGAGTCTCATTTAATGTGAAAGTTTCACAACCTATACATTTTCCATGTAATACAGTCGTATGTTCCTGTTTGCGTGATAAATTGATTTCAAAGAACAAGTTTTCGCCAAAAAAATACCTCTTTTAATAAATAACTGTTATATACCTTCTTTATTGATAAAAAAGTGAAACAATTATTCTCAACTTGCTGAATTTAATTATGTAAAAAAACAGTGTCTGAAACAGTTTGGCAGACTTCACGTTAACATGGTATACTTACTACAATATAATTAGTGAAAACTTAACGAATAACATATTTATATGAGTATTAATTGATAGTGTTATGGAAAAGATAAGACAATGTAGTTTTTAAAGGAAGTCAATTTCTTGTTCATGAATTTTTAAGGTTTCTTCATTTCTTAAACATAAATTCGATTGTTTCCACACATATTAGAAAAAGGTTTGCAATGAAATAGAATAACCCAAACTAGCACAAGATTTTGGGGGGTTTACTAGAGACCTATAAGTGTCACTTCAAAGATTCTCTGGTTAAGGTAAACTGGTTTTCCATAACATTTTTTCAAAATTTTCATTTACTCCAAACGAGTTCTTCTACAGGAGTTTGAGATGTGACAAAACGCTCACTTTGGTATTGGAAATTTGCTTTTCAAATGGTTTCATCGAAAAACCTTAGTCTGATTTTAATTTTGTGATTCCTGAATCCCGACAAATCCGTATTTACCTCGGAATAAAGATCAAAGGTATTTAAATTTCGATTTCAGATATTCCGAAGTCAAGTATTCGATTAATTTGACAGCTGTTTTGAGGAAGAAGAAAGTATGGTTAACCGTGGGTTTCACAAAGCTTAATCCTCTGATCAACGCGTTGATATTCTGTGGTATTGCTAAAAATGAACTGAAATTAAACATAGAATTCTCTTGATCAGATATTCCGAAGTCAAGTATTCGATTAATTTGACAGCTGTTTTGAGGAAGAAGAAAGTATGGTTAACCGTGGGTTTCACAAAGCTTAATCCTCTGATCAACGCGTTGATATTCTGTGGTATTGCTAAAAATGAACTGAAATTAAACAGAATTGTCTTGATCAGAACAAGTTAATCAGAGCTTTGTGAAACCCGCTGTAAGTCTGTTATATTTCTCAAGGTCGGAAAGACGCGATTCCCGCAAACGATGAAGTGATTTGTCTTGCTGGTCTGTGCTAGTGGATTGAAACTTTCAGGTTAGTTTACGTTTACGCAGCGCAATGCCGTGGTCAATTTCGTTAACGGGTCGAATCGGCCAGAAGGTTTCGGAGTTAGAGCTACTTGAAATTTTGAGGTTATTTCGCTGATATTTCAGGAACTACTGGAGCGATTGGATTTAAAATTGGCAATTAGTTGAAGCATAATAACGTGCAACTTTGAACAAGGTTTCGTTGGGATCCTAGGTCACTTAATTAAAAAAAAAATTTCAGAAATTTTTTTGGTAATAACTTTTTCTTTCAGGAACTATTGATCATTTTCGAGAAAAAATCTCTTTGTATCTTGAGCTCCATATTTTACGGCAGCGAACCAAATTTCAATTCGATGTGAATAATATTTTCGGAGATATCGGGGAAAAAAATTCAAATTTCGTGTTTTTTTCTTGATATGTTTTTTTTTTCAGTAAAACTCAAGAAATACTTATTCAATCATAATGAAACTTGTCAGCTAGTTTGAAGATGCTGAAGGACAACTCTGTGCTGGATTTCGTGATGATCTCGTCATTAGAACAAATTGAAAAACAATTTAAATTTTTTTTCTTCAAATATTCAATATTCTATAACGTTGTTATCATATTTTCCTCATTTAATTCTGTATGAAGTTTGAACTATCATTATTCGATTAAGTACTAAATTTTAATGCGATCTGTATTTTCGGAAATATTGAGAAAATGAAATTTTCAATGGGTTTTTGTATTTCTGGGGAATAATTGAGTGGATTTTACTCATTTACAAATTCGGCCTTCGTAATTAAGCCCCAAACCTACTCTACAAATATCGAATTTGTGAGTAGTTGCTTTCGGAAGTTATTGTGTTTACGGTCGGCCGTAAGGTTAGTCTTCAGTGCCCACTTCGGATATCGATTGTACAAAATAATATTTTCGATAATGCCTTACAGATATCCTTCAAGGAAGTGACAACCATTCATCAAAACCAACAACTTTCCTTACGAATAAAATTACATTCTGGCTATGGTGCAAAACGTAAAAACCCCAGGTGCTCCTACAGCTCCAGAGGACGTTGATGGGCGATCAAAATGTCGGAATACTCCCTCACACTCTACTTTACCCCCTTTCGGAAAATTTTATGTTGCTCAGACGGTTGAGGGTGGCAATAAAAGCTTTTATGTCATTTCCTGATAGTGAGCTTGTGTTTGTGTCTTGTTTCTCTGCTCCAAAATACTTTTCGGTGAATGAAATTGTACGAATGTTTATCACCCTGTATCCCTAGGGAACTAACGGTAGGGAACGCGCTTCTCAGGTCCGATGGAATGATTTGGGTAGGGAAGAGTTTAAACGTGTGTAAAGTAACAATAGACTCACACTCAGATCTCTTTGATTGCGAGTCGATAACATGGAATGCTGTCATTTTAAGCCCCTAAGGTATAATCTCTGGTATATTCCCCACACTTTGTTATATTATAACGAAGAAATAACTCAAGGAGACTTCTTCGTAACCGACAATCTTAAGCACAATAATTTTCTAGAGGAAAAGCTTCAAGGTCGAATTCATGAATGAGTTTAATCCAGCCAATGATTTCGCAGATATACCCATTCAAAATCTTATTTTCCTGATATTCTATTGGCATATTGAAGCCAATAGACGACTTCTGCTCAAGTTGCCAACCCACAATTTTCTTCACAATTTTACTATCACTGAGGAACGGAAATTTCAGGACAAATTCGGCATGATAAGGTTGGCGTTATTTATAAATATCCATAAGAGATGCCTCGGCTCCTCGAAAGAGATAATTCTTTCCAAACATAGGATTTTGTTAGGCTGAAATTTAAGTTGGTATTCCTGATTTCATATTGAGAGTATCAAGTTTATAAGGATATGTTCAGCAAATCAACTTAATTATTTCGGTTACCAGTTTTCGGTTCTAGTGATATGAAATATTCGGTTATTTCCTGAAAACAAACTAATTACGGAATTTGATTGTTGAAAAAGCAATCTTTCTGTCACCAGAATATAGATATATTAAGTCTATGCACCAGAACGACAATCTAAGTTTTATGGTAGCCTATATCCATAGCATAGAACAATCCTTATTCACCTTATGATCCATAAACCATACCTAGTAATTTTTCCATTGTTGATTGTTGTCTTTTCTATGTTCTATGGATCATAAAGTGAATAAAGATTGTTCTACGCTATGGATATGTTACCATAGAACATTGACTGTCGTTCTGGTGACAGAAAAAACGTTTTCTCATCCATCAAATTCCGTAATTAACCTTTTTTAGGAACCAACCGAATATTTCATCTTTACGGAATGGAAAACCGGCAACCAAAATAACCAAGTTGATTTGCTGAACATATACTACATAAATTTGACACTAGTTACATGAAAGCAGGAATCCGAACTTAAATTGCAGGTTGGTTCCTGAAAAGAAAGTTAATAACGGAATTTGATTAATAAAAAAACGTTCTTTCTGTCACCAGAATGATAGTCAATGTTCTATGGTAACATATCCATAGCATAGAACAATCTGTATTTACTTTATGATCCATAGAACATAGAAGAGACAACAATCAACAATGGAAAAATTACTATGTATGGTCTATGGATCATAAGGTAAATAAAGATTGTTCTATGCAATGGATATGTTACCATAAAACATTGATTGTCGTTCTGGTACATAGACTTAATATGTCTATGTTCTGGTGACAAAAAGATTGCTTATTTGTCAATCAAATTCTGTATTAAACCTTTTTTTCAGGAACCAACCGAAAATTTCATATTTACGGAATGGAAAACCGGCAACCGAAATAACCAAGTTGATTTACGGAACATATCATTTATGAACTTGACACTGTTAACATGAAATCAGGAATCCCAACTTAAATTTCAGCCTAACAAAAACCTATATTTAAAAGGAATTATCTTGTTTCAGGAACCGAGGCATCTCTTACGGATATTTATAAATAACTAAAAAAGTAAATTTGTGAAGGAAATTGTGGGTTGGCAACTTGGGCCGAAGTCGTCTATTGCTGGAAATTGTCAACTTTACGAGAAACGTCAAAACTTTTACTTGAACTATGTATGGAGTGTATAATATTAATTTCACACGCCTATTATTCACGGGCTTCATGAATGACTGTCATTTTCCTTCAACAAGAGCCATCGAAATATTTATATTATTCAATGGTCGTGGACAAAAATCTTTCGTATAAGATCATTAAACTTCAAACTGTTCTGATAGATATCTCGTCGAACGAGGACCTCATTCATCAAGCTATCTGCTGGAAACCCCTCAAAATGGTCCACAATCTAGCCCCTCAATCAACACTGCATCTCGAGATATTTCCTTGATGCATCGGGGTAATATTGTCTAGAAGATGAAAATCTATGAAGTTTATATTGAAACACATAACATTTACGAACAGTTCAGAGCGTATATTAGATGGTATAATTTTTTTATATGGGCATATCCCGTTGTAAATTTCCGGGGCGGATATTGACTGTTTTATCACCCTATAATTCCACGAAATCGTTTTCCGAATAGAGCGATTTAAATATTCTTGTTCAGTGCCGTATTTACCAATTGAGGAGAATTTATATCTATATGGTTAGTACGAGATGCGGCTTCAGAATTAGTGCGCTCTCCGCAAGAGCGCATGACAATTTTCCATTTGCTTATTAATGAAACATGAAATGACAACTCAAACAGGCAGTTGCCATGACGACCGGTCGTAATTTGGAAATAGCGCCACCTTCAATAGAAAAAAACGAATTCTAGCGAGATCCTCAACATTGGCGAAACTAAAGCACTTTCTTGAATTCATCTTATTTGCATGCATCATCATAACCACACTCTAATGAGATGCTAAAACTTCAATGACGATATGTGAGAGGAAACATATCACAGATGTGTTCTGTGCGATAAATTTGAAGTTAGTAACATAAACGAAGTTAGCATTCATTGATCTGTCGAAAAATACTCGTTCCTAATTGGTTGAAATATTTGTCAACATTGGTCGTCAAGGCGCGAACATGTAATGCTCAAGAATACGGAATTGGTTTTTCGAAAAAAGGACAAGAACGAGCTAGACATTGCTTTTTAGAGAATTTTCAAAACTATTGGGAACTTCTTCGAAGATGCCAGCGCCCTAACGGTTGAATTTGGAACCTGTCCAAGCTAGTAAATCTATGAAAACAAACCGTAGACATGTGGTGAAGAACGATTATTTATTAAGTAGAGCTAGAATATTTGAAGAAATCATAATTTTGTGTGAGATTTCTTGAGAAGGAACTTTTTGTTTGGATCACGATATCGTTTCTGGAGGATAATTTCGATGTTATTTTAGTTTTTTTTGCTTGGTGGATCAAAATGAATGAATATCTAAGTTCACTTGAGCTTCTGGAAAAAGGCACCACAATAAGTAATTCAAGGACTTTTACTAATGTGAAGAAGTGCTGAATGCAGGCCATATTTTGAGGTAAATCTAGAATCAGTCAGAAGGATATCAGTTGTTCTTTTTGTTTACAAACCAGTGAATCAATAATAACAGCATTTTTCATCAAAATTCTCAGTTTCTCATTTACACCTAAAAACATCTGGACATGAAGTTGTTTCGAAATGAATACATTGTAATTAACCTCAATGAAAATAAACATCTTCAGAGAAATGCAGTGAACATACTTTCATATATTTCTTGACTTGTTTTTCAATCTTCAATTTCAAAATCCAGGCCCTCCTTCTATCACTGAGTTCCCTGCCAAATGCTGTTTCCAAATTAACTTCACTTCATTTGGCTTTGGAAAAAATTAAAACTTAAAACAGTGTAGATGTCCTTTCTTCTTTGACCATGAATAACATTGAGTTGAGGCACACAACAATAGTCATTTCGGGAAGATGCTATCTCGTTATAATACACTCGAGAATTTCAATCGGAAAGAAAGGAATCGAATGATGAATATTACAAACGCTTTCGGTATACCAAAATTGCAACTCTGAAAACAACATAAAAGCTTGAAAAAAACTCAAAAGGTAAGAATACGGTAGAACAACGGGCACGTCGAAAAACAACTAGCTTGCAAGTGTTCGAATTTATATCGCCAGAGGGCGTATCGCTTAGCAGTAGTTGCGAATCGCCGCCAAGAATTGACAACGGTCTGAGCTTGTTGTAATGCTGACAGGGCCATGTTAATACAAACACTCCTTGTACTGCGTAGATAGGTCAGCACCTGATTGGTATATGCAGTCCTTTCTTATCAGAAACAGAAATAGCTGGCCATTTTATAGTACCTATGCAAATATCCATAGATAGTCACCCCAAAAACTTCATATATCGATGTGTTTTAAGTCCTCATGAAGTGAAACCAGGACTCCTCATCAGGACGTCATCAAAATTGTAAACTTCATTGACTTTGGCCTCAGAGCTGAATAAGTAGAATAATAGAGCAGAATATCGTTTAACTATCACAGTGAATAGTGATTATTTGCATCGACGTCAAAGTTGAAGAATACTTCTGAATATCTTCCTTCTCATTCGAATTCACACCTGCTCTGGAAATTGAACCAATCCAAACTTGATAGAGAGTATCCCCAGCTTTGCCAGACATATGCATTATTCAGAGGAAAGGTATTATAGTGTGATAATTTATGTGAATACGATCTTAAGTCCGCTGTATGCCGGAATTCGTATGCAAACTCAGGCGATATTCCAGTACAGTCTGGAGAATATTCAATAAATATTTTAATAGACCCCACACGATGGAACTTCGTCGTTCGAATCGTGAAAAATACCCTGGATACGATCGCTATTGAAATGTTGCCAATTTATGACTTCAGACGCTGGATCTGTTCAATACCGGAATTGGGGAATCGTTCCCAGCATCTGTGATAGATTGCGCACAACTTAGCAGAAATCTGAGTGAAAACTGGTACGTGAACCTGAGGCTATAAAATTTCATAAATTATCGATCTTTACTTCGTAATGCTCTCACAAGTGGAAAAAATGATCATTCCTGAATGATATACATAGAACCAAGATGCGGGAATAGCAGTTGCCAACACTTTTCTACTATTGGGTTTTTTCGCTCTGTCTCCATGAACTACACTGTTGTACACACCAGTGTAGCACTGATACCGTTCGGAGTATTTTGTTCTAAAATTGCACTCCGTTCATTGCGGAATTTCTTTTCTTCCTATCTTTAATTGCTCTTGATACATTCAATTTATCATGAGACTCGTTCTGGAAAACCACCTTCTGGATACTTAACAACATTCATGACCTAGCGGGAATTCGATCCCGGTACTTTCACCACCCTAGTCGACGTCTCAACCAACTAGACTACCCAGGCATTCTTTATGGAAATGTTGAAAGTTGGTGTAGTCACACAGAGTCAGGTTGTCTTATGTGATGATTATGCGTAAATATAAAACCCGACCATAAACATCTATTGTTGTTTCTGGTTCTATTATGTTATCTGGGTAGCAACTTGAACGATCAGAATTTTTTCAGTGATGACTTCAGAAAATCTTTCCGAAAAATGACCATAACCATAACCCATTATATGGACTGAACATCGGAATAGTAGCGAGAACGGAGGAAGTACCGGCATTAAAATGTTATTGTACAGGGCGTGCCAGATTGGACACTTTTGAGGGGAAACTCCTATTTCTGGACAGAAACTGATGTCGTTGTCTGAGGGACAAGTTTCATGAAAAACTCATTGGTGAATCCCGCAATTTATATATAATAATGTCTCCTTTATTGAAAATGATTTCCTAGCTACCACCGTTACGTAGTTACCGGGTGTTTCCGAAAACGTCTGTTGGAAATTTTCCATTTCTGTGAAAACATTCTCGTAGCAGCTGTTCAATGACGTTCGTTAAATTTTCTGCAAACTGATATTTTATGAGATATTACTTTGAAAATACTATCCTCAAATGGGACACGCGGTATATTTTCACACATTTCGATGGAGCTTGAAATTTCCATTCCAAAAATATAACATACTTAATATTTTTCCATAGTTATGTTCGAGATATTGAGTTTTCGAATTCCATCTCTTGGATAAGGTGGTGGAAAAAAAATAATGCGAACATTGATTGTAGGATGCCAAGGTCGGATTCCAACACTTAATATTTTTAAGAAAGCCTGTAGTCTTCTTGAAATCTATAAACACTTTAACTCCATTTGAAAATAACAAAAACTGAATAATCTCATCAAATGAGGCGTCCAAACATGCGGCAAATTCTTCGTTTGATGTTCTGGGATAGATTTCAACAACTCCCAAAACGAAGACGTCTTCTGAATCTCTATTCTAAAGATATTTCTTCGGTCTCCTCTTATTAAGTTGACCTTCATTTATTGAGTTGTGTCGCAATATTGTGCGAAAATATATATTTAAAAGAATATCATCATTTTCACGATACAGATCACTTGCTGCCTCTGTATTTTATCCTTATAATTTTCTTATTTCATTGCAGAAGAGTGAGAAGAAGCTAGGAACTTAACAGAACTTTTCTATTCCGATAGACGTTCGATAACTTACATTTCTATGGTTTCATTCATTATCGCCTCCACCAAAGCCTATACTCATAGATGAAAGTTGAAAATTCAATAACTCGAACATAACTATAGAAAAATATCAAGTATGCTAGGTTTGCGAAATTGAACTTCAAGCTCTATCGAAATATGTGAAATATACGGGTGTCCCATTTGAAAAAAATTTTTTCAGAGTGATATCTCATAAAATATCAGTTTGCAGAAAATTCAATTAATATCATTGAATTCTACGAGAGAAGTTGCTACGAGAACGTTTTCACAGAAAGATAAAATTTCGAACACAAGAAAAGTTCAGCAATATGTACCTACAAAATGAATGATTTCAGAATGAAGAAGTTAGAAGAATATTGAATCGAACGATGAACCGCAGAACTTTTTTTGTTTCGATGGACGTTCAATAACTAACATTTCTATGGTTTCATTCATTATCGCATCCTCCAAAGCCTATACTCATAGAGGAAAGTTGAAAATTCAAATACTCGATCATAACTATGAAAAATATCAAGCATGCTATATTTTCGAAGTGCAACTTCGAACCCTATCGAAATATGTAAAATATAAACGGGTGTCCCATTTGAAAAAAATGTTTTCAGAGTGACATCTCATAAAATATCAGTTTGCAGAAAATTCAAATAATATCATTGAATTCTACGAGAGAATTTGCTACGAGAATGTTTCAACAGTTATGGAAAATTCTCAACAGAAGAGAAGTTACAGGAATATTTCTAAACTGAATGACTCCATAATGAATATGTCAGAAGAATATTGAAACGAACGATTAACTGCATCCAAATTTCTTCAATTATTAGGAATTTTTGGGAGCCAAACTTTTCAAGAACTCATTTCCATTAACTAAATGATGAAACAAAAAATACCGCCTGTAATGAATGTTATATTAAGTTTCGCATATGAGAAACAAATGATTAAGGGGACTTTAGTCTGGAATTTCGCTATTCTGACTCAATCAAATAATTCATTTCAACTCAAATTTGTCAAAATCAATTTGTTTTTGGCTATACTGTATGGTCCAACTTGAGATCTCTGATTGGATTAGTTTCTGTATGACATCATGTCGATAACTGGTCATCTTTCGCGAAACCTTAAGTTGAATAATAATGCTGTATTTTACAATACTTAGACCGCTTGTCAGACCCAAAAAATACGTCAAAGAGTGCCGGTGACATGTATTTTTCGCATCTAAGATCGAAGTATTATCACTTTCGTGTTTGTATTTGTATTTTTCCAATTTTGCTAGACTTAAAGGAATCCCCTCAGAAGCTTAAAGCTTGTGTGAGATGAGACATCGGGTGTGTTCTGTGAAGGCTTTGTTACTGTGGACTCACGCCCCCCTTGGTACAGTACAGTTGATTTTTGACCCAAAAGTGAATGGTTCGATTGAGAAAATCTCATTAAAAACAGGCTAAATGGATACCTAAATATTCTGTGCTTGTTAAACTGAGTAAGATAAGACAGTTCTGTATAATTATGTAGTTTTAACCAAACTGAAGTTTAATATACAACTTCTCAATGAGTTAAAGGGAACATCAGTCAAGATATGACGCATTCCGCATAAATCTTGATGGAAACTTCGGAACAACTGAGGAGAAAGTTGAACATCCAAATCCTGGAAAAATAGAAACTTCCTCTCAAATTCAAGGGACTATTTGTTTATATACTCTTATTTGCCAGAGCGAGCTATCACGCATCTAACAGTTTGTTTTCGCTTTGCTCAGACGGCAACAACAATAAACTTCAGTTTGTGTTTCAAACTTTCCAACAACCGCAACTTTGTTTCTATCCATCAAATAATCATTTTCAGCTCTTGCCTAATAACTTCAAGTTTCGGGAATTTATTCTGAGTGCATTGTACCGCGTATGTGACGATAACTCTCCGAATGGTCGGGAACTCAACAATGCAATTTGTCACATTCGTTCGAAATATTCAGAAATGGATAGTCGGGTATTAAATATGAAAATATTAGGGATATTGTGCGGGCTTTAAGATGGTTCTAGAATGAAATTTTTCGGGGAAAACTTGGTTGATGTGAATGAGTTTGAATGACAACGAATCGGTGAAAGAAAAATTATAGAGAAACATTTGTACGTATGTTCGAACTCTTTGCTGACGCAATAACCTTTTCTCGTATAGACGACGCCAGAAGCAGCTTTATTTTCTGATAAAAAGATCATCTTTTCTTATGGTCCTTGAAGAATTCTGCAAGAACCATCATGCTATTATGTTTCAGCCAAGTCTTATTGGATTTCAACTGGATTTTTTTGTATTGTTGCCTTCATTCCTAGGTTCCGCTATGGGATCCCTCAGAAGCTGATGCTCGTGCGAGTAAGAGAACGGGTGTGTTCTGTGTGAGCTTTGATACTAATTCCTTGCCACATTAGGAACAGCACTGCTGATAGTTTAAACAACAGCGAATGGGTGGACGGTGCCCTGAAAACGGAAAAAGTTTTTTCTTGGCAAAGGGCTTGAACCTAACACCTTACGATCATGGTTTTTTTTTAAACTGTATCTACACTTGTGCGCACGTCCAAATGTCCGCTATTTTCGAATTTTTAGCCGAAAATGGTCCCAAACGACTAGTTGGACGCACTGATGACAGGCGTGAAGGAGGAATTTTTCGACTCAAAAATTTCAGGGTTGGCTGTATTTCTAAATTCAATGGTTAATGTCGATAATGGGCGAAATCGGTAAAACGATTTCGGAGTTTTAGCCATTTGAAGTTTCGAGATCATTTCCCCGAACGAATTGAAACTTGGCGGTTGGTTGGAGCATAAGGACGTACAACTTTGAGCAGAATGTCGTTGAGATCGTGCTGTCAGTAAATTTTCAAAAAATATTTTGTCAGAATTTTTTTCTAAATAGTTTTATTTCTCGGAAACTTATTACATTCGAGAAAAATGTTGACTATAGTTTGAAATATCCATTTCACAGCACTGTACCAAATTTAAGTTCGATACTATCGTAAGTTTTGAAGATATTGTGAAAAAATATGTCAAATTCTGTGGTTTTCTGCTCGATATCGTTTTTTTTTCAGAATAACTCAAAAAATACTAATTCAATCATGATGAACCTTGCCAGCTGATTTGAAAATGCCGATGGACAACTCCGTGCGAAATTTCGTGAATAATTTGAAAAAAAAAATTTTTTTCAAACGTTCAATATTCTGTGATCTTCTGGTCATAATATCCCCATAAATCCTTATAAGAACCTTCGAAATGTGATTTTTCGATAGAAAACTCGATTTCAATTCGATTAAATTTATATTTTTGGAAATATTGGGAAAATAAAATCTCCAAAAAGTCCAAACCTTCTACAAATATCGAGTTTCTGAGTTGCTTCTTTCGGAAACCGTAAACACAATAACTGTCGGAAGAAACTACTAAGAAACTCGATATTTTTAGAAGGTTTGGACTTTTTGGAGATTTTATTTTCCCAATATTTCCAAAAATACATATTATTCGGATTGAAATCCTGTACCCCATCGAAAAAAAACCTGAAAAAACACTGCTGTGCAGGCAGCCGCTATTGCGCGCATATTCCAATTTTTTTCCAAAGCGGTCATCTCCTTTGAACAACTTTAGGTTTTTTTTAATGAAAAATTTACAAGGCCACAATCTTCCACGTATGAAAAGATATTTATGGTGAAATAAACAACTATTCCATAAGAAAAGTGTGGATCCAAAAGGCTGTCGTTCAAAGAGTTTACATACGTCTAAATCATAACAGAATATCCTGAAGCCATATGCCTGCTTTCCTCGATTTTAAATCAGTCTGTTATTCACTGATACCGTCGGCAATGCCGCAGACAACCTTTGAGAAGAGCCTCCTGACATGCTTTTGCCGTCAAAGCCGGCTATACACAGGGATGAAGATAATTTTCCTACTCCGGTAACCAATGGCTCAATTCTCTCGTATGCATGCGATGAGTAGGTAGTTCAATAGTGTGGATTTCCTTGTAGAGCGTAGGCCCAAAAGCACTCTAGTGTTGTAGTTGAGATATGCTAATGAATTCCGACATCTGATTCTTGAATTCATCGCCATGCAGGGTAAATTGGATGATTTTGAAAGCGGTATATCAGTTCGTTCAAATGGATGTGTATTCGGATTTTGGGCAGCAAATGATCCTACACGATTATAATAGAACTAGTACGCGCCCAGATCTACCTAGCGATAGATCAATCTTTACTGTAGATCTACTTAAACGATACCTACGTAGGAAGCGCCCAGATCTACCTAGCGGGTAGATTTGCCTTTTTGAGTAGATTAATTGAATAGTTGACTGAATTATTAAAAACGAAGCACACTGTTTATAAATTTACAAACAATCAGTCGCTAATGTAAGATTCGATCACAGTTATCGTCCATCCTCGAGCTGAATTTTGACCAAATCGTGTATGTATTTTTGTGAATATTGAAATGATGAAATTTCAAATGCGTTCATCTACTGAACCGTTTGGCGGATTTTGTTCATTCCGAACTTAGCCTTCGAATTCAAACTTTAAACCCACCCGGAAAATTTCGACTGTCTAAGTCATTCCTTTGCAAAGTTATCGCGTTTACAGCCGGCCTTCGGCCGATAACTCATTGTTAGAGTTGGAATTAGGCAGTATTGACCATGATTGATACTTCTAAATGCATTTCAATTCGTTACCAACTTTATTTTCGTCAATTTCAATGTATCTTCCATATAGGATGCTATTTTGACGGCAAATAAGAATTGATGTTAATGACAATTGACATAAACATAACGCCGGTTCGGCTTGAAAATATTGACGGAAGTACCCGATCTTTGCCGACGGTCAAAGCCTACGATGCTTAAGTTTTCCGCGAAATCGACAGAAATTCGAAGTTCGACGTTGCAATATATTCACTGTCGCAAGAAATTCTACCTCCAAAGCGAGCCCGAAGGCGGTGGAGATAGCCGATCTCGGCCGAGTCCACAGAAGAATATGAAATGGCGAATTTTTACCGGATTTTCTTAGAAATGTCACTTTTTTCCATCATTCCTGCAAGAATACGAAAGTGGGAATCAAAAAGAGGGGCCCGCTACGCCACAATTTCGTCTTTCGTCTTTCCGTTCGTACCAAAAACCTCTACCTAGCTTGAACCCAGCGACCAAATGCTTTCCTGTGGTTTTGCACCTTTGGGAAATATCGATATTTTCGTTGTTTTTCAGGAATTTTTTAAAAGTATCTCTCGATTTTTTCGCGATGAAAGATCAACAGTACGGGAAAATTCGAAATTTCCTCTTTCTTATCACGTTCAGATATCACGCCAAGACTCCCCGGAAATATCAGAAAAACTCTCACGAACATAACCCTTTCTTAGCAAAAGTTTTTCTTGATCTCCTGCAGTGGTTTCGGCGGTGTTGCCTGTAACGCGTTTAGTATTATAGATAAAATGAGAAACTCAATTCTGTACAGTCATTTGAGGCTTTGATTCATTATCATGGAGAACAGAGAAACCACTGAAAACATTTGGTTCGTGATGTGTGAAACAAGCCCAAATATATGTTTAGAGCAAACACTTCTACAGTGCGCGTCAAAGTCATGGAACAAATTCATATTCTCAGAAGAAAAATATTTGGCAACGAAATTCTGAAATAGGTCAATTTTTGTTTGACTTTTACCAAATTTTTATTCATTTTTGAAGGATTTTTGTTGCACTCTGTGCCATCCCGATCAACCCTCTGAATTTTTTGAATAGGGAAAGTGGGTCATGTGGTACTTTTTGGGCAAGGTCTTTGTATCTTCTTTACAGGCGTGCAGAAATATTTAAGAAAAAAATATTTTCTTTGAAAAATTAGTTACTTCGAAGAGGTTTTCAGTATGTGCACTTTGTCATGGCTCATTTAATTTGAGACGATGGTACCTGATGAAATTTGTTACCAAATGAAAGTCGACCATTACAGTTTTGTTCATGCACAACTGTCAACCCCTACAAACCCTGTAATGGAGAAACAAAATGGAGTGACATTGGAAATTTATTTCGGCAAAGTTTCAACTTCAGTAGAAACTTTCTAATTACATACCTACTTAAGATCATAAGAGAAGCGCAGTATTTTACACATTCTAATTTTTCACGTGAACGGTTTGAAAGGGGTTTAAAATTGTGCATGAACAAAACTGTGATGGTCGACTCTCATTCGGTGACAAATTTCATCAGGTACCATAGTCGTTGAACTAACTTATTCGGACATTTTTTTTTTCAGGAACTATTGATCATATCTTAAACTCTCTTTATTTCACAGCAGTCGCACCAAACTTCAATTCGATACGAAAAATATTTTCGGAGATATTGAAAAAAAATATATATAAAATTTCCTGGTTTTTTTCTCGACATAACGTTTTTTCAAATATTCAATATTCTGTGATCTTCTTCTCATATTATCCTCATTAAATTCTGTATGAACTTTCGAACTGTCATCTTCGATAAAGTGCAGAATTTCAATTCGATCTGATCTGTATTTTTGGTAATATTGGGAAAATAAAATGTTGAATGGGTATATCTACGGAATCATTAGGTGGATTTCCCGTTCACGAATTCGACCCTCGTAACTAAGGCCCAAACCTACTCTACAAATATCTACTTTCCAAGTCGTTTCTTCCGGAAGTTATTATGTTTACGGTCGGCCTAAAATCAGCTCAATGATTCCGTAGATATACCTACTCAAAATTCCATCATCTCAATATTTCCAAATATTCGGATTAGATCGAATTGAAATCCAGTTCTTTATCAAAAAAACCTAGAAAAGCACTGCGCGCATGTTCAAATTCGTTGCCAAAGCGATCATCTCTATTGAACATGGGTGCAAAAGCTGCTGCTTTCACGACAGTGCTTTTCTAGGTTTTATTAAACGAAATGGACAAAGTGACCTCAGCGTCATCATTGTTTACACAGCCAAGTATTAGAATTCTAGAACCTTGTTTTGGACCCAAAGTTTCAGTGGGTGATAGTGTGAAAGTGTCACAAGATTCTAGCGGTCGACCCGCCAAGGGTGAAAGCACCGAACGGAAAAATATTATAATTTCTCTATTCTTCTGTGGTGAAAGTAAGCATGCGTATTGACATAAAATCCAAAAAACGGAGGCGGGAAATATAAAATACAGACAATCTTACCTAACCTAACCTAACCTACCATTTCAAAGATTGTCTGTATTTTATATTTCCCGCCTCCGTTATTTGGATTTTATGTCAATACGCATGCTTACTTTCACCGCAGAAGAATAGAGAAATTATAATATTTTTCCATTCTGTGCTTTCACCCATGGCGGGGCGACCGCTAGAATTTTCAGAAAGTGTCGACACCTGATGTATTCTATGTTCTCTATATATCGTGTTATTTTTCTCAAGGTCGGAAAGACGCGATTCCCGCAATGGTTGAAGGAATTCGTCTTGTTGGTCTGTGCTAGTAAATTCTACTATCACTGGCAGCAAGACGGTAAACCAGAAAACACTCAAACATTTTAAAGACGACAATTTCGGAAGCCTCAGTCACATTACGGGGTACAATAATCCACATCCTCAGGGAGGAATGTACCGCAACCAATAAATTCTTCACGCGACGTATATATAGCAATAGTGGTGTCGTTTCTCTTCGGCATTCCTCGCGAAATGCTCTGTAGAGATAACGCAAACATTTTATTCTACAAATTTCCGCGAATAAAGATATTTTCTTTGTTTTCGTGTCCCGGCATGGCATCGTTACTTTTCGTCTAAACATTATCTGGTGATTCGTTTAGCCATTCAAGCGTGTTATCTTGCCCCTGGGATGACTTGTCTTGTCGATCTGCAGGAAGTGACATTTGAGAACAGGAGATGATGTCCGGAATTTTGGTTTACTAGGTCGAACCCCGAATATTCCAGGGATGTACGATGTAACAGTTGTTGGAAGGTGTTAATATTTCTGAAAGAAGGCTTTACATTGTCTGAATGGTAAAGTGGAACTGGTAACGGAACAAGAAATGTTTATTTTTTATCCATTCATTGTTCATTTTGAAAAAACTAAAAGTACTGACTTGAATTCAGCATCTTTTGTGCGCATGTTCGATGGAGATGATCGCTTTGACAACGAATTTGAACATGCGCGCAAAAGCTGACTTCACATCAGTGCTTTTCTTGGTTTCCCTGGGTTATTCCGGAAAAAACAACGATGCCGCTTCTGTACTTCTTGAGATATTGAGGAAGTAACCTCAAAATTTCAATCAACGAAATTTGACATATTTTTTTTCCATATATTTCTGAAAGTAAATATCGTATCGAATTGAAGTTTGAAACATTGTTGTTGAATACTGTTTTTGATGTCTGTGCCCTATTTTGTTGAAATCTGATAAACATCCTCCGAGAAAAAAATTTTTCAACAAAAATTTCAAACAGTTCGAACAAATATTTCCTAACAACTGAATCCCAAATTCTGCAATAGGTTTCGCATTGGTATTCTCCATATAATTACGAAGTTTTGATCTGATCGCATTTGTACTTCTTGAGATATTGAGGAAATAACGTCAAAATTTCAAACAACAACGAAATTTGTCATATTTTTTCCATATATCTCCGAAAATAAATAGTGTATCAAATAGAAATCTGAAACATTGTTGATTTTTAATTCTGAAGTCTGTGCTAGATTACCTCGGAATCTGATTAACACTTCTCGAGAAAATTTTCCTTATTCTTGAACTGATTGCATTAAGATATTGTGGAAATAGCGTTAATATTCCAAATAATAACCAAATTTGGAATATTTTTTTCCTTATATCTCCGTAGGTAAATTTCAGATATAATTTAAATTTGGGTGATTGTAGTAAAATGCTGACTCAAAGGTCTGGGCTGAATTTCATCAGAATATAATCAGTATTTTCTGAGAAAAATTTTTGTAACAAAATTTGAAAAATATTCGAATAAACATTTTTTACAAAATTTCCAACTACTGGATCCTAACAAAATTCAATACTAAGTTGCGCATTGGTATTCTCAAACAAAATACGAATTTTTCATCTGATTGAATCAGCACTTCATGAGATATAGGAAAATTAACCTCAAAATTTCAAATGGGCCTAATTCCGAAACTATTCGACCGATTTCACCCATTAACAAATTTAACAGAGACATTCATACTCCAAACCCATTCTGGCAATTTTGAGTCGCTAGGTCATTTCGAAAGTTAGAGCACATACGGACGAACAGAATTGGATTCGACCACGAATCTTTCTTCAGTCGTGTAAGACCATTTTCGGTTGAAAATTCGAAAATTACAGACATTGTGACGAAACGATAACGCACTTTTTCCCAGAATGACCGCGTAAAAAACAAATGCCATTTAATCATCTATCATATTAAAATGATCTGTCTTGTATTTATTCAAAGCACCTCAAACTACACAGTTTCATTGAAACCTCAAGTACACATTATAATGGAGCCTGTTGTGTCCCGTATCCTGGACCCAGCATTTTATGATATATTGTCTTTCCTTGATTTTCCAACGTCGGAGTCTGAATTCTTTGGTTCCCAGGAATATGCCCGAAATTCAATATTTTTTGGTTTAAATCATTTGACACCGGCTTTAAGAGCATTTTATCTCAAGCCAACAATAAAGTATAATTTTGCATGACAGAAAACACTCAGATAAAATTCAAGCTCTTAGCATTCCAGGAATCGGAGCTTGATGGATGGTATACTTCGGTTATTCAAAGAATCCAGACATCACATGTGACAGTTTATAGAATTTATCGTCTTAGACCATTTAGGGAAATTTCCTTCAAACATCTGTGCTCTCTCTTTCACACCAGCCAATCCGAGGTGTTTTTTCGGATTTTAGAAGGGCCTCACTTAATTTAAAAAACCAATCAAAATTTGTATTCTCCCTCTAAAATGTGAAGAAGGGAATTTTCCTTAGTTGGTTTTAGTTTTTAGACACTCTTCATTTGACCGTTGTATAGTAAACAACAATTCGCTTTCGAATTTGCAAACAAAACTTATAAGTTAATTTTTTTATTGTAAAAATCGTAACTTCTCATTTGAAAGTCGCTTCGACCTTGCTATCGAATAAGATATAGAAGGAAGATTCTATTGTGCAAATCACTTGTATACCATTTCGGTCTTGCTATCTAATAAAGATACAAGAAAATACATTTTTGTTACATGTTAAAAGTGCGTTTTTATTAAACCTCAACACCATTTTCGGATCATTAGTGCAACGATATTGATCAACTGGTCAATAAGTTCTTCAATTATCTGCTTATTTTAGAAGCATCTGCATTTCTGATAAAGATCAGAAAATATTCGGTCGTATCTTTATCTGGGTAACCACAGAATTAATCAAGTGCGATTAATTCAACCAAATGGGGTATCTACTATTGAAACCCCGAAACACCTGAATAAACCAATTCAGGTCAAAACAGAGCCTACTCTGAAGATCCTGTGTAATACCAGAAGCAAGAAGATGCAAGAAGACTTCCAATCCCGAATCAAAAGAAAACTGGAGCCGGAAAATCGTCTCAATCAATTTTGAATCAGTTCTTTATGGACAACCTGAATTCCTCATATTCCCGTGCTTGCAGGAAAAGCAATCGTCACGTGTAACGGATGCAGCGTCATTCCAGGATTCAATTGGCTCGGAATTTATGTGACACGTGTAAGAAAAATTGCGCTGTATTTTGTAGGACCCGAGTATATGGCTAGTGACACCGCCTGAATAACTCATGTCGCCAGGACAGTCCAGAAGCGTTCAGGTTATGAACGCAAGGGACAGAAGGTTCTCTCCGGGATATCGGAAATGAGAATCGGGAATAGGGACTCGTAAAAGACTTATGATTAGGGACACTATAAATTTCGTTTAATGAGGGTAGTAGTTATGACACGCATGCTCGGATCACGATAGGGTTATATCCTGGAAGATATGGGGGAGACGTGACCTTCAAGAATAGAGGGGATTTCCTGAAAGAACCTTACACAGTGTGTCATTTTGAGGAGGTGCCACCCTTAGAGCGTCCGCACACGGGTCGACGCGATGTGGCCGACGAGATGTGCTCGACTCGAACAGTGCGACGTCGGCAAGTTCGTACGTCATAAGTTCCGAGTTCATTCAATATTGACCATAGATAGTGCCGATTTCAAAATCAGCGCGTCAAAAGAAGGTTGTCAATTCGTAGAAAACAATTTTTTAAAGTTTAATGATTATTTTGCTCAGGGGCTGATTTCGATCATTTTTTTGGCGTTGGGTTCAGTATGACAACGAGGTGGTCCCTCTTTAGAATAAAATATACAGGGCAGTCCTAAGAGACATGAAACTGCATAATTGCTTCATTCGTTGGCATCACCAACTTTCTATTGAATTAATTGGTAGGAAATTTCCTACCTTTGGTTCATAACCTTCAGTCTGTCATTTTTCAATCAAATAGGCCGAGTTTTTTAATTCACCAAATTGGTGTGGTGGAAAAGTGGTGGATCCACCAAAACGTTTTTTATTGTTGTTTGAATGACGTAAATGTCAAATTATCTAGTTCAATATCCACCATTTATGTTCTATGTCCACCATACTCCACCACAACCACACCAGTTTGGTGAATTAAAAAACGCGCCCATACTATATTTAAATTTGATCCGATCATTAGTTTTGGAAATATTGGGAAAATAAAAATTTAAATTGGCATGTCTACGAATCATTAGGTCGGTTTCAACCAATCACGAATCCGGCCTTCGTAATTAACAAGCCTGAAACCTACTCTATAATATTATATTATATATAATTATTATGGGGTCTCAAAGAAGCTCCTTTCGGAAATGATTGTGATTAGGGCTGGCCAAATCACCGATCATAAACACAATAACTACCGAAGTAATCTACTCAGGGACTTTATAACTGCAGAACAGGTTTGGAGTTCAATAAAGAAGGCAGAATTAGTGAATTGGCTAGGTATATTCACAAAATGCAGGTATATCCATTGAAAATTATATTTTTCTAATATCTCCAAAAATACGGTAGGAACCGAATTGAAATCAAGAACTTGATGTGAATATGAGAGCTTGAAGGTTTATGCACAATTTCGTGAGTACCAAACTATGATAACAAGGAAATGAGGGCGAAACTTATATTTTTTCCGAACTCCGAATATAAATATCCAATCAAATTGAAAATCGAAGCACTTTTGTTAAATAGTGACCTCGAGGTTCGTGCTAAACTTCATTGTATTTTTTGTGTTCATATATTTATCTCGTACAATTAGGTAAATGATGAGGGGTTTTTGCTGCATTGATCGCACGAAAAATGTGAATTATACGAAGCTAGACGTATAAATTGGTGAGCATCTACGCATGAGATGATAGTTTTTACGCGCATGTCCTAGGAAACTAGAGTGAATAATTCCATCACAGAAGTCTGATATTTTGCACCGAAAATAGATTTGAACGACTAGGTAGGACTCATATATGAAGAATTTTTGGTCATTTGCAATTTATCTGTTTGATCAGTCGTTAGTTGGACCCTAAATACAGAGAATATTTGATCAATATCCATCTAATGATTTCAGCGGTATATGCTTAGACATATATCCTTTGTCTAAGGATATATGCATTCGAGATTTTATTTCTCTAGTTTTACCAAATATCAAATGGAAATAAAGGTATATCGCAAGGAAATGAGATTCGAATATTTGAATATAAATCCCTGGCTTTTTCATTTTTCTTGTGGTACGATTTCCACGAAAGGTATTTGACAACAAACTACCAAGTTTCCTTTGATCGAATCAGCATTCAGGTGTGCTCTCTAGCCTGGAAATTTTAAATCGCTGACATTTTTCCTTTGTAAATCATCGTGGTAGAGGACGGACGTGACGAATGCAGAATTGATTTTGACCCTAAAACTTTCCATAAATGTGTCGATATTAATCAAATTCAAATTCATTTATTCATCCATATGAGCAAAGAATTGTTCAAGCTTTTGGCTGAAAATTCCAGAAACCAGACTCCTGGATATAAGCACGCTGTTATCGAGCTACCTGGAACATGCGCTCAAAAATGACGCCTCATTGTTATTTCGGATAATAAATTTCGATTTTTTTACGAACTATATATTTTTTTGTGGCGAGACGAGAGTTCAATTCATTCGAGGAGGTAAGGATTATAAGAATTCACAATTTTTATTATGAAGTCAGTATTATCCAACATAGTATTTTCCTTGCTTGAGGACGAAATCGGGCAATCAATAGAAAGATTCCATCATTACATGTCTTTATATGAATAATTCCAAGACATGAGGCCTCAAAATCATGTTGAAAATAATAAGGAACATATTTGTATCGTTTCGTTATATGGGAAAGCTAGCGACGTACCAACCTCTCGAACTTTCTGCTTCCATGCCAGTCGCGTGAAACGAGGCATGCGAACGGAACTCAAATGTACGTTTCGAAACGACCCGTGTACGGTGCCACCTTGAATTGCTTGGGAAGTCGATTCGAGAGACGGGACTGGATCGCGTCGAGCGCATCAGATCGACCCGTGTGCGGAAGCCCGACGCGTGAATCGTGCAACCCGTGTGCGGCGTTAGCTTGAATTTCCTAGGAAACCGCATACAGAAACGAGGCTGGAAACGCGTCGAGCACATCGGATCGACCCGTGTGCGGACGCTCTTAGTATCTCGGACTCCATACAGAAGCAAGAAAAAATAAGTTAATTTCCTTAGGTCTTCAACATCTGAAACAGAACTATTTGAAATTAAATGAAAATTGTTCTTTCATGGAAAACGCCCATATGGATTGCAGGACTAAACTATTTGTCCCTTGTTTTGATAAACAAAGTGAACTGTGACGTTTCAGAGTACAAATCTAAATCTTTCATCAGACAAACGAGAAAACTTCCAGAATTATTTCAGATCCATTTAGTTGGAGAGTTTTCAATTTTACCTGTTTTTTTCGTTTGTCTGATGAAAGAGTCAGATTTAAACGTAACCGTTGGCTTTGTTGACCATTTGTATTGTTTCTGCATTGTTCATTAGGCAATTTGGTCTCAAAGAAACTGTCCTTGACAAATAGTTCAATCCTGGAATCCGCAAGGGAGTTCTCCATGAAAAAACAATCTCATTTGACATTTAATAGTTTTGTTTCAGATATTGGCAGAGAAAACCAAAAAAAACTAATAAAATGATGCAAAATCCTCCCAAAATAAGCTTTAATCGATGAGTTAATCGCAGAATTGAATTTTCATTTTTTCCGATGTTTCACTACAAATATCGGAAAAATATATGATAAAAATTTCATAGATAAAAAACGTCTCTGCAGATTGTTGGAAACAATAAATATTTGTACAACTTTATGGCAATATTTACAGATCACTCGTATTTAGTGATTTGTAAATATTGCCATAAATACGCTAAAGGCATTGTCTAGACAGTAGTTCAAATCAGCAGAAACGCACTTGGGAGAATCAGTCTTGACACGAAGTCTGTCCTGAAAAGGACAACAACCAGTGAACTTAAGGGCAAATAATAATAATAATAATAATAATAATAATAATAATAATAATATATATTGATCCTTTAAGACATGTACACATGTATAGGATAAGTCACAGAAAGGAAAAGAAAGTTAACAGAAAAAAACTATACAATAATACATTCATCGAAATAATCGTTCACCCTATAATAACATTTTTCCAACAATAAAAGTTTAACTGTTTTTTTAAATTCCTTATAGTTGAGAGATCGAATACCATATGGCAAATGGTTGTAAACTTTGATACATTGATACATTGGTGACATTTCAAACTTGGTGGTTTTGTGTTTGGGGATATATGTATAGTGTTCCCTCACTTCGGGTGTTATATCCATGAAAACTAGACAATGTCACAATATTCCTTTCATTCTCTTTTTCATAAAGGAGACATTTTAGAATGAAAATAGAGGACAATGTTAAGATACCATATTTAGTGAACAAAGGTCTGCAGGACGAACGAGGATGTATGTTGAATATCAACCTTATAATACGCTTCTGCAGTATGAAGGGTCTAAGCACATCCGTTGAATTCCCCCACAACAAAATATTATATGACAAATGGCCATAAACTAAACTATAATAAATGTTTACAAGAGCTTCCGTGGGAAGTAGGTCTCTTACCCTACTTATAGCATAGAAAGCACTATTTAATTTCTTATTTAAATATTCAATATGAGTGGACCACTTCAAGTTATTATCCAGATGGATACCAAGAAACTTAGAACTATCTTTAGACGTGATGACATTGTCAAATGATGAGTAACCAGCTTACGATCATTAGGTGTCATCGAGAAATAGATGCACTCAGTTTTCTCAATGTTTATCATCAAGTTATTTCCATGACACCAATCAACGAAGCTCTGTATAAGAAGCTCACACATTTCCTGAAGCTCTTCAAATGACGATGCTTTGATTGCAACTGAGGCATCGTCAGCGAACAAACTTATTATCATATTCCCTAACAAAGTTGGGATACCCTGACTGATCAACAAGTTGGTGAAAATCACTCGCAGATTGATGGGTAGGTCATTCATAAAAAGTAAAAACAAAAGGGAACTAAGGACGGAACCCTGTGGTACTCCTAAGCTCACATCGTACTCGTTAGATAATGAGCTGCCAACCTTGACATACATAGACCTACCTTCGAGATAGCTGCGCAGCCAATCTAAAAATATACCTCGAAATCCGAGGTTATAACACTTGTCTGTGATGAACTCATATGAAAGACTATCAAATGCTCTAGAAAGATCAAAGAACAGGCCAGCCACGTGTAAACCGTTGTCAAGACATTCATAAACGTAATTGACAAAATCAACTGCTGCCGTCTGGGTTGAGCGACCAGATCGAAAACCATGCTGGGCATCAGTGAGTATATTAAATCTATCAAGGTATTTGACCATCTTGTTCAACACCACTCTCTCGAAGACTTTCGAGAATATACTCAAAATAGAGATTGGTCGATAGTTGGTAATACTATGTATGTCTTTTTTTTTAGAATCCAAAAGAACGCAAACTTGTCAGGACTGGGTTAGGCAACAACCTCGGGGTCCACCACATAAGCATTTGTCTATTGTTTAGTCATGCCAAATAAGTATCCCTCCGAGTTAAACTTGCGATGTAGGAAGAGCCCGGCAGATGAAATTCTTATCTCCACATGTGCATGCGCGACCTATACCGAATTTTATTGTAAATGAAACAGAATAAATGAACGGATCGTGAACGCAATAGAAAAAAAAATAGAGAGACAGTTTAGGCCCACCTATTTGTAGCACTGGATGAACACTATGGTACACTTGAGTCTATCTTGAATGGTGAAAAGGAATTGAAACCTGAGTTACAGTTTCAAAAGCAAATAATACTGCAGTTATTTACTTTGAAAACGGCATTTCCTTTGAATCTACACAATATGATAAAAATTAAAGGTATCTAACAAGAATCTAACGGAATATTTACGGAATTGACTTCAATCGCCCTCAACGGGAAATTTACAACCTCAGTCAGGAGAGCAAAAAATCCGTCTCATTGGTCGATTACGATCACCTGATTGTTCTAGAAGGATTTTGAATATTAGGCAGACAGCGGAGAGGATATTCGTTACCCTTCTTTGCTCCTTTTGACGCCTCAAAAACCAAATAACAACTAGAAAAAACCCTGAGAAGTGAAATTTCATGCGATGTTTATTGAACCGCATTTTTTTCATATAGGATGGAAATCTACACTGCAAACCTTAATGATGGAATTACTAAATTTCCATTCAACACGAAAAAAACTTTAAGAGGTCTCAAAGGTTTAACAAATACTTAACCATAAGTATATATATACATTCTTTAGAGATGAGCAGTAGTTTTTTTATATCAAACAATATGTGTCATAACAGTATTGGCAGAGGAAATGTAATCGGGTCACCATACATTTTTACGTATGATACAAGAGCATAGATAAAAACCTCAGGAAAAACTCTGTATCACCGTATTAGTGTAATTAAATTGTTGTTTGTTAGTGAAGAGCTTCTTTTTCATTCGCAAAATTTCTTCTCTCCTATTCGATGCAGGTTGAAATCTTGGAATCACACCTGAAAACAAAAAAGGAGACGAAAAAACCAATATGAACTAGTAAATATTTTATTATTCATAAAATTGATTCGAAGTTCACGAACCATCTCAAAAAAGAATCAGACAGCGAATGAATTGCCTCGAAACCTACGTCAAATTTATATATTCGACAACTATTAACTAAATGTTCTATTGTTTCCTCTTCTTCTCCGCACTCGCACCTTGGACTTTCGAACGAATTCCATTTGAAGAGGAAACTATTACTATTATTATTAATTATAAGTGAAAATCTATTATGATTCCTAATTTATTTCAGAAAATGGAATAAGACCAATATTTAACGGAATTTTTACGTAACGAAAACGTTTTTTTACAGTGCTCCATATCGCGAGATGATAACGAAGAATGGTTGTTTATTTGATGGATATAAAACTAGTTGAGCGTTTCCTCTAGAAAACCCTCAATATTATATTTTATAGATTTCGAAAACTCCTGCTAGCACACATTTAATAACCCAATTTCAACACCGACTGCAATAATAAAAACGACTCCTAATTATAAAGAGGAGGGGTCCATAAAAGGTAAATATGAATGAATCCCCGTACAAACCACGGCATAAAGTATAAAGCTCGATAATCTGGCATTATATGCACTATGGCGTTATCTGCCCCAGAATCTCGGTCATACCATTAGCCTCGTCTGGAAAACTGGAGGCAAATAGAGAAGTCGGTCTTACCGGAATGCCCTAATTAACCAGGCAGAGCTGCTCAGATTTCGTCGTGAAGCTTGTGTCTTGTAGTTAATCACAGCGAAGAAGATTATTTCTGAATTTTAATGTACCCATTAAAACGTCAGTCTATGTGGATTTCATATAAATAGTGGACTATTCGGAAAGGATCCTGAACGGTTCATGAATGTCGAGTGACAGTGAATGATATCCTAGCAACTGTGGACCACCTTCGTCGTCTAAAATATATATAGTGTGACTCATTTAATTAGCAATGCAAGTGTGATTTTGCTTCTGATAGGTACACAGAGAAAAAGGTTCTCTTAAATCAATTTGCAACAGCATCCGTTCAAGAGAATGGTATTCTTGAATCCAACCAAATATTAGATAGATTTTTCGACGAAATACTCTTGACGCATGTGAACAATGATACTCTTGATTCAAGCGGAATCACGTTTGGTCCAAATGAGAAATCTTACAACAATTACTGGATATGTTTGCTATATATTTTTCATATTCTCATTCGGAAATACTATGGCTTCGATACGAATGTGAGATTTCTCATTTTTTATATTTTTCTAGAAGATTTCCATTTCTTTCACTCAGAGAATATAATATGTTCGCTGCAATTAGCGGCTCTCAAATACTAAAATGTATGGTATCTAAAGAAGCCTTTCATAATCATTATTGAAGATATAAATTATAAATAAGGTGCAAATGGAGGATCACCTTCTTACAAGGGTGTTTTTTGGGAACAGGGTTTCGAAGATCAAAGAGCAGAAGTCTTTTGAAACAATTTGCTTGGTTACTATGTTTACTCTTGACCTCCAATCTGAAATAAAATAGTGTAATCTGGAGTTCATGAATGTAGCTATACGTGTGACAATGTTTGTACATAACACACATGCATCTAAGCATGTACCCACATATTTCCATTCATACTTAATTCTCGAGTAATCAAACTTATTCTTAAAACCAACCTTTTCTTCTTGACTTTCGAAACTCTGTTCCCGAAAAACTCCCTCGATGTTGATAAGTATTTCTGCATTCACACCAAATTCGCAATGCACCATCGAAAACAGAAACGCACTTGTTCACTATTCACTATGGCGGCCAAGGCATTGTTTCCTATCTAAATATCCATATATTCTGCGATTCTTCATTCCATACGCATCTTCAGCGCTAATACCGCTTATTGGTCTAGGGGGTAACGTGTACGTGCGTTCGACATCAGAACACATTAAATAAGAAATTATATTCTTGATCCAAGAGAACTATGATTAGCTGAAATGGTTGTCTAAAGTAAAGAGAACGTATGTTTTGGTTCAACTAAATTCATGTAAACAAGCAAACAACGGAATGAGTTGAGAATAGAAGTATATTGTTCAGTTTGAAATTATTATTCTTGGGGAACTATTATTTAATTCAAGAATATGTTTATATTTGATTCAAGATATCCTTTTTCTTTATGTACCAGGGTCATGGTGTTTCATCGGAATGTCTTTTGATTTCAAACGGTAGATTAGTTGTATTGAAGATAGAACTCAACTATTCTACAATATGAATAGGTGTTACAATCCGTCATGTGAGGGAATCAGATAGAAATTCACTGACGTGAAGTCAGCAGCCATTTGGTAGCCTTCTTATTTATTATATTATCTTCAGGAAATTCCACATTATCCTTGAAGCTACAATTTCCAATCAAGTACCGGATTTCAATTCGATTCTATCTCAAAAAATTGGAAATGAAAATATACGAAAACATTGAGCGGATTTTAACCACGAATTCGAACTCCGTATTCAATCCCCAAATATACCCTACAAATATCGAGTTCCTGAGTAGATTCTTCTGAAAGTTACTATTTTTTCATTTAAAGGAACAACTTGGAAAATTATAGAGTAATTTTGGACTTTGAAAACGAAGGCCCAATTCATAAGTGGGAAAAAACCACCCAATGATTTCACTGATATAACCATTAAAGAATATATTTTCCCAATCTTTCCAAGAATAGAGTTAGATCGAATTTGAATATTTGCTGCGTTCGTTTATTGCATCCGAGAGGCGATAGATTTTTTTGGTCACGTGACCACAGATCTTATGGATTTATCAGATTTTATCTGAAGTAAACGAAAGATCCAGACGAAATGAGAATCACAGACCATTAATATTTGATATCCTTTCATCTGTGTATCAATGACTGATGTCTAATAAAATTGTTAGTCATATATTTCATTTTCTGCTGTCTTTATTTCTCAGCTCGTTGGATGAAATGAGTATAAATGTAACTTCATTAGAGCTGATTAGAGGAGAATATCAAATAATGATCGATCCTGAAGATCCTTGAAGAAGACGACGAACGAACAATTCTGAAAAAAATACAGGGGCTTACTGAAAAAACATTGCATTTATTTGCGAATCAACAGTTCAAAGATTCCCTTGAATGTTTCAAAGTTATATGAATTCACCGATAATTGTTTAAATCATTATTTATTCATATACAAGTTGACGAAATTCAATGATAAGTGATATCCACCTTGCCATCAATAAAAATTTGGTTCTCAGAATCTTGTCTGAGTTGAAGTTACTTGGCCTCTGTAAGTTGGGCGTCCTCAGTGGAGAGAATTGTTTATTTATTAATAAGACCAGAATTTTCCTGATGTTGAGCCTTTTGCTTAGGTGTAGTAATGGAATTCTAAACATAATTATTCTCGCCGGTTGGCATTTCTGATGTATTTTTTTAAAATGAACTGAGAATGGACAATAAAGTTAATTATATATATTCCCACTCAAAAAATTACTTTTGTTCCAACTGTGCTAACGAAAAAAATCAACACGAAATGAAAATTGAACGGAAATTATTTCTGGGTAATTGATATCAACAAGATGCCAAATTTACTCCATTAAAAAACTCCGATCTTGTCTATGATACCGACGAAAAAGATCATCATCGACATCTGGATGTAATTAACGAACGACTCAGGAGCAATCTGAGCAGTCTGATGTAAAAAACGAACGGCCCTATTGTAATTGATAGAGAAATGACAGCTCGAATGTTCATAGAATTTCATTGGCATAATATAATTGAAAGATGGCAGGATATGGAATTTTGAGATGAAATTCATATTGTTCTGCTGACAAGATCATCAGAAAATTTGCTCATCATCGTTATCCAACTAGTAACCAAGAGCTATTATGATTCAATCAGCATATTTTGAGGGACTTCAAAAAAAGCAACGATATCGGGGAGAACAACGATGACCACGAAATTTGACATTTTTTCTGACAAGTATTCCCAGAAATTAAAATCCCATCCTGCTGAAAGTTAGTACCGTGCTGTGAAATATAGGATTCAGATTTTTTCAAATCTGGTATAAAGTTTCCGGAACAAATATTAGCTTAGATCTCAACAAAATACCGCAAAAAATTGGGAGTAATTATGCTTCAACTTTGCAAAGTTTCAATCCAATCGCTCAAGTAGCTTGACATATCTTGAAGAATTTTGAGTTGAATGACTGATAAACGAAAGAACCCTTATGCGAAATGTCTCATTTCTATACTCTACTGATGAAATGAGGTGTGAATCAGGACTAACATAAACTCGAACCAGAAAAATGCGGACGACAATTCAACTTTTCTGGAAAAGTTCAGGGTAAGTGCTGATTGAAAATTGAATAACGTGATTTATTTTCGATTCCGAATTTTTTTAATATTCTCAGAATATCCACAATAAGTTAACATGATTATGTTAACAAGGACAAATATCCGCCGATAAATCAACAAATATTTCCCCTTGATCAGAGATATTTTTCCTTGGATCATGTAAATTTATTATTACTGGAGCTCTTTCTTCTCCCTTAAACCAATTCCTATCTACAATAAGTATCCTGGCTCCTACGCCATTTTGATACCTCAGGTCTTTTGATGGGCTTTCCAAGTTCCTGTCACTAATTTTCGATTAATACTTCGAAATGTTGTGAATCCAGCTAATAATTTTCAAAAATATAGAAAGAGCTTCGGCACCATAAAAAAATTCTCATATCCTTCTCCTAAAAGTGCAACTTGGCTCGAAACAGCAAGACAACCTAATAATGTCGTTTTCCCCGTTTTAAACATCCACGGGAGAGTTCAGTTGGAAACCCTGGAGGCATCCAATTCCACGGACAATTGGAAGCCTCCTCTCTCGAGGTTCCAGCATTTTCCATGAATACATAGAGTTTAATTATTTCCCTCAAGTATAAATGCTCAAGGATAAGACGCAGAATAAAAGGGAATACGAAATGGAAAAGTTTGGGATAATTCTTAAAAGTTTAAGGAAAGTTATAGAGGGAATGAAGAAATTCAGGGGAAAATGACTCTGCTACAGTGTAGTATGCAAGTACTTTAATGTTAGGTGGAAGTGATCGGATCATCAGTATTATGCTCTGAATTAAGTATAATGAAGCTCTGAGAAGGACGCTCTGATGAGAAGTAGTTTCTTCAATTTACGTTTAAGTTAGGTTGACTGAAATTCAATTGAATCGTAAGGATAGTCTGGAGGTTGAAAATTTGATTTAATTAATGTAATTCAACCATCATTTGTAGCAATCCTAAGAAGTTCTCTGAAGTTTTAATATCGTCTTCTTTCATAAGGATAATTAATGTTCTAACACACAATTATTTTTTAAATCTTTACCAATTCATTCTCTGTATAAAGTTGAGAAATCTTTTCTACTTTCAACTGTATGGCTATCAAAATCCATATATTCGAAGTGATAAATGATAGAACTTACTATAGGGTGTCCAAACAAATTTGTATTACCCCTGTGGGCGTGAAAGAATCAATTCCTGAAACCTTAAATGGAAAGGAGGTTCTGTGGCAACCTCTTTCACAGAAAATTCGATTATCCTGTCAGAAATTTCAATCGTTTGTCTTTTATTGGTAGCTTCTTGCGAAAAATGGAAAAAAAGTGAAATTGCTACAAAAGCAAGAGTTGCCATGAAAAATGAATATGTCGATACATTTTTCAATACTAGATCCGATAACAGCATTTTGTAAAATATGCTGTTATATATTTCAGATGATCTGATGGACATTTATTGCACAATGTTAGTGAATTTGTTTTTTCATTCTGCTTTCATTTGGCCCAATTCTTCCGAATAAAATTGGAGAAATACTGACAAGAAAGGTCGAGTGTACGGCATTTCTCAAAGTTCATCGGATTACCTAAACACCAAAAATAATTATCCAAAAAATTAAAACATTCATTCGTCAATGCTGTGTTTTGGAAAGCCGTTGTCTTGGTGATGAAAGCTTATTGTAGATTGTCAAAGTGTTAAAATTCAACTGAATTTGAATTTAATGAAATTGAAGAATGAGTGACATCGAATCTTCTGAAGAAAGCGGAATTGAAAAGGTCTAGGAAATCGTCTGTTCCACAGGACTTTTGAGAAATGTATTGAATTAATCAAATTTGAATTGTATTTGATTCATTCCATTATTTCGATGAATATTCTGGAATAAATACTATTGTGTTGAACTTTCTTATAATATCTTTCGAGATATATATTTACGATATTCTTTTCATTTTGAGTTATTCAAAATGGCACTTATCTGCAGAAACTGAACTGCCTATCAAGTCATTTTTGCGTGCATGTTCTAAGTAAACAGTGTGCTATTTTTTGTCCAAATGTCTGTCAATTTCAAATTTTCAGGCAGAAATGGTCTCAAACAACTAGGTAGGACTCACTGATGACAGATCCGGTGTCGAAATCGATTCTGTTCAGCCAGCCGTCAGGCTGTCACCACATTTGAAATTTTGAGGTTATTTTCTGATATTTTTTTATTCACCAGGCGGATTCAACGAATCCACGAATTCGAACCTCGATATTAACTCCCAAACCTTTCATTTCATTTTGAAAACTATTTTGTTTACTATCGTAAGGGGGAAAAATCCGGCCAATGATTCCGTAGATATACCCATTCATAATTCAGTCTTATATTCAAAAGTTTGCCACCATTGCAGAATTAGTTTTGAAGAAGAGATGACTATTCTCTCATCAACATAGACTTATGTGTGCTTGTGATACACGTTATATGATTTTGGATTCTGTTCAGCTTAAGTGTTTGCTGTTTACCTCATTTTATATGAGTCCTATCCAGGAGAAATGCATTTATAGAAAATCAACAAATGCGATATGTCTGTGACATCATTTGACTTCAACTTGCTGTGTCGTTCCTTAAGTACCTATACTCCATTCACTTTTATAAACTATCCCGATTAGCCATGACATTCTGACACATTTCACCGTGTATATTCGGAAAATATTAGATTATAGTCATTTTCCTGTCAGATAACTACACAACGTTGTCCTCTCTACATAGAGGTCGTAGTAATTAGGTATTTTTCAAAATGTGAATTTACTTTGGAAAATAATGAATTAGAGAAAATATTATGTGACTTCAATAATTCCAAAGACCTGGCGAATGTTTAAAAGAAACTTCTTCCTCTGGTGATACTGGAAATATCTCACGTTTATAAACATGGCTGAAAGATTCAGTTATGCCATTTTCTTGTACGGAAATCAAGAATCGAAATATTAATGAAGAATAATGTATAGAGTAGTCCGTTACTTCGTGATAGTTCATTCGAAAAAAAATAAAAGTACTCGAATAACCCAGCAGTAAAACTTCTAAACGAACAAACGGGCCTATGGAATTCTGCTTCTTCAAAGCTACCTTCTGCATTTGACAATTGAGAACGTCTCTGGGAATTATTTTGACATTGCCGATATTTCACGAGTGCAAACATGCGTTAGTTTGAAGCAAAAAAACTTGATGGACCTAAATCATGGCCATCCGAGATAGTTCATGAAAGTGAATGGAGTATACGTTTCTTAGTCGACCATAATGGAAGAAACACAGGAGAAAAAACAAGATCCGAACTTTTTGAGAGAGAGAGAGAGAGAGAGAGAGAGAGAGAGAGAGATAATTTGATTTTCATGATACATGATGGTAAAGAATGTGAATTCTCGAAAATAACAACAGCCAACCTCAACGATTAAAATTTTCGTTTTGTATCAATAAAATGCGTCGAGTCGCAAACATTCACCAACATCAGACCCTCATCAATTCCTCAAAATAAACAGCCGAATTGTTTGAAGTAGACTCTGAAAGCCTTGAATCACGGACATGATTATTTGGCAGCACTTGCATAATTCATCCAGAGCCTATAGAAACAATAAAATCTAATGCCAATCGCATTACGATCGGCCTATTTTAAATAGTGAATAGGAGCTAGGTCTGGTTGTATGCAGCGCCGTTCTATGTTAAATAAACCCAGCGTAAACAATGCTGATTTACGATATAAAACAAATGGTCTCTAGACCGATTAATTTTAGATCCTTTCGCTTGTAAGTCAATCAACGGTTTTCCTCAAATCCACCGGCCGACAAATATCGAACTCATAATATTTTTTTCGTTCTAAAAATAGGGTGCGTGTGTTTGCATTGACGAGTGTTGAATGAGAGCTTTGGCCTCCAGGGAGTTCAATTCTTCGTTAAGATTGTATCTTAATTAATGACCAATAGGTTATTCATATTTATAGATACGGCAACAAATTTGAGCGTTCGTTTGAGACTTTCCGCTTGCCTTCTACTTGGCGTAGTGCATTAGTGATTCCAATCTTCAAGAAGGGCGACAAGCGTAATGCCACCTTCTACCGTCCCATCAGTTTAGTGCCGATCGTATCCAAGATTTGTGAGAAAATCATTCATGGAGGAATTCTCCAGTTTGCCCTCGATAATCATCTTTTACCAGACAGCCAACATGGTTCCTTCCCAGGTCGTTCCGTCGTTACCAACCTTCTCGAATGCCTCAATTCCTGGTCAAAGTCCTTAGATAGGTCCCTTCCTGTTGACGTGATATATTTGGATTTTTCAAGCGCATTCGATCGTGTGCCATCTTGAACTCTTCCTTCACAAAAAAAGGATATTGGGATTCGTGACCGTCTACTCTGTTGGATCGAAGCATTTCTCAGCCATCGAATCTTCCAAGTTCGCGTTGGCGGAGCTCTCTCATCACCAAGACAAGTTCTGAGTTGTTTTCCCCAGGGTTCCGTATTGGGACCACTGCTCTTCCTCCTGTACATATCTGATTTACCTAGAGGTTTCAAATCTACCTGCTTGCAATTTGCTGATGGCACCAAATTGTTCGGAAACCCTAATAGTGACATAGGCGAGCTTCAAGAGGACCTGGATGCTTTGGGTCGTTGGTGCCGGGAGTGGCAATCGCCCCTCAATCGTGATAAATGTGCTGTTTTACACATGGGTTCCAACAATCCCCGTCACCCTTACTACTTGTAAAATATCCCTATCAAAACCTGCAGCAGACATTGCGTCCTCGGTGTAATTGTTGATGAGAATCTGGTCTGACCACATTTCCTCCACTGTGAACAAGGCTAAAAGATATTTGTTCATGATAGAGAGGGCTTTCAACAGATGTGATCCCTCAACGTGTGCTGCCCTGTACAAGACCTATGTCCGCCCCATTATGGAGTTTGCTGGCGCAGTTTGTTGCCCGGTACTAAGTAGGGATTGGGCATTGTTTGAGGGTGTCCAGCGCAGAGCGACTCGTCTTCCTTATGGTATCTTGCGCCCAAGTTATTAAAATAGATTATCGCTTATGAATTTGCCAACGTTTGCAAACAGGAGAACTCGCGGCGATCTATTCACAACATACTGTGCCCACCACGATCTGTTTGGAGTTGACCTATGCGAGCTTTTTAAGCTGAACACCGACAGTCGTCTTCGAGGTCATGCGTATGAACTGGGGAAGGAAAATATCAAAATAACCCAGAGGCAGAATTTTATCTCCAACCGAGTTTCCGACATAGCGTGCGTAAGTGTTAGTCGTGACCATGAGTATAATTTTTTTTCTGTCTTATTTTCCGCTTTGATGCACTTTGTTTTTCCATTTTTATATGTATATTTATATGTAAAATGTATATATTGAAATTTTTGAGTTTTATAGGCTTTGCCTGAACTCTTTATCCGTGTTGAATAAATAAATAAATTAATTAATAAATGATCAATCATTGTAGAAAAAATAAATTCACACAAATTCTGTGTCTTCTGAAAGATATTCAATTAAGTAAGGTATGTATATGATATGTAGTTAACTAAATTTTGGTCAAGAAACAATTACGAAGAGGAACAATTATTCTTTCGGCAACGTTTTGCTCCTTTATTGGACCTTCTTCAGGCGTCAGAACAATAAAGATCAAGAGCTTTTATGTGACGTGATGGAAAATACACAATGATTTCAAACAGAGGAATCTACACATCGATGTACACTCCAGAAAGAAAATAAAGAACAATAAAATTTCTTTTATTTGAGTTTTTTTTCAGAAATATTACATCTCGATTGCTTTTGAACTGACCGTGAAATCACAAATCAACTAGCGACAGTGTTTGAAATTTTAGTTTGCTCCAAAATTGAGAATTTTGGAAAAAGAATTTCAAACTTTTCAGTTATTTTTCAGACGTCTCGGTGTTTTTTTATAAACAGCTCAAAAAACTGGAGCAATATTGCTGAAACTTGTCAAATAATTCGTGAACATCTCGTCATCAGATCAATTGAAATAAATCGATTTGTTTTTTCCAGATATTTTATATTTAGCGATCTACTGATCACATGGTCTACTGTATTAGGCTTCAAGCTTTCATTTTTATCAGGTAGGTACTGGATTTCAATTTTGAGCTTGATTTTCAAACACGATCTCTTACCCTCCAGGACTACGATTTGGGACAAGATGTTTCATCGTGGTTTTCAAAATTATCGATTTCGAACGTAGTATGTTCAAGACAATAGATCTCGTGCATATAAGACGAATTATCATATTTTCTATATTTATCTCATTCTATTCCGATACGAAATCATATGCTATCAAGCACCTTTACAATTCACGAATTTTGAAAAAATCGGTTTTAAACATGGTCCAATCAAGATACGTGTTGGAATTGGGTGAAATGCGGTAGATCACCTATTACGTCACTGGTAACTGCACGATTCCACGATCGATTCAGCCGAACCTGTCCATTGACTTGCTTGACTTGCTAGAGGTTCACGAGAAAAGAGAGAGTGGAAGCAAATTTAAAAAGTTGTTTTCTCGTTTAAAATTCTCATAATAATGATAGGTAATTATGAAGATGGTTGGGTTATACATCAGCTCAATTTTGACCAAGTAGTAAAGGCCATAAATTGATTCTAGCAAAAGATAACCTTTGTGGGGACTATCAATTCAGATGCTAGTCCAAGAAACCTAGTAAAGAGATCGACATACATCAGAGTCATTTGCTAAAGTTGCAAAGAAGAGCAGGATCTTGGATCTTTCCTCAACTTTGTCGATTTAGAGTTTTTTGAGATTACTCGAAAATCACGTTCTTCAGTTTTCTCGTAATATCTTTCCTGCAGTTTTTCGAAGTAATTGAAATATGGTCCAAGCTTTTCTATTTCGAGTCCAAGGTGGCCACCATCCACGCCTCATTCAGTTGGTATATTAGGTATGTAACTATATTCAAATCATTTATTGGTGTTTTTTTGAACTCACTTTCAGTATTTGAAAAAGAACTATATAAAATTATTCGTTCTACTGGGGGTGAAAATCAAAAAACACCTGAAAAATTAAGCAGAATCCTCCCAAAATAATTTTTGCACGCATGTTCTAGGGGAACAGCGTGCTATCGTTTTGTCCAAATGTCAGTAATTTTGGATGATTGAGCCGAAAATGGTCTCAATCGACTAGGTTGGACTCACTGAAGCAACTTGAAACTTTCAGGATAGGTTGCGTATCAGAATGCCGCGGTTAAGCTCGTTAATGGGCCAAATCGGTCGAATAGTTTTGGAGTTATAGGCACTTGAAATTTTGAAGTTATTTATTTTATATTTCAGAAATAACTGGAGCGATTAGATTCAAACTTCGCAGTTAACTGGAGTATGACGACGCGCAATTTTGAGCCAAATTTTGTCAGAATCATATTGTCAGTAAATTAAAAAAAAAATTTTTTTCGAACATTTTGTCCACAAATTTTTTTTTCCGGAAACCACTCATCAAACCAAAAAAAAATTCCTGTCACACTTTGAGCTTCATATTTCACAGCAGTGTACCAAATTTCAGTTCGATACGATCATAAGTTTAGGAGATATCGGGAAAAAATATGTCAAATTTCGAGGTTTTGTTCTCGATATCGTTGATTTTTTCAGTATAACTCGAGAAATACTGATTTAGTCCTGATAAAACTTCACGGCTAGTTTTGAGATGCTGAAAGACAACTCTATGTGAAATTTCGTGATAATCGTGCGATTAGAACAATTTGAAAAAAAAAGTTTCTACGATTTTCTTATCATATCATCCTCATTAAATGCTGTAGGAAACCTCGAACTGTTATTTTTCGATGAAGTACTGGATTTCAATTCGATCTGATCTGTATTTTTGGAAATATCGGAAAAATAAAATTTTGATTGGGTATATCTACGGAATCATTGGGTGGATTTTACCCATTCACGAATTCGGCCTTCGTAATTAAGGTCCAAACCTTCTCTACAAATGTCGAGTTTTTAAGTTGTTTCTTTCGAAAGTTATTGTGTTTACGCAGTCGGCCGTGAGGCTGACCGTAAACACAATAACTTCCGGAAGAAACGACTTAGAAACTCGATATTTGTAGAGTAGGTTTGGGGCTTAATTACGAAGGTCGAATTCGTGAATGGGTAAAATCCGCCCAATGATTCCGTAGATATACCCATTCAAAATTTTATTTTTCCAATATTTCCAAAAATACAGTTTTGATCGAATTGAAATCCAGTAATTCATCAGAAAAAAATTTCATCAAGCACTGCCGTGAAGGAGCAGCTTTTGCGTGCATGTTCAAATTCGTTGCTGAAGCGGTCATATACATTGAACATGCGCGCAAAAGTTGCTGCCTTCACGGCAGTGCTTTTTGAAATTTTTATCAAAATCTTTATCTTAAGTCTACCGGTATAGCATCTAATCCCAAACATGGCCGATATCAAAACAAACAAATGATGTGCGAATGTTAACGTGTTATTTCACACCCCCTACAGTCAGCATGGCATAAAACTGTTGTGAACGACTCAGCTACATCACCAGGGATATCATTCTATATAAACACCAATTTGTACCTTTTATAGACGCATCAACTGAACGTTCGTGTTGTAAAAACTTTGAAACTTTATTTCCCATGTAAAACTGCAGATTTAGTGTCCAGTTAACCCGACTGCGTTCCATTTGTTCATAACTAAGATAATTCTCTATACGGTTATGTTGTCAATAAAACTCATATTATTTGTATTCTTGAATTCGAAATCATGTCCCGTTTCACGTTTTACGTTCCTTTACAACAGGATCTTTTTATCTGGTGTTAAATTTGGAGTTTTCGGGATTGTGAAAACGTGGAGTTCCAGAATGATACTCTCGTATGGCCGAATTTCTTTGTGGAATTGGTTTTTTTTGGAACTGCGGCAACAAGGCAGATTGAAGGGGTGAGGGTCAATTGGGCCACATGTGATCTTGCGACGAACGAGTCTTTTATTATTTACCATGCCGGAATATGGTTTCGCAATTTTTGCGTAGGGTTTTTTGAAATTTTTTCACGCATTTATTCTGGGAAACAGAAGCGTTATTATTATATTGAATATGTGGAACTACCAAGTGAAGAATCCGAGGTCCAATCATTTTTGACTTTTTCCGTCAACGTGTCGATACCGATGAGACTCAACTGACACTCACTTGTTAGTTTCAGATCATCAACACGCAAGTTCTATCAGAATTTATTCTTCATCTTTACGTTGAAACAGTCCAAAAAATCTCCATAGTCCATATATAACAGCCATGTATTACCAGAAACGTTGTAATAATGATATTTTAAATGAATGCATTTTTCAGTGTATTTTACTCATTTATGAACTGGAAATTCGTTAGGAAGCTCTGAATGCTTTGCCTATTTTGAGTCTATGAAATTGATAAAATGTGGCTTTAACCTTCAGACTGTCATTTTCCGAGCACTAACTAGATTCAAATTTGATCGGTTTACTCTTTTGGGACAAATTGGAAAATAAAATTCGAAATCAGTTGGTGGATTTCACCCATTCCCGAATTCGTCCTTTGCAATTTGGGCTCAATCTACCCTACAAATATCGATCGTATAAGTTTCTTTCGGAAGTTATTTTGTCTTTGGTCGACCATTAGGAAAAATCTAACTATCTTCCCATAATATCTGATTTTCAATGTTTATAGAGCGAACAAACAAAATATTTTCAGATTACTCTCACGTTTGTTAAATTCAGTACGAGACATACCTTTATAAAGGGTCTTTCAATAGGGACGGGTCGATGTTGGCAGCCTGTGGCGGCCATGTTGTTTTAACGTCGTCTTTCTAACCTATATTTTTTTATTCAGTTAGTAATGCCAAATCACCATGGCAATCACCTAACCGCCAAGTTTGAATCCAATCGCTCAGGTAGTTTCTGAAATAAAAAATAAATAACTTCAAAACTTCAAATACCTATAACTCCGAAACTTTTTGATCGATTTGGCCCATTAACGAACTTAACCGCGGCATTCCAATGCGCGACCTACCCTGAAAGTTTCAAGTTGCTAGCTCACTTCGTTCGACAGTTATCGTGTCTACGGCCGGCCAACCGGCCGGCCGGCCGGCCGGACAGAATCGATTTTGACACCGGATTCGTCATCAGTGAGTCCAACCTAGTCGATTGAGACCATTTTCGGCTCAATCATCCAAAATTACAGACATTTGATTTATTTCATGTCAAAATCGACCCGTCCTTATTGAAAGACCCTATAGTAAGTTCGTTAAATAATTCGTGCATACTCGTCCCATTTCTTCTTCATTCTGCATAATCATTATTTGGCGAAATATTGAAAATCAAAAATATAATGAGATGCAAACCAGAAAAATGAACTGGTTCATTAAATGAGGAAGTAACGAGCGCTCCTGCAGGTTCTGCTTTGCCTTATTATTTTCTTTCATAATAAACCTTGAGAATCACGCAACCAAAAACCTAGAAATTGGAGTTTTCCTTCCATCGTAAGTTCAAGCATTTCCTAGTGAATTTCTGTACGAGAACCCATGAAACTTTCTTTGAAATATTGTATAAAATACAGGGTGTCTAGAATTAACGTTTATATATTTCGAGAGGTGATTCTAAAGATCAAATGTAAATATAAAATTTACCCTACGGGCACCAGATACTGTTCAACATAACTTTCCAAATCCCATAAATTTTCGACATCGATCGCTGTTTTATGAGAAAACTCTCTAGCACACGTGGGGTACAAATGAGGACCTTAATTGATATGAATTCTCATTCATATTTTCATCCCTAGAATCACGACTCAAAATAGTGATAAATATTAACGAGGGCTTAGAAAATAGGGGGTTGAAACTGAAATCAACGTATGTACTAACGGATAGTCCAAATTGAACACTTTTGAATGGAAAGTCCTATTTGTTTACTAGATAGACGAAAGCTGATGTCGCTGTCCGAGGGCCAATTTTCATGAGAAACTCATCAGCGAAAACCAGAACTCCATTGCTATCACCGTAGCATAGGTACCGGGTGTTTTTCGAAAATGTTCATTTCAGAAATATTGCAGTAACTTCTCTTCTGTTGGCAATTTTTCATTTCTGTAAAAACATTATCGTAGCAGTTTCTTACGTAGAATTCAATGAAGTTAATTGAAAATCCTATAAACTGAAAATTCCTGGAACTTCGCTATAAAAATTTGTTTTCTGACTGGGAACCCGCAGTATATTTTTTACATATTTTGATAGAGCTTGTAATTTCCATTTCAAAAATATAGCATACTTGATATTTTTCTCGAGTCATGTTTAAGATATTGAATTTACCTTCTTCCTCTCTGATAAGTAGGTTGTAATGGTGATTGAAACTATGGAAATCTTGGTTATCAAACGTTCATTGAAATAACAAAAGTTCTGTTCAGTTTCTTCAATGAAATGTGGGAATTATGAGAAGCCAGTTTCTACGTAAAAAGTTGCTGCATAATTGTTTGAACAGAAATGAAAAATTTTTAACAGAAAAAGAGTTACAATAATATTTCAATCATAAATATTTTCTAAAAAAATCCAGTTACTATGTAACCGTGATATTTCTATGGAGTTGTTGTTTTCGCCAATGAGTTTTTCCTGAAAATTTGCCCTCAGACACTGATATTAGTTTTCGTCTATCTAGGAAAGAAACAGGACTCCCCATTCAAAAGTGGTCACAAAATCTCGTATATTATAATTCTTACTCCTTACATATACTCCATTCACTTTTATAAAGTATCCCGGTTGGCCATGATTTAGGTCTATCATGTTTTTGTAACTAAAACCAAGGCAGGTTGGCGCTCCTGAAATATCGACAAAGTCAAAATTATTCGACGCGAGGTTGCCAATTTCTACTCTCTTTCAATAACAAATAACAAAATCAGCTTCAGCCATAATAAACTAATGAATTAACATTTCGCTTTGATTGTATTGTATTCAGCCTTAAGTAGGTAGTCATGTTTGAACTGAACAAATTCCTTAACGAATCATTTCAAAAGTTATATATTTCGTGGAATTGTTTCGATAGGAAGTAGTACATTGAAAATGAACTTGGTATATCCTATGTTGGCAGAACATTGAATTTTTATGCACGAATATAACATGAATAATACAATTTCTCATTCGATGCTAGTTTTTCTAATATTTTAGGAATTGCTTTTTTCTGGGAAATGAATATTTGAGTTGACTTCAAAGTATGTCCATAAAACATAATTCCATATCTTGCTTTTGACTCGAGTACTGCATGATAGGTAGTTTTCATGGAGAATTTATCCAGATATCTTGTCATTATACCCAAAGATAACAGATTGAAGCTAAGCTGCATACCAGTTTAGAAATATGTTGATCCCAATCCAGTGTATGTATCATTCACGTAGATTCCCAAGACCTTTGTAAATGGAGTTAGTTCTTTTGAGGTTAACTGTGACACAGGTTTAGAAGTACTACTACATTTTCATACTGGAACACTTCAAGTTGTGCAACAAGGTATTTAAATGATTTCTATAGGCTTATTTCTTGCGAATTTAGAAAAGTAGGGAATTCGAAGTAACGGACTACTCTATCCATCATTTCTCAGTTAAATTCCAAAACACTCGATTCTTGATTTCCGTACAAGAAAAAAGCATTACTGAATCTTCCAACCTTGTTGTTTACATACGTGAAATATTTCCAATATTACCAGAGAAAAAAGTTTCTTCAACATTCGGCAGGTCTTTGGAATTATTGAATTCACATAATATTTTCTCGAATACATTACTTTCCAAATATAGATTGACATTTTGAAAAATAAGTAATTACTACGACCTCTTTGTAGAGAAGACAACGTTGTGTAGTTATCTGACAGGAAAGTGACTATAACCTAACATTTTCAAAATATACACGGTGAAATCTGTCAGGATGTCATGGCAAACCTGGATACTTTATAAAAGTGAATGGAGTATAGGTACCTCTCTCTGGCAGAAAAAATAATGAGCAAAAATCCCTTTGTCCTAACCCTGCCTGAAACTCGATGCCGAAGATTTATGTGTGGGCTAAAATGTCATACGGAAAAGGGGTAGCACAATTGTGTCTGTCCATGAATAAAGAGAGTTTTGTGAGTGCAGGACACCAAAATTACAGGGGAGTTCATTCTATGTCACATGGAATGAGAAATGTGGGGAATGGAGCCTAATGGGACAGAGCGATGTCCCTGATGTATAATGTCTGTAGATAATTTAAGGGACTTTTTACGACTCTGGTTATTTAGGGAACCTCCAATGAGAATACCGTATCGGAGGAGTTGGAGATCAAACTACCCTGGGAATCGTATTTTCCTGGCCATTAGGGAATTTAAAGCTCAACAAATTCAATAGATTCACAAAAAAATTCATGAATAAATTGGACAAAAAGTTCATAGTCGAAATTTGCATTGAATTGCCAGATAAATTGAAACTACAAACAAAGGTAGTTAGATTCATCTTAAGGGTTTTATGAGAACTCCACTCTCAATGTCTAAAACATATATCTATATCCGGTTTCATAGCATGCTACGCATTTCGGTTCCCAATCTCCAGCCCCTCCTATCTTCCCAGTCCCCTGGATGCCTCTGAAACATAACTAATGAAAATAATGTATTGAATACTATCCAGGGAAATTGCCATTATAGTAAGAGATTTAAATTCATGAGATTCGTCAAAAAAAATTAGATTACATGAAACATGAACAACCCAGTTTATTGAATGTGATTCCTCATATACATGGTCTTTCAAAAAAACATTATTCGAAACGAAAAATGATACGAGCTAGAATCGAGCTGATCAAATTGAAACAGAAATCAAGCAATTGTGTTTATAATATTTCCTATATTCGTGAAATTTCATATACAAGAAAAAGATCACGACCATATGATAGCATGAAACGAGAAAAGATAAACAACCTAAATAATAGTGGCATACAAAGCATCTAAAATAGGGAATTATATATATTCGACTATTTGAAATCACATTATGAATTAAAAAATACAGAAATACTTACAGCCAGAGATCTGACGAGAAAATAGAGTTCTATTTTTTGCTGAATGGAGAAAGTAGTTGAAAGGAAGAAATTTCTCTTGATAAAAGTTCTTGAAATACAAAAGTATTGTAAGAAATAAATCAATATTCAGTTTGATGTCTGGGATAATCTGAAAAGTTACAAATTCATTCGTTTATTGATCGTATTGTTCTGATATGGTTCATTAGACATGATTCGAGAAACTGCGCTTGAAATGAAGTTTGAATTCTGTATTCCGCAAGGGCAATTTCTAAAGGAATAATATTTTCTTTTGATATTTCATAGTTTTTCTTCAGATATTGGAATCGAAAACGTAGAATTACTCGGAATAATAATGAAGAATCCTACCAAAATGTTCTTGAATCATATGGATTCATGAATTCATTATGATCACAGGTAATATGAGAGATAATATATTAATTCTCACTTAATGCAACCATTTCAAGTGGAGGGATAGAATTGGCCATCAAATTACACATAATCAAATCATCATGATAGGAAAATTCATCTCGAGTGAAATGAACTACTTATCATATTTATGAAAATTCAATTTTGGAAAGAATAATTCGAACAATATGAAAATGAGTACTAGTAAATGAAGATTTCAGAGTTATTCAAAACTGATTGCTCCTTCGTCGTTTACTCAACGATATATTTTATTCTTGAAACACTCAATATATTTTAGATATTGAATGCTTTTTTATTTTTCAGGTGGTAGTTTGGATTCTGCTGATAATGGTGAGTTTGAACTGAAATTTATTACATATTAAGCTTCGTGTACAGAAGGTTACGTAAAGAACCCCACAGACCTCAAACAAATTCGTCGATTTTTATTGTCAGGATTTGAACGCCGTGCGAACTGGTTTATTTTGGGCAAAAACCCAAGATACATTTTTTGTTAAGAATGAAACAGGCTATCGGAAATAAATTTTTAAATGGTAAATAAATTATAAGACAGAAAGTTACATTGCAAATAAATTTTAGGGGTTGCGTTTTCCACCCCTCACAACCATGGGGTAAACCAAATAAATTACTGGCTAAGTGTCCTTTTGGTGGTAGAAAATGTCAGGTTAACTTCAATATTGTAACTGTTTTAGAGCTTGTGAAAAAAAATTTCATACTAATTTTATGTACCCCCTTTAAGGGGCTGTATCTTAACAAGGGATGCTCCAATGAAATTTCTTTATATGGAAGATCCTATCTTTTTTTCGATGAGGAATCACCTCCTCTTATGTTTCAGACTTATTTAGTTACATCCTGTATATATTCGCCATTTTCGGAAGAAAAAACGGTTATCTAATCAACTTTCTTGTATCACAAAGTTACGTCGATGTATATCCGTGAGTATGGAATATTTCCATTATTCAGCATTGAAACGAAAATTGTTCATCTCGGGAAATAGAAGATTTCAAATATACAACCCAATACCAGTCAATAATGATACGAAAAATATACCTGAAACATCAATTTACCAATGCAGAGTTGCCGGATCTGACAAATTTCCTGAGAAACCAGAACATTTCATTAAAACCTATAAAAAAAACTATAAAAATGTGATTTTTTCTTGTTTTTTCAGGTGAGATGGTCTACGACAAATACTTGACAATTATTCATAACATTTTCGATCGAGTTCTATCCATAATTTAGAATGGCTCTGCTAACTTAATATTAAGTTAGCAGAGCCACCCCTGAAAAAAAACTAGAAGCGCGACAAATTTTTTTCTTTCACTACAAATTCTTGACAAATATACGACAATTAATGAAATGGTTTTCATTGACTTCTGAGCAAGTGGTTCTGCTAACTTTATGGACATAAAAAATTAACTATTCGATTTCGTAGTGTTCCGGAAATCTCAAATGGAATCTTCACATTCGAACATCTCAACTTAACCTGTGAAAATGCTTATTGCATGTCCATTAATGAGATCTAAAGCCCTGTTATTCAAGTACTCTATACATTATCGCACAAGCGCTAAGTAAAATTATCAAATTGAAACCTGTATCAATCTCAACCTGCAGAACTATAAACCCGCTGATTTTCTCAACCGATTGAGATCATCTATTCTCATACTGAAAACACGCAATGCTCTATAAATTCCGATATTGCTGAAAGCTATTCCAAGGCCTGATGTAGCAGCTAAACGATTTCCACGCAGTAGGAAATATTAACAATACGGATGGGAAGATAACAAAAGCACATATCGTAAAATGTGAATAACATAAAGCCGGCTGCTATTAGCATACAAATGAAAATTGAATTCTGTCCGATTGCCATCGAGTAGAATCCAGAGCGATGGAGTGAATTGAGGCTGAATCGATGGTGATCTGATAAAGTTGGTTCGGGTGAGTTACGACTTTTGCTTCATGTGAAAAAACATCATTGGAAATGTGCTTTTCTTGGGGAAACTCCATTCTGTCAATCCAGAATCTTGAATATTGCAGATAAGGTTTATTCTTTGTGAGAATTCTTGATCGAATCGTTTGGTTTTCTTTTCCACTCGCGACATTTGAGATCGTTAATGTGTTGAATCCAAGCAATGGTTTTCGAGTTTGAACTATCTGAATCCTCGATTTTCGAAACACAAGCATAGCTTTAATAATTTTAATTTTGTTTTCGAGGTAACTTGATCTTGCTCAGGAGATTTCGATTATCGGCAACATACATTGTGATTTCAAAATATGATCGTTCTATCTAAGGATAATGTATACTCCATTAACTTTTATAAACTATCCCGGTTGACCATGATTTAGGTCTATCAAGTTTTTTACTTGAAACTGACGCAGGATGGCACTCGTGAAATATTGGCTATGTCAAAATAATTCTCATAGACGTTGCCAAATGCCAATGCCAATTTCTACTCTCAATTTCAACATAATCATCACGCTATGAAACTAAAAATGCCGAAGGTTGTTTTGAAGAAGCAAAGACAAAGTATCCGGAAGTGCTGTGTAGAATTGAGATGTGCTTTTTCTGGTAGTAACCCTGATGAGTTGAAATCAATAATTCATCACAAGCTATCCAACATTTTTGACGTTTGTGAGTGAATATCGAATTCACTGTATCGTTCGCATAGATTCCCAAGAACTTTGTAAATTGAGTTAGTTCTTTTAAGGTGACACATGTTTTAGTACTACTATATTTTCACATTGGTGTATTGCAAGTTGTGCAACAAGGTATTTAATTGTCGTCTGTAGAGTTATTTGTTGAGAATTTCGAAAAGTTTTCATAAGTTTGTCTGTTCGTTTAAAAGTTATTGGAGTACTTTTAATTTTTTCCGAGTGAACTATCACAAAGTAACGGGCTATTCATTCCATTATTTCTCAGTAAATTGCAACACTCGATTCTTGATTTCCATACAAGAAAATAGCATAACTGAATCTTCCAACCATGTTTAAATACGTGAAATATTTCCAGTATCAACAGAGAAAAAAGTTTCTTCAATATTCGCCAGGTCTTTGGAATTATTAAATTCACATAATATTTTCTCAAATTCATTATTTTCCCAAAATAAATTCACATTTTGAGAAATACGTAACTATTACGACCTTTATTTCATCATCAACAGCAAACTATTCACATAGATGATGAATAATATAGATCCTAGTACTCTCTCCTGCGGTACTCCGCATCTAATCGTTTTAGAATTACTATTGGTATTATCTATTTTTACATACTGCTTTCTATTTGATGAATAACTCTTGGTCAAATAGTAGGCTTTCCCACGAAAACCATTCAAATACAGTTTTCTTAGTAGGTTTTTATGTGATAAAGTATCAAAGGCCTTTTTGAGGTTAATACACATGCACAGATCAACCTTCATCGAAACGGCTGTATATTTTTTCCACCAGTTTTTCAATTGTATCCTCAGTGGATTCACCTGTCCTGAATCCGAACTGATTTTCAATAGAACCATTCATTCGCAGTAGTAGAATTAGTAGTGAAATTCATTCCCAAGATTGCATTTCTTAGATGCACTATAATTTCGAGAACAGTCTCTTTACTAACTAGCCAGTTCTGCAGCCTTCTCTGTAACTTTCATACTCACCACATGCAAGAATCCCCTGCATGACATACTCACCACATGCAAGAATCCCCTGCATGACATGCAAGCTAGCTTCGAATTGGGTGCCATTTGGCAGCATCATACGAACGGTTGAACTTTGTTAATTCATAACACCATCTCGAAAGCAATCAATTGTGAAGCAACATTTCAGAATGGGAGTTCAAACCAAGCGTTACAAGCCGTTCCACAACGTCTACTTCAAAAACAACGTGTTATATACGTAAAATGTTGTGCAAGTCAAGTTTACCTTGCCTTCCACAAAGAATGGAGTAAAAATGGGTTTCAAAGTAAAATTTGGTTCCAAAAATGAATTTCTCAGATGCACTGCAAGGTCATGAACAGTCTCTTTACTAACGAACCAGTCCAGCAGCTTTCTCTATAATTTTCCTACCGACCCTCTGAATGAAGAAGAACAGGAAGGAGCATGATGCGTCACATCGTGGGTCCGGGATGGATGTTGCATATGGCCGACTTCCCTTTCACTTTGAAGAGAGAACAACTTGATCCGAGACTTCTTCGTTCGAAGAAACCAACTAACATGAGTCATACTTGGAGGTTCAATTTAGGCGCCTACGTCGCAATGATATATGAAGTAAAAAAGCGTTATGCTTCTTCCTGTTGTTGTTTATTCAAAGAACTGACCGCATTCCAGAATCCCCAGCAACACATGCAAGCAAGCTTCAAATTGGGTTCTGCTTGGAAGCATCATTCGTTCGGTTAGACTTTGTTAATTGATCGCACTATCTCGAAAGCAATCAATTATAAAGCCACACTTCAGAATGGGAGTTTAAACCAAGCAATACAATCCATTCCACAGAGTCTACTTAAAAAAACACGTGTAATTTACATGAAACGTTGTGCAAGTTAAGTTTACGTTGCCTTACACAAAGAATCGGGAGGAAATATGGGTTTCGAAGAACTGCCACGATCTTCCAAATTTCCAGTGAACCACAATATAACCACTCATCTACAAGAGTAGAATGAGAAGTGAAATTTAGTTCCAAAAATGAATTTCTCAGATGCACTACAAGGTCATGAACAGTCTCTTTACTAACGAACCTGCCCAACAGACTTCTCTATAATTTTCCTACCGACCATCTAAATAAAGAACAACAGGAATACTTCTTTGTTCGAAGAAACTAACTAACATGAGTCATACTTGGAGGTTCAATAAGAGCGCCTACGTCGCACTGATATATGAAGTAGAAAAGCGTTATGCTCCTTCCTGTTGTTCTTTATTCAAAGTACTTACCGCATCCAAGAATCCCCAGCAACACATTCAATCAAGCTTCAAACTGGATTATATACTCCATTCACTTCATTTCACTGTGTATATTTTGAAAATGTTAGGTTATAGTCATTTTCCTGTCAGATAACTACACAACGTTGTCTTCTCTACAAAGAGGTCGTAGTAATAACTTATTCTTCGAAATGTCAATTTATATTTGGAAAGTAATGAATTTGAGAAAATATTATGTGAATTCAATAATTCCAAAGACCTGGCGAATGCTGAAGAAACTTTTTTCTCTGTTAATATTGGAAATTTATACGTATGTGAACATGGTTGGAAGATTCAGTGTAGTCCGTTACTGCGAATTCCTTACTTCTCTAAATTCTCAAGAAATAAGCCTTCAGAAGTCATTTGAATACCTTGTTGCACAACTTGAAATATGACGGTATGAAAATGTAGTAGTACTTCGAAACCTGTGTCACAGTTAACCTCAAGACAACTAACTCCATTTACAAAGGTTTTGGGAATCTACGTGAATGATACATACACATACACTGGATTAGGATCAACATATTTCTAAAATGGGATGCAGCTTAGCTTCAGTCTGTTATCTTTGGGTTTAATGACAAGATATCTGGATAAATTCTCCATGAAAACTACCTATCATGCAGTACTCGAGTCGAAAGCAAGATATGGAATTATGTTTTATGGACATACTTTGAAGTCAACTGAAATATTCAATTCCCAGAAAAAAGCAATTCCTAAAATATTAGAAAAAATAGCATTGAATGAGATATTGTATAATTCATGTTATTTTCGTGCATAAAAATTCAATGTTCTGCCAAGATAGGATATACCAAGTTCATTTTCAATGTACTACTTCCTATCGAAACAATTCCACGAAATATATAACTTTTGAAATTATTCGTTAAGCAATTTGTTCAATTCAAACATGACTACCTACTTAAGGCTCATTACAATACAATCAAAGCGAAATGTTAATTTATTAGTTTATTATGGCTGAAGCTGAATTGTTATTTGTTATTGAAATAGAGTAGAAATTGGCAACCTCGCGTCGAATTTTTTTGACATTGTCTATATTTCAGGAGCGCCAACCTGCCTTGGTTTTAGTTACAAAAACATGATAGACCTAAATTATGGCCAACCGGGATACTTTATGAAAGTGAATGGAGTATACTTGGAAGCATCATTCGTTCCGTTAGACTTTGTTAATTCATCGCATCATCATGAAAGCAATCAATTATAAAGCCACACTTCAAATGAGAGTTCAAACCAAGCGTCACAATCCGTTTCACAACGCCTGCTTCAAACACCACGTGTAATATACGTAAAACGTGGTGCAAGTCATGTTTAAGACGCATTTCCCATAGAATCGGAAGTAAGTAGGGGTTTTAGAGGCGCGACACGATCTCCCAAGTTTCTAGTGGGCCACAATAGAACCACTGCGTCGGAGATTACGAGATGACACCGCAATATTGAAGGGTCTTATTTCAGCTTTCTGCCTTTATCTCGCGCGACATCCTTGGCAAATTTAGCGTGCGAAGTTGAGACATGCCGTCGAAGTTATGGATCGAGAGCGAGGTAAGAAGGTTTCAGCAGGGTATTAGGATTTTGTTGTCAAGGAATTTCATGCATAGTTAGGTAGAAGAGTAAAAATTTTTGAAAAGCTCTGTCGTTAGATCAGGGGCTGTATATATTTCTTGCTAACGCAATCATTCTTGAGTTGTTGATTGTATATCAACGATACCTAGGAAATACCATGAAATTCAATAATTTTCTTCCCGAATATTTAAGAGACTTAATATCGGATTCTGCTGAAATTTGGAACTTTATTCTCAAATATGAATTTCGAGGTTTTTGCCTAATCTCATGGAAATGTGATGAAGAGTTTAAAAAAAAACGTACCCAAAAAACTCTCTTCTTCAAACTCTATACGATCCGTGAAAGCTCCTAACCTCATGTCAGTACTCTTCTAGAATTTTTTTTCATCATTGGAATCACATATTATATCCGTGAAAATACTGAAAAACTACAAGCGCCGTGAAAATTTCAATTTTTAGCGAAAAAACGATCCCTCAGATTTGGCTACACATATTGATTGTTTGAACGGTTAAAACTTCGCGCCTTCCGTGACGTACCAGGTTATATCCTTTCTCTATCTTCTCCTATACCTTTCTTCCTAGCAAACAAATAAAGAACGTCAGCCAGATCAGGAAATATGCCATCATTGTTCACTCTATAGAAGAGGGCAATACGAATACTTAAAGGGCTAAAATATCGACAATCCTGTAGGGGTATATTCAAGAAACGTGCTATTTTGACAGTTCATGTTATATATGCTCAAGAATTCTTGTTGTTTCTCCATAAGAATGAGTGCATGTTTGATCGATTCAAGATCGACTACTCAAAAACAACTAGAGTGCAGATGCTTAAAATTGTTCAATAATTTACACCAGAAAATGAAAGATATCGAAGCCAAGCCTGGTTTTGTAGCAGGTATCTGAACATTCTGCTTGAACACTTCGTTTGTGCTCACATACTTTTGTGTTCATTGCTGTTTATTTTCTTCAGTATTTTTTTCTATATTTGTTGTATGTTCAACGTTTCACCTTTCTTTGAGTTCATAGGCTTCTGCCTCTACGCTGTTATTCCTTTTGATAATAACTATAATAATTATAATAATAATTTTCAAAAGGCACCAGAATTTTTTACAATTGGTTGCATATTCTATGCAGGGCATCGAAGGAAGTTAATTATTTTCTTTTGACACTGTTTTATATCATGTAACTTTGATGTATTACAAGTGAAATTATTATTATTATTAATATAATTATTTTTATTATTATTATTATCATTATTATTAGTATTATTATTATTATTATCATTATTAGTATTATCAATATTATTATTATTATTTTTATCGATCGGAGAACCATGCAATAAGAAGTGACGAAAGAGGCAATCTACCGCTTTATTTGATCTCGCTTTCCAATAATCTGTATCGAAATAGAATGAGAAAAATAAAATAAATAATTCGTGTTATATTCAAGAGTCCTTTCGAACTTCGAATATGCACCACCGATATCGAATCTTGAAGTTGTTCCTCCTAGCTGTTATCATGCTTACTCTTTTATTATTGTACATTTTTCATATCTTTGTGGATGTATGAGCCACCCGTTTGTGTTTTTGAGTAGATAAACCATCAATAAATTTGTAATTTCGAAAAGGTTTCCCCTGTTTCTCTTCTGACTCACTCCATCGTGATTTTCATTTATTTCCATTTGTGAACCTCCTAGTTAATTATTCCTGAGATACAAACCCTTGTTTCAGTGAAGAAAAATAATTCAAAAGATGAAGTGAATGCAATATTCAGACGCACCGAAAAAAAGTTGACTTCAAAACAATCCACGATACTTCACTCTCAAGAAACGTGGGAAATGACACTGCGCAAATTTAAAATTTCATTACTACCGCAATAAAAGCTGAAAAACTGAATCCGGGGAGTAAAAAATTCAGACGATAATGGCTCAGGACGGCGGAAGAGAAAACAACGGACCTAAGGGCATTTTTACAGTCTGACTTTTTTCGATGGACGATGTTAATTGCTAAGCTTTTTGCAGCTTCGTCACTACGATACGCTTGAACTGCTTCAGATTTAAAAAAGCTGATTGTTTCGGAAAACCGGAAGGTTGTTGAGACTTTCAGTGATTATTTTAATGAAAGTTTTTAATATACCCATAATTTCGCGTAGATTTCAGAATGAAAAAACTGATATAGCATCAATAGTTTGAGTGTGCACTTGTAGAAATTGTGTAGGTCATCGAATCTGTTCAGCGATAGGTATGCCATCATAATCAGATAAATTCAGTCGGTAGGATACAATCGACAGCAGCTAGATTATTCATCGACTCGAAATGGCGAATGCGCCGGTGTAGTTATAAGACATCGTCAAATTGGGATTTCTTGAATAATGATTGGAAATATAAGGAAATAAATAGCCTACCAATCAGTTCCATCTCTTCACTTCCATTCAGAGTAACTGAATGTCGCCAGACTTACATTATTTCATGATAACGCTTTCCCTAACTCACACCTTATTCTATTCAGCGATAAATAGTCTTTTTAAACAGATCGAAATATCGACATAGGCAACATTTTTTTATGAATGTAGAATGGTGAAGGTCCAGTATCGATATATTTATGGGTCAATTTAGGGATTTTCTGAAAACTACTCGAAAATTTGTATGAATAAATACTTATATCTTATGAGTTAGTTCACCATATCTACTTTCACCCAAAACTGCTAAAATATCATCCCAACAACTTGGTACCTCGATTTTGAAGAGTAGGTCTCAACTTGAGTTACAGAGGTCGAATTCAGGAATGGGTGCAATCCATCCAATGAATCCATAGATATACCCATTCAAAGTTTCATTTTCCCAATAAGATCGAATTGAAATCAAGTACTTGGTTGAATAATGATAGCTTAAAGGTGAGTTCTGAATCTCATGAGGAAAGTACGATCAGAAAATGGCCGAACATGGGTATTTGATAATGAATTTCGAATAATTTTTTGAATTGTTTTAACAACACGATAATCATGGAATTCGACATATATTATTCTTCTTCAATATTTCCGAAAATTTTAAGTTTATTGTACTGAAATTTGATATAGTCATGTGAAATGGGGATTTCAAGGCTGAGTCAAAGTTTTTTCCAAATCTGATGAATTCGTTAGTCATTTGTAATTTTTCTGTGCCCAGATTTTTGTATGTGACGTATCTTATACATGGTTTGAATGTCTGAAAAGATGAATGAACCTATTCCATTCTATTTTAGTTTCTAAAGGAAGAAACTACCCCTCCTTCCCCCTTAGCTTTAGCACCAAAAGAAATCATCCCCTACCCACCGATTCATGCAAAATTACCCTGTCCATTCACCAACGATCCTCATAACGACAATCATAAATTACCTTCGGGTCCTCATCTTTCACCCTTCTCCTCAACCCTGCAGGCAACGACAGTCGCCATTGTTTAGACCAGCGACGGCAAAGGTCGAACTACCCGCAAACAAAGGACGTTGTCGGAAACGGAAACCAGCGTCCGCTACTTGAATAGTCATAGCGGTCCAGTTCGCATTCCGAAATAAGAGGTTTGCGGCTGAATATTCCTAGAGTTCTGCGAATTGAAACCTGGTATTAATTGCTTGTGTGGATATCGGCAACTTTTGCTAGCGTGAGGCACGGGTTTGGGTCAACGAGGCGAATGGGTTTCAGATACGGGATTCAGGATTGCTTTCATCAGAAACATTTAGGATCAATTTCGATTTAGAAGTAAATAATATCAAATAATAAACCTTAGTGATCGACTAAAAACTAAAATTACCCCCCCTGAATATTACACAGTCTACAGTTTGGGGTATGTGGATTTGAATGAACTAATAAAAAAATCCGTCCTTCCGCCGTCCGTTGTCCAGGGCTTACCTCAGAAAGTTCTGAACCGAAACCCATGAAACTTGGTAAAAAATTATAGAAAAGCACTGACGTAAAGTCAGCAGCTTTTACGCGCTTGTTCACAATGAAATATGAAAATTTGAAAAAAAAAATTTTTTGAATTGTTCCATGAATAATTCTTCTCATTGATACTGTTCATCTTCCAACCAAGTTTCATTTCCAACAGATGAATATTTTTCAAGTTATTGAAAAATCAAAATTTCAAATGGCTGTAGCACAAAAACCATTCGGCAGATTTGGACAATTTACGAACTCAACAAAGATATTCAGGATCTCAACCTTACCTGAAAATTTCAAGACTCAAGGTCCTTCCATTCGAAAGTTACAGCGCACATGGCCGACCGGACGGACATAATCAATTTCGACCACGGATTCTTCATCAGTGAGTCCAACCTAGTCGTTTGAGACCAATTTCGACTCAAAATTCGATAATTACAGACATCGTGACGAAAGGATAAGGCGCTCTTCCACAGAACAAGCTCGTAAAAAATCTTGTTCCGCTCGAGATTGATCCTCCAAGCTTTTCAGCAAGATCGGTGTACCCTAAGGGCCCAAAACTGAGGGTAAGAGTGAAAAAAAAATAGTTCTCGAAAACTTACCACTGAATTTTCTTGAAACTCTTAAAGCTGATCTCTTCTTCATACCTCAACCTAAAAATTTTCACCTGGATGATTTCCGGCCAGTGGTCCTTGAGTTATAAAGAAAAACACTGCAAATTGTGTTGTGAAAAACCAATGAGTTATGAATAATGTATAAGTTTCATTCAAGATATTAATGGTATTGGGTTATTTAACTGAGAAAATAATAAAACCTTGTGTAAAATTTGCTGCGTTTTTAAATTAAACATTAATTTCAAAAATAGATTGTAGTCCACCAATGAAAAGTTCGCAGATTCGGGTCAAGTGGATAACTGGCCGTTGAGTAAGTTCTTAGGTCAAGTATTAACAATTATTTTCTGCGCACATCTTCTGGAAAATAGCGGATTCTCGTTTTGTCCAATTTCGATTTTTTTTCCAGAAAATGCTACCAACCGACTAGGTTGGACTCACTGATAGAGAATGTGGTGTTAAAATCGATTCAAGACTAGAATTTTCGAAGTGGGTGGCATTTCAAAAGGTGACGGTCAGTTTCGTTAATGGGTAGAATCGTCCTTATGGCTTCGGAGGTATAGCTATTTGAAATTTCGACGTTATTTTCTTGATATTTGTAAACCTACTGGTGCTAGTGAGTTGAAAATTAACATCTGGTTTAAGCATGATTACGTACACCGTTTTGTAAAATTTTGTCGAGATCGTACGATCAATATATTGAAAAAAAAAAATTTTTCTCGAAACTTACCATCATATTCGAGGAAAATTTTTTTCATACCTTCAACTTCATATTTACATCCGTGTATCAAAGTTTAGTGTGATACGATTACAATTTTGAGAGATATTGGGACAGAATATAACAAATTTCGTGGTTTTTTTTCTCGGTATCGTTGTTCTTTCCGGAATAACTCAGAAAATACTGATACAATTATAATGAAACTTGGTAAATAGTTAACAAATGCTGATGAACAACTTCCTGCAGAATTTCGTGATGATCATGTCTTCAAAACGATTTGAAAAAAATAATGTTCAATTTTTTTTTCGAACATTTAATATTCTGTGATCTCAGAAATAAAATTTTATAGGGTTCTTTAACCCACCCTAAAAATTTCACAGTTTACGTTTTGGAGTTTGTAGATTTGTATGAACGAATAAAAAAAATACGTCAGTCCGCCGTCCGTTGTCCGGGGCTTTTCTCTGGAAGTACTGAACGTAAATCCTTGAAACTTAGTTGAAAAATCGTGTGTTACTTGGGGTTGATCATCCAAGCTTTTCAGCAGGATCAGTGTACCCTAAGAGGTCTGAATGGCGGGTTGGGGAGGGAAAAAATTATTCCTCGAAAATTTTCCACCGAATTTTCATGAAACTCTGAACGTTGATTACTGTTGCATAACTAAACCCAAAAAATTTTACTCGGATAATTTCTGATCAGTGGTTTCTGAAATATAAAGGAAAACGCTGCAAATTTCCAATAATATCGAAATTGAATCATTGCATTCGGTTCTTAGTTGTTTAAGATATCAACGGTTTATTGGGTTACTTAACTAAGAAAATAATAAACCCTTGTGTAAAATTGCAGAGTTTTTTTTTGGGTTTTCACTCCTAATCTCTGAAACAGAACTGAAAGAATTAAATATAAATTATTTTTTATGCAGAACGCCCTTGCGAATTGCAGGATGGAACTATTTGTCAAGGGCAGTTTCTTGGAAAGCAGGTTGCCTAATGTACATTACAGAAATAATATAAACGAAAATCAAAGCAAACTGTTAAGTTTAAGAGTACAAATCTGACTCTTTGATCAGAAAAACGAAAAAATTCTCAGAATTATTTTCTTTTAATTTTTCGTTTCGAGACTTTTGTCAACGAATAATCTAAAGAAAATAATTCTCGAAATTTTCGTGTTTGTCTGATGAAATTGTCAGATTTGTACTCTGAAATGTCATAGTTCGCTTTATTTATCATTATCATTTATCATCATGTTCATTAGGTAATCTGTTTCTTAAGACTCTGCCCTTAACAAGGGCAAAGGCATTTTTCAAAAAAAAAAAACAATTTCTATGAAATTTTTAATAGTTCTGTTCCAGATATTGGATGTGAAAAGCCAGAAAAAACCTAAAAAATAATATACCTATTGAATACGAAAAATTGAAATGCATCACACCGTTTATTTCAGTAATAAAGGGTTTTCCAATAAGAGGTGTTATTTTGATATTCAAAGAAAAATGCCATTTTTCAATATAAATGATTGGATGTTAATTTCATTATAAAGAAGAAGCTATGCCTTTAATAGTGGAAAATAACATCAGGCAAATGACCACCACGACCTCGCTTACAGGACCATATCCTTTTAATGAAATTTTCCATAACCAAATCGCAAAATGGCTGCCCTATGTCCTCGATAGCCTCACGAATTCCATCTTTGAGGTCTTGGATCGACGCTGGGCTATTGGCGTAGACCTTGTCTTTCACGTGGCCCAAAAGGAAGAAGTCGCAAGGTGTTAAATCACAAGATCTCGGTGGCCAATTGTGATTACCTCTTCGAGAGATAACACGATCCGGAAACTTTTCCCGCAAAAAATCAATGGTTTCATTGCTTGTGTGACACGTAGAGCCGTCTTGTTGAAATTAAACGTTGTCCAGATCAATACCATCCAATTCCGGCCATAAAAAAATCATTAATCATCTCTCGATAGCGCAATCCATTCACCGTAAATGTTGCTCCAGCCTCATTTTCGAAAAAGTAAGGTCCAAAATGACTCCGCCGGACCATAAACCGCACCAAACAGTCACACGTTGAGGATACAGAGGCTTTTCAACAATAACTCTCAGGTTTTCCGAGCCCCAGATGCGACAATTTTGCGTGTTGACGAAGCCACCGAGGTGGATATGGGCCTCATCACTCAAGATGATTTTTCGATGGAATTCCGGCTTGAGTTCTTATGTTAACTGAACTTTATGAGCCTTAAGACCCAAATCTTTATGAAAAATACGGTTTAATGACGTTTGTGGAATACCTTATTCCGAAGAACGACGAGGAATGGAAAAACCTGGGTTTTCTTCAACACTTTCGGCTACAGCAGCAATATTCTCGGCAGTTCTTGAGCGATGTGCACGGGGTTTATTCTTCACGTCACTAACTTGTCCCAACAGCTCGAATTTTTCCACCAATTTCTTTATTGTGGTCCGACAAGGTGCTTCACGACGACCCAAAAATGTTCGAGTTTTACGAACCGTCTCTGCCAAATTTTCACCATTTTTATAGTGAATTTTAATGATTTCAATACGTTGTTGAAGCGTGTATCGTTCCATTTTTATTAATGCCGTAGTTTCTACCTGTCAAATGTCAAAAAATGACAGCTTCAAAAGTGACATCTACCGAAATAGCGGGCTATTCAAAGTAACACCTCTTATTGGAAAACCCTATATAATATCAATCAAGAAAGGCGTCAGTTTCATTCGAAAATAGATAACTGGTTCGTTGCACAAGTTCTCAATAAATTAATACGACCCTATCAAACTGTAAAATGAGTTTCACCATGAAATTTTATTATCATGACTAGAATTCTTAAGTAAAAATTTTATCCTTATGGTGATCTCCAAAGGAAAAACCCTTGCTCTCGAACGCTGTTCATATTTTTTCCCATAAAGGTCCTATTAATGAATGACTATAGAGATGGCCCATTTGGCACATTACCGTCGTTAGAGTGTTATTACAAAGAGCGTTGGATGGAGATGAAATATTTTATGGAAGTGTAATAAAGGAGATCAGTTGGCGAACTAATAAGGCTATTTTACCCTATGCCATTTAGGCCAAATGATGAACTCTGCTCTAAAGCAATTTAATATCTGAGAATAAATCGGAACGTTCTTCTTGATTCTAATCTAAGATTCACAGTTGAAAATTAATTCTTTACGACAACAGACTGGTGAAATGAGATTCTCTAGAGAAAGAGGTTACATTAATCGCTTGGCTCGGGCTTTATGAGATAAGATTATTAACATTGAGATATTACTACTTTTTGCGCGAAGGTTCAAGGCAAACAGCGTGCTATCGTTTTTTCCAAATGTCTGTAACTTTCGAATTTTGAGGCGAACTGGATGGTTCTATGCACGGTTACGGACGTACGTAGGATATTTTCGACTTGAAAATTTCAAGGTGGGTTGCATTTCAAAATGAGAAGGTTGAGTTCGTTAATGGGTGATCGTCCAAGTGGTTCCAGAGTTATAGCCATTTGAAGCTTTGAGGTTGTTTTTCTGATATTTCGTGAACTACTGGAGCTATTGAATTGTAACTTGGCAATTAGTTGGAGCATGAAGATTCGCAAATTTTGCGAAATTTTGTTGGGATCGTGTTGTTGTGAATTTGAAAAAAAATTTTCTACGAAATTTTTTTCGAAAAAATTTTCATTATTCATTTTATTCGGAAAATTCAAACATTGAGCTTCATATTTCACTGCAGTGTACCAAATTTCATTCCGATACGATTATAATTTTTGGAGATATTGGGAAAAATATGGCACATTTCATGTTTTTTTTTTCATTATCGAAGTTTTTTCCAGAATAACTCGAAAACAACTTAGAAGAGCAATGACGTGAACTGAGCAGCTTTTGGGCGGATGTTCAAATCCGTCGCCAAAGCGGTCATCTCCATTGGACATGGGCGCAAAAGCTGTTGTCTTCACGGCAGTGCTTTTTTAGTATTCTTGGAAATTCAGAATTTTCTTGATTTTCTACCTGTGCGATTATATCGAAATATTGCGTAAGGATATGCGCGTCAGTATTCTACAACGGACAGTGAAGTATAATGGAGGTGTTTCCTTCAGACGAAAATGCAGTAATTTTCATGAAAAACCTTCAGAACATCACATTTCAAACATATAATTTCAATATTACATTTTTAAAAAAATGTTTGATCACCTAAAACTGAAAAATAAAAGTGGGGATTTGCATTTAAAGGGATTTGTCATGAGTGCACGATATGGCAACGTCGAATTCAGCTTTCTCGGAAAGAAAAGGACGTCAAATGTGTTACTTTGCTCAGGAAAACAGAGATAGCTATACTTCGATCTGGTTAGAGTAGAAGACAACGACCAAGGAATAGAAAAAGAAGAGCACAGACTGTCACACTGTCATATTACTGACAAATCGCCTTTGAATAAAGAACCAGGGTTCTTTATTCAAAGCAAATCGCTAACGGAAATTGTTTGGTTATATTGACAAAGAACACGTGTGTACCACAGAATAGGAATGAATATTCCATTATTCTATAGCAGAAAAAGCTATTTTCCTAAACATCGTTGTCACTTCGTGCATGCCTGACAAATCCCAAACCCCAATTTTTAAATCTGATTTTTAATGCTTTCTGAAGGGAATTTGGGAAAATGATGAATCAAACCCATATTAATTATGTTCAAATTTGCATTTGCAGTAATAACCCAAATTCAGGAAAAACCCCCATTCTGAAAGCATCAGTTTTTCATGAGATATTGAGGAAATAATCTCTAAATTTCAAATACCCAGGTAATTCGACATATTTATTTCTAATATCTCCGAGAAAAACATCGAGTGGTACTAAAATTCAGAGCACTATTGTTTCATGTTCACGTTGGGGGTTTATCAAACTTCATTGCAATATGTTGAATAGTTTCCGAAATTAATGATTTTGAAAAAATTTTATTGTCGTAAGAGTTTTTTTTCAGAGTTTCGCCGCTGTACCTAATTTCCAGGAAATTTCGCATAAAGTTGCGCATCGGAATTCTAAGTCTAACTAAAAATTTAGACCTGATCACCTCAGTGGTTTTTGAAATATTGAGAAAATAATTACAAAATATCGAATCAACAGAGAAATTGCACATATTTTTTCCTAATATCGCCCGAAATGCATATCGGACCGAATTGAAATGTGAAAAGTTGTTATTGAGTTCAAGATATTCCAAATTCAATTGGTTTGATAAACAATATTTTTCAACATAAATCTGAAAAATTCTCGAAAAATTCTCCTGAAAAAAATTCTGGACAAATTAGTAATTAACCTCTAATCCAAAGGGGCATTACTTCGAAACCGTTCATCCGATTTCGCTCATAGATAAATTCAGCTGACATTTTTAGGCTCCAAACATAACCAAAAAATTTTATCGAGTTGCTAGGTCCTTTTGTGTGAAGATAAGACACATTAGTTTGACCAGACAGAATTGAATCTGACTACTGATTCTTCTTGGAGTCCAACCTGATCGTTCAAGGCCGTTTCCTGCTCAAAGTTCTGAAATAATGGACATTTTGGCAAAACGATAATTGGCTGTTCCCGAGAACAAGCGCGTAAAAGGGGTCCAACACATATCGACTAACGCATAATTTTTCAAAATGTTACCTCACCTAACTCTCGGTAATATCCAACAAACCCACCCTATACTCGGAAATTTCACGGTGTGATAGAAACCTACAAGTATACATATAAGTATACAGTAATGAGTAACGATAATTATATTGATGAAGAAAACATCATTTCTGTGAGGAACCTTAGACGCCAATATAAATTATTTAATGACCAGACAGAACTTTTGTATCTGTCTTCTTATTGTTCACTTCAAGAAATTCGTCTACCGTAGTCTCACTGTGATTACCGATTATCAGAACCACTCACCTTGGAATCACAGAGAGGATTCTAGATATCTAATACCTGTTGAATGACTACTACCTTGAGTTTAAAAATTATACAGTGCCATCTCACAAACCCTTACCTTGGAGTGGAAAATATACTTTTCCATCTCCGAGATGAAATGCAGAGACGAATACATTGTCAGAATCACCACCCCCATAAAAACTCTCTTATATTCAAACTTTTCCTCTTAAACGAACAAAAAACACTTAAATGAGTACGCGACGGATATACTTAATTATAGTGTCGAAGTTGAACCCGTGACACCCCAAACAAAACACGAGCGCCATAAATTCCAGCCCCATCTAGTTGTGAGCCCGACATGATATAATGAACGAAACAGAACAAACCCCAACCTCCCATACCTCCCTGCCTGTTTATGCAAAGTATAACGGCCCTGTTCTAATTGCTCCTATCCAGACAGTTTTTATTCCGTTGCCCCGGCAAAGTGGACGGATTGAATTTTCAAATTGACGTCTGCAAACCCGTCAAACAATGGCAGGGAAGATCCTGAAAATCTGGATTAACTGCTGCCGTCTCCTTCGGGAATTATCAGAATGGAGGAGGAATTTTTGGAGATGTAAGGGTGAGATTTGGATTGGGGTAGTCTTGAAGGGCAGGATTTTGATTGAGTATTCATTTTGTTATAATTTATTTTTCTCTATTGTGCTGAGCTGGAGATTATTTTGAAATCAAGCAGATGATTCAGAGAGAAGAGAAAGCTCCTAGTCCTGTTCTGTACTTTTTCGGTATGAACATTTCAGTTGTCTGGGATTACAATAATTGCCAACTTTGAAGCGAATCAGTTGAACCGTTCTAGCGTGAAAGCCATCCGAAAGTTCTGCCAAAATCAGTAAATCTCAAAAATCATAGTTTGATTATTTTCGATTGGAAATAAATAACGGTTGGTATGACATTCACGTGAAAAACAGTATTCGAAAGAAGAATCTATGCAGAATCAAGTGATAGTCACGACAAATCGATATTCCATGTACAGAGTTTTTCATTTGACATGGAAATAAATCTAAATTTGGTAGTCCTGTTCTGTACTATTTCTGTATGGTTCATGTGAACAGATGTATGGCTTGAGATCGCAATACCTGCCAAATTTGGAGAGAATACGTTGAATGATTGACGAGTTATATCCATCTAGAGGTTTGAATCACCCTGTATCTCAGAAACGAATAGCCCTAGCCCATATTTCATTGTTGTTTTCTGGCTTTCTAATATAACGTCTATTCACCATCAAATGTTGTACAGATGCTCACGAATCACCCTGTATAATACTTATCATTCTGCGATAATATGACTTCTGTGGACAGGTTCAATTAACAATTTTCTGATGGTTTTTCTAGGGCAGGAAATTTCGGCCCGCCGAAAACAATGGAAATGTCAAGGAGTGTCGCTCCTGTGATACTTCGCTATTCTGTGGCTTCGGTGCAAGATAAAGCTTCTTCGAAGTATTTATATTTCGACTTGACAAAATTTTCAGTTCAATATTCATCAGAGGGCCCCACCTACTTTTTTCCACCAGTGCCCCTGACTGTCTAGCTACGCCACTGGTTCAGGGAAAATGCTCCTGCTCCCTGTCCGTTCTAATTGCTGCTTTCCAGACAGTTTTTATTTCGTCGCTCTGTCGAATGGATGGATTGGATTCTCAAATTAAATTCTATGAACCCGTCAAACAATGAGAGAGACGACCCTGAAAATTCGGTTAAACTGCTGTTGTCTTCTTCGGTGAGGCTGTTGATAAATCCTTCTATTCGCCCCAGCGAGAAAATGATACATTATGATCGTTTCGATGAACGGGGTGGGGTGTCTGGAACGAAGATGTGGATGATTTTATGACCGGGTTGTATCTGCGAGAGAGAAAATTAATCTGCAGGGTGCTTCGGTTTTATAGCTTTTTTACAATATGATATTTTTCATGGGAGAGGCTGGAATTTCTTATATTAGTGGATTTTGTGACAGTGATCGGAGAATATTTCGTTCTGCTCCAGAAACAACAAGAGGAGTTCAATTTGTATCAACTAAGTAGAATAACCCGAATAAGACTCGGAATGGTGGCTCGTTTTCCTCTTATTTTTGGGATTAATCAAGAGGAACAGCCATGAATAACTATTTGAGTTCACTGTGGATACTATACTCATAACAAAACAGTGTGTAACTACTCTCTAGTCTACTTACACTTTCTGCGTCTAACGCACGTTTCGGGATCCACGTTTCCTTCGTCCAGAGACATATCGTTACTAACTACAGGTACAAGTTCACATGCTGAACGTGTGGGGAGGGTGGTATACAGGACCTATAGGGAAAGGGTTGTTAAAAGGCCATTAGGGTAGTACTGGGCTATCAAATATTCCAATATTCACCTGACTCACCCTTGATAACCCATCACTACCCTGATGGCCTCTTAACAACCCTTTCGCTATAGGTCCTTCATACCTCCCTCACCACTCGTTCAGCATGTGATTTTGTACCTGTAGTTAGTAACGATATATCTGTGGACGGAGGAAACGTTGTTCCCGAAAAACAATGTACAGGGTGTTTTTTCAACCTGCACCATAAATCCAAAATTATCACAGTAGCAGCCGAGTATTCTGTACTTTTTCGAGAATTTCATCGAAATCGAATGAGTCATACCAAAGTTATCAATGGAAGTAGAATCGGTCGATTCAGACAAATCACCGTGTAAGTTCTTCGGAAACTAACATAATCACAAGGACGAATATCTGTCGATAAATGATCAAATATTCCACCTTGATTAGAGCTAATCATCCAATCAACCAAAACATCTACACCAAAGAAGCGGATCCAAGGAGAATGACTACAGCTGTTTCACAGTTTTTACTGATCGTCAGGTCAACTTACCTCGGATAAAACCTGATCTCGAATCTCGATACTTGTCATCTTTCAGATGGACCGCTGCAGTTCCTCAGACACTGATGCCTTTAGTAGTGTGATCCTATGCTAAAATCTGATAGTCTCCTCCGGAATCACCCTGTATATGCATGAAATATACATACGTAAAGTAGCAATATAGGAGTAATCGACAGAAGGTAATTTCAAAGCTGGAAAAACACTGATTACGGAACGGTCGATTGACATTATTAATTTTATTGGATACCTAGTTAAGATCACCTCAAAGAAATTAATTCATAAATTTTGTACATATAAATAACCCATCCTGTAAACACTCAACACCTTCAACATAACCCTTCAAATGTATGCTCATGGAGACTTCAATGAAGCTGAATACCAAGCTCCGATTGCATATTTCAACCTGCCCCATTCTCCAAATGCAGATAGCAATAACCACATTCAAAACCTTTCCAGAATCTTCCTGTTTTCCATCTCGTCGGTCGGAATGAGCAGTCTCTGTCCTTCCATATTACAGGATAGCAGGAAGAAATTCGTTCCCAGACACTATTAACCTCAAGATGGAACGTGATTCAGTGCGAGAACCTGTGCATGATTGTAACTCTTAGCCGGAAAGTTCGGGATTTAGTGATAGTAGTTGTCTAGGGCAGCAGATGACGAAAAACCGGCGACTGGGGTCGAATTCACCCACTCTTGGGGCGGTTAGGGGTCACGAGACGAATAATAACCCTTTAAGGTCCCGCCCGGGCGGTTACCGCAATGTGTTACAAGCTGCTCAGATTTGCACAAACAGAATAAACATGTCAAGGATCTGGATAGTCAGGAAATCGGATTCTATCGGAATTATCTGGGAAAATGTTCGTAGGATAGTTTTCCCGGATAATTGTGGAATAGAAATTGGGATTGTTAGGTGTGAAACTCGGGTGGTGTGGATCTGAAATGGACAGAAGATTCTTAGCAATGAAGATAGAAAATGAACTGTTTGGAGATATTGAAGAGTTATCTGGATTCCTAAACGATGCATTGAACGATTATAATGGGTTATTTTTCAACTGCATGATGAGTTTCGATGGCTTTTGTCTATGGTGAAAACTCAACCTGTATTGGCATAATTGTTTAATTGTGTTTGGCCATTCAACTTAGATCGTTTAAGGCCAGAACATCACTGCCAAATTGTGTAAATTTACTTTGAAAAGCATGAATCCGTTTCCGAATTAATCTTATCAATTATACAGGGTGGTCCAAGTCATGACTTCAATGAATCGGCCTTCGAAGGCGGATAGACTGAAAATCATGGAAATACGATTGAAGTTATCTTCTACTCTTCATCATTCTTATGGTGAATTGAACTCAAAAATCTAGATTCAAAGAAATTTCATTGGAATTCCTCTGAATTAACTGCAACTCGTGTAGTTTTCACGATGATTTTTGGTCTCAATACTGATTGAAAATGTTAGCACATTCTAAAACTGGAAGTTGTGAAATTATTTGCTTTTGGATGAAAAATTAAAAGCACAAGGTACTGAAAAATAACTATTCACTAAATGAATCTTCCTACAAAATGAATACATAATTTCCGCTTCTGAGATTTTGTCTTGATTCTGTTCTGCTGTTGCTTTCCGTCGCTTAAACCAGCTCTCTGTAAAATCCCATAATTAAAATTCAATGGGGTTCAGGTCTGGCGAACGCACAGGCCATTCGATCGGCCCTGCACACCCAATCCATCTTAATGGAAAAATAACACGAGCTACAATTATTTTACAGGAATTTCAAATACAATTACTCCAAAATCATATTTCAAGTTTGATTCACCATAAGAATGATAAAAATAGAAAAACTAACTTAAATCGTATAGTTCAACGATTTATAGCCCATCCATCTTTGAAGATCGATTAAAGCAAAAAAGGGCCAATAAAGAACTTTTTTTTTCTATTGATTTTGGCAGTTTAGGAGAATACGAAGTTTTCAAACTCAGCCAGAAGCTGAATTGAAGTTGAATGTTTGAGTGAATCCTACTGCAAAAAAAATGAACTGAAGTTTCAACTTCAAAGCCCTTTTTGAGTACCTTTGAGTAACTTGGAACAACATTCAGGAAGATCATGTTAAAAAAAATCTGCAAAATACCTATCACATAAAAAGATATGAATTTCTGAATGTTCGGGGTTAAAATAAATTGAAAAAACACAAAAAAAATTATAACTCGAAAACTGCAGAAAATCCCGTAGCATACATGAGGAATTTTCGGATACTCCCAAGTGCGAGGAATCTGAAGAAATTTCATTGACGTTACTACTTGGACCACCCTGTATAATTGAAACTTTTATATGTCTGACAAAAACGATAACGCTCTTGTCCCCTAGAACAAACTCTATAAAAAAACACTCTTGTTTCCTAGAATGAGCACGCAAACTATGGCTAATATAATTTTCCACCATAGATACACGTACATCGGCTTAATATGTATGGAAATATTTATTCAGGGTCAGAGAGATGTTCTAAAACCCATAACGACCCTTGTACCCTTACACAGACGGTTACCGGAATGTGGTAAAAGCTGCTCTAAGTTGGTTGCCCTTTACAAAGTAAACATTTCCAAGATCCGGCCAGTAAGGAAACCCGATTCTATCAAAACTCCTCGAGTTAGTGTTCCTACGATCGTTTCCCGGAATAATTGTGGGGAGTTCGAAGGGAAATTGCGATCGTTAGGTGTGAAAATCGGGTAGATTACATTGGAAATCAGAAACAGGCAATTCTAGCCAATAACATAAATCGGTTGAAACCCGTTAAGTTTCTTGTTTTCGAAATAGGCATCAACGTGCATGAACAGGTTTATAATTGTGTACTATACTAATTGAATAAGAAGTCTGGGGGATCCAATAAATGTCGACTTTCTAGGTCGAAACGAGAACATCGAAGTAAGCAATGAGCGATAAAATGTCATCTCCGAAGTATCAAAATTTTGAGAAAATGCGATAATCGAACAAGTATGGACCCCGGCTCCGTCACCATTTTGAAACCATGAAAAGCATAACGGGGTGTGTAAACTAAAAGGCCTATTACACTATCCAATCTCCAATGCCCGGCAGGGAGGGACCGGGTAGTGTAATAAGGAATTGGCAGCTAGGTTCCTGATCTAGGGGGATTGAGTAGACCCAATCTGCCGGACCCGGCATACCGTGCAGTTTAATAAGCGCTAGGGAGTTAGGGAGCTCAGTCGCATAGCAACGCAGAGAGCGTACAATACAAATAAACGTGTCATAACCCTGAATGCGTTATTCTGTGAGATGTCGGGCTCAAGAGAAAAAGCAATCTTACTTAATATACTTGAAATATACAGGGAAATGCCGTATCTGTGGAAGAAAGACCACAAAGACTATGTCAATAAGGACTTGAAGAATGATGGCTATAAGTTGCTCTTAAAAATCTAAGAAAATATATGAAAACTTCGATGAAACGGCAACAGTCAAGGTTAGAATGTTTGATAAGAGAAGTTGAGATATCAAAGAACTAAATCTCAAATCTTGATAAGGGTCTCCAGTGGCTAAAAATCTCAATGTGACAACCTGTCTTTGTTGTGGACTTAAGCTTTCTCTTAAAATGGTATCATCTTTTTTTTATAAACGAAGCTACTAAGTTAAGTAGCTCTGTCTGTTTTTAGTCTCAAGAAGTTCCGTGAATCTGTTTGGTCTCAACAACGAAGTATTTGCATATTTGAGAGTTTTTCTCTGAGGAGCAAATATTTTTTCACCCATATTCTCTCCTTCCGTTTGGTGGATTTCGAGTTACTGACCGCAAAACTCGCCACAAATGCAACTTTTTGCTTTTCGATCATTTCGGATACATAACGATTGGACATTTGTAAATGTCCCCACGTTTACGTTTAGATGACGGAAGTCAGACCGGCATCTAGGGTGGCGTAATAAGCGACACCCTACCAGGCAAACCGGGCACCCGGCATACCGGGCCCTAGAGATTGGACAGTGTAATAGGCCTTCAAAGCCCTACTTGACATGTCCAAAAAATGTCATACATCTGATAGGGGAACCTTTGCGGAATGAAAATTCAACTCACAAGAGTTCAACTTTGTCTCAATCTTGTACGAAATTTCAATTTGATTCGATTTTAACTTCCGAAGATATCGGAAATAAAGTATGTCAAATTTCGTATATTTTTCCTCTGTATCCCTGTTTTCCGGAATAACTCAAAAAAACTTCTCCAATTAAAATGATACTGACTAACTAGAAACATAAGTTTCAAGCGATTCTTCGAATTAATATTATATTCTGTGTCAATAATATTAACCTCAACAAATGCTGCATAAATCTTCAAGCCATAATTTTTGAATCAAGAACTGAATTCTAATTTGATTTCTTTCGGAAGTTATTTCCTTTGAAATCGACTGTGATGACTACTAAAATAGCTGCAATCTACAGGATTTAGGTGTGTTGTCAGTTTCAATGATTTCATACATTCTCGTACTTCATTCAGACATTCAAATCTTTTTGATCTAAAGATGGCAGATACGTGGATGAATTATTATGTTTTGTGAGGATCAATACCAGTATATAATATTTCTGGTCATTCATTGTTGTTTGAACGTGTTATATTCAGGAGTGCTGCACTTAAGGAACATTACTTGAAATTGACAATCATCTCCAATTTCTAGATTCCAAGAATTTCGAAAATACATATTCGATTTCTTCAACTACTTTGGTCAACAAATTCTTCACTTTACGAAACTCCAACTTTATATGAAGGAACCTATTTTTTTATTTTAAATGAGCTTCTAATGAGTCCTTTATTCGAGGAGTAAGTAACTAAGTAGGTAGGTGTATACAATATCGCCATGCTAAGAAATATCGCAGATTTCAGACACTTAATATTGAAAAAAAGGAAAAGCTAGTTCATTATTTTATGGCCTAGGCTTTACATTAACGAATAGTAACAATTAAATTTGATTATATTTACTATCCCTAACTAATAGGGGCTTTCTAGAAAATAATGTTAATTGGCGATATTGGCAACCCTGGTTGTCAATATCGCCAGGAGGTTACTTTCGACATCACTTCATCTTGAATACGGTATATACATAATGAAAGGAAATCCTTACTAGCCGAATTGACAGATTGTCCCTTTCTCACAGCTAATATTGCATTCTGCATGTTTTCTTCTCTCCATTTGCCCCTGATACCTCTATTTCTCTGGTTTGGCATGATTATTCTGAAAAATAAAACATTTTCTTTCCCATATTCTATTGTCACCTCTTTGTTGATAGTATAATACCGCTGTATCGATATCTGGTTTGTCAATATCAATGGTGATATTGCAGACCACTCAAAGTGGCGATATTACCAACAATGAAGTAGTTTGCTTTCGTCGCTGAAACGACGGATTGAATCCATAGAAACAAAAATGTTCTCTTGTTAATAAAAACTTGAATATTCTCTGATATTTCATTGAAAAAGAAAAAGATACCTACCTCAATTCGCACTTTCAGCAGCAAACCAAATATTGAAACTTTTTATTAGAATCACCTGAATAACCGGCAGACGATACATACAAGTGAAATTTGAGGTTAAAATCTTATGAACTACTCTCATAATACCGAGATTATGGTAAGTGACGAGACAGCCAGCACCATCTACATTCAAATGGCAAAACAACAGAAATTTAGATGACTGGCGAAATTGCAAACATGGCGGTATTACCTACACCTACCTTAGATACCCAAAGTAACTACAGATAAAATATCGAAAATCTACTTATCTAGTCTCCATTTGACGAAGAAAAGCAGTGTATTTCTTGAGAAAATAAGCATTAGAAACGCAATGAGACGACATTGTCCTACGGAGCAAACAAACGAATTAGCCTCATTATCTCAATTCCTAGAAATCCGGTTGTTACTGCGAAAAGTCCTCATAAAGAAGAACAGAACCGAGAATATCAGTTCGTCCTTCTTGGCGAAAATTAAATAAGGAAGTGTGTTTGGAAAACGGAAGACGCAGTAAGGTTTAAAACAGACTGGAAATAATTAATGCGATGTAAGTACCTATCTAATGATGTTGTGCGCCATCATTATAAGGAAACTTCCATTCAATAGATGTTGCTTCGTGTAATTTCTTTGCTGATTTATATCAAGAGGATTGGTGCTGACTAATCCACTCATTCCAGTGAGAAGTTTCCATAGAGACGCTCGCTTCACAGACAGATGCATAGGATTCATGGTGCGGACACTCTTCGACATACTTTGAGTCCGAAATGAGGTCCACTTCAGTGCCGATAGATGACAGCATCGAGAAATCTGCCATGTAAAATTTGAATTATTTACGGAAGTTACCGACCTGTCATATCATAACTAGTCAAATCAGATTTTTTTTTGATTTTCCGAGTTGGACAATACATTCTTTCCATAAATTTCAGAAAATAAATTAATTTTGACAAATTCAAGTTATGACTATTCATTTCATTCAGTCGGAATGGTGAAAATATGTATATGTGTGAATACACAAGTCTGAAACTTGATATTTTTGAATAGCTGTTCATTGGAAAAGGTGTTAATTATATCAATATTCAGTAAATGCAGAAGGAATCTTCCAGAGTTGCGTATTCAAAAATATCCATGGGAAGTATTTGGAACTATACATACGACGATGAATTTATCGGATTTAAAATTCTTCTGATAAAACCGTTAGAACATGAACTTTCGAGTGAATAATTAATATTTTAATAATAATAAACATGAAAATTTCCTCTAAACATTTTCAAAAATATATCACAAATTCATGACTTTTGAATTAAATATATTTTTCGGTGCATACAAAATTAATGAACAATGTTCTTCATGAAAGGATTTTCAAACTATCCAATAAAATTATGTGTAATATCAATCTCCCGTTCCGTTTTTACTGTTATTCAGGCTTCGAAGTGACTTCTTGTATCCATGAAATTGTTCTAACAATAAACCTCTTTTTGCTTATTGTTCCTTTATATATCAGTAAAAATCCATTATTTCAAATATTCAATTTATATTTCGGGAAATAATTTCATCAGATCTGATAGATTATAGCTCAATTACTTTTCATTCTGTAGAATTAATTGTATGGACCTGAAACAGCGACCTTAGTGCCATCATCGTTTACAGAGCCAAGTAGTACTATATTTGACAATTTTAGGACCACGATTTGGACCCAAATTTTAAGTGGGTAAGAGTAATACAGTGTTGACACCTGATTTAAGGATGATTCTCACTATACATTCCGTAACCTTCCAGTATCCTTCCCGTAAAATATCATAAGGTGTTAATGAATTGATGTAAGCACACTATACGTTCAGTTTACGTTCCGTCAACATGACCTTTTTGTCTACTGAATTTTGACTTAAATCATGATGTAAATAACATTGTGTACTCATCTGGAAAAAGAGTGTCAGCAAGATTAAAATAAAGGGTTTTCCAATAAACAGGTATTATTTTGAATAGCCCGCTATTTCGGTAGATGTCACTTTTGAAGCTGTCATTTTTTGACATTTGACAAGTAGAAACTACGCCATTAATAGAAATGGAACGATACGCGCTTCAACAACGCATTGAAATTATTAAAATTCACTATAAAAATGGTGAAAATTTGGCAGAGGCGGTTCGTAAAACTCGAACATTTTTGGGTCGTCGTGAAGCACCTTGTCAGACCGCAATAAAGAAATCGGTGGAAAGATTCGAGCCGTTGGGACAAGTAAGTAATGTGAAGAATAAAACCTGTGCACGTCGCTCAAGAACAGCCGAGAATATTACTGCTGCAGCCGAAAGTGTTGAAGAAAACCCAGGTTTGTCCATTCCTCGTCGTTCTTTCGAATTAGGCATTCTACAAACGTCATTACACCGTATTTTGCATAAATATTTGGGTCTTAGGGCTTATAAAGTTCAGTTAACACAAGAACTCAAGCCGGCCGATCATCAACAACGTCGTGTCTTTGCTGATTGGGTCGTTGAAATGCATGAAAATGATCCGGAATTCCATCGTAAAATCATCTTGAGTGATGAGGCACATTTCCACCTCGGTGGCTTTGTCAACAAAATTGTCGCATCTGAGGCTCGGAAAACCCGAAAGTTATTGTTGAAAAGCCTCTCTATCCTCAACGTGTGACTGTTTGGTGCGGTTTATGGTCTGGCGGAGTCATTGGACCTTACTTTTTTGAAAATGAGGCTGGAGCAAAAGTTACGGTGAATGAATTGCGCTATCGAGAGATGATTAATGATTTTTTATGGCCGGAATTGGATGGTATTGATCTGGACAAGACGGCGCTAAGTGACGCACAAGCAATGAAACCATTGATCTTTTGCGGGAAAAGAGTTCATTGATAGGAGGGTCACGGCATAGGTGGAGCTTTTAAGGGCGGCATTTATAGTCATACCTTGAAGGTCCCCTCAAGAATACCTGATAGAAGGCCTTCTCGAAGTTCAAAAATTTGCCTTTTCTGAAGAAGGAATCCCTAAATAAAGATGCCAGATGGCAACATCGCATTTTCTGTCGAAATGAACTTGTCATTTGTTGATTCAAGGTCATGAAATTTGAGATCTTGTTTGGATTTTTTGACATATTACATGATACAGCGAACGAAAGAACGAAAAATAGGATAAAATACTATTCGCACGTTGATGGAACAGCATCAGAACCTCCGACAAAAACAACAACAACAATTTAGGATAGTCAGATTCTCCAATATTGCAAGAAGGTAGAACTTCCAATTTTCGTCACAGGAGTAGGAAGATAACGTCTACACTTGCCATTCCCACCTTATGATATTTTATATTTTTCTGTAACTCTCATCAGTATTTATGAAACTTTTCAATGAAACCCTACATCGAATATTTTGAAACATTACACATTTCACAATCACATACGTGATTCTGAAATGTATATTATATTGAATACAATATTTGTATGAAAGATTTCAACAAACTCTAGAACATATCGTTTAAAACATTCCCAAAGGAAGTTTTTCAAATTTATCGTAAATATCCAACCTCCATTGATACTATGCGAAAAAAATATAATATATGATGAAACGCAAATGGATGGATTCTGAATCCAATTCAATAACTTTCATTATGATGAATGATCGATATATCCGATCTTGGTTTGGATTGTATGTTTTTATCGTATGTGTTCAGTAGAGAGAGTTCATGAATAGTTTCCTGGAAAAAGACGAATTACTGGGTAAGTTTCATAAAACTGTGATATGTTCGCGTACTTTCCTATAATAATTCTAGCATTCTCCGCATAAATTCAGACCTAGGCAAGTCTGAAAAATGCTTCAAAACCCCTGTGCCAGAACGTTTTTTCAACCCAAAACCATAACTGCCCCTACCGACAATTCTGCATTTCATAAATGGCACTTCACATGAAAATTCGACGTGCTTCCCGTTCTAGAAAAAAGGAACGGCCTCAGCTTTAACATATGTACGAGGAAAAAGCTTATCTCTCCGACAGTACTTATAATATTTCGTCCCTTGTCGGAACATACGCCGCAAGCGGAAATATATTCGAAAATAAAGTTAATGTAGTATGTTATATCCGTTTCTTACAGGAGCCTCCTCTTTCGAGCACATAAATGTGATTTATATATGCATATTGCATATGCTCCACTTCGCTTATTCTATCGGGGTTGGGAGAATCGACAAAAAGACCTTGAAGTTTAATACGGACATAGACAATGCGAAAGAATGTGGTATTAGAATGTCATATGGCTGTTGTGAGGTATTTTACTTACTCTGAAAATGAATAAGCTTCCAACCTTGGTGGAGATTTATGTTTAGGGAATATAACAAGTGAGATCGAAAGCTTTACATGCTGAAGACATAGCAGTGCGAAATTCATTTTACGTGATTGTTTTAGAGAACAACGTGTTATCGTTTCGTTAAAATGTCTGTTATTTTTGAATTTTGAGCGTAATATAGTTTTAAAAGATAAGGTTGAATTCCCTGAAGAAGAATCCGTGGTCAAACTCAATTTTGTCCGCCTGTCCTTAGGTCCGTCAATCCGACCGTACGTCCGGCCATCCGTAGGTACTCTTAATTTCGAAGGAGAGGACTTAGCGACTCTAAATTGTCAGATTGGGTTTGGAGTCTAAATATCTCAGTTAGTTTCGTTAATGGATGGAATCGGACAAAAAATTCTAGTACACGTTCGAACTGGTGCAGCAGTGTAAGGTAGAAAGGCATAATGTCGTATTTAGCGACAAATCACGATATTCACAATGGACGTTGAAGGGTTAGACACCGCCATAGATAGAGACGTCATATTTCGCTTGCCTTCGAGATGCTTCAAGACAATCCATATTGGTCATCGAACTATGGACTTTTTTCAAGAAGATGCCGCTAATGTTCTGGCTTAGCCACTTCATCCATCGAAATAATTCCTATTGACGTCTGAATTTAAGATTTCAGCGCCACGGTGGCTAGTTTTAGAACCTTAGGTACAGACATTTTGTTTTGATAGTCAATTTTGTACTGTTTGTTCGTGTTTGTTTTGATAATTTTTGGTTTCACGATTTATTCGAAGACTTTTCAGACTATTATAGTTGACGAGAGTATTATTCGGAGTACATATTCCATTCTTATAAAGTAGGTATGTATCATTCTTCCATCTTATTAAGTGTAGCAACTCTGAAATTACGGGGATATCTCCAAGGTTGGACAGTATTTTAATATTATTTATTTTCAGATCCAAATGGCATGATTGACTTTGGTGGATTTCTTAGGCTGTCTTGAAAGTTGAAAAACAGATAGTATTGTAAAACATACTTTTTGGAATAATAGACAAATACTCATAACTTTACTATTTTTATAGCGAAGGACTAAATACTCAATATATTGTGAATAAAATGAATACGTTCACATAAAACTTATGCTACTTGTACCGTAAGTTTTATTCATTATGGATTGACAAATAAATTTTCCAACACTCATATGATTGGTCTTGAAAAAGCTGTAATGAATAAGCCTTGTATAACTTTGCTTTCATCGTCAGAAGCACAATGAACGAACAGTATTCATCACCAGATATTTCCTTGTTGAGTCAGTTCTATCACTAAAACATTTACGTTGTTCCTTAATGATCAGTTCAACAGGCAGATTTCTGGAAAGCAGAGCATTCTTCTTGAGTGAATTTCTCTGCTCGGATTAGGAGCCTGGAAAAAATTGTCTTCATGAATGTGATCTAATATTTCATGAGCAATTCGTGCTTACCTCTATAAAAATGATCATCATCGGTGAAATGAAGGTAACAGATTCTCATAAATCTTGTTTGTTGGTTTTTATTGATTCTTCAACACTTTCAGGCCCGACTTGTTAAAGGAAGTTTATTTTACCCTAACTGGAAATTTTTCACCGGGCTGTGGAAATCTATGGGAAGGGACATTTGAGTTTGCTTTTCATCAGTAGAAGCACTTGTGAAATCAAACAAACGCCATGAAAAATGCATAAACTTTCTCATTTTTTTAACATTTCTTTTAACTTGTCAATGATAATGTCTGTACCTCGGGTTACTCGGATAGCCACCAGAGGGAGTAGCGCTTATCTTCATTCGCCAATTGAATATGGTATATTTGAAATATGCACCAAGCTCCACAGACTCTGGCACAGTTTATGCTTGAGGTCGAGTTGCTTGAATGAAGTTTTCACAAACAGACATCAACATTTCATTTCGTCAATGCTCAGACAACGAGAATTGACTTCGGATTCTGCATCTGTGTGTCCAGTCTAAAATAACTGTAGAAAACAGTTCGAAAATTTAACATGGATGAATATTCAAAAGTTGTCCCATATGCACTTTGGAACTAAATATCGAATTTATGAAGAAAATCAATTCTTTGCTCAATTTTATATCATGATATTGCAGCATTTCAACTGAAAATATCTGGTCATTCTGTACCATCAATGAATTTATATTATTTTCATTAATTATTCAATGGACCCCACAACGAAATTAAACACAATTCCATTTTCACCCGGCCTTATTTCGAAAATTCCCTTCTACATTTCCATAAAAGCCATAAAAATATGAATCAAATCACTCAATCATTGTGTGAACACAAAAATTGATGTGAGGATGTGGTCTGGTTACAGAATCGAGAGGTAAACATTACATTGTGGTAACGTGGTTTTAGCTCCTTGCGAGGTCTCATCTAGTACTGAAATGAATCCACAAGAAAAGAAGGAGTTTAAGATTTTCCACCAGACCTGCTATTGGATTCGTATCAATCAAAAATTCATAAAATTTGATTCCCACCATACGTTCCGCAACCTTCCAGTATCCGTTCCGTAAAATATTGTGGAGTTGCAAATGTACTGATGTGTGCCCACTATCCTTCCCAGAGAAGTTTTGTCTCAATGCCATTTTTGCCTACTGAATTTTTACGGAACAGATACTGGAAGGTTACGGAACGTAAAGTGAGAATCAACCTTAAAAGGCGAGATGAGATGGATACGTATTCCTTCGCCATTTTGTAACACTTTACAATAAATTCTCGCTATACTACACTAATGTTGACGGTACGTAAACGGAGCGTATTGGCGAATGAAGATAAGTGCTACTCTCTCTGGTGGCTATCCGAGTAACCCGAGGTACAGACATTATCATTGACAAGTTACAAGAAATGTTAAGAAAATTATAAAGTTTATGCATTTTTCTTGGCGTTTGTGTGATTTCACAAGTGCTTCTTTTGAGGAAAAGCAGACACAAATGTCCCCCTTTCCATAGATTTTCACAGCCCGGTGAAAAATTTCGAGTTAGGGTAAAAAAAACTTCCTTCAACAAGTCGGGCCTGAAAGTGTTGAAAAATCGATAAAAACCAACAAACAAGGTTTATGAGAGTATGTTATCTGCATTTCACCGATGATGATCATTTTTATAGAGGTAAGCACGAATTGCTCATGAAATATTAGATCACATTCATGAAGACAATATTTTTCCAGGACCCTAATTCAAGCAGAGAAATTTAATTATGAGGAATGCTCTGCCTTCCAGAAATCTGCCTGTTGATCATTAAGGAACAACGTAAATGTTTTAGTGACAGAACTGACTATTAAAAAAAAATGAGTCTCAACAAGGAAATATCTGGTGATGAATACACTTCGCTCAAAGTGCTTCTGCCGATGGAAGCAAAGTTATAGAAGGCTTATTTATTACAGCTTTTTCAAGACCAATCATATGAGTGTTGAAAAATTTATTTGTCAATCCATAATGAACAAGGCTTACGATACAAGTAGCATTAGTTTCATGTGAATGTATTAATTTTATTCACAATATATTGAGTATTTTGTCCTTCCCTATAAAATAGTGAAGTTATGAGTATTTCTCTATTATTCCAAAAAGTATGTTTCACTAAGTCAATCTTGCCATTTGGATCTGAAATTAAATAATATTAAAATACTGTCTAATTTTGGAGATATCCCCGTAGTATTAGAGTTGCTACACTCAATTAGATTGAAGGATGATACATACCATGGAATATGTACTCCCAGTAATACTCTCGCCAACTATAAAAGTCTAAAAAGTCCTTGAATAAATCGTGAAATCAAAAATTATCAAACCAAACACTAAAAAACAGTACAAAATCGATTATCAATACAAAATCTATGTCTGTATGTAAGGTTCTAAAACTGGCCACCATGGCGCTGCAATCTTAAATTCAGATGCCAAAAGTAACTGAGTTCCGATATTCCTGGCCAGTACTTGTCAGTAAATTTTGACAGTCGATTTTACTGGCACTGCTTTGGTAATTCTTCGTATCAGTACGGAGCGTTTCGAAATTACTGATACTGGCCAGTACTGATTGAGAATATCGGAATGCAACAAGTGTGCATCTATCAATTCATTCATACGTTATAATATTTTACGAGAATGATACTGGAAGGTAGCGGAAAGTATAGTGAGAATCAACGTTTACCCTGTTGAAAAGCGTGACTCTATATTCCTAACTAGATTTGATAGCCTTTGTACCATGTCCAGCAGTTTTTTCATTGGAATACCTGATTTTTCAGTCGAAAACCTCGAAAAATTTAATTATTCAGAAATCCTAATCTTCATCGGTGGAATCCTTTTACTAGAACCGTACGTTTTCCACCTAATTTTCTTATTTCACTTAAATATTCACAAGCAGAGAAACATAATGCGTAAATTCAACTGAAAATAAGCCGCGTAGTTCACATAATTCGAATAAAGGCTGAGTGGTTGAATTGTTGGGTACTCCCAAGGCATCTATTTAGGGCCTCCATTGGACCCATTCAATCATATCACTTTGATACAAGTAGCAATATGTTTGAAGCTTTTAATGCATGTGCGTATGAATGTTTTGAACTTTGGGCAATTTACAGAATTGTAGTAGTCTGCATAGAACGCAATTGGAATGGGTAAAGTTATGATGAAACAGAACGTGCTGCGATAATTAACATTTATTTAATCATATGAAGGCATGTGTCAAAGACAAACTAAAGCAGACGAAAGGTAGAATACATGAGAGAGGGCAATTATACAAGGTATGTTGCCAAATCGGGGACACAAATGAGATGAAGTGTTAACTTGAATGATGTCAGGAATTAAAAACTCACAAGAACTGGTCCACGTACTTTAAATATTTGGAAATTGGAGGTTGTAGTTTTCAATTTCGAATGTTTTTCCTCATATCATTTGTATATCATCATTTGATGTTCAGCTGAAATTTAGAGAATTCATCACAAATTTTTTCAAGGTTCGCCCCATATATGATGATGACATGTCAGTTTCCAGAGAAATCATTTAAAGTATACTCCATTCACTTTTTTAATAAACTATCCCGGTTGGTCATGATTTAGGTCTATCAAGTTTTTTCACCTAAATTTGACGCGGTTGGCACTAGTGAAATATTGTCAATGCCAGAAAAATTTCTCAGAGACGTCGTCGAATGCCAATGCCAATTTCTACTCTCAATCCCAACATAATCATATAAAAGATATACATAATCATCACGCTTGGAAACTAAAATGCCGAAGGTAGTTTTGAAGAAGCAGAGACAAAGTATCAAGAAGGGTTTATGTAGAATTGATGTCTGTTTTTTACGCACTTGTTCTGGGAAACAGCGCGTTATCATTTCGCCACGATGTCTGTAATTTTCGAATTTTGAGCCGAAATTGGTCTCAAACGACTAGGTTGGACTCACTGATGAAGAATCCGTGGTCAAAATTCATTATGTCCGTCCGGCCGTGTGCGCTGTAACTTTCGAGGGAACGACCTAGAGTCTTGAAATTTTGAGTTCGTTAATGGGCCAAATATGCATAATGGTTTTTGTGCTACAGCCATTTGAAATTTTGATTTTTCAATAACTCGAAAAATATTTATCTGATCGAAATGAAATTTGATTGGAATATGAACAGTGTCAATAAGATAATTTGATGTTTATTCGCGGTTCTTTATGAAAAATTTTCTAAGTCCCAAATAAATTTTTTTTTTCGAAAATCGTCGACCTTCTTATCGTTTCCTATTGAATCGAGGTCGTAGATCACGAATATGTCATTAGAAATCGTCCAGTGACAACCGTTTAGAAATTATGGCGGAAATAGTGAAAAAATTTCGAAATTTTGGTCAACTTTGAGACGTCGTGCCGACCAAAATAATGAAGCTGGGTGATGTCGAATTTTTTTATGTGCAGTTCAATCCTTTATCTATGAATTAAAACAAATTTCATTGTCCTACTCTCATCTAGTCGATAATAATGATTTTTTGAAAAAAGGTCCAAAATTTTGGAACTTCAAGGACCTCTCACGTCCAGGACGATTTTTTTAAAAAATATCTGACCTTATATTCTTGTTCTACGCCCTCGAATTAGTAAGTGTGCCAAATTTCACGGCGATAGGAGTCGGAAAATTATTTTTCGAAAATTGAGATTTTCTTAAGGGTAACCCCTTAAAATTTTACCAAAAATCGAAAGTTCTCCGATCGACCTGAAATTTGAAACATATACTAATTCGAGGGCGTAGATTAAGAAAATCCAATAAGAATGTTAAAGGAGAGTCTGGTTCGTTTTTTATGGCCCGAGGAAAATCGAAAAAATTGGACCTTTTTTAAAAAAATCATAATTTTTCAACCAGAAGACTTACGTCTATAAAGCTGATGCTAACGTTATCACTGGTATCATTCAGTATGCTTGAATTACTGAGACTAGAAATAGAATTCCGATAGCAATTCTTGAGACAGTTCTGAAGTAATAGACGATTTTCCATTGCCCAATAATATCCAGTTAAACTGAACGGTTGTAAGTAATCTCCTCGATTCAACTCTGGCGAAAAGTACCTATCCTAAGGCCCTCCTACTGCTGCGCCAAACTTGTTGTTATTGCTCCTTCTTACGTTTGAACAGACTATAGGTCCTTAATTAAAGGAAGCAGTTTAACGGACACAGTTGATCAGAAGAATTTTCCATCCCGACAACAGTACCATTGGACCATGGAGCTCTATTATGTTTTATTTCATTCCAATCTACAATTAGAAGAAAAACCTGCCTAAATATTATATTCAATAACATTCTTTTAAGCATAACTATTATTTATCATTTAGAGCATAATGAGTCTATCTTACCCATTCATGTAAAAGTGTAATAACCATATTATATCATCAAATAAATATCATAGTAGAATCTATAATTAGTGTTATTCTATACATATCATAGGGATAATTATATTCAATGAAAATATAGTATTTATCCTTTCCTAATAAAAAGTTGAAACAATAGTTGAAGGTTATGTTATCATAGAGTGCGAATATACTTGTTCTATAACCCGAACATAGAAGTAGATAGAGGGCGTCATAGTGGAACATTATTGGAAATTATTTATTAAGAAGAATAAATTAGGAAGAATATATAATTATGGATTGTGTTATAGTTTTCTAATAATATTAAAGTAAAAGAAATATAAAAAATACCAAACACGTCATCACAGAAGAATTAGTTTTCTTGTCACTTGAAGTAGCTGTTTTTCAGTACTCTTACGTAAATGGTCTTGGATATTTGAGTCATAAACTCATTTCGATACTGAAATATCATATTAATATGTTGACTTCTATTCGAATTAAAATATATCATAGAATTTAGGTGCAGATTGTTTCTCAGTTTCGAAATATCTAAAAAGGTCAATAGGTCACTAATTAAGGTTAATTATGAAACCAATGAAAGAATGAATTGAAAAATTATGAATTCGTGATTTATAATCAGAAATCATGATTAAAAAAAATTCGCATCCACACACAATAAAAAAAAAACTTGAAATTGCTAACAAGTGTTAAAGGTTATCAAATGTTTGAAAGTAATATTATGACATTATGTGAATCAGTAATAACTGTTAGTACCTTAATTTTATACTGATCGAGTAATGAATTCAATATGTGAAAATATGCCTAAAATATCGATAGGATAATTCTGTTTTTTCTCAATATCAAAAGCTCCCGGAAGTCATACACAATATAGAGTAAAAATAAGCTTTCAAACTCATTCTAATACCGAAATAGCATATTTATACGTTGATTTCTATTCGAATAGAAATACGTCATTAAATTGAGGTGTAGATTGTTTTTCAGATTCGAAATATATAAAAAGATCATTAGGTCACTAATTAAGGTTAATTATTAAACCGTTGAATGTATCTGATCAAATGAGATGAATTCGTTAACACCAATAAAAAAATCAGACAAAAAAAAATTCGCATCATTAATGAATAAAAAGAAATAAAATTTGGAACCAAATCCGGAATATTTTCCAAACCGAACCAGTTACGTAAAATCCAATTACAGATTCGTAATCTACGTGTTCTAATCCATAATACATGATGTGCATATCGTTATAGCTTCAAAAATAAAATTTCGCACAGAACTATCAAACTCTTACCCCCCCTCCTCTACCAGTCGAAATGAAAAATTTTTTAAGTCCCATATAATTTTTTTTTTCGAAAATCGTCGATCTTGGTATCTTTTCCTATTAAATCGAGGTCGCAGATCACGAATATTCCATTTGAAATCGTCCAGTGACAAACGTTTAGGAATTATGGCGAAAATAATGAAAAAATTTCGAAATTTGGGTCAACTTTGGGCCGTCGTACAGATCAAACGCGTGAGGCTGGACAATATCGAATTTTTTTGGTTATATCTGGGTCCTTTATGAGTACGTAGCCAATTATTTTATAGACGAAGGTCCTCTGGTTGAAAAATTATAATTTTTTTAAAAAAGGTCCAATTTTTTCGATTTTCCTCGGGCCATAAAAAACGAACCAGACTCTCCACTAACATTCTGATTGGATTTTCTTAATCTACGCCCTCGAATTAGTATATGTTTCAAATTTCAGGTCGATCGGAGAACTTTCGATTTTCGGTAAAATTTTAAGGGGTTACCCTTAAGAAAATCTCAATTTTCGAAAAATAATTTTCCGACTCCTATCGCCGTGAAATTTGGCTCACTTACTTATTCGAGGGCGTAGAACAAGAATATAAGGTCAGATATTTTTTAAAAAAATCGTCCTGGACGTGAGAGGTCCTTGAAGTTCCAAAATTTTGGACCTTTTTTCAAACAATCATTATTACCGACTCGATGAGAGAAGGACGATGAAATCTGTTTTAATTCATAGATAAAGGATCGAACTGCACGTAAAAAAATTCGACATTACCCAGCTTCATTATTTCGGTCGGCACGACGTCTCAAAGTTGACCAAAATTTCGAAATTTTTTCACTATTTCCGGCATAATTTCTAAACGGTTGTCACTGGACGATTTCTAATGACATATTCGTGATCCACGACCTCGATTCAATAGGAAACGATAACAAGGTCGACGATTTTCGAAAAAAAAAATTTATTTGAGACTTAGAAAATTTTTCATAAAGAACCGCGAATAAACATCAAAGCGCAGAGGGGTGGGGGGTAAGATTTAGCGATTCCGTGCGAAATTTTATTTTTGAAGCTATGACAATATGCACATCATATATTATGGATTCGAACACGTAGATTACGAATCTGTAATTAGATTTTGCATAACTGATTCGGTTTGGAAAATATTCCGGATTTGGTGAGAAATTTTCGAAATTTGGGTCAACTTTGGGCCGTCGTACAGATCAAACGCGTAAGGCTGGACAATATCGAATTTTTTTGGTTATATCTGGGTCCTTTGTGAGTACGTAGCCAATTATTTTATAGACGAAGGTCCTCTAGTTGAAAAATTATGATTTTTTTAAAAAAGGTCCAATTTTTTCGATTTTCTTCTGGCCATAAAAAACGAACCAGACTCTCCACTAAAATTCTGATTGGATTTTCTTTATCTACGCCCTCGAATCAGTATATTTTTCAAATTTCAGGTCGATCGGAGAACTTTCGATTTTTGGTAAAATTTTAAGGGGTTACCCTTAAGAAAATATCGATTTTCGAAAAATAATTTTCCGACTCCTATCGCCGTGAAATTTGGCACACTTACTAATTCGAGGGCGTAGAACAAGAATATAAGGTCAGATATTTTTAAAAAAAATCGTCCTGGACATGAGAGGTCCTTGAAGTTCCAAAATTTTGGACCTTTTTTCAAAAAATCATTATTACCGACTCGATGAAAGTAGGACAATAAAATCTGCATAGATAAACGATCGAACTGCACGTGAAAAAATTCGACATCACCCAGCTTCATTATTTTGGTCGGCACGACGTCTCAAAGTTGACCAAAATTTCGAAATTTTTTCACTATTTCCGCCATAATTTCTAAACGGTTGTCACTGGACGATTTCTAATGACATATTCGTGATCTACGACCTCGATTTAATAGGAAACGATAACAAGGTCGACGATTTTCGAAGAAAAAAATTTATTTGGGAAAATTCAAATTTGAATTATCTGACAAACTGAAATTTTTTTCAAAATTTTATATTTCATTGAAATTTCACTGAAATTTCCAAGTCGCCATTTCGCAATGTGAAGAAGCGCGTAAAAGCTGCTGACTTCATGTCAGTGCTCTTCTAGATTTTCTGATAGTAACCCTGATAGTTTGGAATCAATAATGTATCACAAGTTATTCAACATTTTTGATATATGTGGGTGAAAACCAAGAAATTATATTTAATATAAATAGATATTTATTTTTTAGCTGCCCATCACTGAAATAAGAAAGATTCTAAGTGAAAGAGACGACAAAGAATTTCCTTCTATTGGTGCACCCAACAAGACACTGACTGGAGACTCTATTTTGAAAAACTTGATTCTTGTTTACCGTACAAGAAAATAGCATATTTGAGTCTTCCAACCACGTTTATATACGTGAAGTATTTCCAGTATCAAAAGAGAAAAAAGTTTCGTCAACATTCGCCAGGTCTTTGGAATTATTAAATTCACATATTTTCTCAAACTCAATATTTTCCCAAAGTAAATTCACATTTTGAAAAATACGTAGTTTCTACGACCTCTTTGTAGAGAGGACAACGTTGTGCAGAAAATGTCCTATAAATATCATCACCTTGTAGTCCTGTCGCATTCGTAGAATATCGATCATATCAGGAAATTCCTTCAGTGTACCAAATTGACTGGAAATCCTGAATTTTCTCCATGTTCGACTAGCAGTATGGACGAGTACGTTTTCCATTAAATCTTCATAACTCACTGAAATATTCACAAACGTGAAGGGGACACATTGGTCTAAGCTGCGGGCCGCCATATTCGTAAATTTAACCTGAAAATTAGTGGTACATTACAGAATTCAAATGGAGCCTAAGTGGGTAAATTGTTGGGTAGTCCCAAGATACCCATATCAGGGCCATATTCCCGTCCAATTTAATATTATAACTTCGATACAAGTCTTGATATGTTTGCAGGCAGCATTTAGGGTGCCCGTGTACGGATGCTTAGAATACTCGTTAATAGTTGATGTCAAATTAAACAACGAATGTTGAACATTGTTCGAATATGAATTTGTACGATAGAACTGGGTTGAAGGATGTATCTTCGTTCACTCATCATGAAATATTTTGTTTTCTATTATAAAATCTGCACGTACAGAATTGGAACCAGAAAGCAATTTTTGAAAATGAAGTTCTCTATTCCAGGATATATATATATATATATATATATATTCTTTTGAGATGAGCATTTACATTTTTTTTATATCAAACAATTTGTGTCATAACAGTATTAGCTGAGGAAATGTCAACGGGGTACCATACATTTTTACGTATGATACAAGAGCACAGATAAAAACCTCAGGAAAAACTCTGTCTCCCCGTATTAGTGTAATGAAATTGTTGTTTATTATTGAAGGGCTTCTTTTTCATTGACAAAATTTCCTCCTTCCTATGCGATGCAGGTTGAAATCTTGGAAACATACCTGAAAACAAAAAAGGAGACGAAAAGAACTAATATGAACTAGTAAATGATTTAGTACTCATTAAATTAATTTGAAGTTCGCAATCCATCTCAAAAAAGAATCAGACACCGAATGAATTGGCTCGAAACCATCGTCAAATTTATATATTGGACAAGTATTTACTAAATGTTCTATTGTTTCCTCTTCTTCTCCGCACTCGCACCTTGGACTTTCGACCGAATTCCATTTGAAGAGGAAACTATTACAGCGACCATGACCGGTTCTAAGTCGATTCAAAATGCACCAAATTTTCCTAGGAAGATTGAAACCATGAACTTTTTCTGAAGGATCGCTGATCAAACCTTTGTTAAAAACATTACACGAATTCCATTCCGAACGCCAAATTTCTTTGTCACTTTTATTGGTGTAAAGAAAATCGTTGATCCATAAAGGTTTACGAGATTTCAATCTAGCAATTTTAGAATCCGGAATATAAGACATGATTGGGAATAAATTCGGAAAGGAACGATATTTATCCCAAGACTTTATCACTGCAACCTGTCTACGAATATGGGGCGGTACAATATTTGAGAGAACTGGTAACCACTGTAAAGGAGTAGATCTTATGGTCCCACTAATAATTCTCATAGCAACATTAAGCTATACATCTATTTTACTCACATGAGCGCTATTAAACCAAACCGAACAACAATATTCAGCAGCAGAAAAAACCAAAGCTAAAGCTGCGGTACGAAGAGTTGTAGGGTCAGCCCCCCATGAAGAACCAGCTAGTTTTTGAAGAATATTATTCCTAGATTTCAACTTCATGCGTAAGTTTTCCAAATGGGCCTTGAAATTTAAAGAGGTATCCAATTTCACTCCAAGATATTTAGGAGTGAAATTATGTTTCAGAACGGCATTATTGAAAGTAACATTCAAAGTTTTAAACTTCTGTTGATTATTCAAATGAAAACAAGAAACTTCTGTTTTATTAGAATTTGGACATAAACGCCACTCAACAAAATAATTCTTCAAAATTTCTAAATCAGTATTTAGAGTGTTTTCAATGACTTTGAAATCAGAGTGAAGAAAAGCCAGAGCAATATCATCTGCATAGATGAATTTCTCTGAAGAAGTTGCTGGAATATCACATAAATATAAATTAAATAGAAGGGGAGCTAAAACTGATCCTTGTGGGAGTCCATTATTCAAAGTTTTGAACCTACTACTAACATCATCAACAAAAACACGGAGTCTTCTGTCAGATAACATATTTTCGATCAATTGAATTACTTTTCCACATTTCAGAAATTTATGGAGTTTGAATATTAAACCATCTTTCCACCGTATCGTAAGCTGCTGAAAGATCCACAAATACAGCCCCAGGATAGCTGTCACTCAACAGAATGCGAATTAGCCAAGCCGGTTTCGCAGTTGAAGTCATTTGAATTTTTTTGGTTTATTTTCGAATATCTCAGAAACCATTCGAGCGATGGGTTCGAAACTTGATAGTTAGTTGGAGCATAAATACGCCCAACTGCTAGTGAAAGTTTCTTGAGATCGTATGGTTATTAAAACTTGACAAAAAAGTTTGGAATTTTCTTGAAAATATTTTCGTTCACTCCGCAAACAAATACCGATGAAATTTCACACAGACTCTGGAGCCTATATTTTTCAACAGTGTACCAAATTCATGTTCAATAAGTTATTCATTTTCAGAAATTATGGGAAAAATTTGTAAAATTTCGGGTTTTTTCCCCGTAACTTTGTTATTTCTAAAATAACTGGAAAAATACTGATCCAATCATGATCAAAAATGGTAACTAGTTGAAACATACTGATGCCCTGATGGTCTCACCAGAACAATTCGAAAAAATTTAAAATTTTTTCAGATATACTATATTCTGGGACAGAGCCGGATCTAGGATTTCAGCGCCCGTGGCAAGATATCGAAATGCGCCCTTCTCAATTTTTTTTCAGTAACTACATATTTTTCATGAATGATAGTATTTATTTTATTCCTAAGATATTTTACTATTATTATATTCTTTTGAGAACGAGCATTAGATTCTTAGGTATATCGAACAATATGTGTATAGAAATTACAATAATCTCCCACATATCTCATAAGATAGTAAAGAGAACTCACAAACGTATTTATAAACTATAATGACGGGTTTGAAGAAAACAAAAAGGCAGATAGGATAATTCATTCTCAAAATAATATATAAGCATTCAAAGCTCCAAGAAAACAATAAATGAAAGTGTAAATGAAAAATTGAAATACATTAGAGAACACACATGCCAACAAAGGTCATAAGGGAATAATTGTAACAGAAAAACCATTTCAGTTGGTTATATCAACCTAAAATTATATAAGATTCTGAAAATGCATGTACGTCGAATCGGAATGTTTTGCGCGCTCGTTTATATTCATATCTGAATTGTCTCAATGCTCGACAAATGTCAGGAGGACAGAAAAATGTTTCATGTTTCAGTGAAACTCAATAATCATAATATTCATTTGATCGACATTTGATCCTCTTTCTGTAGTACCCATAGCTAAGGAGCTGATTAATAAAATACCAGAGATACGATTAATTTATCGTATTCTTCTCAACATTTTATTTTTTTTTTCTAACTTCTTCTTATACATATGAAAACTCGTGTAATTATGGTACAACGCAATTTTAATTGAATCGGTTTAATTTGAGATCTCGCAAATAAAATTCGAACGATAATATCGCCGACATATTCCTAACTCATACATAACCTTATAAATTTTGCAGTCTCTAAGTTATATCTTTCGAAAATGATTGACTCTCGTGTGCACGGACAGAATATAATTTGACCGAGCGTGCAAAAATCCTCAACTCAGAATTGAATTATTCAAACATACCCGATTGAAATTTTTAAACTTTTTCCAGCACGAATAATTTCCCGGCCAGCTTGTACGATCACGTTATTTGCGGTATTGCACATAATATAAAATATAATGGTAAGTTCCTGGTTCTTAGTTTTCTTATTGATGCCATCAACTGCGCCGCTGCATGAAAGTACCCCACATGCCCCACAAGTAGTATTAATAAGACTGGGGTGATTTCATCAAGCCTATTGGTCGTAAATGTCTTCGAAATACATCACCCTTATCAAAGCCAGTGTGATGAACGATTCGGCGAATAATGTGGACGGTCTGGATCTCTTTGTTATACCGTCAAGAAACCGACCCTAGACGGAGCGCTTACGCCGCTGGCTCGAACCATTAAACTCCCTCTAAACTTGCCGCTAATTGAGGTCTTAAGTGTTGGAATAACAAACATCTGGACGCGATCGGGAATCGTAGGGCGACCGACAAGTGTAAATTTATCATCTGTTAATTTATTGGTAACTACTTTTCGCCGCATATTGTGCAACAGGTGCATGCATCATAGCACGTCTCTAAAATATGAATGGAAGTGAAAAAACATCATTTCAAGAAAAAAATCATAATTTTGCGGCCCTAGTTGGTTGGCGCCCGTGGCAAATGCCTCCCTCACCACGCCCTAGATCCGGCTCTGTTCTGGGATATTCTCATCAAGAAATTCTGTATGAATCTTCAAACTGTCATTTTTCAATAGAGTGCTTTAGTTCGTGCCTATACATTCTGTTTCCAGAAATATTTGAAAAATTCAATTTTGATGAAGTATTTGTACGGAATCATTGGGTGGATTTTTTTCATTCATGAATTACGCCATCGTAATCAACTTCTAAAAGAAACTCCTTGGAATCTCGACATTTGTGAAGTAGAATTGAGAATTTCAGAGAAGGTCGAATTGGTTCATTTCAAAATATAATCTAGGGGTTTCATACAAAATTTCATGAAAATCACCAGATATTTCCAATAAGTGAATATGTCAAATAATTACCGCTTTTTTAGTGAATCTGAGCATGCCTGCTCAACCCCGTCAGTACATTTTTACAATTTTTTGCTAAACACAAAGTTATATTATGTGAATTTTGATATATACATCAGCAGCCAAAATTTTATTTTCATAAGAATCCGCAGTTCGAAATGCCAACCTATGTTACACCAGATATTTTGTCAACCTCTCAAAGAGTATTTACAGGGTAGGCCAAATTGGATATTTTGAAGAGGAACTCATATTTCTTTACTAGACAGATAAAAACTGATTTCGATGTCCGAGGGCCCATTTTCATGAAAAAATCATTGGCGAAAACCGCATTCCAAAGTTATCACCGTTACATAGTTACCAGCTATTTTTCGAGACCTTCAATTTTAGAAATATTGCAGTAACTTTTTTTTCTGTTGGAAATTTTCTATTTCTGTGAAAACATTCTCGTAGCAACTTCTAAATGTAGATTTCAATGACATTAATTAAATTTTCTGCAGACTGATATTTTATGAGATATCACTCTGAAAATATTTTCTCAAATAGGACACTCCGTATATTTCTACATATTTCGATAGAGCTTGAAATTCAAAAATACAGCATACTTAATTTTTGTTGATGGTTAACGTCCATATTTATAAATGCAGTAAAGTTCCTCAGGAATTTGGAGAGTAATTTATTAGAATCTATTAGTGCATTGCCAACGTTTCGAACCTTTTGCAGTTCTTTTTCAAGTCTCGTATTTAATTTGATCAAGAATACTTCTTCAAAGTCAAATCGGAGTAATTCGACTGTCTGTCACAGAGAGAAAATTAATGTTTCATTTTACCAGCCACATTCTGAATCAAATTGAATACGAGCCTTGAAAAATAATCACGAAAGGTTCGAAACATTGGCAATGTACTAATAGATAAATTACTGTCCGAATTCCTGAGAAACTTTATTGCAGCATATTTTTCTATAGTTATGTTCGAGATATAGAATTTTTTAAATTTAATCTCTTGGATATGTGGTCTTAGGACTGTGTGGAGGTGCAAAAGAATAATGCGAACATTGATTTTTGGATGTTAAAGTTTGAGTCGAACAGTTAACGTTTCGAAGAAAACCAGTGTCTTTTAAAAATCCATAAAAACTGGAAATTCATTCGAAAATAACCACAAATAAATCATTTCATCAAATGAAGTTTCCTAAGACTAAGAGTCGGCATTTTTCCAAAATCCCTGAGATTCTATTGAATATTTCGGAACACAATAGCAAGAAAACTGAGAAGAGCCGATCGCAAGAGAAAGAAATGGATGACTAGGGGATTAGTTGTATCTATAAACCATAAAAACGATTTACATCGCAGATACAGAGATGACCCTCAAAATATTTCAAAGAAGAGTTCCTACATAAATTACAGAGCCTATACCAATAAACTGATAAAGATGGCGAAACGGATGTACTACCAAACCGAAATTGAAAATGGTCGAAATAGGTCGAAACAACTTTGGAAAGTTGTAAACGAAATTAATGCTCCTGAGAAAGATACTTCAATAAAAGAAATTCAAGGTGAAGGCGGAGAAAAAACCAATGACGACAGAAAAAAAGGAAACATATTCAATAATTTCTTCGTAAATATAGGGAGGAGTTACGCGGAAAAAAAAATCAAGCCTTCTACTGCAGATCCTAAACAGAGTACCAACGAGGAATCATTTTTTCTGAGCCCTGTCGAAGAGGGGGAACTTGCAACTTTACTTAGCTCTCTCAAATCTGGAAAATCCCCTGGATTGGACGGTATCAGAGCCGAGCATCTTAAGGAGACGTCAAGTGAGATTATTCCTCTATTAACTGACCTGATGAATAAAATATTTAAAACTTGTCAATGCCCGCGAGCATTCAAGAAGTCAATAGTCACTCCTACATTAAAAAAAGGTGATCCTGAAATAGTTAATAATTATAGACCCATCTCGCTTTTGACTAGTTTCGCTAAAATCTTTGAGAAACTGCTTAAGTCTAGACTAATGACATTTGTTGATAAGTACAGCTTAATATCTGATAGGCAGTATGGATTCAGGCAGGGTTTGTCATCATGTGACGCAATAGCTGCACTTACAGGGGAAATATACGAACTTATAGATAACAAGAGACCGGCAGTGTGTGTTTTCCTGGATCTAGCCAAAGCTTTCGATACTATTGACCATTGCCGTTTGCTGGAGGTCCTAAGTTGTTCGGGTATAAGAGGTAATCCACTGAAGCTATTCGGAAGCTATCTTTATGAGCGAAAGCAGGTAGTGAGGGTTAACGGAGTCCTGAGCTCGGAGGAGGAGATTAATTGTGGTATTCCACAGGGCACAGTATTGGGTCCCCTATTATTTTCCCTATACATAAACAGTCTACTTGACCTGGAATGCGACGCATCTATCTTTAGCTTTGCTGACGATACGGCCGTACTTTTCACAGCGGAGGATTGGGATAGCCTGAAAGCAAAAGTGGAGGATCAGATTGTTGTGCTTAAAGACTGGTTTGATCACAAATCGTTGACAATCAACTTTGACAAAACGCATTTTTTACCATTTGCAAGTTACGGAAATCAACTGCCCAATTATAAAGAAATAAATTTTAACAGTCATGGAAAAGGAATGAAGATCACCAGAGTAAGCCACATCAAGTATCTGGGTGTTACGATAGATCCCCATTTGAGATGGGATATACATATCAACAAAGTTTCGGAAACACTCAGATACATGTTATATAAATTCAAATATTTAAGATCGATCCTTGATATAACTCACCTCAGGATGATATACTGTGCCTTGGTACAGTCTCGACTACAATATGCCATTCTCAGCTGGGGTGGATTGCTTGATACTCACCTAAAAAAAATGGAAATATTACAAAGGAAAATTCTCAGAATCATGTACTTTAAAAAGAGGGATTATCCATCCGATTGTATTCATGGAGATTCACAGCTACTCGATATTAGGCAACTATATATGTATCACATCATATTGTTCATATATAGAAATAAAAGTACACTACGGAGGTTAGACCACGGTTATTATACCAGAAACAGAGCTAAAGGTAACGTACAGGTCACCATTGCGAAGAAAAATATTGGCCAACACACATATAGATATCTCAGTACCAAAGTGTTCAACTCCTTACCTGAGATGTACAAGAAGTATATATATGAGATAAATAATATCGGCCTATTGAAGAAAATATTCAAAGGATATATACTTAGCCTGAGTAGAAATACTGTACACGATATAATGGTGACCGGTGAAACGAATAGCCACAGCACAGAATGATCTTGGGATGTTTCTTGTCGGGGTTTATGGTCGATATTTGTTGTCACAGTTTGTTTTGTCTGATATTGGGGCACAGTGACGTGCACACGACTGCAACAAATGAAGGTACATCAGCAGAAGATCAATACCCACGCACAACTTCGGTTTTAGTGGGGAACTCATGTTTGTTTATTGTTAATTGTATCTTTTGGAATTGTGCTATTTGAAAATTTGAAGTTTGAATAAACATATATATATATATATTTCAGAGACATTTTTATCTACGAATATTCAAGATATACCAGCAGAGAAAATTCCCAGAATATTCTAGTAATATTTGTTGTTGTATGATAACCTCTTCTGATTCTCCACACCCAACGTAACAACACCCAACGCCCAACATCACAATTAAAAAATTCCCTGAGGAACGCCCAATTCTCCGCAAAGTCGCTGTCACTTACAAGCGGCAATAATACCAACATCCAAACCAAAATCTCCTCCCCATCCATTGATAGACAAGTCAACTGTCATAACCGCTTCTACTTTTTTCCCGGTCGCAATCAGAATTTTAACAGATTCCATCTAAACTTCCGGACTTCCAGACGAGATCGCATGCGAATTATGGAAGTTTTGAATCCAGCGTTCTTCCAGAAAGCGGTACGGTATTCGGGTTACGAGGGAATTGTTTGGGAGTTTTCGAATTGGCCTTATATTACGTTGAAATATTCGAAAACCGTTCGGCTATACCGGCTCAGACTCGGAAAACTTCCCGGATCGAGGCTTTAAGTTGCCCCGAGTCGTCCATTTTGTGTGCTGATTAATTCCGATTGAAAATATTGCCCTGTTGGGGAAGGTGAGAAGAGATTTGATGGCGGAACTTTCGGGTGGGAGCTTGTTGGGAATGAAATCAGGGAAATAAAACACGTGACTACACTCTCGTCCACAATCCTACTCGAAATTCAACTGATGCACGAATTCTGTGAATTAATTCTTTCGAGCATGACCTAGGTAACAGGAACATAAGGTGTTTTTGAAATAAATAACAAAGACCTATTTTTTCAAACCTTCACACAATAATGGAAAGTGGCAGTTGCTCAATAAGGCCACTCTGCCGCACGCCCATCCTAAAAAAATATAGTCGTGCGCCGTGCGACACGATTAATACTTATTCCACTAACAAACATCAGTGAGTCCAACCTATTCGTTTAAGACCATTTTCGGCTCAATCATCGAAAATTACAGACATTTGGACAAAACGATAGCACGCTGTTCCCCTAGAACATGCGCGCAAAAACAGAAATATCAATTCATTCTAACGATCTTTCAATCCATAAAGATAAGTGCTACTCCCTCTGGTGGCTATTTGACTAACCCGAGGTAGCCAGATTATCATCGGAAAGTTAGAAGATATGTCAAAAAAATGAGAAAGTTTATACATTTTTCTTGGAGTTCGTGTGATTTTACAAGTGTTTTTACTGAAAAAAACAAACTCAAATGTCCCTTTATATAGATTTCCACAGCCCGGGGAAAAATTTCCAGTCAGGGTAAAGGAACTTCCACCTTTAAGGAGTCAGGTCTGAAAGTGTTGAAGAATCGGTAAAACTTAAAATTGGTAAACCAACAAACAAGATTTATCATCATTTTTATAGAGGTAAGTACGAATTGCTCATTGATTCATGGATATTCGTTCGTAGATTTAATTAACAACCGCGTAAAAATCTCGAAGAGCACTGAAATAAAGTCAGTAGCTTTTGCGCGCATTTGTTGCCAAAGCGGTCAATACGATCCTATCTTTATTTCTGAAAATATTGGTGAAATGAAATTCTAAATGGGCATATTTACGGAATCATAACGCGAATTTTATCTATACTAAAATTCAACCTTCCTTGTTGAGACCTAAACCTACTCTACATATATCGAGTTCTTGAGTTATTTCTTTCGGAAGTTATCGTGTCTACGGCCGGTCGTTAGATATACCTATTCAAGATTTTATCTTCTCAATATTTCCAAAAATATAGATAATACTGGATTGAAATCCACTTCTCGATTGAAAAATTACAGCTTGAAGGTTTTCACTCAATTTCGAATATTTAGGAAAAATTTTGAATTCTTTTTATTATTGTTCTAATGACATCATCACAAATCAGATATATTTCTTCCGAATATCTTTTCAACACACAAAAATCTTTTTGTGAATATGTAGTTATCATATTGTCGATCCAAAACATATTCCGTCTATTTCTGAAAGTGATGCACCTTGCAAATCACCACTGGTAGTTATTATGTTCACGAACAGTACCCATTGGCAGAATCAAACTTGTCATAGAATTCTTATCTCACCAAAAACTCTTGTTGATCTTCTCAGAACAACGAGTATGTTCTCGAATTCCTTTTGAAATTGCACAAATTGACGAATGCTACAGCATTTCATTCCAATCTGTACCCACATACTCTACGGATTCATGAAATTCACTAGGGAATTTTATCCTTCGTAATAACAAGATACTTCAATGGGAACAAGATGTTCGAGATAAGTCACACTAATTCAATTAATTAAACTCCTTATTGACTCCAAAAGGAAAATCCACGAAGAGATTAAAACTACTGGTCCCATGAATTCTCGGAATCAAACTTCGTTATCTTGGAAAACATTTCATCCTTTCTTTTTTATTTGGCTTTCAAAAAGCTTAGTTGGAATGAGTTCTGGAAGCTGAGTAAATTCAACGAAGAAAGATGAACATTTTGTGTTTATTTTCAGGGAAACAACCGACATCATTTTCGGAAAAAAAACTGTATAAATATTGAATTCGAAGTTTGGCAGTTGCTTTTAATCAGTCTTCAATCCATTTAGATTTTCGAGGTAGGTAATGTTAATATAAATATATACAAGCTGTTTTGCTTGTCCAATAGTTTTAATCGTGTGTTATACTCGAAACTCACTGATATATAAAGGGTTTTCCAATAAGAGGTGTTATTTTGAATAGCCCGCTATTTCGGTAGATGTCACTTTTGAAGCTGTCATTTTTTGACATTTGACAAGAAGAGATTACGCCATTAATAAAAATGGAATGATAAACGCTTCGACAACGCATTAAAATTATTAAAATTCACTATAAAAATGGTGAAATGTTGGCAGAGACGGTTCGTAAAATTCGAACATTTTTGGGTCGTCGTGAAGCAACTTGTCAGACCGCAATAAAGAAATTGGTGGAAAAATTCGAGCTGTTGGGACAAGTAAGTGATGTGTGGAATGAAACCCGTACACGTCGCTCAAGAACAGCCGAGAATATTGCTGCTGTAGCCGAAAGTGTTCAAGAAAACCCAGGTTTGTCCATTCCTCGAGGTTCTTTAAAGTAAGGCATTCCACAAACGTCATTACACCGTATTTTGCATAAAGATTTGGGTCTTAAAGCTTATAAAGTTCAGTTAACACAAGATCTCAAGCCGGCCGATCATCAACAACGTCGTGTCTTTGCTGATTGGGTCGTTGAAATGAGTGGAAATGATCCGGAATTCCATCGAAAAATCATCTTGAGTGATGAGGCCCATTTCCACCTCGGTGGCTTCGTCGACAAGCAAAATTGTCGCATCTGGGGCTCGAAAATCCCGAGAGTTATTGTTGAAAAGCCTCTGTATCCTCAACGTGTGACTGTTTGGTGCGGTTTATGGTCCGACGGAGTCATTGGACCTTTTTCTTTCGAAAAATGAGGCTGGAGCAACAGTTACGGTTAATGGATTGCGCTATCGAGAGAAGATTAATGATTTCTTATGGCTGGAATTAGATGGTATTGATCTGGATAACGTTTACTTTCGACAAGACGGCGCTACGTGCCACACAAGCAACGAAAACCTTGATCTTTTGCGGGAAAAGTTTCCGGACCGTGTTATCTCTCGAAGAGGTGATCACAATTGGCCACCGAGATCTTGTGATTCAACACCTTGCGACTTCTTCCTTTGAGGCCACGTGAAAGAGAAGGTCTACGCCAATAGCCCAGCGTCGATTCAAGACCTCAAAAATGGCATTCATGAGGCTATCGAGGACATAGGGCAGCCACTTTGCGATTTGGTTATGGAAAATTCCATTAAAAGGATATGGTCCTGTCAGCGTGGTCGTGGTGGTCATTTGCCTGATGTTATTTTCCACTATTAACGGCATAGCTTCTTCTTTATAATGAAATAAACATTCGATCATTTATATTGAAAAGTGGCATTTTTCTTTGAATATCAAAATAATACTCCTTATTGGAAAACCCTTTAGGTAAAAAGGAAACAATAAATATTTATTTCATCTTTAAGGTGAAATATCGGAAGATATGTCATTTTCGATTTGATCATTCGTACGGTTGAAAGGCAATTTGACATCTTACAAGATTACCCTTCAGCAGATGTTCTTCCAGTGAAATGAATTTATGTCCAGTTGGGATTTTTAATGAATAAATATCAAGATTTTATCGTTTATACCCACCTCTTCGAAATCTAATAACAATTAACTGAACTGGAAAGCTGATATATTTCTCGTTTCGGATATGTCTTGGAAATCGAAACAAAGATGCGACGAATTTCATCGATTTTGGACTCTGACATTTGACACACAGCTATGAGGATTGGAGTGAAATAACATCATGAAAATCATTCCGTCTGAAAGAACCAACCAGTACACTTAGTTACAGAAAGAAGAAGTGTTGGACCCGGTTAGTATAAAATTATAATACATAAAATTATAATACATTATAATACATTTACGAAAAATTCTATTAACATTTATGCAGACATATCAAAAATGTTAGTTGAATATACTCTTGCGCATAGGTTCATTCTTTGTACCTGCATGAACAAAACTAATAACATATAACATAATCACAAGGACGAATATCCGTCGATAAATCAACAAATATTCCCCCTTGATCAGAGCTCATCATCCAATCAACCAAAACACCTACACCGAAGAAGAGGATCCAAGTAGAATGACAAAAAAAGGACGAATATCCGTCGATAAATCAACAAATATTCCCCCTTGATCAGAGCTAATCAAATAAACTAATAACCTTAACTCCACTGACTTCCAATTCTCAGTACAGCTGAGTGTAGCTGAGTGTAGTCACAGATAACAGAATGAGTGAAGTTTTTGTAGTTCGATTTGTTCAATGATTCTCACGAAATATAAATATATTGGCGAATGAAGATAAGCGCTACTCCCTCTGGTGGCTATCCGAGTAACCCGAGATGCAGACATTATCATTGACAAGTTAAAAGAAATGTTAGGAAAATGAGAAAGTTTATGCATTTTTCTTGGCGTTTGTGTGATTTAACAAGTGCTTCTTCTGAGGAAAAGCAAACTCAAATGTCCCTTCACATAGATTTCTACAGCCCGGTAAAAAATTTGGAGTTAGGGTGAAAGAAACTTCCTTTAACAAGTCGTTGCAGAATCGATAAAAATCAACAAACAAGATGTATGAGAGTCTGTTACCTGCATTTTAACGATGATGATCAATTTTATAAAAGTAAGCACGAATTGCTCATGAAATATTAGATGACATTCATGAAGACAATTTTTTTCCAGGCCCATAATCCAAGCAGAGAAATTTACTCAAGAAGAATGCTATGCTTTCCAGAAATCTACCTGTTGAACTGATTATTAAGGAACAACGTAAATGTTCTAGTGATAGAACTGACTATTGAAAAAAAAGAGTCTCAACAAGGAAATATCTGGTGATGAATACACTTCGCTCAAAGTGCTTCTGCCGATGAAAGCAAAGTTGTACAATGTTTATTTATTACAGCTTTTTTATGACCAATCATATGAGTGTTGGAAAATTTATTTGTCAATCCATAATGAATAAGGCTTACGGTACAAGTAGCATTAGTTTCAGTGAATGTATTCATTTTATTCACAATATATTGAGTATTTAGTCATTCCCTATAAAAATAGAAAAGTTACGTATTTGTTTATTATTTCAAAGAGTATGTTTCACAATACTATCTGTTTTTCAACTTTCAAGACAGCCTAAGGAATCCACCAAGTTTAATCTTGCCATTTGGATCTGAAAATAAATGATATTGAAATACTGTCTGACCTTGGATATATCCTCGTAATTTTAGAGTTGCTACACTCAATAAGATTGAAGGATGATACATACCTACTTTTTAAGAATGGAATATGTACTCCCAGTAATATTCTCGTCAACTATAAAAGTCTAAAAAGTCTTTGAATAAATCGTGAAATCAAAATTTATCAAACCAAACACTAACAAACAGTACAAAATCAACTATCAAAACAAAATCTATTCTGTATGTAAGGTTCTAAAACTGGCCACCGTGGCGCTGCAATCTTAAATTCAGACGCCAATAGAAGATGATTTCACGCAAATCCGAGATGACATTATTCTATGCTTCTTTTGTTTTCGCTATCATTTCGAGATGATGTTGATTTGTCGTGAAGATTTTCTGAAGTCGTCACGGAAATTTTTTTATTTCATAACCTACACATGTTCAAGGGGATATAAACTCGATGAAGGGCGTGATCATTTCAAAAAGTTGAGGTAGGCTTCTTGAAAAAGATTCGCAGTCCAACGAGCAATATGGGGACGTGTTTTGTCTTGCTCTTCACGTGGCGTCCATCATTTCTATGGCCATTGGAAACTTCTGCGAAGATGCCAGCACACTGACTGTTGAAATTGAACTTGTCTAAGTTAGTAAGTTTAGGTCAACAAACCATACAAATGTGGTTGAGAATGAATATTTATTGAGCAGAGCTATAATATTTGAATAAGTTTTTATAATTTTGTATCAGATGACTTGAGTAGGAATTTGTTTTTAGATCACCATATAAAATCGTGCTATAGATCGTTCCTGGAGGATAATTTCGATGTTAATTTAGTGTCTTCGTAGATCAAAATGAACCAATATCTAAGTTTATTTGAATTTCTGGAAAATCGGCGTCCCAATGAATAATTCAGGAACCCTTTCTTATGTGAAGAAGAGCTGAATACGGACCATATACTAATTATGTGGTAAATCTAGAATCAATCCGAATTATATGCCGTATGTTCTTCCTGTTTACATACGAGAAAACTAATAAATGAAAAGTCAGCTTTTCTGATTCAGTTCTGTTATATAGTATTTCGAAGAAAAGGGAAACAGATAGACATAAAGATGGAATCGTTGCCTCGGAACTCAATCCTGCCGTCTGGCAACTTATTTCACCGAACTCTGTTGAATGAGAGAATTCGAACACTTATCTGAGTGGGATATGAGCCTGACATATAAGCTTTACAATTTCTGTCTCAAGTGCGTCAACAATGTCCAGAAAATTCCTGAAATTGACCTAGTTTAAATCTAAACCAGATCCTCCACCATCTTGCACCACTCAAAAACTAGTCTTATCGAATCTTTCTGCGACTGCTACACTACCAACTCAATGAATCAACTGAAAATCAAATATTGATTTCATTTGTCGCTCACAATTGTATCGATCTGCAGATTAATCGATTGCCATGACTTTTCTAAATTACAAGAAAAAATCCTTCCGTGCTGCCTAATCAATGCAATGCCCCCAGAGGAATAAGACACAATCTCGTATTTTCTGGTTCGTAAACCTCGGCCACCAGTCAGCTCCAAATAAAATGTCTCTTAATCCCACGACTAGCCCTAAATTCGAGCATCTTGAATCCGAGTGCCCTGCATCTCCTGAAAAGTTTTTTGACGACTGCAGAACAGAATTATTGCCTCGAACCTCGATTTATGCCATCCCACGACTTATTTCACGGAACCCTGTTAAATAAGAGAAACTCCATTCAAAAAAAAGAAAAAATCAAGGAGAAAGTTCGACTCACACGAACGGAAAATGTACCTGACATCTAAGCTTTACAATGTCTGTCTCTAGTGCTTCAAATATTTTCAGAATATTCCCAAGATTGATCTATTAAGTGAAATCGAAACCATATCCTCCACCATATTGCATCCTTGATTGATTGAAAATCAATGATAAATTTTATTCTTTGGCTCACAATTATATTGAACTGCAGATTAGGCAATCGCCATGACTTTTCGAAATTACAATAAAAATCCAGCCGTGCTCCGTATTCAATGCAATGCCTCAGACGAATGAAACACGATTTCATGTTTTCCGGATCGTAAACCCCGACCGCCAGTCAGTTTCAATCGAATAATATGATACTGAATCCCGCGACTATCCTTAAATTCGAGCATCTGTTGAAAACCGTGAATCCGAGGGCCCTGCTTCTCCTGAAAAGTTTCTCGACGACTGCAAAGCAGAATCATTTCCTAGGACTTCAATTCCTGCCGTCTTGAAACTTATTTCAAGGAACTCTGTTGAATGAGAGAAACTCCATTTCGAAAATGAGGAAGAAAGTTCGACTTATCTGAGTGGAATATGACCCTGGCATCAAAGTTTCACAATGTCTATCTCCAGTGCTTCAAATATTTTCAGGAAATTCTTGGAATTGACCAATCAAATTGAATAATCAAAACCAGATCCTCCACCATCTTGCACTGTCCAAAAATCCGGCCTCATCAAATACTTACTGTGTCTGCTATAATACCAACTAGAAGAATCAATTGGAAATCAATAATTAGTTTTATTAGTTGGCTCGCAATTATATTGATCTGCAGATCAATCAATTGACATAATTCTTCGAATTCACAACAAAACTCCTGTCATGCTCCCTAATCAACGCAATGCCCCCAAACGAATAAGACACGCTACCGTGTTTTCCGGATCGTAAACCTCGGCCGCCAGTCAGTTTCAATCGAATAAAATGCCACTAAATCCCGCGACTACCCCTAAATTCGAGCATCTGTCGAAAACCGTGAATCCGAGGGCCCTTCATCTCCCTGAAAAGTTTCTCGACGACTCCAAAATGGAATCATTGCCTCGGACCTCGATTTCCGTCGTCTTGCAACTTATTTCACGGAACGAGCTGCCGCCAACGAAGTGGTTCCGGCTTCTTCTTGCGACCCTGAATCACCAGGACGACTGCAGCGCAAACTTAATTTCCAGTTCGGAAACTTCGGTGGTCTCCGGCTCAATTAGATATTTTGCCTGGAGTTCATTCATGCCGGTTGTAAACGTGAACGAACCCATTTTGTGAGTGGAACAGTGACTGGTCATTGTGGGACTTTTTAACCCAGTTTAGAAATGAGATTTTTGTGGTTTTTGAGGGGATCTTCTAATTTATGGACTCGCAGCCTTGTTATCCTACTGATCATCTTCCTGAATCAGTTGTTGTTGGGTTCAGGTTTCTTTGTTTTATCCCCACTAACTGGTATGAGCTGATTTGTTGATATATTCGATGAATCCGCAAATTTTTCATTGTAAAGACGTTGATTGCGTATTTTCAACTGTTGTAGGCCCCTCCGATCCGCACATACAAACCTTCCTTTGTATGATACGAAATGGCGAAGGATCCGGGCCGAGTCCAGAATTTTTTCAAAAATACTCTGATACTTCAGAACTGATATATTTAAAATTGACAGTTATTTCATCTTTTCATTTTTACCTAGAGAAGTCTAAATTCCATCGCGTCCTTCAGACTTGAAGGATATGCCTCGTGAAATTCACATCTTATTCAATTATTATCGTATTGAACAATATACGCAGTGTGTTCTGATGCATACATGTTTAAATTCTTTGTTACATGTATTTTCTTGTTTTCTCTCATCCTTATTCATGTCTTTCAAGTGCTGCTGCCAACGCAGAGGTTCCATTTTTGCGCGCATGTTCTAGAGGAAAGGCGTGCTATTGTTTTGTCTGAATGTCTATAATTTTCGAATTTTGAGCCAAAAATGGTCTCAAAAGGCAAGTTTGGAGTCACTGGTGATGAATCCGCTGTCAAAATCGATTTTTCCCGGCCTCCTCAATACCAAATATTCCTTGTCACAAAACCAAAACTGCCGTTAGATAAAGAAATCTTGAGCTTTACGTCGATTTGAAATTTCCGTATAACCATCCCTCATCTCTACATGCAGTCTGCGGTCAGATCCGAAGATTTCTTCAGAGATTCCATTCTCTATCTAACCTAACGATTTTACGTCCATCGCAAAAGCGATCGTAAAGTTAGAAAACATCTCGAACTCATCAGCCAAGTTACACCGCCAGTATCAGGAAATGTATAATAAAAAATGAATAAACTTTCTACGGGCTGTTTATCGTTCGTGCCATCAACTTCGATGGTTTCTACATTACGGACATAGAAATCTTAAAAATTTACAGTGACCTCGAGTTTTATGGCCTATAGCCGAATTTATGTCCGGACAGGGGTTGGAAAAAAGGGTACATGGGTGAATTATGTATCTCACTTTATGTGAAATTATGGGACGCTGACCTAGTTAGATAAAACCCGCAGGTCTCTTGATTGGACAGTGAAGAATTACGGGTTGAAGGGGACAAACTCCTATGGGGTTGGAAAAAAAGCTGAGCTGCGATTTTGGAAGATCTCATTTATGATTCTGGAGTGTATATTGTGAGATATGAAGGGGTTGAACTGAAACGAGTGTAAGCCAGATCAATCTGAATTTTAATTTATTTCGTTGGTTCCTGATGATGAATCTTGTGTCAACATCAAAACTGCCCGTCTGGCTGACGACACGATAACTGTCGAAGAAATGAGCAGTTTGAGATATTTAAAGAAGATCGCTGCAGTCATGCAAATTTTTGAGATTGTTTTCTTTATATCTCAGAAACTACTTTAACGATCGAACTGAATCTTGGTAATAAGTTGAAATATACCAAAGCGCAAATTCTCGCGGAATTTTTTTGGGATGATTCTGTGAGAACATTGAAATAAAAAAGTTTTTCTTGGAAATTTTTTCCGGAAACTGTTCATAAGATTCTTAGAAATTTTTGCGTGGATTTCAGACCCCTCATCTCACAACAGTGTATCAAATTCATGGTTAATATGAATACAACTTCCAGAGAATTCAGGAAAAAATGTGATATTTCTCGTTTTATTGTTTTTACCGGGATAGCACGAAAAATTCTGCTCCACTCATGATAGCACTTGGTATCATGTTGAAATGCTGATTTGCAACAAAGTTCAATAAACTTTCTCTAGTTTTCCCCGAAAAAACTTTTCGTTCGGAAACTTTTCATCAGAATGCAGAGCAATGCATTACGGATGTTGAACTCTTACATATCACAACACTGTTCCAAATGTTAATTTGGTCGCATTCTTATTTTTGGAAAAATTGGAAAAAAATAGGTAAAATTTCTTAGTTTCGTGGTTTTTTCTCGGTATCGTTATTTCGGCTATAAGTGAGAATCTAGTGATCCACTCATAATAAAACTTAGATGTAAATTGGAAAATGCTGATGCACAAATCTGTGCAAAATTTCGATATGATCGTTGGATTAAAAGAATTAAAAAAAGTTTCAAAAATTTTTCTCCGGAAAATATTTGTTTCAGAAATCCAATTTTGAATTGAATTTCAGCTTGATCCGTTTTCAGATTTAGAGAGATTTGAAAGAAATAAGTCAAATTTCAGGGCTTCATCCTCCGTGGAGTTGTTTTTTCCGGAATGACTAAAAAATACTGACATGACGTAGTTGAATGGATTGTTAAAAAAAAAATTTTGACAACTTTGCGCAAAATTTCGTGATTACCCTGTCATTCAAATTCGTTGAACTTCTACATGAACCTTCATGATTGTTATTCTTTAAAATATTGGGAAATTAAAATATTGAATCGATATATCTGAGGAATCATCACGTGGATCTTACCAATTCACGACTTGGCCCCTCGTATTTGATGTCCAAACGTGCTTTACAACTATCGAGTTTCTAACTTATTTATGCGGGAGTTTGTGTTCAGCATCGGCTGTAATAGTTTCGATTATAACCACTAAAAACACGAGGAAAAATGATTGAATAAAAAATACCATAACTCAAAAGTATCACGACAAATAGAGCCGCAAATGTCAGCGTTTCGATAGCTCCTCACCATCTTAGCCCCCTCCGGAACAGTATTAATTTCCTGCCACGATTTTCCACAGCCATATCCGCCGATATCTCTTCCGAAAAAAACAAGACTTCGGTCCAAACACGGCAAACAAATCATTATTTCCGCCGTACGTGTCCAATAAAGCATCGTAGTCACGACCTATATTCCACCGTCCTTCGCACTCAAAGAGTGCCTATTATTCACTCTGCAAGTTTTCCTATAGAGATAAATGTCCCAGTCGGAGTTGCTGGAGGCGTCCCTGAAGAGACGCAAGCTTGCGAGACTGCTGATAAGTGAAACGGCGACGTACGTCACATTCCTCCTCTTCGATTTCATTGTTGACCGGAAATTGTGGCTTTGATGTGAAACTGTGGTGGAAAAGTAAGGAAAAACACTGCAAATTTTACGAGAGGGTTCATTATTTTCCCAGCTTAATGTGCAAATTCTTCAGCGATATTTATCACAACTTCATCGTCGAGAGTACCACGAGTGAGAAATATGACAGTGGAGTAAAACATTCTTTAAGAATGTCTGCCAATATCGGCTAGTAAATATTGTTGTGTCCCGTATCCTGAACCCAGCATTTTATGATATATTGTCTTTTCTTGATTTTCCAACGTCGGAGTCTGAAGTCTTTGGTTCCCAGGAATATGCCCGAAATCCAATATTTTTTGGTTAAATCAATTGACACCGGCTTTAAGAGCAACAATAAAGCATAATTTTGCATGACAGAAAACACTCAGATAAAATTCAAGCTCTTAGCATTCCAGGAATCGGAGCTTTATGGGTGGCATACTTCGGTCCTCGAAGAATTCAGGCACCACATGTGACAGTTCATAGAATTTATCATCTTAGACCATTTAGGGAAATTTCCTTCACACATTTGTGCTCTCTCTACTTCACACCAGCCAATACGAGGTGTTTTTACGGATTTTAGAAGGGCGTCGCTCAATTCAAAAAACCAATCAAAATTTATATTCTCCCTCTACAATGTGAAGAAGGGAATTTTGTTAATTTGGGTTTGGTTAGTTTTTAGACACTCTTCATTTGACCGTTGTGTAGTAAACAACAATTCGCTTTCGAATTTACAAACAAGACTTTACGTTAATTTTTGTATTGTAAAAATCGTAACTTCTCATTTGAAAGTCGCTTAGACCTTGCTATCGAATAAGATATAGAAGGAAAATTATATTGTGCAAATCACTTGTATACCATTTCGGTCTTGTTATCTAATTCAGATATAAGAAAATACATTTTTGTTACGTGTTAAAAGTGCGTTTTTAATACACCATAACAACATCTTCGTGTCATAAGTGCAACTATATTGATCAACAGGTCAATAAGTTCTTCAATTATCTGCTTATTTTAAAAGCATCAACATTTCTGATAAAGATCAAAAAATATTCGTCGGTCGAGTCTTCATTTTGATAATGACAGAATTAATCAAGTGCGAATAATTAATCCATACGGGGTATTATTGAAACCCCAATACACCTGAATAAACCAATTCAGGTCAAAACAAATATAATAGCAGAATTCAAAGTTTTTCTGAAGAAAATTCTGGAATTCGAGCAGCCGTATCAAGCCACTTGCATTTCGCAATATTAATTCAGAAAACTGCGATATTGGCGAGCAGACTCCTTTACTGTTTAATTTAATTTTTATTTCAATTCCAACCTGGCTGAAAAAATTGAAGCTTTCCAGAATGGAATCATAGAACTAGAACAGGTGGATCATCGGCTCTTACCTTAGTCTAAGGCTCCTACCCTAAGTATTAGTTTCTCGACAATTGATGAGTTTTCCGGTTTGGTATTGACTTTTTTGCATATAACCTCCAATTTGTTTTCTCATAGACATGCTCATTACCTTTTATATTCACCCTTATTTCAAACTTTCAGTACAAAAAGTATTGGATTTCGATTGGAACCAGTAACGGATATCCACATGTTGACGATAATTGTACTACGCAAGCCAAAATTGATGGAAACCTCCGATCAACCGAATTTTTGGGAAATCTTCAGTTTTTTAAATTATGCTACTTAAATTTGCGTGCAAAACTGATCATCAGTTATACAACAGTATTTATTGAGATTTCAATGTTTCGAATGAATTCTTTCACGGAATCAGTTTTTTATGTTGTTAAAAACCAATGATTCATGAATAATATATGTTTTATTTAAGATATGAATGAGCTTCATGAAGAAATTTAATCTTAAATCCCGTTATTCGCAGGGTGGTCTCTATAAATAACAATTTTTATTCAAACCCCAAAAATATTTAATTTGAACTACTCACTATTATGAAATTGTAAAGAATATCGATGGAGCATTTGCACATTCTGTTTATAAAATAATATACGAATCCGTTTACAATTTCTCCTTATGTGAAGTTTTCCCACCCTGTACACAGGACTGTAGGAGTTATGGTTTGAGGTCTTTTGCTTATGGTAGCTTGGGTTTTATACGAACCAGTCTAAGGCACGTCCACAAATTGCTCGTCAAACTATAGACTTTCTTCGAAGAGCCGAAGTTAACTGTCTTGTGGCCACCTCGTTCACTGGATCTTAATCCCATTGAATATCTGTGTGATATTATGGAAAGGCGATTTTCAATTTGCGCCAACGTCCACAGACTAGTAGTTCTAGTTGCTTGGAACTAGTTGTAACAAGCGCAAGCAAAAGATGCACCAGAGTATATCCAACTACGGGTTGTCAAACATATTAGTGACATCTTTGCATGCATGTTAATAACATTTTCTGAAAATCTAATCGATTCATGAAACTTTCTTCCTGAATGTAACACTTCAAATGCCAGATTCAAGTAGATCTGGGCCCTCGACAAAAGGTTTGATCCTGAAATCAGCAAGAGCATATCCTATTAAAGAAATTAATTTATTTTTAATAGTTCTGATTCAGATTTTGCTAGTGAAAATCGAGAAAAAAGCGGTGGTTGAGTGTTTTGTAGGACATCGTCAACATAACATGCAGGTATGATTGGCAACCATAGACAATAGCCTCAACAGCAAATGCAATATCATGTCGCTGTCCATGGTGGAGTTTTACCCTTTTACAGCAATCGTTCATACCTGAACAGAAACGCAATTCGTCGCTGTATACGACATTATGCCATTCTCCTTTCCACTGCAAGTTTTCTATGCATTTCAAATATTGCAGACAGTAGTTCGCAGTTAAATTCAGCATTGTGGTCATTTAGTTGACTAAAAATCAAATTCGGAGAGTTTTATCTCTTTTGGATGCAACCTTTTTTTTGTCATCAAATATACATGGCAGTTAAACAATTTTACGAAGGCACCTAACCTAGGGAGCCTGTCCTAAAAAATTTCATTTCCACGGTTCCTAACGATATCCTGTTATCGTACGCCCCCCGCATGCCACGAAAGAAGTAGATCACTGTCCTCTTCAGATTCTTCTACCCACCGGTCCGAAAATAAGGATGAGAAACGAGCATTCCCTTTCGCCGAGACGCAAAGTCCGATAACGCAGAAACTGTTATGATGTTAGCGAGTTTTTTTGCAGCCCAGCCTTTTTTCGGCCATTTCGAACGGCCGGAGAAAAACTGTTTTTACTGCCTCTGCCGGAAAAACCGGAAGTACGAGTTTGTGGGTTTTAATCGGGGAGGCGAAACTGGAATGATATGCTCCTTCCGGTCCGAGTTTTTATTCGGATATGGATACCGGCCGGTTTTGATGTTCCTGAGATAGAATTGGAATGATATTTTGCTATTTCGGAACGGTATATTTGACAGGAAATACGGTTCGAACGGTGGAAATAAAAAGATACAACTCATCTAGTTTGCTGGTTTTTTTTCGCGAAACAGAACGTTATAATTTTGCCCAACTATCAATAATTTGTTTGTAGGTAAGTCGGTCTGATGATCGTTAATAACGGGTATATTACAGTAACCGGTTTCTTTGGACATCGCTTATTCGGTGTAGATGCCTAGGCTGATTGCTCGGATCTGGGTGAAATATTTGAGGGCTCATCGATAGATATTCGTTCTTGTGTCATGTTAGTCTAACTATCTATAAATTTTAAGTCTAAAATGATTTCAACTAGTTTGGTGGGACTTCCTGAAAAATAATCCTTGGTCAAATGTGATCATGTTTGTCCGGCGGTCCGTATTTGCTCTTTCTTTTGAAAGAAAGGACCAGGAGTCCGTAAATACGTCAAACAGTCTCGAATTTTAAATTTTGAGGTCATTTTTTCAAATCTGAAAAAGCATCAATGCAATCACATTTCAACTTTGTTTTAAGATGAAGAATACCTAACTGCACCTTCGTGAAGACTCTCGTTGGAATCGTGTGGTTGGAAACTCATGAGAAAGAAAAGTTTTAATATTTTGTTGGAGCAAATTTTCATTTTGAAACTTCACATAAGATTTCAATGAAATTTTTCACATAACGTGCTTTGTTTCACTTCCGGTTACCTCGTAAAGCTATTGATGAGGTTGAGCGTTCAATTTGCCTCAGGTAGTATTTCTTAAATTTTTCAGTTCGTTTTTATAAATCTGTAATTGTCGCACGAAATTTCACGCTCTCATTTTTCCACAAAATGCCAGGATCCGTATTATTGAATCAGGAACGTGATAAAGTAAGCGTGTCGACGCTATTGTCAAGGAATCGCGGTGCATTTATGATGGAACGATAGAGAACGTTCATACCATCGCGTTCAAGAATAGGAACCCAGATTTCAATGCAATCGGATCGGTTTTTCGGGAATTTTAACAAAATAAAATTATCATGTATGTATTATTGTAGTGTATTGTATTGTTGTTGATTCTTATATGTTCCGCTGTGGAACCCCTTCTGCGAGTTAGGAGATTAGGTGAATTCTGTGTAGGCCTTGTTACTTATTCCTTGCGCCATGTTTGGAATAGCACTGTTGATTGATGGTTGGACGGTCACCTGAAAATCGGAAAAAAAATTTCCTATTCAAGGGCTTGAACTCTAGTCCTCACAATCATGGGGCATGAGTTCTAACCTCTACAGAATCATTGCTTGGATTTTACTAATTTGCTCTACAAATAACCAGTCTTTACATGGATTGTAGCTTTCTCACTGTTGACCGATAGGCAAGCCATACACACAATAACTTCCTGAAAAATTGACCCGATATATCCGTTAAAGTTTCATCTCTATAGTGGTCTAGCATATAAAAATTCCCGAACAGCGAGTTTTGCGACCCTATTGGCGTCTGAATTTAAGATTGAAGCGCCACGGTGGCCAGTTTTAGCCCCCTAGATACAGACATAGATTTTATTTTGATAGTAGATTTTGTACTGTTTGTTAGTGTTTGGTTTGATAAATAATTTTTGATTTCAAGATTTATTCAAAGTCTTTTTAGACTTTTATAGTTGACGAGAGTATTACTGAGAGTACATATTCCATTCTTATAAAGTGGGTATATATCATTCTTCAATCTTATCGAGTGTAGCAAATCTAAAATTACGGGGATATCTCCAAGGTTAGACAGTATTTTAATATTATTTATTTTCCGATCCAAATGGCAAGATTGAGTTTGGTGGATTTCTAAGGCTGTCTTGAAAGTAGAAAAACAGATAGTATCGTAAAACTTACTTTTTGGAATAATAGACAAATACTCATAACTTTACTATTTTTATAACGAAGGACTAAATACTCAATAAATTTTGAATAAAATGAATACATTCACATAAAACTAATCCTACTTCGATTCATTGTGGATTGAAAAATGAATTTGTCATGAATTGGTCTCGAAAAAGCTGTAATAAATAAGCCTTGTACAACTTTGCTTTCATCGGCAGAAGCACTTTGAGCGAACAGTATTCATCCCCAGATATGTCCTTGTTGAGACTCTTTTTAAATTTCTCTGCTTGGATTAGGGGCCTGGAAAAAAATTTACTTCATGAATGTGATCTAATATTTCATGAGCAATTCGTGCTTACCTCTATAAAAATGATCATCATCGGTAAAAGGCAGGTAATAGACTCTCATGAATCTTGTTTGTTGGTTTTTATCGATTCTTCAACACTTTCAGGCCCGACTTGTTAAAGGAAGTTTCTTTCACCCTAACTCGAAATTTTTTACCGGGCTGTAGAAATCTATGGGAAGGGACATTTGACTTTGCTTTTCCTCAGTAGAAGCACTTGTTAAATCACACAAACACCAAGAAAAATGCATAAACTTTCTCATTTTCTCAACATTTCTTTTAACTTGTCAATGATTATGTCTGTACCTCGGGTTACTCGGATAGCCACCAGAGGGAGAAGCGCTTATCTTCAATTGCCAATTAACAATTTCCATCTCCTTCAAAATGTTTACCGTTGAAATTTCGAAGAATAAGAAAACTCCATTCTCGATTGAAGCTCCTCATTCAGAAACAATAAACCGAATTCAAGAAATCATAATCAAATTCCGACTTGACTAACTAACTAATTCTATCGAAGAACTTCCCAAACTTGCAGATTCAGTTCATTATGAACAAGAAAGAACAATCATGAAAAAACTCTCGCCCCAAACTTTTCAGATGAGATCGGAAGAAATCAAATTCGTAAGAAATAATCCACAAGTTCAATCAGAAACTTCTGCGGTACGCAGCTTCCTCTGTACCGGAAGTGAAATTAGCCGGAATCGAATTACCGGAAGAGTAGGGAGAGCTTCTCGGCCGTGTTTGCAAGTGGATTATAGGTGTTCCATTAAGGTGATTAAGGTATGGGTATAAGGACTTTCAGGCGGGCCCCACTGCACTTGGTTACGTGTCGAACCGCGAATTTGTCGGATTTATGGCCAGTCTCGAAGTATTGCTGGAGGTAAATAATTTGCAGAGCTTAAGTTGTTGAAACGACGATTTATAAACGTATTATGGACTCTAGGTTAGGTGCTGAGTGTATTTGTCAGTGGATTATATGAAACTTTCGAGCTAATCGTGGTGAAAACGGTTTATATAGATGAAGTCGAGAAAATAGATAGCGAAATTGATCATTTGAGAAGACCACCCTCGACTGATTTACTTATAACTAAAGGATTTTCCAATAAGAGGTGTTATTTTGAATAGCCCGCTATTTCGGTAGATATTACTTTTGAAGCTGTCATTTTTTGACATTCGACAAGTAGAAACTACGCCATTAATAAAAATTGAACGATACACGCTTCAACAACGCATTGAAATTATTAAAATTCACTATAAAAATGGTGAAAATTTGGCAGAGACGGTTGGTAAAACTAGAACATTTTTGGGTCGTCGTGAAGCAACTTGTCGGACCGCAATAAAGAAATTGGTGGAAAAATTCGAGCTGTTGAGACGAGTTAGTGATGTGAAGAATAAAACCCCTGCACGTCGCCCAAGAACAGCCGAGAATATTGCTGCTGTAGCCATAAGTAAGAAAACCCAAGTTTGTCCATTCCTTGAAAATGAGGCTGGAGCAACAGTTACGGTGAATGGATTGCGCTATCGAGAGATGATGAATGATTTTTTATGCCGGAATTGGGGGGTATTGATCTGGATAACGTTTACTTTCAACAAAACGGCGCTACGTACCACACAAGCAATGAAACCATTGATCTTTTGCGGAAAAACTTTCCGGACCGTGTTATCTCTCGAAGAGGTGATCACAATTGGCCAGCGAGATCTTGTGATTTAACACCTTGCGACTTCTTCCTTTGGGGCCACGTAAAAGTGAAGGTCTACGCCAATAGCCCAGCGTCGATTCAAGATCTCAAAGATGGAATTCCGAAGGCTATCGAGGACATAGGCAGCCACTCTGCAATTTGGTCATGGAAAATTTCATTAAAAGGATATGGTCCTGTGATCGTGGTCGTGGTGGTCATTTGCCTGATGTTATTTTCCACTATTAACGGCATAGCTTCTTCTTTATAATGAAATGAACAACCGATCATTTATATCGAAAAATGGCATTTTTGTTTGAATATCAAAATAACATCTCTTATTGGAAAACCCTTTATTTGAGTTTACTGTGGATAGAATATTGATAACAAAACAGTGTGTAACTACTCTCTAATCCGCTTACACTTTCTGCGTCTAACGCACGTTCCGTAAACCCAGTTTCTTTTGTCGAAGACATATCGTTACTAACTACAGTTACAAGTGTCATGTTGAACGAGTGAGAGGATGGTATACAGGACCAATATGGGAAAGGGTTGTTAAAGGCCATTAGGGTTGTGCTGGGCTTTGAAGGGTGAGTCGGGTAAATATTTGGAATAATGGGTTACTAATGGGGGTGAGATCATTGTATAGCAATCTGTCTTTTCTCTTGAACATATGTATACCTCAGGTAAAAGTTGAAGAGCTCGGGCAAAACTTACTTAAATACGCTTGAAGGTATAGAAATGATTAAAAGAAGAGATAGATTGCTAAACAATGATCCTACCTCCATATTAGTAACTCATTATTCCTAAGATTTACCTGACTCACCCTTGATAACCCAGATTGATTCGATATTGTCCAGCCTTACGCGTTTGATCTGTACGACGGCCCAAAGTTGACCCAAATTTCGAAAATTTCTCACCAAATCCGGAATATTTTCCAAACCGAATCAGTTACGCAAAATCTAATTACAGATTCGTAATCTACGTGTTCGAATCCATAATATATGATGTGCATATTGTCATAGCTTCAAAAATAAAATTTCGCACGGAATCGCCAATGTTTACCCCTCTGCGCTTTGATGAAAAATTTTTTAAGTCCCAAATAATTTTTTTTTTCGAAAATCGTCGACCTTGTTATCGTTTCCTATTAAATCGAGGTCGTAGATCACGAATATGTCATTAGAAATCGTCCAGTGACAACCGTTTAGAAATAATGGCGGAAATTGTGAAAAAATTACGAAATTTGGGTCAACTTTGAGACGTCGTGCCGACCAAAATAATGAAGCTGGGTGATGTCGAATTTTTTTACGTGCAGTTCGATCCTTTATCTATGCAATAAAACAGATCTCATCGTCCTACTTTCATCGAGTCGGTAATAATGATTTTTTGAAAAAAGGTCCAAAATTTTGGAACTTCATGGACCTCTCACGTCCAGTACGATTTTTTTTAAAAATATCTGACCTTATATTCTTGTTCTACGCCCTCGAATTAGTAAGTGTGCCAAATTTCACGGTGATAGGAGTCGGAAAATTATTTTTCGAAAATTGAGATTTTTTAAGGCTTTTTACCAAAAATCGAAAGTTCTTTGATCGACCTGAAATTTGAAACATATACTAATTCTAGGGCGTAGATAAAGAAAATCCAATCAGAATGTTAGTGGAGAGTCTGGATCGTTTTTTATGGCCAGAAGAAAATCGAAAAAATTGGACCTTTTTTAAAAAAATCATAATTTTTCAACTAGAGGACTTTTGTCTATAAAGTAAGTGGCTGCGTACTCACAAAGGACCCAGATATGACCAAAAAAATTCGATATTGTCCAGCCTTACGCGTTTGATCTGTACGACGGCCCAAAGTTGACCCAAATTTCGAAAATTTCTCACCAAATCCGGAATATTTTCCAAACCGAATCAGTTACGCAAAATCTAATTACAGATTCGTAATCTACGTGTTTGAATCCATAATATATGATGTGCATATTGTCATAGCTTCAAAAATAAAATTTCGCACGGAATCGCCAATGTTTACCCCTCTGCGCTTTGATGAAAAATTTTTTAAGTCCCAAATAATTTTTTTTTTTCGAAAATCGTCGACCTTGTTATCGTTTCCTATTAAATCGAGGTCGTAGATCACGAATATGTCATTAGAAATCGTCCAGTGACAACCGTTTAGAAATTATGAGCGATTGATTGCCTTTAAACAACCCTTTTCCCATTGGTCCTGTATACCACTCTCCCCACTCGTTCAGCATGTGAACTTGTACCTGCAGTTAGTAACGATATGTCTCTGGATCTGGATCCACGTAGAGTGCAATAACAGTTGAACCATTGAATTTTTAGTAACAATTTGAAGACTTTTTCGTAAAACAATGGAAAAATACCGAAAGTAAGGCTTAGATTTTTTTTAATTTCAAAAATATGAAAGATCTGATTACAAAAATTTAATTTACATAGTTCATCAATGTTTTTTGTTGTTTACGAGCATATTCTGGAAAGCAGCAAGTTCTCGTTCCTTCCGCTCAAATAACTGTAATTTTCCTTTTTCGAGTATAACAACTCAAGAACTTTTTCCGGGTGAGAGAAGCCTACGTTTCACAAAATACTAATAGGTTCGTTCCTACCGTTAAAATTATATCCGTTGAATTTTTCATGCAATAAAAATTTCAGAATAAGCCACTTAGAGCAACCAACAATATTTTCTCGGATCACTTAAGACTGATTGATTATGGTCAAAAGTTAATGTTAACGTTTAAAACTGACAGAGAGATATTTTATGCCCTCCTGAATGAGAAAAACTAAATGGTCCCAATTAATCGTTGACTTAGTCGTTGTTGAATTCTGGAGCTCCAATATTTTATTCCCTTCCTACTAACCTATTGAAGTATTCATTCGGTTTCATGTCCTCAAGCAGGGTTTACATTCTTTATGAGTTTGCATTCTTTCGACATTCGATACTTTTCATATTTAATGAGATGAATTCAGCTACTGAATTCACCCAGTTCTGTATAGGGGGAGGGAAGAAAATCGAAAATGTCATATAACGAGCAAGAAATTCATCGATTCGTAGAAGGGAAGGTGATGATAGGAAATAATGAATATTTTGTATGTATACTTTTAAGAGTATTTAAGTAAATTTTACCTGAGCTTTTCAATAGCTTTACGGATTTTTCTGAAATTAAATGACCGTTTGTTGAAACGTGATTAGCGACCGCCGATTTGTCAGGATGGTTGTTACGGATAAGGCTCATGTATTCCTTTATTCTCGTACACCGGACAAACAGCGAGGAACATCAACACGAGAATCAAGGAACACATGAGCCTTATCCGTAACAACCATCCTGACAAATCGGCGGTCGCAAATGACATTTTAACAAACGCTCATTTAATTTCAGCAAAATCCGTAATGATCATCAGTATTTTTTGAGTTGTTTTGGAAAGAACAACAATACAAAGGACATATTCATGAAATAAGACGTATTTTAACGCGCTTGTTCTAGGGAAAAGCGCGTTATGATTTCGTCATGATGTCTGTAATTTTCAAATTTTGATCCGAAAATGGTCTTGAACGATTGGTTTGTACTTCCTGAAGAAGAATCCGTGGTCAAATTCAATTATGTCCGTCCGTCAGTCCGTATGTGCTCTTACTTTCGGAGGAAACGACTTAGCAATTTGAAATTGTCAGATTAGGTTTGGAGTCCGAATATCTCGGTTAAGTTCCTTAATGGGTGGAATCGGTTGGATACTTGAGAAGTTAGGTTCATTTGAAATTTTGAGATTTATTCCTCGATATATCATGAAGTATTGACTCGATTAAATTGAATCTTCGTGGACAGTGTTGGAATATCAACTTGCAACTTACAGCGAAATTTCGTGTTGATCCAGTAGTTAGAAAATTGAAAAAAAAATTTATTCGAAAATGTTCAAGATTTTGGATGAACATTTTTTTTCTCTGAAAATATTGATTGGATTCAAATGGAATTTAGCAAAAACTTTGAAGTCAGTATTTAACAACAATGTTTCAAATTTCAATTTAATCTGATATTTGATTTCGGAGATATGAGGAAAAAATGTGTCAAATTTCGTTGTACTTTGGAAATTTAACGTTATTTCGGCAATATCTGAAGAAGTACAAACGCAATCAGATTGAAACTTGGATACTAGGTAGATATCACCGACACGCAACTAGATGCAAAATTTTGTGTTGATCTGATACTTGTAATTTGAACAAGCGCTTAAAAGCTCCTGACCTCACGTCAGTGCTTTTCTAGATTTTTTCTTAATATCTCCTTATTTGAATATGAGATTGAACTGAAACTCACAATTTTGGTTTCTGTCAAGTTTGATTTGAATTTGATGAATTGTTATCGACACGAAATCGAAAAATTTTATACGAAATATTTTTTTATTCATACACGAAATTAAAAGACCCCAACCAATTGATTATTCAATTTCATTACAAATGTGACGATCCTCTTAACCTCTGGGAAAATTTTACGTTCACCGGAATATCCCAGACAATAGGCAAAATCTGCTCTATAAAAACTGTCGAGAAAGGGGTAGCATTTGTTTCCGAATTCTATTCCGATATCAGGAAGCTCGATGAATAATTCACAAAGCAATCTCTACAGCCATAGACCTTATTCTACTTGACACCCCATTTTTCTCCGGCAAGATGACGCGCCTACAATACGATACCCCACAAAACACCCGTTTCGTGTCAGACCGCAGAATCTTAGGATTTACGGGTGGATCCTGCCTTATCCCGAGCAAATTATTTGAAGAGTCTGGGGTAAGATAACCAGCCAGTTTATATTTTCTTAAATATGATAAAATCCGGAAGACACCCGCAAAGCGCACATCGGGGATGTTTGTTTTCAATATCAACTTCCAAGAAGCTGAGTGGCTTTTCCTTGGATTCGATATCTTGCAGAGAGATCTGGAAGTCGACATCCCAACACGTCTAACGGAAATTAGAGTGGTTTTCCACGGCTTGTTCGATGGAAAAATGGTCAGGAAGTTATGAGGTCAGGTTCGTATTTGGGATGATAAATTGTGCTGGTTTCGATACTCTTTGAGAGGGATGATAAATGTTCGCACATTCGGCTTGAAGAATTTACATTTCAATATATATTTCGATCGCAGGCAGGGTTGCCAACTGTATGCCAAAAAAATACGTATAAATGAATTGAATACGAAAAAATCTAGAAGAGCACTGCCGTGAAGGCAGCAGCTTTTGTTCAATGTAGATGACCGCTTCGACAACGAAGTTGCTTTTCTAGATTTTTTTTCAATGAATTACTGGATTTCAATTTGATCTAATTTGTATTTTTGGAAATTTTGGAAAAATAGAATTTTGAATGGGTATACCTACGGAATCATTAGGCGGATTTTACCCGCAGATATGCCCATTCAAAATTTTATTTTCCTAAGATTTCCAAAAATACAGATCAGATCGAATTGAAATCCAGTACTCCATCGAAAAATTACAGTTTTTTTTTTCAAACTGTTCTAATGACACGATCATCACGAAATTCTGCGCAAAGTTGTCTTGCAGCATCTTCAAACTAGCTGCAAAGTTTTATCAGGATTGAACTAGTATTTTTGAGTTATACCGAAAAAAACAACCATATCGAGAAGAAAACCACGAAATTTGACATATCTCCGAAACTTATGATCGTATCGAACTGAAATTCATAACACATCTGTAAAATATGAAGTTGAAAGTCGGAGTGAAATTTTATTTGGATATGATGAACGGTTTCCGAAAAAAATTATTTTGGAAGAAAATTTAGAAATTTTTTTTTTTTTCAAATTTACTGACAGTATGATCCTGACGAAATTCGGCTCGAAGTTGCACGTCATTATACTCCACCTAATTGCCAAGTTCAAATCCAATTGCTCAGGTAGTTTCTGAAATGAAAAATAAAAAACTTCAAATGAAAAAATTTCAAGTGGCTATAACTCCGAAACTGTTCCACCGATTTGGCTCATTAACGAACATAACCGCGGCATTTTAAAGTGCGACCCACCCTTAAAGTTTCAAATCGCTAGCTCACTCCGTTCGACAGTTACCGACAGTCGTCGGCTGGCTGGCCGGACAGAATCGATTTTGACAACGGATTCGACATCAGTGAGTCTAATCTAGTCATTTGAGACCATTTTAGGCTCAATCATCGAACATTACAGACATTTGGACAAAACGATAGCACGCTGTTTCCCTAGAACATGCGCGCAAAAAAAGTATTCGGAAGAAAAGAAAGCATTTTTCAATTTTTCTGTTCTCATTGCCTAGAAGGCGTGATTTTTTGTGCTTTTTGCACATGATAACATTTTTTTGCTATCTTCATTATGTTTCGGAGATCGTTCGAAAATCAAAATTTCAATCAAATAAATGAACAATTCGTTTTTGATTGAATTTATTGACGGTCTATTTCTGTCCTTCCGTACCTTCAGATTCATCACTGAAAAAACTTTTTCAGTTATAGCTGAAGTGGCTGGAACTGAAATATTTTCTTACAATTGTAGCTGTACTTTTCCTTGAAAATTCTTTATCGTCATTAGTGAGATTATTTTGGATTCAAGTCATATGATCTCAGAATATAAATCGTCCAATAATATTCAATCTGTCTTGTTATTTGGTCTTTGTATTTACCAGTTCAAAATGATCAAATTCACCTCATTCTTCGAAGACAACTATTGAAAGCCGCTTATCTTCGATAAAATCCAACCATTTTTTCTATAAATCTAGGCTCATATCAATAAAAAGTGAAAAATAACCGAAAACAATATTCAATGTTTGACGTCTCAATTTTTGAAATCTCATTTTTGCGCCCATGTTTTAGGGGAACAGCGTGCTATCGTTTAGTCCAAATGTCTGTAATTTTCGAATTTGAGGCCGAAAATGGTCTCAAAAGGCTAGGTTGGAGTAACTGATGACGAATCCGGTGTCAAAATCGATTCTGTCCGGCCGTATACACGATTACGAGCGTTCGCCGAATCCTGTATCGAGTCGAAACTTTCAGGGGAGGTTGCATTTCAAAATGCGACGGTTAAGTTCGTTAACCAGGTTCATCTGTACCAACTTCCACCAATGAATATTCATGAATATGTTATTATCCAGTCTGATACTGATCCTCCCCATCAAACTAGTAAACCCAACATCGTAAAATCTCATATTTCAGCACTTCATGAAGTTGCCCCAACAATCCTTTTTGCAGGAAATCCAAATGTTCTCCTTATCGGAAATCTCGATGAACAAAGTTTTAAAACACATAAAATAGATCTTGTGAGCCAGCAAAATTACGAGTTTTACGTTTCGAAACTTGAAGGTACACCTTAGGATGAAGTCACCTTTTATTACCCTACATAAAATTTGCTGATTACCTTATTCACTTTTTGAACGTCATGAGCTTAATACTTGACGCAGAAAATTTATGGTCATCTTTCGGGCTGTGCACAGGGTGACACGCAAGTACCTTGAGTAGCTAAAAAACAAAATTCAAATATGGGCTAAGGCTATTGGTTTCTAAGCTACAGGGTAATTCATTTACTCTGACAGAAACTTTGGATGCCTATAACTCGTGAACCATTCGACGTATTCGCTTCAAATTTGGCGTGTTCTCATCCCAGGTCATCGACCTGGGACCCTGTTCTTGAATGTAATGGAATGGACGTTCTCTATCGTTCCATCAAAAATGCACCGGATTCCTTGGCAACAGCGTTGACACGCTCATTTTCTCCCTTCCCAGAATGTTTGGTGGTTTGAAACTGCCCTATCAGAATACTTTCTACAATGTTATCTCAAAAATTAACCAGCTACAAAATTCAATTGATGATGAATGTTGAATGAAATATTTCTGTGGTAAGTGTGTTCCAGGCATCCACAAAAAAGATAATAAGTTTTTCCTTGTTGGCTGCGAATTTAAACTGAATTTCAACTCTCAAAAGTAAAACAAGCGTTCAAATAAAAGAATTCCATATAAGGAACATCTCATTGGGTTATTCAGGGACGCTCGCAAAAATCATAAGGGTTCAATTATTTTCGATGAAAAAAATTTACAGTTGGTGTACCGTTCACGTGGACTACATTATCGAACAGAAACATATATGCAGAATCAGGTGATAGTCATGACAAATTGATATTTCATGTATTGAGTGTTCTCTTGGACCTGTTACTAAAAATCGAAAGTTCTTAGTCCTGAGTCCTTAGTCCTGTATTATTCTCGGATAGTTCATATGAATAGTTGATGGCTTGGGATGACAGTACCTGCCAAATTTGAAGAGAAGAGGTCGAATGGTTTACGTGTTAACGCTATCTAAAAGTGCTGTCAAAATAAATAGATCACCCGGTATATATATATTCCTTTGAGATGAGCAGTACATTTTTTTATATCAAACAATTTGTGTCATAACAGTATTAGCAGAGGAAATGTAAACGGGGTACCATACATTTTTACGTATGATACAAGAGCACAGATGAAAACCTCAGGAAAAACTCTGTCTTCCCGTATAAGTGTAATGAAATTGTTGTTTTTCATTGAAGGGCTTCTTTTTCATCGACAAAATTTCCTCCTTCCTATGCGATGCAGGTTGAAATCTTGGAATCACACCTGAAAACAAAAAAGGAGACGAAAAAAAAAATTATATGAACTAGTAAATGATTTAGTACTCATTATATTAATTCAAAGTTCACGATCCATCTCAAAAAAGAATCAGACACCGAATGAATTGCCTCGAAACCATCGTCAAATTTATATATTGGACCACTATTAACTAAATGTTCTATTGTTTCCTCTTCTTTTCCGCACTCGCACCTTGGACTTTCGACCGAATTCCATTTGAAGAGGAAACTATTACAGCGACCATGACCGGTTCTAAGTCGATTCAAAATGTACCAAATTTTCCTAGATAGATTGAAACCATGAACTTTTTTTGAAAGATGGCTGATCAAACCTTTGTTGAAAACATTACACGAATTCCATTCCGAATGCCAAACTTCTTTGTCACTTTTATTGGTGTAAAGAAAATCGTTAATCCATAAAGGTTTACGAGTTTTCAATCTAGCAATTTTAGAAAGCGGAATATAAGACATGATTGGGAATAAATTCGGAAAGGAATGATATTTATCCCAAGACTTTATCACCCGGTATTTTAAAAAAATAGCCATAGCCCATATTTAGTCGTTGTTTTCTGGCTTTCCAAGATATTATCTATTCACCACCAAACGGTGTATAGTCACTGCGAACCAGCCTGTATAACTTTAATAGTTCATGGTTTCTCTATTTCATTTAGATCTGAAAACGTTCAACTTTTTTATCAATTTCGAAATTTTTATTGATATTTTCATTTAAATGAATGCCTGAATATTGTCCATATACTGATTCTGTTTGGAAATCATGTCAATCGAAAATATATCGTCTAATACGATAACAGAGAATATTTTCAATTAATACAGGAAACTAAGAAAAAAGATCTCTTGTCAATTCTCCATATCAACAAAACAGAAGTCGTTATTAACCAGAATCCTATTTGATGAACGATTTCTTTGTAACTGAGCTATAAACGGCAAATATTCCTGAATCAATTCTATTCTAACTTCTATTCGAATAATATATACAAGTGATTGTCCTCAGCAAGGACAGCTTTCGAAGGAAAATGCCGTTGAAATCGGTTCAATATTTCGCAGAATGAAAAATTATTTACCCTACGTACGATTAAGTTTTCTAGTCCAATCACACAAGCACTTTCAAAAATTCAATAATTCTTTTAATTTTTTTTCAATAAATCGGAATGTATTATATCACATACTTTAATTGCTTGCGAATCTTGAATAATTCATTATTGAAAATGGTCAAATAGGGAGGCAAGTTCATATTGGGTGAAGCAAGGTAGATTGACTCCTTCATCACTTGCTATTGCACGATTATAAAGCCATTGCTGTCTATTGGCTAACTTGAGAGAAAGGTACACGGGAATAGAGAGAGAGAAGATATAACTTGGTATACGTTACGTAGGGCGAGAAGTTTCGAGCGTTTAAACAGCCAATATGTGGAGCCAAATTTAGAAGATCGTTATCTCGTTCAAGATAAAAAATTGACGGTTATTCATATTTTTCGGTTTTCTTACGGAAGTAATATTTGATTCCAATGATACGAAGATACATGCAAGAGACCTATTGTTATTTAAAAAAAACGCCATTGCAGATTGCAGGATTGAATCTTTTGCTGAAGGGAAGTCTTAGGAAAACATGGCAACAATGCGAATGATCAGCAAGCGAAGATTAATCACTATTGAGAAATCTCACTAAGTTGGTTAGTTATAGTTTCAACTATGTCAAAAGTTAACTCCTTCTATATGCAAGTTGAACTTACAATAGAATTCTCAGAATATTCTCTTTCGATTCACGATAACTTCTGTGATAGCTAAAACCCACTCGGCTGATACTTTTCTCGATTTAATCAATCCAGAACAGAGAAATGCGGAAGTTATGACTGTTTGCTCGTCAAACTCGTGAAAAGTTCATTTGCTACACGAACCGAAAAGATAAATAAACAGTTCTCGTTTTGCACAACCATCTCGAGCCACGAACACGATGTTCAAACAAGTTTCAGGAATTCCATCTCCTGTGGCGATGATCACTGGAGATTCCAATTAGACTGAAACTTGGTTTGTGCATAGTTGAGAATTGCAACGTCGTTTTCTATTCGCGTAAATTGAATTGATCAGGGTGGTGCGGTTATCTGAAATATGGAATTGGCTTGTTTATCATCCTCTTGCGCCCCAGAGGAGATTACAGGAAGAACTGGAACTATGCGGTGCAACTACTAATGAATAACATCAGGATGCGTTGTTTTTAAAATAATAATTGCTGCTCATTCGCTGTTAACAGGTTTCAGTCGCTTTGTTGAGATTCGGATTGGGGTTCAGGTCGTTTTCTTCCTTATGCTGCAGGGTTGAGAATCGCCAATTATTTTGAAGGAAACAGTAAAGAATTCAACTAAGTTGATGTTGTGAAAATATTTTCAAAATCGCTTGAAAATTCTTTCTGGTGCGTGGACGATTTTGCTTTCACGCGTTTCATAATTAATAGATGTCGCGCAAAGCTGAGAGATTAGAAAAGAAGGTCCAGCATACCAATACGTTAATGAATGTAACGGTACACTTAGACGTTGCCAACTTATTCAAGAATCTACCTGCTAAGCTGCTACGAACTATCAGAGAATCTGGAAATTTCTTTTCAAATTCTCCCTACACCCTTTGCTAGAAAGCTTTATACGGGCTGCTATACAGAATGAGTCTTCAAGTTGTACATTAATTTCAACCCTAGATTCCTCTCATCGAATAAAATACTTTTCTTACTAACCATTTTTTCAGATTTAGCCGCAGTAAAAAAAAGACCGTTGAAATTTCCGAATATCATGAATTTTAGAGTGAAGTTCTCGATGACAATGACTCGTATTGTGCAGTAACCAATATCATCTAACTTCAGCATGAAAAATGCAGGTAAAGTTTACCTTAAGTCATTTTAAGAACCTTAAATGATTTTCGAATACTTAATTATTTTTCATTATTTCTCCTCAAACGAACTGTTTCAGAGATATTCCACGTTGAATGTCATAAAATCTGATATACATAGTCCATGTCTATGGACCAGACTTTCCATAGAATTCTAGAGTTCAATAAATTTTGTTAGGTTAGTTAGGTGATTTCTCATAATTCGTTTATAAATTTGTTGAAAACAAGAATAATTATGGAATTTTCAATATGAGAATGGGCAAGATTGAAATTGTCTAGAATCTCATGATAAAAACAACTGAATATTACACGGACTTCAAGTGGTAGGTAAGTGTTTCAATGGTCAAGTGTAGTGAAATATTTTTCCACAATAATACCGCGAAAAAGTACCAAATCATAAGAATTAAGTGAGTAAATGAGTTTTCCCAATCACATTTCTTTGAATTTCGAGCAATGGATTGATTATTCTGCAATAAAAATCACCTATTTTATAAAGAACTAGTGTTGATGTTGATTATCTCGAATACGGAATACGAACAGATGAATTCACCATTTTCTGTTCATATCACGACCATCTCAATCATTTTTGAGAAAAAAATTTGAATGAAAAGCTCCCGTTTCTTTTACCCATGAGCAGGCACTGCTTCAGATAGAATTTAAGCACTATTGATATTGACTTAAGAGCTTTTGCTGAATTTCATAGAATCTGGAGAATACTCCCCAGAAAAAAAAATTCGTCCCAACTTAAAAATTTATAATATTTTTCCAATATACATATGATTACGCGTCGGATTCTGCAACTATTCACATGGTTTCAATCTGAATGTTACAGTATTTTTCGACCTATTAACCTCAAAATACAAAATTTTGCCCACAAGCGAAGCCGAAGCACATATTCAGTATCCAAACTCCAGGTGTTTTCCATCAAAAACAAAGTAGATACGATCGGACGATCAGACCGACAGAAAAAAATTTAACCACGAGTTTTTCATCAGTCAGTCAAACTTGATCGTGTGGTGCTATTTTCGGTTTCACGATATACAGGGTGTTCTACAAGCTCTATGACAAACTTTGACAGATGGTAGCTGTGCTTATTCTGAACATTTTTTTTTCTTATGAACACATATCCGATGCGTTTTTGTTAAGAAGATACGAGCATTTGAAAAATTATATTTTCATGTTCAAATCATAATTATAAATGGAAATTTTGATACTATAAAAATTGTTCAAAATGTCCACCTTCGGCTTGAATTCAAGCTTCACATCGACGAACTAAAGATGCCGTTACTCGGCGGATCAGATTTGGGTCGTTTCGTATTTGGTTTGCTGCATTCTATCAAGCAATTGTTGATGAGATTCGATTTCAACATGATAACCAAACTGCTTCATATGGGCCCATAAATAAAATCTAAGGGATTTAGATCAGGCGGACGAGGTGGCCATTGTATTGGTCCTCCTTGACCTATCCATTTATTCGGGAAATGTCCATTCAGCCAACTGACTACCTCTAAGTGTTGGTGTACCATCGTGCTGATACATCGTATTTCCTGCAATGTTCAGCTCTAAGTCATCAATGAAGTCAAAAAGGTTGTGCTCCAGAAAATGTTTATAAAAATCTGCATTTAAACGGTCATTTATAACATGTACTGGCATCAAATAATTGTTGAAAATCCCACCCCAAACGTTTACACTGAAATGTTCCTGAAATCGTCTTTGTCTAATGGCATATGGATTCTGCAGTGCCTATACATGTTCATTGTGGTTATTGTTGATACCGTCCTTCGTGAAACAAGCCTCGTCAGACCACATGACCAGCGAAATAAATCTATATTACCTTGGGTATGTTGTTGAAGTAACCATCTACAAAATTCTATCCTTCGTAACCCATCGTCAGCATCTAAAGCTTGTACATTTTGTCTATGAAATGGATGCAACATTTCTCCTTTCAAAACACGCCATACGAAATTTGGTGATAAATGTAGCTATACGTCGGACACTAATCGAAGGGTTGCCACGGACAGCATCTCATTTTCTACATTCACTTCAGTTGGCCGAATGGCTCTCTTTGGAGCAGGATTGCCTGTTTCCCGAAGTCTTCGGAATGATGCACTAAATACTGTGTGAGCAGGTTGGTGTCTATTAGGATATTTTCTTCGGTATTCTCGAGCTGCTCTTCTGGATTTATCATTAGAATACCCATATTCAAATACAATATCTGCATATTCCTGAGTCGTGAAAGAATGCATTGTTATTCAAAACGTACACCAAGTGTCAAATGAATAATTAAAATAACGTAAATTACCATATCAACCTATATTTTATGACGGTCTACTTGATGAAAACATGGAAATAAGTTTTTTCAAATGCTTGTAACTTCGGAACGAGAACGAATCAGACCTATGTTCATGGGGAAAAAAATGTTCAGAATAAGCACAGCTACCATCTGTCAAAGTTTGTCATAAAGCTTGTAGAACACCCTGTATATGGTCAAAATGATAATGTATCAGTTCCCTAGAACATTAAGGTTAAGACATGTGGCAGCCAGAAGAGATTTTTGGGGAAAAATATTAACTCGGTTAGCAACTTCAAATTGAATAAGTTGTGTGCATCAATTCATAACTCAGTGCTCATAACCGAATAAGGATACAACATATCAAGAACATCAAATATTCGCTCATAAACTCAATTTTGATATAGGGAGGGAACGTGAGAACGATATTCCTGTTCAAACAAGTTTCATCTGCCTAGTAGACGTCATTACCGCTTATTTCAATTAGAACCAAACTTGGATACTGATGTTTCCATTGGCAACATTACCTCTAGTTTTCCGTCAACGCAATTATTAATGAGCATATTGTAAAATAATATTTTCCCAAGTAACTAACTTCATTAGTTGCCTACGCCGAACTAAGTTTCTTCGATAAATTACAGACACCTCTAGTTACTGTATTCTCAGGAGGGCGTGTCTTTCCGAAGAAGCTCAAAGATTTATTTCGGTAAAGGAGATATCCCGTCAAGAATTGGGAAGCATTAGGATCGCGCTGCTGAAGTGTTTCGAAGACAGACGCATCGTCTGAATTTAATGACTGGATTGTAGACTCGATTTAATGCCAGAGATTATGCAACAATGTAGCGATTTCCGGTTGTTCTTGTACATTGTATATTGATGAGATTCCAGTGACTCCATTAAGATGGATTATTCGCATCTACCGAGAAGCGATACGCCCTCTGACGAAAGGAATTCGAACCCGTTCAGGCTAGTAGTTTCCCGACGTGTCCGATATTCTAACGTGATTTGCCTGCTTTTAGAGTTCATTTTCGGGCTTTTGTGTTCTTTGAGTTGAAATTTTGGTATACTGAAGTGTTTGTAATATTCATAATTCTATTCTTTTCTTTCCGATTAAGATTTCGATTGTAAAGGGTGTTTTTTTCAGAGGTTAAGAACTTTGAAATGGAATAAAACAAGGATGAATTTTTGAAAAAGATATGAAAATGACTTTATTCGAAAGATAATCCTTTGACGTTATAATTTAAATATAATTTCTGGCATTTGACCGCCACGGCTAGCTCAGACGTAATCTAATCTGGAGGTCCAATTTTCAATCACATTTGTGTGGCCGTATATCGGATATAACTTGGCGAATGTTGTCCTCCGAGTGGTCGATCGTTTCGAGCTTATCAGCGTAGACCAACGACTCTACATATCCCCACAGAAAATAGTCTAGCGGCGTTAAATCGCACGATCTTGGAGGCCAATTCACGGGCCCGGAACGTGAAATTAAGCGGTTATCAAACGTTTTCTTCGGTGAATCAATTGTGGCACGAGCTGTGTGACATGTTTCGCCGTTTCATTGGAACTACAGATGCTGCACATCATGATTGTTCAATTGAGGAACGAAAAAGTCAGTAATCATGGCTTTATAGCAGTCACCATTGACTGTAACGTTCTGGCCGGCATCGTCTTCAAAGAAATACGGACCCATGATTCCAATATGCCCATATAGCACACCAAACGACGTCTCTGTGGATGCGTATTATCAGTTAGAGTTAACGTGGTGTGAAAACGGTCCATAGTTAGTCGAATTAATTGCTCTGATGGACGATTATGTCGACGGTAAAATGGACGTAGAGCGCGATACGTATTTCAAACAGAACCATTATTTTCAAAATGAATTTGCACAATTTGGAAGCGTTCTTCAGGCGTCAGTCTTAAATGTTGAAATGCCAGAACAAACTAAACACAAATCACTTGACAGCTGTAAAAACGGCCGCCAGTTAAAACAGTGTTGCCAACTTAAAATTCTATACCTCTAAAAACCACTCTTCATTAATTCAAAATGTCATTCTCCCGAAATTACTATTGTTGAGTGCCTCAATAATATCCATGGTCAAAGAAGAAAAGATGATCTACTGCCTTAAGTTTCCAATTTTTTCCCAAATCCAAATGGAAGTAGAGTTAACTTGGAAAGAGGGTAAACCCACAAGATTTCCTGTTGCCAAGATATTAGTAAAATATATACATCATTGTAAGCAGTGTGAGTTACTGAACAAAAAGATACGGGCTCCCAAATTGTTGCATTTCCAGATCCTTTTTTCCACCATACGAATGATTTCTCACTACTTGAATATAGTTCATAAATCATATTTGAACCTTCAAGTGAAAATATTGGGCAACCACTTGACCTATATTTCTACGAAATATTTCTCAATGTTAACGCGAAGCTTGGCAACAGCGTCTTTCCATCTGTGGAGAACGTATTATGACAGAAGAGCAGTTGCTAGCGAAAATGATGAAATGATGGACAACTAAAGTATATAGTTGTTCGGAAAATGCTTCTGTCACCGAAAAGGAGGTGGTTATTATATCATCAAAACAAAAACACTGAGAACATTTGTATGAGGTTTCACTCTCAATGGAGTCTTTCAAATTTGAATTTTTCTACTCCCTTCAACATGGGGGAATTTTTCGTTGTTATTGTGACTTCGAGATGGTACCAGTTTAGAATGGAATTCAAGGTTCTCCAATTAAAAGGGTTATACAATAACCTCGATTTAATTGGATAACTAGAAAGAACGCTATCTTTCACATATGAAAAGACAAATATGGGGTGTATTCGCATTCCATTACTATGTGTTTCAACCTTGTAGATTTCATGAAAATCGAAATCTCCTGTTAGAAAATACTTTAAGTATCGCAGTAAGAACATATAATTTCGTTTTTTTGGACAGGAAATATCTGTCATTCACGAATACGCACGATGGCCCGACCTTTAGCCTAGGTTGAAATCAGAAGGAATAGAGGTTTAGTGGTGGGCCAAGTACGGCCGGCTGATAAATTACGTCTTTTCGTGGATTCGGCAACACAGCTGCATGATCTCCATGCTTTAACGTTGCCAATAGCTATGTAAAATATCAGAATGCGTGAAATTCCGACGTTAATAGGAGAAAACAGGATTTCGCTCTGCATGCTTCAGTGGTTATTTTTTGGAAAAAAAATGTTCGTGATGTACTCAATTTTTTTCGTGAGAAATGTGATTTATTTTTCTATTTTTTCCTTCATATCAGTTTTATTTTCCCGAGAATTCTGGAATATAAGAAATGGGCAAACAAGCGCGCGCATATTACCTTTTTTTTCAACCATTTGCACCTAAACACTTCCTTGAAAAAAACCAACTATGACCTTCAAAAGTCTCGAATGAAAAATCGTAGAATGACACGGACTTCAAGTTAGCAGTTTTTGCACGCGCATGTTCAAATTTGCTGCCGAAGCGTTCAACTATTTACGCAATGAGTCTCTTGCATGTAACACGAATTATTATATTTTCATGTTTTTCTCATTCTATATCTATACAACAATTCGCGAATTTTGAATAATTCGGTATTAAAAATGGCCAAATCGGGACTCAAGGTCGAAGCGGGGGAAACGCGTCAGATCGTGTCTACGTCACTCGTTATTGTACAATGCACCGATCGATACAGCCCGACGCTGTCGATTGGTTTGCTAGAGAGAAAAGTACACGAGAAGAGGGAGAGAGTGGATATATCCCCATACGTCACTAAAAGCGCGAAGTTTGGTTCGTTTAAATAACTGACATGCGGAGCCAAATTTAAAAGAGCATTTTCGCGTTAAATTTTAAAATTTTTGATGGGGGTTGAAGTTTTTCAGTGGTCTTACGGATAGAATATTTGATTCCAATGATAAAAAAAATTCATGCAAGAGACCTATTACTCCACCAAATAGACGACGCATTTCATCGCAGCAAACTACGAAAATTCAATCCACTTCCTTTCAACTTGCATACAAGTGAATACCTAACAGACAAAAAACCGTCATCAAAAATCTCCATTGCATCAAAGTCCAAAAACTTCACCAGTTCCCCTGAAAACACTATCGGAAAAAACATCGAGAGCTTGCTTCCGGCTTTCCTTTTCCTTTCATAGAATTCCATTCTCAACATCACGGGACAGTTAGGGGCCCTTTACTCGAACATCTTCCCAACATTACCGTTCGTCAACGACGGAGGATTCATTCTTGCAAAGTGATTAAATTGATATCATCATGAGATGGTCCTTGTACGTTCTCCGTTATATTATGTACGTTGTTCTCGAGAGAGAGGTTAGTGGAAACGAAGGATAATGATGTTTAGGTACTTTTTGAATGAATTTGTTGGGTGTTTGGACGTTTGGTTGAAATGCATCAGAGCTTCACGCGGTAGACAATAATCGCACAGTATGATTTTACTTGGTTGTATTATTGGGACCGGCAGAGGACTCATGTCCATAAAGTTAGCAGAGCCACTTGCACGGTAGTCAATGAAGACCATCTCATTAATTGTCGAAAGAAAAAAATTTGTCGCGCTTCTAGTTTTTTTTTAGGGGGTGGCTCTGCTAACTTAATATTAAGTTAACAGGGCCATTCTAAAATATGCATCGAATTCGATCAAAAATGTTATGAGTAATTGTCGAGTATTTGTCGTAGACCATCTAGCCTGAAAAAAACAGAAAAAATGATTTTTTATAGCTTTTTTATAGGTTTTAATGAAGTGTTCTGGTTTCTTAGAAAATTTGTCATATCCGGCAACACTGCATTGGTAAATTGATATTTCAGGTATATTTTCCGTATCATTATTGACTGATATTGTGTTGTATATGTCGAATCTTCTATTTCCCGAGATGAACAATTTTCGTTTCAATGCTGAATAATGGAAATATTCCATTCTCATGGATATACATCGACGTAACTTTGTGATACAAAAAAGTTAATTAGATGACCGTTTTTTCTTCCGGAAATGAGTCGAACGATTGAAGGACGACCAAAGCATATTTGTCTCGAAAGACAAAAATTTGTCGCGCTCTTTGTTTTTTTTTAAGGAGTGGCTCTGCTAACTTAATATTAAGTTAGCAGAGCCATTTCAAAATATGCATCGAATTCGATCAAAAATATTATGAGTAATTGTCGAGTATTTGTCGTAGACCATCTAGTCTGAAAAAACCAGAAAGAATATTTTTTTATAGCTTTTTCATAGCTTATAATGAAATGTTCTGGTTTCTTAGGAAATTTGTCATATCCGGCAACACTGCATTGGTGAATTGATAATTCAGGTATGTTTTCCGTATCATTATCGACTGATATTGGGTTGAATATGTCAAATCTTCTATTTCCCAAGATGAACAGTTTTCGTTTCAATGCTGAATAATGGAAGTATTCCATTCTCACGGATATACATAGACGTAACTTTGTGATACAAGAAAGTTAATTGGATGACCGTTTTTTCTTCCGGAAATGACCTGAACGATTGGAGGACGACCGAAACGTATTTGTCGTGAAAGAAAATAATTTGTCGCTCTCTTTGTTTTTTTAAAAGGGGTGGCTCTGCTAACTTAATATTAAGTTAATTATTTTTCTTGTATCACAAAGTTACGTCGATGTATGTCCGTGAGAATTGAATATTTCCATTATTCAGCATTGAAACGAAAATTGTTCACCTCGGAAAATAAAAGATTTAACATATACAACCCAATATCAGTCAATAATGATACGGAAAACATACCTGAAATATCAATTTACTAATGCCGTGTTGCCGGATATGACAAATTTCCTAAGAAACCAGAACATTTCATTAAACCCTATAAAAAAGCTATAAAAAATAATATTTTCTGGTTTTTTCAGACTAGATGGTCTACGACAAATACTCGACAATTGCTCATAACATTTTTGATCGAATTCGATGCATATTTTAGAATGGCTCTGCTAACTTAACACTTCATTACACGCTATGTATCTGACAGATACATAGTTGAGCGTTTTTCATCAATTGTTGGTCTCGTGAAGGTCGACGTCGTCCCCCTTCCTCCTATTCCACATAATCGCTTTACTCAATACTTTAGCTGAGCATTGACTGCCAATGCGTCCAGCTGGGGGTGTTTTTTGACACTGTGTATCTCATAGATACGGCGCGTGCAAAAATGTAAGTATACCAAAAAACATTATTTTCGAATATAAGTGTTCATCTGTTTTAGTATGTGAACCTAGTGTTGCCTTCTGATCATTAATATTGCTGAAGAAATCGGTATTTAGTAACAGAATGGTGCTCCAGTATCTCACAGATACTATACGCTTGTATTCATGTTGTATCATATATGACTACTTATTTGATATCAGATCTCAATGGTCCTCGTAACATCTGAGTAATCAACTTCTACTAGAAAAAGATAACTGTCACATGAGTGATGTTGAACAAGACTTAGGAGATGATGAAAACGCCCTCGTTCTTCAGCTTCAGGACAATCAAAAATCATTACAGAGGTTTCTGAAGAGGACCTCGACTCTGATGAAGAAGTGTTTGAAAAATGTGCTTTTGATCTCCAGTATGCATACGGATGGAATGAAAAAAGTGGAGAGAAAAAAAAACAGGAATAATTATCTATTACAATCGACATAAATTGGTGTAGACATGGTAGACAAAATGTGTTCAGCATGAAATGTCCAGAAAGGAACGAGAAGATGGCCAATGGTGTTTTTTTCCACCATTTTAAATGTTTATGGTATGAATGGCCAAGTCATTTCTTTGGAAAATGGCCAAAACGTGCCACCTCGCCGAGTTTTTCTTCGTGAGCTAGGTAATGAATTCATAAGAAAGCAACGACAACGACAAAACTGATCAAAAAATATACTTGCTTTGTATGTGGCCTGCACCACTGTGAAAATTCTTGTGTTGGTGGCTGTAATGTTGTTCGAGATACTAATGAAAATTTTTTAGACTGAAATTCTCCAAAAGCAAGTAGTTGTTAGAGGAGGCCTCCCTTATGTTTTGTTATCTCCTTACTAGTAATGAAATAAGTACCCAGTTTTTATAGAGTCCTATATTTGTTTTGTTCGTTAATACATAAATGTTTTTTAAATTTCTTATATTACAAGGATGATTGACCGTATACTTGATGTTACTTATCTTTATTTACTTTTTGACTGACATACCTGTGCCATTACAAACACAAACAACTGAATTTTATGTATATGTTACCAGAGTTTACATTGTTGTATATATTTATATACTTCGATTGGCGATAAAAATTAGTGTATTTTCTATTCAAAGCTTTTTTCAATTTTCTGTGCAACTTTTCACAAAGGAAACGCGAAATATTTGGTTACAGCATGTATTTCTTCAATTAACTGATTTTGTATCTTACAGATACGACGCGTGCATTGGTGTTCTACCGTAGAGCGCGTGTAATGGAGTGTTAATATTAAGTTAGCCGAGCCACCCCTTAAAAAAAACCTAGATGCGCGACAAATTTTTGTCTTTCACGACAAATTCTCGACAAATATACGACAATTAATGAGATGGTTTTCATTAACTTCCGTGCAAATGGCTCTGCTAACTTCATGGACATAGAGGACTCGAGCGTCTTTGAAACGTCTCGTACTCCCCCACTATTGGGTCGACAGATGCGGTGAAGAGGCGTTGAATAGACGACTTCGGCCCAAGTTGCCAACCCACAATTCACTTAGCAAGTTTACTTTCACTCGGGGACGGGAATTTCAGGACAAATTCGACATGATAAGGTTCGCATTATTTATAAATAACCGTAAAACATGCCTCGGCTCTTCAAACCAGATAACTCCTTCCAAATATAAGTTTTTGTTAAGATCGTCCCCGATTGGCTGAAATTTAAGTTGGGATTCCTGATTTCATGCAAACAGTGTCAATTTTCATAGGATACGTTCCGAAAATCAACTCTGTTGTTTCTGTTGCCGATTTTTCGCTTCATCAATATGAAATATTCGGATGGTTCCTGGAACAAGCGCGTGAAAAAGGTTATTTACGGAATCTAGTTGATAAAAATGCGGTCGATTTACTGTCACCAGAACGATTTTCTATGGTAAATATCCATAGCATAGAACAATCTATGTTTACTTTAGTTTACTTTGGTTCCGAGTTCAGATCTGTTCGGGACGGTTCTAGCATAGACCAATAGTCTGTGGTTCTGAACTCGGAACCAAAACAAACCTGAAGTAAACATAATTGTTCTATGCTATGGATATTTGCCATAGAAAATCGTTCAGGTGACAGTAAATCGACCGCATTTTCATCAAGCAGATTCCGTAAATAACCTTTTTCACGCGCTTGTTCCTGGAACCATCCGAATATTTCATAATTACGGAGCGGAAAATCGGCAACCGAAACAACAGAGTTGATTTTCGGAACGTATCCTATGAAAATTGACACTGTTTGCATGAAATCAGGAATCCCAACTTAAATTTCAGCCAATCGGGGACGATCTTAACAAAAACCTATATTTGGAAGGAATTATCTGGTTTGAAGAGCCGAGGCATGTTTTACGGCTATTTATAAATAACGCGAACCTTATCATGTCGAATTTGTCCTGAAATTCCCCCATTCCCCAGTGAAAGTAAACTTGCTAAGTAAATTGTGGGTTGGCAACTTGGGCCGAAGTTGTCCATTGAAAAGTCGTGTTTTACTCCGACGTGTTCGGTTTCAACAGGATCTCCAGAAACGGTGATTTCAATTGGCCACCAAGATCATGTGAATTATGTGGAAAGCCAGGTTTAAAAGAATAATCCACAATCGATTCCTGAAATAAAGGATGAAATTATTCGTGTCATTAGTGAGAAAGAGCCTCAATAGACGACTTCGGTCCAAGTTGCCAACCCACAATTTACTTCACAAATTTACTATCTCTGGGGAACGGGAATTTCAGGATAAATTCAACATGATAAGGTTCGCGTTATTAATAAATATCCGTAAAATGTGCCTAGGCTCCTCGAACTAGATAATTCCTTGCAAATATAGGTTTTTGTTAATAATGTAATAGTGTCAAGTTTATAAAGGATATGTTCCGCAAATCAACTTGGTTATTTCAGTTGCCGGTTCTCCGTTCTGTAAATATGAAATATTCGGTTGATTCTTGAAAAGAAAGGTTAATTACGGAATTTGATTGATGAAAGAGCAATCTTTCTGTCCCCAGAACGTAAACATATTAAGTCTATGCACCAGAATGACAGTCAATGTTTTATGGTAATATATCCATAGAATAGAACAATCTTTATTTCCCTTATGATCCATAAACCATACCTAGTAATTTTTCCATTATTGATTGTTGTCTCTTCTATGTTCTATGGATCATGAAGTAAATATAGATTGTTCTATGCTATGGATATGTTACCATAGAACATTGACTGTCGTTCTGGTGACAGAAAAAAGTTTTTTTATCAATCAAATTCCGTAATTAACCTTTTTTTCAGAAACCAACCAGATATTTCATATTCACCGAATAGGAAACCGTCAACCGAAATAACCAAGCTGATTTCCGGAACATATCCTTTATAAATATGACACTATCAAGAAGAAATCAGGAATCCCAACTTAAATTTCAGCCAATCAGAGATGATCTTAACAAAACCCTATATTTGGAAGGAATTATCTTGTCTGAAGTGCCGAGACATCGATATTTATAAATAACGCAAACCTTATCATATCGAATTCCCGTTCCCCAGAGATAGTAAATTTGTGGAGAAAATAATGGGTTGGCAACTTGGGCCGAAGTCGTATATTGTGTCAAAATGTCATTGAAAATTTCAACGAAAGAGTGAACGTCTGTAGAGCTGCAAGAGGAGGCCATTTGACAGATATCATTTTCGGTATATAAATGTTATAACGGCTACTTCAATTACCAGTAAAAAGTTTTTGAAAATGAATGCAAATTATTTATTTATTTTTAAAAAAACAGGCAATTCGAAACATCCTTTAGAATTGCTCAACCGAAATTTTCTGCGTAACTATTATGAACTGAATTCAAATATAACTTGTGCACTAAAGCTAAGTTAACGTGTACTCAGCATGATGTTCATTATATGTATATAAATCCGCGATAATAATGATGCTCGAAGAAATTTACCCTGAAATCTCTGTGTAAATAATTGACGCTCCTAAATTCCAACCAGCTCTGGGGAAATTTGTGGCAGCTACTTCAGATGCCAGTCATGCCATCGGATATCTTAGCAAACTCGGGAATTACAACATTCTGGAATTAATTCAATTACTGTCGAACTAGGATGGAAATTCCGATAAGAGAGGGTTCGTTAGAATGTTGTTGTTTACGACATGCAACAGAAGTTTAAGTTTCAAAAAAAGAAGACGAAAGAATTAATGCAACCCTTGGGTTGCAAAATGGCGAAGGCGCATTTGTCCTTTCATTGAAAATCTATGATAACGGAAATAATTATTTTCTTCTTTTTTCTATGAATGTAATGGAAGTACTAGGATGCACAGAACAATGGTGCACTCAAATTCATTTGGTTTCCTACCAAATCTTCAGACCAAACTCGAGAACCGGTTGTATTTCATAGTCCCGCCACCGACAAAAACGCCACCAATCGTCCAATCATTTCAAATCTATCCATATTTTCCCAGATAATTATTTAGTTATTGATAAGTTCGTGAAATCTTTTTGTGTTAGCTTCGAAGGAATGTGTAGATTCTCAGATACTTTTAAATGGGTCCCTTTTGTATTTTGTTTGGACAGTGCACGTCTATGGAAATAAGTGTCCGAATGAAAAATGAACTTAGTGATCGACCAACAAAAAAAAAATTTTAACCCCCCTGAAAATTTCACAGTTAACGTTTTGGAGTATGTAGATTTGAATGAATGAATTAAAAAAAAATCCTTCCGTCCGCCGTCCGTTGTCCGGGGCTTTTCTCTGAAAGAACTGAACCGAAATCCGTGAAACTTACAAAAATCGTTCGTCGTTCGGTATTGATCTTCCAAGCTTTTCAGCAGGATTGGTGTACCCTGAAGACTCAAAATAGGGGGTTAGAGGGAAAAAAAATATTTTTCGACAACATACCACCGAATTTTCATGAAATTTTCAATGTTCTGTTGCATAACTCAACCTAAAAATGTTCACCCGGATGATTTCCGTCCAGTGGTTCCTGAGGTATAAAGAAAAATGCTGCAAATTTTGGGGTGAAGAACCAGTGAGTTATGACCAATATATAAGTTTTATATAAGACATCAATAGTATTGTGTTATTCAACTGAGAAAATAATAAATCCTTGTGTAAAATTTGCAGCGTTTTTATGGAAGGTATAAACTTCATGATACTCAGAAGCATATCATTCTTTTCATGATTGTCTTTCAATCATTTTCACTAATCGAGGATCGAGTTATCAACTCCCAATAATTATGTATATTATTTTCACCATTGAATTTTTGATTATTCTTGGTTCATTGAATATACCTACATGAATTGTTTCACTTTTTTTTGTTGTTGTCTTTAATTGAAATTTACTAGTATATACAACTATGAAGTGCTACTAGAAAAGCTTAGTTTTCAAATCCGATGAAATAAAATTAACCATGCTGCTTTCTAATTGTAAACCTTATGAATCTGAATGGAAAAGAACTGGAATTGAAATGGTCTTATAATATGTCCTATTCAATGAGTTTTTATTATCTGTGAAATCCCAACTCTTGATATGTCTCAGTCTGACTTAAAGTAAGGATGATGCTTGTTCTTTTTCAACTTCCATAAACTTCCCGCCGCTTTACCACATTCCCTTGTATATGTGCGAAAACTGGAGAAATATGAATATATTTGAACGAGCTATCGCATGATATTGATGTATCAGTAGATTCTGTATTATAATTTCACATTTCTCACCTAATAATTCCACGCTTCTCCTACTATATTATGGTGAAACATCATGAGATTAAGTTATTTGAAGTACAGTAAAGAATGTTCAATACACATAAGTTACATTGGAACAGATGAAAAATATCTGAACTGTGGTTAAGGATTACTAAAAGTATTCGAAACATTCCATTTTGTGTAGTTCTTGCGATAGGATCTAAAACTGATTTCCGGGCTCTTTTATATTCCAGTAGTACCAATAACTCCTATATAACATGCGATAAACGTGTCAAGGTAACAGAAAATATGAATTTTTATCTAGAACTACTCACATTCAATAACATTCAAGAAGAAATTTTATATTATTGTATACGTGTTGAAATGAATACCACCGCATACGAAAATTCTACGAATTTTGAATGAAATAATCCATGATATATTCTTACTGCTCATCAAACGAGAATCCGTTGATTAAGTGTAACGAATTGAATTCATTTCACATATTCTCTGGGTATAAAATAACAAAGCCATATTTTCATCCATAAAAAAATAGAATGAAATGAACTTGACTGTATCACAATATTTACAGAGTCTAAAATGAGAGAGAATAACGCTGAATGCAGACTGGCAATGAAAATAAAGGGAAACAGCACTTCAGCTACACATGTTTTCACGTCGAATTGTGGCCTAATCATATCGTTTCAATTCTCGGTGATTGTCACCACACTGAAGGTCCAAAACAAAATTGCATTCGGACACGTCCAGTTTATGGACGTGAGGTAGGTTTGAGTTTCATATGAGGGCGAATGTGGGAATGATACTGACGCAATCGCTGAATACGATCACGACACATATCGAATAGCTAATGAATAATAATAAACAGGGTGTTCCGAATCGAATGAAATTTGATTGCCTCAATTTTCTGCGGAAAAAGTTCGTATGAATGTTTTCTGAACGTATAAACTAAGGAAGAATATCTGTTGATTATCAACAGATATTCTACCTTGATCTGAGTTTATCATACAAAGCCACTGAGAAAGCAGTTCCACCGATCATCAGACTGACTCACCGCAGAAACGCTAGAGAGGATTCTATATACTTATAACCTATAAGATGACTTGTCTCTAGCATAAAATAATACAGCGACAGCTCAAGAGCATCTTCCAAACTCTAACCTTCGAGTAAAGAAATCTTAGTGCGATGTGCATAAAATTCAGACAGATTCTCGTACTTGTGTCATGTTAGTTTATATTTTCGAACTGAAGCATCTATTTATTCATGAACCATTCCTCATTTTGATTGATGTAGGACGGTACCGTTTTGTGGGAAATACATATGAACCGAGTGTTTCCTTGTCATGATGGTGCTATACAAAATGCGAAATCAAAGATACAGAGACCTTAAACAACAAATGAATGAACGTCATGCATATCGCTCGAAGTTTTCTTCACTCGGGAGCGGAAAAAAATTATTTTGGGAATCTGTTCATTATATTCGATCGAAATTCTGCTTCAACTTCGATCTTCATATTTCACAGCAGTGTACCAAATACCAGTTTCATACGATCGTAAGTATTTGAGATACTGGGAAAAAATATGTGGTTTTTTCCTCGGTGTCGTTGATTTTTTCCAGAACAACCCTAAAAAAACCTAGAAAAGCATATCCATGTTGGCAGCAGCTTTTGCACACAGGTTCAAATTCGTTACCAAAGCGGTCATCCTCATTGCACATACGCGCAAAAGTTACTGCCTTTACTGCAGTGCTCTTCTAAGATTTTTCGATAAATTACTGAGCTAACGACTGACCGTTACACAAAAACTTCCGAAAAAAACAACTCAGAAACTCGATATTTGTAAAGTAGGTTTGGACCTTAATTACAAAGGCCGAATTCGTGAATGGGTAAAATCTATTCAATGATTTTACAAATATACCCATTCGCATTTTCATTTTCCCAATATTTTCAAAAATACACATAAGATCGACTTGAAATCCAATACTTCATCGAAAAATGGCAGTTCGAAGGTTTACACAGAATTCCATGAGGATTATATGATCAGAAGATCACCGAATATTGAATATTCGAAAAAAAAATTTGACATTTTTTTTCGAAATGTTCTGATGACACGATTATCACGAAATTTCGCACCAAGTTGTCAATTGGCATTTTCAAACTAGCTGCCAAGTTCCTTCATGATTGAATCAGTAAGTTTTGATGTATATCATAAAAAACAACCATATCTAGGAAAAAAACACGAAATTTGATATATTTTTTTCGGAATGTCAAAACTTATTTTCGGATCGAACTGAAATTTGGTACACTACTGCGAAAAATGAAGCTCAAAGCCAGAGCAAAATTTTTTCTGAATATATCGGACAGTTTTTGAAAAAAAAAATTTTCCAGTATTTAATTACACTATGATCTCGACAAAGTGCTGCAGAAAGTTGCGCGTTGTTATACTCCAACTAACTGAGAAGTGTCGATCTAATTGTTCCAGTAGTTTCCGAGTTATCACGGAAATAACCACAAAATTTCAAAGGGCTCTAACTACGAAACCTCTTGGCCAATTTCACCCATTAACGAATTAAATCGTTGCATTGTGAAATGGAATCTACGCAAAAAGTTTCAGGTCGATAAGATTCTCCGTACGCCAGTAATCGTGCATAGAGACGGCCATCCGGACAGAATTGATTTTGAGACCGGATTCGTCATCAGTGAGTCCAACCTAGCACGCTGTTTCCCAAGAACATGCGCGCAAAAATTATCGTAAGACAATGGGGGTTCTTCCTGAATTTGGGTTATTAATGCAAAAGCAAATTTGAACATAATTATTATGGGTTTGATTCATCATTTTCCCAAATTACCTTCAAATCAGATTTCAAAATTGGGGTTTGGGGTTTGCCAGGCATGCACGAAGTGACAACGGTGTTTAGTAGAATAGCTTTTTCTGCTATAGAATGATGAAATATTTATTTTTATTCTTTGGTTCACACGTGTCCTTTGTCAATATAACCAAACAATTTCCGTTTGCGATTTGTCAGTAATATGACAGTATGACAGTCTGCGCTCTTCTTTTTCTATTCCTTGGTCGCTGTCTTCTACTCTAACCAGATCGAAGTATAGCTATCCCTGTTTTATTATTTTTATTATTATTATAATTACAATAAGAGTAGAGGTATTAAACCTATAAACTCAAACTAAAATAACGTTCAAACGAAATATGTGCTTCAGCTATGAAAAAGATTATGAAAAAAAAAAAAAATATGAAGTAAAATGTGGAGATGTGTCGAGTAAGCCAGGAGTCGTAACCATTCTTGAAGGCGTTAGTGGAAGAAACATTGACCAGGTCTCCAGGCAGACTGTTCCAAAGATGAAAAGTTCTATTTGTTAAATTGCTGCCTCTGGTTTGTTCGGAAATCCTCTCTTCGGAGTTTTAATGCATGGCCTCTGAGATTATTCACATTCAAGGAGTAGAGATGTCGTATATCTTTGCCAAAATGGTCATGAAGGGCGTGGAATGTAATTATCATGTCCCCTCTTGTTCTTCTCTTCTCAAAGGAAGGTAAATTAAAGATTTTCAATCTCTCCTCGTACGAAGGACGGATGAAACCATACGGAAGACGAGTAACTCATCTCTGAACTGACTCCAGAAGAACCTCGTCAGCTCGAGACGAGGGCCACCATACAGGTCCCGCGTACTCCAGGATCGGACGTACATAGTACCTGTAAAGCAAACTGAATGTCCTTGTGTCGCAGCCTTGGAAAGACTTATGTATGCGAAAAGACATTTGCTTTGCTCTGTTGGTTATACTCGATATATGTTTGGACCAAGATAGGTCCCCTGTGACAGTTTCGTCAAGATCACAATGATGGGAAACGGATGACAGAGTTATACCATCTATCTTATAATCTAGGTGAGGGTTGCTTCTTCCAATATGGAGAACGGAGCATTCATCAATGTTTAAAGGTAGCAGCCAAGTAGAACACCACTTATTTATTGCGTTTAAATCATCCTGAAGGGTTGTATGGTTGGAAAGAGGATTATTATATAGCTTAGTGTCATCAGCAAAAAGCAAGGAAGTCGATTTAAAAATACGTGGCAAGTCTGAAGTGTATAACAAGAAAAGTAACGGCCCCAAGACCGACCCCTGAGGCACGCCCGAGGTCACTGACTTACCTATAGAAGAGAGAGCATCACCCACTCTTACGCGAAAAATTCTACCTGATAGAAACGCCGAAATCCAATTCAGAAGCTTTCCCCTGATACCCAAATGCTCCAACTTTGAGAGAAGTCTTCTGTGCGGGACCCGATCGAAAGCCCTAGAGAAATTTTCCTATTTTCCTGAGCAAAGTAACATATTTGACATCCTTTTCTTTCCGAGAAAGCTGAATTCGACGTTGCCATATCGTGCACTCAAGACAAATTCCTTTTGAATGCAAATCCCTTTTTTTTGAATATAATATTGAAATTATATGTTTGAAATGGGATGTTCTGAAGGTTTTCATGAAAATTACTGCATTTTCGTTTGAAGGAAAATCCCCCATAATCGGAAAGAAATTAAGAACTCAAAGACATTTGGGCGAAACTATAACGCACTATACCCCCTTATAAGCGCGTACAAATTAATAAATACTAACGATCGCAAAACTTTTGTTTCCCTAAATTTTTATAAAATGATTCAATCGCTTTCGAAACTCAGTCCAACAGCAAATTCCCGATGAAAAATGCTGCATTAAGCAGAACTGCCACAGGCCGTTCATTCACTCTAATTTCGAAACATCCTAAGCCTATTAAAAAGTTTGGAGCCCCTTAGAGTCTCCGAGACACTCGACGACATCAGCGAAATTGCGTAAAAGACATAACGCTTAAGTGCAATTTGATATGAGAATTCATTAAAGAAGAGTTTTCGGAAAAGGTCTCCGATAAATAAGGAAAATTGCGTTAGCCATGAAGTTCCGCAGAAGAACAACACATATATTTCAGCTAAATTAAACGTCACGGACAGGCTGAGCAGAAGGCCCTCCCTAATTTATATTTAGCCAGCAAAAAATTATGGTGTTTACTGAATACGAGAGACGCACTTTCTAATAATTTGTTAGTTTGCTAGGGCCGGATATCGAACAAGCGACCTCGATCGTGTTTGAGTGTGAACCTTTCGATTAAACAGGAAGGTTCAGTAGATAAGGGTTAAGGGGAAATCGAATGGAAATGGGGGTTTTTCCTGAATTAGGGTTATTACTGCAAAAGAAAATTTGAACATAACTATTATGGGTTTTATTCATCATTTTCCCAAATTACCTCCAGAAAGTATTCAAAATGAGATTTCATAATTGGGGTTTGGGATTTGCCAGGCATGCAAGGAGTGACAACGGTGTTTATTAGAATAGCTTTTTCTGCTACAGAATAATTAAATATTTATTCCTATTCTGTGGTACACACGTGTTCTTTGTCAGCATAACCAAACAATTTCCGTATGCGATTTGTCAGTAATATGACAGTATGACAGTCTGTGCTCTTTTTTTCTATTCCTTGGTCGCTGTCTTCTACTCTAACCAGATCGAAGTATAGCTATCTCTGTTTTCCTTAGCAAAGTAACACAATTGACGTCCTTTCCTTTCCGGGAAAGCTGAATTCGACGTTGCCATATCGTGCACTCAAGACAAATCCCTTCGAATGCAAATCCCCATGTTTATTTTTCAGTTTTAGGTGATCAAACATTTTCATTGAAATATAATATTGAAATTATATGTTTGAAATGTAATGTTCTAAAGGTTTTCCATAAAATTACTGCATTTTCGTTTAAAGGAAAAACCCCCATTGATGAGTGCCTCATAGGCTCTCCCAAATAGAGATTTAAGGTCTTCCAGGTTGGAAATCTGATCGGGGAATACAGAATTACAAAGTATGTATCATGTATCATATAAGAATCATATAGCTGCCATATGTCATAATATACCCTAGTGTCATCAGAACTGTTATGCCTAGAAAGAAGTTCTACATTAGAAACACTGCAAATTTCACACAAAGGTTTATTATTTTTCTAGCTTAATGTGCAAATATTTCAGCCATATTTATCAAACTTTCATCGTCGTGAGTACCACAAGTGAGAAGTTTGAGTGTGGGATAAAACAATTTTCAAGATTGTGCGCCAATATCAGCAAGCAAATATTATAGCGGGATCCAAAGTTTTCCCGAAGAAAATTCTGAAATTCGAGCAGCCTTATCAAGCCTCTTGCATTTCGGAATATTCATTCAGAAAACTGCTATACTGACAAGCAATATCTCAAACATTTCGATTTCATTTCCTATTTCATTTCCTACTGGCTGAAAAAATGCAGCTTTCTAAATTTGAATCATAGAACAAAAAAACGCTGCAAATTTTACACAAGGGTTTATTATTTTCTCATTTAAATAACCTAATATGCCATTGATATCTCAAAAAACTTATATATTATGCATAACTCATTGGTTTCTCACAACACAGAAACCAATTCCATGAAATAATTCATGTGAACATTGAAATCACAATAAATACACTTGTATAATTGAATAACATTTCGACATGCAGAACGCTAACTGGGTAGCAAAATTTAAAATAATTTGAATGAGAACAGACGTTCCACAGTCGTTTCACCTCTTCGAAAATCTAACTATTTTCCACAATTATTAAATTTCGTGTCGGTATTCTACAACTGAAAATGAACTACAAATCAGATAGGGTTTGTCCTTTTTGAGATATTAGGGAAATAACCTCAATATTCAAAATGGGCACGAAATTTTTTGCCAATATCTGCACAAATAAATATCGGTCAAAACTGAAATTTGAAACACTGTTTCTAAATGTTGACTCTGAAACCTGTACCAAATTTCATTGAACTTTGATGAATATGTATCCGAAAAAAAAAATGCTTAAAAAAAAATTCTGCATTAAATCGAGTGATTATATTTCACAATTAGTCATGATGTTTCAATCCGAACGCGTTCGTATTTCTTGACACTGAGGAAATAAATTTACGGCCGGTTTTACAAAACTTTGATTGCCAGATCAAGGACTTGATTGACAGTCAACAGTGAATTCTGTGCTCAATTTCAGTTCATTTTCAACCCAACCATCGAATGCAAACCTTAATCAACGAATTGATCAGAAGTCAAAAGTTTTGTGAAACCGACGGTCAATCTTTCAAACTAACACCAATACGTAAAACAAAATTCAAGACTTTCCGCTAATATCGAATGTGTAGATGTGATTTCTACTGGGATTCAACTTTGTTCTAAAAAATATTAATGAAATGGAAAAAAACCCAATCTTCCTGTGCAATTGATCTGAAAAAAATTTTTTCCACAGCAGATATCCGATTCACTTGATTTACAAAGTATCAACCACACAAACTGAAAAACTAAAGTTATTTTCAATAAAATTTCTGTAACAATTAAATATATCGTGAACCTCATCAGGTTGAATTCGAAAGAATAATTCTAGATTATAAATTTCGTTCTTATTCTTATTTCAAACTGTCAGTACGAAAGATTTTGAATTTCGATTGAAACCACTAACGGATATCCACAGGTTGACGATAATCGTATAACGCAAAGCGAAATTAATGGAAACCTCCGATCAACCGAATTTTTTGGAAATCTGCATTATTTTAAATTGCGCTACTTAATTCGCGTTCTGCATGTAAAAGTTATTCAGTAATAAAAGAGTATTTATTGAGATTTCAATGTTTCAAATGAATTTTTTCATGGAATTGGTTTTTGTGTTCTGAAAAACCAATGATTTATGAATAAAATAGTTTTATTCTAGATATGAATGAGCTTAATGAGTAATTTAATCTTAAATCCCGTAATCCGCAGGGTAATTTCTATAAATAATAATTTGATCCGATTTTCAGTAGTTATGTTTAAGATATTGGGAGAGAAAACCCAAAAATATTTAATCTGAACTACTTACGATTATGAAATTGTCAAGAACATCGATGGGGCATTTGCAAATTGTGATTATAAAATAATAACGCATCCATTAAAAATTTTTCGATATGTGTTGAAAATTTGGTAATCAATATTTTCATCTCCTTTTAGATGTATGACTCTGTATGAAAAGTAAACCGATTATTCCAGTGAATTACAATCTTAGAACTGAATGCGTTGATGTCATTCTCGACATTATTGGAAATTTGCAGCGTTTTTCCTTATAACTCAGGAACCACTGGTCGGAAACCATTCGGGTGGCATTTTTTTGGTTCAGTTTTGTAACAGTAATCAATGTTCTGAGTTGCATGAAAATTCGGTGGTAAGTTTTCGAGAAATAATTTTTCTTCCCCCCACCCCTCCATTTTGAGCCCTTAGGGTACGCCGATTCTGCTGAAAAGCTTGGAGGATAAATCCCGAGCGACACACGATTTTTGTACCAAGTTTCACTGATTTCGGTTCAGTACTTTCTGAGAAAAACTCCGGACAACGGACGGCGGACGGCGGACGGACGGATTTTTTTTTATTAGTTTATTCAAATCTACATACTCCAAAACGTAAACTGTGAAATTTTCAGGGGGGGTTGAAATTTTTTTTTGTTGGTCGATCACTAAGGTTTATTATTTAATTTTATCAAATAATAAACCAACAGTTGGATCATCGGCTCCTAACTTAGTCGAAGGCTCCTACCCTTAGTATTAGATTCCCGACAATTGATGAGTTTTCCGGTTTGTTATTGATATCCTCCAATTTGTTTTGTCATATACATGCTCATTATCTTTTATATCCACCCTCATTTCAAACTCTCAGTACGAAAGATATTGGATTTCGATTGGAACCAGTAACGGATATCCACATGTTGACGATAATTGTACTACGCAAACCAAAATTGATGAAAATCTCCGATCAACCGAATATTTTGGAAATCTTCAATATTTTAAGTTACGCTACGTTATTCGCGTTCTGTATGTAAAAGTTGTATTCAGTTATACAGTATTCAGTATTCATTGAGATTTAAATGTTTCGAATGAGTTTTTTCATGGAATAAGTTTTTGTTCGGTGAAAAACCAATGATGTATGCATAATATATAAGTTTTATTTAGGATATGAATGAGCTTCATGAAAAATTCAATCTAAAATCCTGTCACTCGATTTTGGTAGTTATGTTCTAGATATTGGGAGAGAAAACCCAAAAATATTCAATTTGAACTATTGAGGATTATGACATTGTTAAGAATATCGATGGGGCATTTGCACATTGTGTTTATAAAATAATAAACGAATCCATTAAAAATTTCTCATTTTTTTGATTTTCCAACTACTAGATCCACATGCAACTGTTTTCAAAGTTGCACGTTGCTATTCTGAAGCTGTCTACAAAGTGTCAATATTATCGAGTCAGTTCTTCATGAGATGTCGAGGAATTAACCTAAAAAATTCAAATAGATCTAACTCCTAAACTATTCTACTGATTCTACCCATTATCGAACTCAACCGAGATATTTGGACTCCAAACCTAATCTGACAATAGCGAGTTAGGAGAAGGGGAAGACTTTTCTCCACAAATGAAAATGCCAATCTCTCAATCAAGAGTAATGCATTTCGATGAGTTCACTCATCATCATCAGACTCACACACTATATATATAATATATTCTTTTGAGAACGAGCATTACAATTCTAAGATATATCACAGTGTTAGCAGAGGAAATGTAAACGGGGTACCATACATATTTGCGTATGATACAAGAGCAAAGATAAAAACCTCAGGAAAAATTCTGTCTCCCCGCATAAGTGTAGTAATTTGTTTATAGATGGATGGCATCTTTTTCATTTGAAAATAATTTTTTCGTCATCTTGAATTCATTTCGACAAAATATCTTGACATAATATCTGAAACAAAAAGAGGGACAGAAAACCAGAAGGAAGCAGTAAATAATATCACCTACATTTGCTCATGACCGAGAGGGTCTTTCGACCAGGTTCAGTCCTCCAAGCGATGATTTTCAGATCCTCAGATAAACGAAGAACGCTACAGGCCCCTTTATTGGGGAATCATCTCCCATAGATCCATAATTGTTCATTTCGAACTAGAAATCTAATAAAATATCGGGAATAAAGTGAAAAACTTGTGACTCACACACTGCTCAGCTACAATGTTCACCTAACTCAGTGAGGTAAATTACCTTAAACTTCTGAAAGAAAGCAGGCAACAGTGTTTCATAAAAAATTTCACCATGTACATTCGCAATAAAAATTGGCATGTCACATGGTGTAGACCCTTAATTGGGGTTTTTCTTTAAAACAAAAATGCAATAATTTTCATGGAAAACCTTTAGAATGGGGATTTGCATTTAAAGGTATTTCTCTTGAGTGCACGATATGGCAACGTCGAATTCAGCTTTCTCGGAAAGAAAAGGACGTCAAATGTGTTACTTTGCTTAGGGTCGGTATTATGAAACTTAACGGGAAGTTATCCTTAACTTTAACTGACAATTTTGACAGTCATCTTAGGACTTAACTGTCAAAACTGTCAGTTAAAGTTAAAGATAACTTCCAGTTAAGTTTTATAATACCGGTCCTTAGGAAAACAGAGATAGCCATACTACGGTCTGGTTAGAGTAGAAGACAACGACCAAGGAATAGAAAAAGAAAAGCATAGACTGTCATACTGTCATATAACTGATAAATCGCAAACGGAAATTGTTTGGTTATATTGACAAAAAACACGTGTGTACCACAGAATAGGAATAAATGTTTCATTTTCCTATAGCAGAAAAAGCTATTCTACTAAACAGCGTTGTCACTTCCTGCGTACCTGGCAAATCCCAAACCCCAATTTTGAAATTTGATTTTGAATACTTTCTGAAGGTAATTTGGGAAAATGTTGAATCAAACCAATAATAATTATGTTCAAATTCGCATTTGTAGTAATAACCCAAATTCAGGAAAAACCTCCATTGTGATATATATGCCAAGTTTCAGTTGAATTGAATTCTTGTGGTACCACGTTTATGGGATTTTTTTTTTCTCAGAGCATACAAGGAATCCCCCTCTGCGTTCGTAACTTCGATTGAGGAACACCCTGTTTGCCCATTTAAAATTTTATTTTTCCATTATAGCACCTCGTTTACCAGGACGTGTACACAAAAACACAACAAATCTGAATTGGTTCGAACATTCAATTTCTATATCTACTGAATTATATGATACCTTCCGGTAAAACAACCCTGTACAAGGGGAGCAAACGGTTTCTGTCTCGCTGAGCAAACTTTCACCTGTCACGAAAAGACATCATATCCATTCTTTCCATTAGAAGAGTCAATATACAAGATACGATGAAAATAACCCACAAGAATTGGCGTAGTCACAGAAAAACTGATATTTACACGAAAGGGTGGAACAGAGCGCTGTACACTAGAACATTGGAAGAAGACGAATCTGGTGATAGCAGAAGACATCGTTTATTCACAAGTAAGAGAAATGTTTCAACTATTGGCCCAATCTACAGATAAATGCACTTTTTTCCCCTCTTCCATTAGGAATCACTTCTTTCTTAGGATGTAATCGTTGGAGAAAGGAGTAGGTACAATGAAAATATCATCGCAAACCACTACGAAAGCGAATTTCATTTAGTTACACTGTTTTCGGGAAAAAATCTTCTTGTATGAATGAAGGAAGATGACTGAGATTTCATTATAATGTATTCAGAATTTTTGTACTCCAAATGAGCAATGTTCAATTCATATGATTCTTTGAAAATGGGTTCAGGTTCGTACGAATATTGGAGGTTATGCCCTCAAGAGATGAAGACGCTATCATTAAATCCCAATTTCTCAAATAATTTTTTATAACTTCAAGGTCTATACCTTTTCAACTTCAAATTGATACTAAACCCATTCAAATTGGGAATCAACATATTCAAATTGGTACTAAACAAAATCAAATTGAGAATAATCAATTTCATATTGGTACAACATTCGTGTTTGTGTGAATTGGAGTTTCATAGGTTTCTCCAGTTAGAACTATTGCTATTTTCGTTGGCATTTTCCTTTTGTTTTTTTGCCCAACTCAGAGCTTAACTTGATAGCTGAAGATTCGCAAGTCCTTACCAATCCTCGTTTTCTTTATGGACTGCAAATCTTTGCTTTTGAATCGATTCCGAATCTCCTTTTTTGATATTTTCTAATTGAAACCTGGTTTGGTGTCATTCAATACTCTCCTTCGATAAATGTTAATTTTATAAGGTAATCAAAAAATCCGATTTAAAGAGCAACGAATATATTACCACATGAAACTGATTGTTACCATTTCGAAATATATATATTTGAAACAGGGAGTAATCATTTTTACATGTTCTCCAATTTGAAATATACAGGGTGTTTCATCATAAACTGGTCAAACTTATATAGCCGTATAGATGACTTTGGGAAAGTCATTTCTGTCTTATAACATACACCCCGTTTTCGAAGCATAGGCGAGATACAGGCTGTTTAATGTCAACTCTGAGCAATATTCTGAATAATGTGGTGATTTATGTGTGACCTTTGAAATAACGGTTTTTGTTCACATCTCGGTTTTTTTGGTGGTCTCTTCAGTTGTGGTGTAGAATTCTGGAAAAAAATATTTCAAAATGGCGGAAAACCTTCAAAGCTCGATTTTTTTGTTTTCGATAGCCAAATTGGATAGCATTATTTCAATGTACTCAATTTTCTGACATTTTCCGTGAAAAAAAAATTTCCAAAATTCAGACTCAACTTTTTTTACATGTCTACAGTGAAAAACAATTCCACCTGAAATTGTTGAAATTTTTTGAGGTTCAACAAACTTTCATTCTGGACACTGGTGTGAAAACAGAATGAAAAAATATCTATTGGTTTTCATTTAATAGCCTTACAGAGATTCCGCTCGGAGTACTAAAATAATTTTTATTTAAGAAACAAGTGGCCCTTCAGAGGCCTTATTTGTGCTAATGGGCCCCCAGAATGACCTGGATAGAAATATGAATTTATAAAAAAAAAATTTCTGAAAAACTTTTATGGGAATCGAATTCCCTCCACTTACGGACAATAGTCCGAGTATAAATTGGATATATTCTGATTATAATAATGTCTGTTACCAAGCAACGGTAGTTAATCGAATTTGATCCTATTTTCCGAATGCGGAGAGAGTTCGATTCCCACCGAAGTTTTTTAGAAAATATTTTTTTTCTTGATAAATTCATATTTCTATCCAGGTCATTCTGAAGGCCTATTAGCATGAATTTGGCATCCATGGGGTCACCAGTTTCTTGAATAAGAATTATTTGAGTACTCCGATCGGAATCTACGGAAGGCTATAAAATGAAAACCAATGGATATTTTTTTATTGTGTTTCCACATCGTGGTTCAGAATGAAGTTCAGTTCAACCTCAAAAGATTTCAAAAATTTTGGGGGAATTTTTTTTTCACTGTAGACATGTAAAATAAAAGTTGAGTTTGAATTTTGGAAAATTTTTCTCTCGGAGAATCTTGAATAATTCAGTACATTCAGATAATGCTATCCAATTTGGCAATTGAGAACAAAAAATTCCAACTTTGTAGGTTTTCCGCCATTTTGAAATATTTTTTTCAGAATTCTTCACATCAATTGAATTGACCACCAAAAAATACTAAGATGGTACCAAAAACTGTTATTTCAAAGGTCACGCATAACTCACCACAGTTATTAGAATATTGCTCAAAGTTGACATTGAACACCCTGTATCTCGCTTATGCTTCGAAAACGGCGTATATGTCATAAGGCAAAAATGACTTTTCCATTGTCATCTATACGGCTATATTTGTTTGACCAGTTTATGATGAAACACCCGGTATATATTTCCAATTGAGTATAATCATTTTCATATGGGTACAAGATTCGTTGTTCTTTGAATTGAATATTTTGATTACTTTATAAAATTAACACTTTAATGTCTAAGGAGAGAATTTAATGAGTGCAAACCAGAGTTGAATTCTAAATTATGTCCCTTATTGAAAAGAAAGAAACGAAGACAATTGAAATGAAGAAAACGGCGATTTGAAAGGAACTGCGAATTTTTGAGTATCAAAAAATCAACCACCCAAAAGTAGGCAAAAAATAAAAGAAAATGCCAAAGAGATAGCAGGAGCATAGTTCACACTGAAGAAGTTCATAAAACTCCAATTCACACAGGAACGAATGTTGTACCAATATGAAATTGATTGTTCCAAATTTGAATGTGTTTAGTCTCATTTTGATTTTGTAAAGTACCAATTTGAATATGATTATTCCCAATAGACGACTTCGGCCCAAGTCGCCAACCCACAATTTTCTTCACAAATTAACTATCACTGAAGAACGAGAATTTCAGGACAAATTTGACATGAAAAGGTTCGCTTTATTTGTAAATATCCGTAAAAGATGCCTCGGCTCTTCAAACAAGATAATTCCTTCCAAATATAGGTTTTTGTTAGGCTGTAATTTGAGTTGGGATTCTTGAATTCATTTTAAAATATCAAGTTTAAAAAGGATATGTTCCGCAAATCAACTTGGTTACTTCGGTTGCCGGCTTTCCGTTCTGTAAATATAAAATATTCGGTTCGTTCCTGCAAAAAAAGGTTAATTACGGAATTTGATTGATGAAAAGGCAATCTTTCTGTCACCAGAACATAGACATATTAAGTCTATGCACCAGAACGACAATCAATGTTTTATGGTAACATATCCATAGCATAGAAGAATATGATCCATAGATCATACCTAGTAATTTGGCCATTGTTGATTGTTGTCTCTTCTATGTTCTATGGATCATGAAGTAAATGAAGATTGTTATATGCTATGGATATAGTACCATAGAACATTGTCTATCGTTCTAGTGACAGAAAGAACGTTTTTCCATCAATCAAATTTCTTGATTAACCTTGTTTTCAGGAACCAACCGAATATTTCATATTTACGGAATGGAAAACCGGCCATCGAAATAACCAAGTTGATTTGCGGAACATATCCTATATAAACTTGACACTATTAACATGAAATCAGGAATCCCAACTCAAATCTCAGCCAATCAGAGATGATCTCAACAAAACCCTATATTTGGAAGTAATTATCTTGTTTGAGGAGCCGAGGCTTCTTTTACGGATATTTATAAATAACGCGAACGTTATCATATCGAATTTGTCCTGAAATTCTCGTTCCCCAGTGATAGTAAATTCGTGAAGAAAATTGTGGGTTGGCAACTTGGGCCGAAGTCGTCTAGTTGATTTTGTTAGGTCTCAATTTGAAGTTGAAAAAGTATAGACCTGCATAATCAACAATAAAATCCGACAGAAATTATCCCCTAGTTCGTCTAGTTCACTCAACGTTTGCACAAACTGTGACATCAAATTCCTGACTCCACGTGTGTTTTTGCAGGTTTAGCGACCGTGACAGCGAAAACTGTTATTCAACCCGTCTATATGTACAGAAGTTATCGTATAGTATCACTTCAAACGTTGTTTTTCGGACCGTCTGGATGGCTGGCGAAAAAATCATTACCGTGAGCCGGACACGGCGAAATATGATCGCAGGGGGGGCCGATGCCTCAAGGTCAGGTCCACTCCACAGGGTGGATGGATTATATCTTATATCCCAGTTTTTCTAACTCATTCGACGGCATTGTAACTCGTCTCAATCAATAAATTCAGCGTGGTCCGATTTTTTGCGATAAGGGTGTTCAAGATATTATCGTCTTCGCTTTCATCCTGAAGTTTTATATTAGGATCGAGTTTCTGCTGATTGTGAGTTTTTCGAAGTAATCATCAAGAAGTAGAGTTCATTGAAATGAATCCAAATCCAAATAAACCAAAAATCGTTCATATGTACAAGTCTTGAATTAAAGATGAATTGATTAACTTGACGTTGCCGTTCTCGTTCGCAGTTGGCTTTCACGATGGCCGTTCGCAGTTTGAATCGAACTCTATCCCATTTATAAATATGAGGTTCGCTCTTTGGCCAGTTCAAGTTCATGGGGTTTTAGTAAGGTCGAATAATCTTTGAATTTGGCTTTCCTTTGTTTATTTTGGGAAGATTAATCAAAACCAGGAGCACCTTATTAATAAATGAGCTTAACTATATTGGTTAGATTGCAAGCTCAACGCAGATATCACTTACAGTGATTTGTATTGCGCAATAATCGATCCATTGCTTGCAATTCGAGGAAATACGATTGGGAAAACTCAGTTACTCACTTAATTCTTATAATTTGTTACTTATTGCGGTATCATTGTGGAAAAATATTTCACTTCACTCGACCATTGAAACACTCATCTTCCACTCGAAATTCGTGCAATATCCAGTTGTTTCCATCATGAGATTCCACACAATTTCACCCTTGTCAATTCTTTCATAGAAAAGTCCATGATTATTCTAATTTTCATCGATTTTATGACTGAACTAGGATTTAGGATAAATGATAAAAAATAATTCTGTATTCTAAAATAAATGAGGATTCTTATAAGGTAAACTTCATCTGCATTATTCATGCTAATTTCTTATGGTTTCATGAATCTGGGAGGCCATAGGCAGAAAAATCTTTGAACTTAGATGATATTGATTACTGTTGAATACGAGTCATAATATAGAGAACTTGTCACCAAAACCATTTCCTTCGGAGGAACCATGCCAAAAATAAAACAAGTATTTCATTTCAGGAAAGGAATATAGGGTTAAAATTAATGTACAACTCAAAGACTCGCCCTGTATATGATACTTTGATTGACCAGGTCATATCGAGGTGGATTTTCGGATCATTATTTCGTCTTTATGTTAAGTTGACTTATTAAACTGAAGTTCAGCGTACCAAGGGGACACTTCTGCTCAGAACGAATAATGATCTTCTTACTCCAACTGGGAACATAAAAACTATGTTCACCCAAAACTCCTTAAATAAATTCAATTAACTCATGAGTTGAAACTTTTGAACTAACCGTACAAAATTTAACGAGTCAACTGATTCAATATACACGAGTTTGTTACCTTGTTAAACCAATTTTCCCTGAATCAACTTCCCTTTGAAGTGCAGAAAAATACAAAGTCGCAGTAAACTGTTGAATGGAGTGGGCTGAATTCATAATGACCGAGGACATTATTGAAGAGAAAAATGGTTCAGGTGGAGTAATTCCACTTCAGGAATGTTTCTCCACCTTTAATTCGCAGTTCCATGTTTATGTTGTGTGTAAAAAAAGTAAGTGGATTCTGAAACTGAAGCTCTCTGCACTTTTAATTCATTCCGATATTATCTGGGAAGGAATTGAGTTGAAACCCCTCAATTCCCGACTATCACCTAGAATATCAAGATAAGTCTCGAGCTTCAACTTGCTTGTTCAAATTCGAAGCCATTTTCTCACGAAATTTTACACGGAAATCGTCTTCATTCTCATAGAAAGTACATGATTTCAATTCGATAGAATCTTCGTTTTCAGAAATATTGGAAAAATTTAATTTTTGAGGAATCTTGGGCCAACTTCAATCATTCATGAATTCGATCTTCAAAATTAGGCTCAATCCTCCATTATGATCATTGGTTTTGAGGAAACATATCACTATCAGAAGGTTTGTAGCTTGTATATGTTACGAATGTTGTGGTAGATGGTGTGTTCTGTGTCCTTACATCACCCCATGAACAGCACTGTTTTGACTTATCCGTGAATGATGGATGTTTTCGTCCTACTGGAAAACTTCATTACTTGTTCGGAATCTAACCAGAAACCTTTTGATCAAGAGCCCCACTCTGCTGCCGACACTCATATCTTGGTTGTAAATGAAAACGTAAGGTTCATGGAAAATTCCTTGAGAATCGTTAGTAGATACGAAATCATAGGGCGGATTTGATCTCTGGATATATTCTATCTTCGTTATTAAATCCCAATTTTTCTAATACATATCAGGTTTCTACGAGATTTCTTGTGTGTTCGGCTCACCAAGCGGCCTATACTAAACACATTAACTGCCTTGAAAAACAAATTAGACTCAAATATAGTAGGAGCAGGTTCGGAGCAAAATAATGAAGTTCTTGTGCACCCACCCAAGAATTCGGCCTTTCGAAATATTTTTCTTCGATATCTCCGAAAAAACATTAGAGATATACCTACAATTTGATAAAGGTACGGTTAATAGATATTCGCATAGAGAATTATCCTTTTTTCGTACACTTTCATATTTTTCTCTTGTAGTCTAAAATGTGATATGTGATATCTGAAGATGATGTTTCAAAAAAAAAATGGATGAGAGAAATCGGTCGTTGAATCCAGTTCATCCGAAAATTTTGTGTTTCGTTGCGTTCGAAACATTTGAACGCGAACATTACAGTGAAGTTTTTCAAGAGCTCAACCTATTTTTCAAGATATTCAAAATTTTCCATAGAAGAAACCCATGGCAAGGAATTTCTTTTGATTTTTCATATTCCTGTCGTCGGATTGAATTCATCTGAGAGTAGATTTCTTGATGGATGCATAATTAATCATGAATATTCGTCGACTTCAAAGGAAACGGGAAAAGAACTCATACTTTTGAACTGGCAAGCAATCGATAAAACATTTCCTTAAAAATCTATTTATATGCAGGGTTACTGCACGAAATTCGGTGACATGGCAAATATTGGATATATATTTTGTCGCCTTCTTTTCCATCTATTCATATTGTATTTTGCTCAAGGGTTTGACCTGATAAAATATGAAGAGATTCTGAAAATCTTTTTATGTTTATTCAGATATGGGACTCTTCAAAGTGAATTATATTTATGAACTATTTTTGAATCCTTTCAGGATATCATCGATGTTATGATCCCTCAAATTCACATAAAAGCATAAAGGTCTCTTTTTACAATCAAGTACTCTAATTCACCTATTTTTTGACCTCATGACCTACTCAACAAATATGCAGGCTGAGTCTTTAATGTGCATTAATTTCAACCATTGATTTCTGTCATCGAATGAAACACTTTTTTCAATCACCATTTTCCAGATTCGGCTCCAGTAAAAAGATACATGCTGTTGAAATTTCAAGAAAAACTTTCTTTTGTAGCTTTGACATGGTTACCCCGAATTAAATTCATTTTGGTGTGGAGTTTTCTACAACTATGACACATTCATCCTTTTACAACGGTTTCCTGGTAATAGATCCGCCGATTAATAAAACTGTAAGAAATTAGTATGAATAATGCGGATGAAGTTTATCTCAAATCACCTCAAGAATCTTCAATCAACTAGGAATACTTAATTATTCTTCATAATTACTTCTTGAACGTACCGATATTCGAAGTTGAATATTATAAAATCTGAAACAACTTCGGGAAATTTTACTATTTTTTCGGAACCACCCCTGAGCTAGAAATGGCCTTGAAATTAACTCTGCTGACGTTCTTCCGGACCATCGAAAACAGAGTTATTCATGTATTTTGTGACCAGATCATAGAAATAGAGAATGGGTCTCCCTGTCCAGACTTTCCAAAGAGTTTACTTAATGTGTTCAAAGGTTAACTAAATGATTTCACATAATTCATTTATAAATTTGGTGAAAATGGGAATAATTATGGAAATTTCAATATGTAAATCGGTAAGGATGGAATTGTGTATAATCTAATGGTGGAAACAATTTGGTATTGCATAAATATCAAGTAGATCACTATTTCAATGATGTAGTGTAGTGAAATATTTTCGTTTCAATAATATCACAAAAACGACCGAATCATAAGAATTGAGTGAGTAAATTAGTTTTCTCAAGCATGTTTCTTCGAATTTCAATTAATGGATTGGTTATTTATTATTATTTTGCAACACAGATCATCGTAAGAGATATCTGTGTCCTACTTGCCAATAAAGTGCAGGAGTTTATTAGTACATTGGGAAATATTTGAATGATCATAACGTTTTAATTGAGCCGAATCTGAAATAAATACTAATTGAAGAAGTGTTTTATTCAATGACAGAAATATATGATTGAAATTAATGTACAACTCAAAGACTCACCCTGTATGGTATCAGATCCCTCCTTCCATCGACTGAAAATTCAACTGAAAGGCTCAAAATTGTTATGTATGTTTGGAACTGATTGCGGAAATCCGAAAATTCAAGTCTTAAAGGATTTCATCAAATCCAAGCGAAATATTGCTAATTGAAAAATTAAAATTTTGAAAAAGCAATTAAAAATGCGATCCCTACGTTATTCCTTATACGTACGAATGCTGGCATCCTACATCTTATTAGCGAGTTTCAATTCGTCTAAATCAGTCTTTTTTAAGGGATGAAGGTGTAAATATATAGTTGAAGGCCGATATGAACACTGAAACGTTAGGCAGAAGTTACCCATCAAGGAACTGAACTGGTCTCATCAGGAATATTCCATTTTTCCTACATTATTATTGGACATCATCCAAGACAAATTATGACTCCAATTATTTCGCAGAGTTGTTTGTGAGGTATATACAGGTTGGAATTGTATACTGGAACAAAATAAAGTTGTACTCAAAACTCATTATGTCTTTGGAATATAACAAGGAAAATACAAAAAGTATAAGGAGTATTGAAAAAAAACTCCAGTTCTTAAAGGTTATTTCTGTACTGCAATATAAATCCTCTCTTCAAATGTACAAATAACCGCCGTCCTGAATAGAAATACCTTCCCCGTGCTGTATATAATGCTGGGTTGCTATCGTATTCTGCTCGGAAACGTAGGCTGAGAAAGAGGATGAAAATATGCTACAATATCCTCTTAAATCATCGACATGAAAATAAAAAATAAATAGACATGAAGCAAACTGAGTATTAGCTTTTTTGTATTTTATACATCCATGTTTGTTGACTCAAGCATATACAAGGATTACCTGCTCTAGATTCAGAAAAATTTCCCAATTATCCGATGCGGTTCTGCATTTTTTCTGCTTCCATTTCAAGTGGATATTCTCGAGTAGGTCAATTAAAGTTAACAACAGAAAGAATATTATGATTTGAAGATTCTGGATAAGATGTGTCAAATTTTAAAAAAATAATAGTGAATATTCCAGCAATTACAGTATGTTTTAATGTCGCATAATAATTTTTTCGTATGATGAGTATGTCCTCTCATATAATATGTTCCCTTCAAATCGGAATAGCATGGACCTGTACTTGTAACATGCTTTGCGGCGTTCTCAATGAAGTTTCAACCTTCCAATTAATATCTATGCAATATCCATTTGTTTCCCCCATAAGATTATGTAAAATTTAATCCTCACCTATCCTCATATCGAATATTCAGAGATATATATTATATATATATATATATATCCTAATTTCCGTCAACTTTATAAATGAGTTAAATGGAATATGTCCATCAGTAAAAACACATCAATTAATCTCTTCTTCTGTGGAAAGTCACAAAATAGAGGACTTACTCTGTGTATTTCGTGGCCTGGATGAACGTGGGTGAAGCCCAACACATGGCTTCCACTAGCTCAGGGGCAAATCCACAAAAAAGAAAAATATTTTCATCAGATTCGGTAACAGATATTTGAAATTAGGACGCACTAGTGCTGAACTCGGGCCCCCTTGTGCAAAATGAGATATTCCATAAACAACAGCTAGAACTGTACAGTGGTACCAAAATGCGGTACTTGAGCTCACGGATTTCCAACTTATGTTACAGATATTATAGACTTTTGTGGACAGGGTCACATAATATCATGGAGGTAAGTATAATGGGGGTTTTTCCTGAATTTGGGTTATTACTGGAAATGCAACTTTGAACATAATCATAATGGGTTTGATTCATCATTTTTCCAAATTACCTTCAAAAAGTATTCAAAATCAGGTTTCAAAATTGGGGTTTGGGATTTGTCAGGCATGCACAAAGTGACAACGGTGTTTAGTAGAATAGCTTTTTCTGCTATAGAATAATGAAATATTTATTCCTATTCTGTGGTTAACACGTGTTCTTTGTCAATATATCCGAACAATTTCCGTTTGCGATTTGTCAGTAATATGACAGTATGACAGTCTCTGCTGTTGAACTAGTCAAGACTGCGAATTAAGCTAAGCTCACCTTTTCCTGGAACATAGAATAAACTGAAATATTTATCTGTTTCGCGTAGACCAAATATTAGGTCTATGCTATTTCGTGACCACACCACAGACATAGCCATGTCTATGGACCAGGCTTTCCATAGAATTCTAGAGTTCAATTAATGGTTTTAGGTAAGTTGATTGATTTCTTATAAAACATACATAAATTCGATGAAAATTTAAATAATTATGGAATTGATTCAACATTGAAATTGTGTCGAATCTCATGATGGAAACAACTGGATATTGCATGAATTTAAAGTGGAAGATTAGTGTTTCAATGGTCAAGTGTAGTGAAATATATTTCCACAATAAAACCGCGAAAAGTACTAAATCATAAGAATTAAGTGAGTAAATGAGTTTTCCAAATCATATTCCTTTGAATTTCAAGCAATGGATTGATTTTTCTGCAGGACAAATCACCATAAGTGATATCTGTGTTGAACTTGTGAACAATTAAGGTGCAGGAGTGCATTTAGCAGATGGAGAAAGATTCAAATGCTCATAAATTTTAACCAGTGCCGAATCTGGAAAATTTGTTAATTAAAAAAGTGTTTTATCTGATTAGGAGAATCTAGGGTTGAAATTGATGTACAAGCCTGTGTATATGGTTTCTTCGTTTCAATGCAAACGAAGAAACTAGAAATTGATTCCTTGAACCAAAGAAGTCTGAAGTGCAGTGCACCACAATCCAACTGACAATATAATGGCAGTTTTTTCTGAAAACGAACCTCAATTCGAAAGGAAATCCCACTGGATTTTCAGGCACGAATGAAACAAAACGAGGAGCAGTGAAATATTGTTCATTTGGAGTAATAGAAGCAGATATAAAACTTCTATACTTCCAGTTTTTATCCCTAGAGCCTATAAATTAACTGATGCACTGGTCCTAGGGATCAAGTTTCCTTTCTATGAAATTAGCAGTTCCAGTGCTCCCAACCGTACGAATTATTGTGTTTTATGGAATATCCAATCATAGATAGATCTGTGGATGGACTCAACCCGATTTTAATTTAGAGTGCTTTTTGTTTATCCATTGACGTGAATATATACAGGGTTTGTTTATCACTGTTATATTGGCACTTCATTTCGTTCCGATGACTTTTTGTGAAATTGGTTGCTTTCATGAATAACAATAATTTTGGAATATATTGTTCTGGATTTGTTGTCATGTATGTATGTTCATCCAATGAATTGGTATTGACCACATTTTTACACTTGCTCATTCTGGGATATTTTGATGTTTCGAGAATTCTACAACTCCTGATCCCTATCCAACACTTTGTATATGAATGTCTATTACAGTAGGCAATTTCGATATACCTATTATATATTCCATATTCATCTATCCCAAAACCTCAAGATGTATTTCGGCTTATAAGAGATCCTGGTCATACACACATTTTCCTCCTACCTTCCTTACCTAACTACAACATAAAATTTTCATTCTTTCCCCGTTTCAGGGGCACGATACACTCATCAACTTTTCATGTTTCATGGTATACACCCATTCATATTCAAACCAGGATTTCGAGGAGCTATTAAAAACAAATTTCCATCCTAAGGGTTCGCTTTCACGTGTCCACAATGCCTACTACGCGGTCTACAGGAATGCCTCCTTGTGATTGGTGCGTTCAAGACCAAGCCATTCCCTTCCAAAGCAACTTGCATAGAATGATAGCATGATGTGTTTTCTGGGAAATTCAATATTATGCCAGTTTACAAGTTTCAAAGTGAATATAAATAATTCAACACATAATATAATTCGGCTATACCCATAACTAAATGGCTTAATAAGATTGTTATGGAACCTCTTCTGAAAATCTTCAGGGATTTCGAGAAAGGGATAGTCCTTAGTTCTTGAAGCAAGAAATTAACGTCAGAGTGAATCCCTCCCCACCTAACATTGAGCTAACTCCTCAAATTAATGGAATTCCTCACAAATTGGTAATCTTGGGCCCTTTCTAGCTCGACTGGGCATCGCAGGTTTTTTTTTCTGTGACTTTGGAAAGTGTTTCCGATGAATTACCATAACCATAACCTTACTTCGAATAGACACAACAATGGAAGCATAGAATTCTGTCATATGTTTCTTCCATCTTTAACTGTACTTGGCCTCTAGGACCATCGACACATCGAACGTTCCATTGACATAAAATTCTTTCTAATTCAACATAATCACAAGGACGAATATCTGTCGATTAATCAACAAACATTCAACCTTGATCAGAGCTTATCATCCAATCAACCAAAACATCTACACCGAAAAGCAGCACCCAAGGAGAATGGTTACACTGTTTCACAGTTGTTACTGATCATCAGACCAACACACCATGGATAATCCGCAAAATAGGAATCTAGGTATTTGTCACCTGTCAGATGGAATACTGCAGTATAACTACCTACAGCGCGCCATCTCCAGGAGCATCTTGCGAATCATACCTTCAAGTGCAAAATACTTTGTTATAGTTAAAGTTAAAGTTTAATCGTTTTTTTTTCACGGAATCATGGTAGTAGGCTATATTCACTTCATTTTTAAAGGACTTTTAATTCACGATGACGAAGATGACATGAATATTGTTGAACATCCTCGTTGAGAGATATACACTTCATTTTTTAAGAACTTTTAAGTGACTATGACGATGATACCATGAAAATTGTTGAATATCCTTGTCGAGAAAGGATATTTAGAAATCGGCTGAACCATTTGAACTTATGGGAAGAAACGGAATTCAAAAACCGATTTCGCTTATCTGGACACTGTACGCCTGTAATGGAATACATATTCATAGTGATGCAAATGTATTGCTACACGCAGAGTTTATGCATCTTGTTCTTTCTTGATAGTTGCTGGAGATTCTAGGGGTTTTCACAAATCAACTAAACTGACTGTATTATCAGAAATGTCCTATGGAAAATTGCATACTTATTATCGATTTACAACAAAATGCCTGCTATAAACCTCACTCGAGTAAGAATCCAATCTCGAGAGTTTATCATGGCATACTATTGTAATGAAAATATCAGTTACTCTTTCTGTTCAACTATTATAAGATGTAAATGAAAAGAAAATCATTGGCATTTATTCTTTTCGGTGCCTAATATAACAGATAAAAGTTGTAAAGGAGTAAAGGAGCATAATAATTTATACACATTATTTAACTTTTAAGATGAAAGGAAATCATCACAATTGCTATGGATACTTTTCTTATAATAATGGCCAAACTGGTAGCTGTGTACAAATTCTAGATATCAGGGCTCGATAACCCGGAGCCACACAAAACATTACCATATTTTTTAGTTGAATGACAATTTTTGCAAATTTAGTGTTGAGATTATTACCACTCCCAGTGTCAGTTGAAAGTACTTGCCCGTTGGTGAAGATTGAAGTATTTGAAAAAAAAATCTATACCTAATTGGATTTGGACAAATTTTATTGTAATTGTTCAATAATTCCTGAATTGAATGTATCTCATTATTGCCAAAGTTTTTCCTTTTAAGCTTTCATTTCCAATATATTCATTAGTGGAAGTAGTTTTTTTAGTTAGGTTACCGAATAAATACCCAAACATCCCTTGCCAATTGCAAAAAGTATAAGAATTCAAAATTGATCATTGCAACTCTCCCTCAAATCAGTAATTCTATTTTTATGGAAACCACAATCCATTAAGCTCCCTGATACATAGTGCGAATATTTGTCAATAAAGGATTTGTTTATTCCTATCAAATTTTGAAAGGGGGTATTTTTCCAAAGTCCAGCTTTTACAACCCAGAAATTGGTGGTCAGATTTATTACAGAATCTTAAATTATTTCCTCCTCCTTTTCATAGAAATCATCACAGTATTTCTTGTCTATGATAGAAATGAGACTTTTATAATTCCGACATTTTTGAGCGAAAGTTTAACTGTCAGTTAAAGTTAAAGATAACTTTCAGTTAAGTTTTATAATACCGGCCCTTACTCTAACTCCATGATGAAATGACCGTTGCGCAGGACCATTTCTTCCTTTCCATTTGCTGAAAATATGATTGCTTGCAAAAGAACTAAACGCCATCTGAAGGGAGATTCAGGGACTATTTTCTGCAGAGCGCTCAGCGCTGAATGTATTTGTTCGAAAGTATTTCGAAGACAAAAGTATCGAAATACAAAATACTTCAGCGTCAGGTATTTGAAATACCAATTACAAAATACATTTTCAAGAAGTAATTGAATAAGAAATACAAAATACGTATTTGTATTTCAAATACTGATTTCAATCACAAGTAATTGAAATACTGCCCAGCCCTGACTACACTCACTCTGTTATAAGTGACTACACTCAACTACACGCATCTGCAATGAGAAGTCGCAGTCAGAGGACTGTAAAATAACATTTTCATGCAGCTACAAGGAACAAACCTTATGAACGAAATACGTGCGTTCAGGAAGATGTCTTACAAAATCGTTTCTATTGAACGAAGTATGATGGGCCCTTAAGGGCTCGTTTCCACGTGTCCGACCGTCGAGAATCAGGTCGACTTTCAGCTATCGATATCATTCATATGAGGCCATTAGGGATTTTTCACTACCGAGAAAAAATTGAACACGGTCGATAATTGGGACGTTTTCAGCGCTGTAAGGAATTGAATGCATCCACCTAATGGCATCATGAGTGGATTAGTTTTTGCGTAGGACTTAATGTGATGAATTCTAATTTTTTCGACGATATCGTGACATGTGTTCCGCCTCTTAATGGCCTATTTCCGTTGTTGCTTGGCTTTCCCACTCAAGGGGATTGAAATGAAATTTTCTTTTCGACAGAGGGGCTTTCAGTTGCATAGAATTATGCTCAATATTCGCAGGGAATATATTGAATATGTTTCATGGTTTGCGTAGTTTGATGAACATGAGAGTGTAATTAAAAATCATTGTTAAGCGCTGACATGAAGTCAGGAACTTTATGAGCTTTTTCGAATTAAAACCTAGAGCGGTTGACCATACGGGTAGCGATCCTACCCAGCGAAGCTTCTATTCCTGAAATTACGATGATATCTTCTTATCATATTATTCTCACGAAATTCTGCATGAAGCTGAGTACCATATTTCAACTCTATTGGTGTTGTATTCTCTTGATATGTTGGGATTGTAAGGTTTCGAATAAATACGATTATATCTACTGAATCATTCGTACATTTCACATAATTACGAATACTATTTGAAACCTAATAAAGTGGATGGTATTCGTGGAAAGGTAAAATACACCTAATGCTCTCACATTCAAAATTTCAGTTATCTTATATTTCCAAAAACACTTCTGAAATCTAGTTGGAATATAACACTCCGTTGAAAATGGAGACGTTGAGGTTTATGTGGAAAGTTTTTTTTAATATTCTAACAACTGAATCCACACGAAATTTCGCTCTAAGTTGCACGTTAGTATCCTAAAACTGTCCACGTGGTTTCAATTCGGAGTCAAAACTTCATGAGATATAGAGGAATCAACCTCAAAATTTCAAATGGACCTAACTCCGAAACTATCCAACCGATTCCACCCATCAACGAATTTAACCGAGATATTCGGACCCCAAACCTAATCTGATGATTTCAAGTCGATATAAGTCTTTTCCTTGGAAAGTTAAGGCACATAAGGATGGTCGGATAGAATTGAATTCGACCACAAATTCTTCTTCAAGGAGTTCAACCCAATCGTTTAAGGATCAAAATTCGAGAATTACAGACATCGTAACGAAATGATAACACGCTATTCCCTAAAACGAGCACTTAAAAGGAGAATTCTGCTCGAAGTTAGGAAAACCCACTTTCAGGACCAAGATCTGACTCAAGTTCAACACGCACCAACCTCCTTTTCACAAACTCATCAACTCATCACTCATCAACTACCAGCTTGGTCTCGTTAAAACCCTGACACTTCTTCTGCAGTGAGTTCCTCACCTCAGTACGTTTGATGGTTCACACCTCACAAAATCATTTGTCATCCACCTAATATTTCCATACAGTCCATTGTGTCTCATCTTCTACTAGCCCCCCTTCGACTTTTCCCGTTACAAGCCAGAACAAAGGTTATTTATGGGGTACGGTCTTCCTAAACCATCTCCTGATACTCCAAGTCTAGACAGTGTTGAGTAATATTTCATTCTGATGAATTATACAGGACTGGTGGTTTGAGTTTCCATCTTGGAACACCTCTTCCTACGATTATTCATACGCCTTTATGTTATTTTCCGACTATAGCCAGAACAAAATAATGCTCCAACTTTTCATTCGGTACATGAAGGATAGATCTTCTCAGGATTATGCTTTTAGTGAATTTAATAACAATGATGGAGTTTGTTTCAGTATAAATTATGGATTCTTCTTGAGTGATTTATGGGTAGGATGCATGCGGCAAAACAGGATTTATTTTGTTTGAATATGACGATCAAACTACATAAGCACATTGGCAATTGCCAAATTTATTTTTATTCTTTTGGGATACCAGGATTTTTGAAATCAAATGAAAATAAATAGATAAATGAATGGGACAACACTTCTTTATTTATTTCCTCATTCCACAAATGCGATAAAATCAATTCTGGTACATAACATAGGCTGGCAAAATGTTTGTTTATGAAATAGGTTCCAAATGCACACAAACAACGTTGGTTGGTAATATAACAAGCCATTTCTCCTCATGTTGTATTTGTTTCATTCGACAATTCTGATATACGTTATGGGTTGGACAATGGGGGTTTTTCCTGAATTTGGGTTATTACTGCAAATGCAAATTTGAACATAATTATTATGGGGTTGTTTCATCATTTTCCCAAATTACCTTCAGAAAGTATTCAAAATCAGATTTCAAAATTGGGGTTTGGGATTTGCCAGGCATGCACGAAGTGACGACGGTGTTCAGAAAAATAGCTGTTTCTACTATAGAATAATGAAATATTCATTCCTATTCTGTGGAACACACATCTTCTTTGTCAAGATAACCAAATAATTTCCGTTTGCGATTTGTCAGTAATAAGACAGTATGACAGTCTGTGCTCTTCTTTTTCTTTTCCTTGGAATCCTTGGTCGTTGTCTTCTACTCTAACCAGATCGAAGTATAGCTATCTCTGTTTTCCTAAGCAAAGTTACACATTTGACGTCCTCTTTTTTCCGAGAAAGCTGAATTCACGTTGCCATATCGTGCACTCAAGACAAATCCCTTTTAATGCAAATCCCCATTTTTATTTTTCAGTTTTAGGTGATCAAACATTTTTTTAAAAATATAATATTGAAATTATATGTTCGAAATGTGATGTATTAAAGGTTTTTCATGAAAATTACTGCATTTTCCTTTAAAGGAAAAACCCCCATTCGATAGGAAGCCCTTTTGTCATGTGAAGGGTGTCAAATTGAGGAGAAAAAAATTTACATACAGTTTTTTGCGCGCATATTCTAAGGAAACAGCGTGCTATCGTTTCGTCCAAACGTCTGTTATTTTCGAATTGTGAACCGAAAATGGTCTCCAACGACTAAGTTGGACTCACTGATGATGAATCCGGTGTCGAAATCGATACTGTTCGGCCGGTCGTCCGGTCGTATGCACGATTACGGGCGTACGGAGAATCCTATCGACTTTCAGGGTAGCTCTTGCATTCAAGAAGGTGACTGTTAAGTTCGTTAACGGGCAGAATCGGTCGAATGGTTAAGGAGTTACAGCTCTTCGAATTTTTGAGGTTATTTCCTGAATATTTCGGAAATATCTGAAGCGATTGGATTGAAACTTGTCAGTTTGTTGAAATATAATGACGAGCAACTTCCCATGATAGTAGATTTTAAGAAAAATTTTCTAAAGTTTTTCTGGAAATTTTTTTTTTCGAAAATATTCATCATATTTCGAAAACAATGCACTACTTACGCCTTAAGATCTACATTTCAAAGCAGTGTACCAAATTTCAATTCGATACGAGTATTATTTTCGGAGATATCGGGGAAAAATATGTAAAATTCAGGGTTTTTTTACTCGATATATTTTTTTTTCTTTTGATCATATTATGCTCATTAAATCCTATATCAGCCTCCGAGCTGTCATTTTTCGATACATTACTGGATTCAAGTTCGATCTAATCTGTATTTTTGGAAATATTGGGAAAATGAAATTTTGAATGGATATATCTGGGGAATCATCGGGTGGAGTTTACCCAATCACGAATTCGGCCCTCGTCATTAAGATCCAAACCTACTCTACAAATATCGAGTTTCTAAGTTGTTTTCTCGGAAGTTGTTGTGTTTACGGTCGGCAGTTATTTTTAGCGAAGGGTTCTCTCAACATTTTTTATATATTTCTCATGACACAATAGCTGAAATATTCTGCACAACTTTGCGCATCAATATCTTACAATCCGTAACAAAGTTTTATTCGGATAGGATCAAAGTTTCCGGAGTTATCGAGGAAAAAACGACGCTATAGAGGAATTAAGAAAAAAAATTCACATATTATGTTTCCAATACTTCCCAAAACGAATATTTAGTCATGCATTACTTCCGTATTATATCAACCTGAAGATGTCAGCCATATTTGATTGAAATCTGATTAATAGATGGACTGATAGCGAAAAAATATGAAACCCTCAGAAAATTTCCGAAAAACATGAATTCATTCTCCAGTTCCTCTTAGGATCATTCGATAACCTTCACGATCATTAGTTCCCATTAACTTACATATCACAAATGCGAATATCTGTCGACAATTCAACGAATATTCCACCTTGATCAGAGCTAATCATCCAAACATCCAAAACATCTACATCGAGGGCCTAAGGAGAACAGTTACTGAACTTTCACGGTCCTTCTTGATCATCAGACTGCCTTACCTATGGAAACCGCTGTAGTGGGACTCAAGATACTTCCAACCTTTTAGACGGAAAACTGCAGTATAACTTCTCACAGTTCGCCATTTATCGGGTGCATCGTACGAACCCTTACTTTTCATTGCAGAATCCTTTGATCGATGTTCATGACGTTCGTCCTATTCTCGCATCAGGTCAGTGTATCTGCGATACTGCAGTTCACAAACCTCCGTCACGACTTGGAAACACTCGGTTCTCGTGGATTCCCACAAGACAATAACTCACAACATCTAACAAAGACAGGTATTGGCTAATGTAGAGGAATAAACTAACATATCAGAATAGCGAATATCTTTCGATAATTCAACAAATATTCAAGGTGGAATATTTATTGAATTATCGACAGAATTTCGCCCTTGTGATATGTTAATTTATTCTTCTACATCAGCCAGAACCTGTTATTTTTTCGAATGTTTCATGAGGGATCCTACACCCCAAAAGTCTTTGAATAATAAATCCACCAACAGCGTAGCATGCCTCTAGCTCTGAACATCCCCGCTGTAACCACATACACAATAAACTCCGGGGAAATGACGGGTATCCAGAAAATTGAATACCCTTGTTATCTTCACTTTCATTCGATATTTCGCGATACTCACATGATAGAAAAACGTGACCCAGACGGGATCGGAGGTCTCGCCCAACATATTGGATTTTCACGATGTTGAAAGGGTAATTGGCAATCTTCGGGTTGTGGGGAACATTCCCTAACACGTCGGGACGCCGTGGTTCCCTGAATCGCTCGAAATCATTTTTTTTTCGTAATTGAGATTACAAGAGATAGTATAGGATGAGGTGGGTGGGATATATATGTTGAATCACGTAGATCTTCGTTTCATTTGATGAACACGGTATTCCTAAATTGGAGGTACAATGACAATTTTAAGAAAAAAAAATTCCCATGAACATAAGATGAAAAAGAAATGTTTTCGAGAAACAAGGTGTTAAAGTTCGAATTTTTTCTCAGAGTATCTGCATTCCACAAAATGAAATAAGAAGAGGAAACGATATAATTCTTGGTTGATAATTGTCCGATATACAAATAAATTTGACGATGGTTTCGAGACAATTCATTTGATGTCTGATTCTTTTTTCAGATGGATCGTAAACTTCAAATGAATTTAATGAAGAATAAATCTTTTACTAGTTCATATTGGTCTTTTCGTCTCCTCTTTTGTTTTGGGGTGTGATATCGAGATATCAACCTGCATCGAAATGAAAGAAGAAATTTTGTTTCGTTGATGAAAAAGAAGCCCTTCAAAAACAAACAACAATTTTATTACACTTATACAAGGAGACTGAGTTTTTCATGAGGTTAATATATGTGCTCATGAATCATACTTAAAAAACCTAGAAAACCACTGCCGTGAAGGCAGCAGCTTTTGCGCGCATGTTCAATGGAGATGATCTTTTTGGCAACGAATTTCAACAGCGAAAGCTGCTGCCTTCACGGCAGTGCTTTTCTAGATTTTTTTCGAGGGAGTACTGGATTTGAATTCGATCTAATCTGTATATTCGAAAATATTTACGTCCGACTGTTATCACAAAAACTTCCGAAAGATACAGCTTAGAAACTCGGTATTTGTACTTTGGACCACCAAATTATTCCACCGATATACCCATTCAAAATTTTATTTTCCTTATATTTCCAAAATTACACGCAAGATCGAATTGAAATTCAGTGCCTTATCAAATTACAGTTCAAATGTTCATGTAGAAATGTATGAAGATATTATGATCAGAAGAACACAGATTATTGAGTATTCGAGAAAAGAATTTGAAATTCTCTTACAAGTTGCCCATCACCATTTCCAAACTAGCTGCCAAGTCTCATCATGATTAGAATAGTATTTTTTGTGTTATTCTGGAAGGAATAACGATATCTCAAAAAAGACCACAAAATTTTACATAGTTTTTGAAAATGTCTTCGGGAATTATGATCGTATCGTTTCGATGTTTCCCCAAAAACTGCCCTCGACAAATAGTTCAATCCTGCAAGGGCATTTTCCATTAAATAACAATCTCATATAACTAAACCCAGGAAAACTACAAAATCATTCAAAATCCTCCCAAAATAAACTTCAATCGATACTCAACTAAAAGATCCTCTCTAAACGTTCCATAATGATGCATCAAATATTTCACTTCAACTTGATCGTTGTACTAAGTCATTTCTCACAATGTATTTCTTTGTAGTCGTATGAGGACTACATTAAGAGCCCATAACATTTAGCATTTCCTAAATTCATCCATATAAATTCCACTCTACTGGTCGTAAAATTGTAAATTTTACGTGTTGCTTTCATAATCTAAACCGCTCACAAAGTGCCCTTCCGTGAGAAGTGTTCATTTATATGAAAAGTATATTATGTACTGAGAATATTTTCCCATTTGAAGAATATTCCAAGTGCTTTTTATTCTAGATTATTCTTTTGCCATAACTCATTTTATACAATTTCCTCATCAAATTTCTTACGGAAATGAGAAGACATTGGCGCCTTCGCCAATTTGTACCAAGCTTTCCTGAATTTCTTGAATCATAACAGTGACAATCGATGAGTAGAGTATTGTTATATTATTACCATGTTCATCTTGACATTGAATGTTTCATATTGATCAGTTCACTGCTGATATTTTATCTGCATTCTACTGAAAAATTATAAGGAAAAAATGTAGAAAAGCACTGCCGTTAAGGCAGCAGCTTTTGCGCGAACGTTCGATGGAGATGACCACTTTGGAAACGAATTTGAACATGCGTATAAAAGCTGCTGCCTTCATGACAGTGCTTATCTAGATTTCTTTCGATAGAGTACTGGATTTCAATTCGATCTAATGTGAATATTTGAAAATATTGCGAACATTAAATTTTGATATAAAAAAATAAATAATGAATTTCGATAATAAAGAATAAATAAATAAATAAATAAAATATTGCTAACATTAAATTTTGATGTTTATATCTACGGAACCATTGGGCGGACTTTACCCATTCACGAATTCGACCTCCGTAAGTAAGCCCCAAACCTACTCTACAAATATCGAGTTTCTCAGTCGTTTCTTCCGTAAAAACAATAACTTCGGGAGAAAAACTTAGAAACTCGTAATTTGTAGAGTAGGGTTGGACCTCAATAAGGAAGGCCGAATTCATTGAATTGATTTCGCAGATATACCCGTTCAAAATTTTATTTTCCCAATATTTCCAAAAATAGTCATTAGATCGAATTGCAATCAAGCACTTCATCGAAAATGAGAGTTCGAAAGTTCATGCAGAAATTCATGAATGTATTATGATCAGAAGATCACAAAATATTGAATATTTGAGAAAAAATTTGAAATATGTGTCATTGGAAAATTTCGTGTCGATCATCACGAAATTTCACACAAAGTTGTTTATCGGCGTTTCCAAACTGACTGCAAAGTTAAGTCAAGATTGAAATAGTATTTCTCGAGTTATTCCAGAAAAAATAACGATATCTTGAAAAAAAAAACGGAATTCTACAAATTTTTTCACAATATCTTCAAAAATTATGATCGTATTGAACTGAAATGCAGTACAATGCTGTGAAATATGAAGCTCAAATAAGACGAAAATTTTCTTCAAATTTAATGGATAGTTTCCGAAAAAAAAAATTTCAGAAAATAATTTCGAAAAAAAATTTTTCCAAAGTATACTAACACTGAAATCTCAACAAAATTCCGAGAAAGTCCTCATGCTCTAACTAACTGTCAAGCTTCAATTCAATCGCTTCAGTAGTTTTTGAAATATCGTACAATTCAACTCAAAACTTCAAATGGCTATAACTCCGGAATAATTCGACCGATTTGGCCCATTAAACCTTCGCATTTTAAAATCCAACCATCCCTGAAATCTTCAAGTCGATAGATTCCCCCGTACGCTGGTAATCGTGCGTACGGACGGCCAGACAGAAGCGATTTTGACACTGGATTTGTCATCGGTGAGTCCGACCCAGTCGTTTGAGACCATTTTTGGATCAAGATTACAGACATTTGGACGAAACGATAGCACGCCCTAGAACATGTGTGCAAAAATAACAGTTTCATGTAAGTAGCCAAATATCAGCGGAATATTTTAAAAACTACAGATGCTATGACGAAGAAACTTTGGAAACTTTGGAATTATATGTGATACTAGAGTATGCCATATAATTTCCTTAGAGATTTGCCAATTTCTAATTGTCAGAGACAGCATTGTGAAAGACCTAGCGATTAGATTGTCCCGTGTTGCAAAATGGCGCATGCACCCCTTATTCAATTATTATAGAGCAGTGGTTCCCAACCAGTGGTCCGTGGACCACCAGTGGTCAGTGGACCACCAGTGGCCGTGGACCACCAGTGGCCGTGGACCACCAGTGGTCCGCAGAAGCCTAAATATGATCCGCGAAACGATTTCAAATATAGCGGGCGGTGAGCCAGTCGTCATTATGTATTTATTATATACCATTTACTTTTATAAACTATCCCGGTTGTCCATGATTTAGGTCTACCAAGTTTTTTTTTACTTAAAACTGACGCAGATTGGCACTCGTGAAATATCGGCAATGTCAAAATAATTCTCAGCGACGTTGCCAAATGCCAATGCCAATTTCTAGTCTCAATCTCAACATAATCATCACGCTTGAAAACTAAAATGCCGAAGGTAGTTTTGAAGAAGCAGAGACAAAGTATCAGGAAGTGCTGCTTAGAATTGAAATCTGCTTTTTCTGGGTTACTATAAACCTGATAATCTGGAATCAATAATTCATCACAAGCTATCTAACATTTTCGAAGGATGTGAGAGAAAACCCAGAATATCATTCACATAGACTCCCAAGATTTGTTAATTGAGTTAGTTACTTTAAGGTGACAGAGGTTTTGAAGTATTTCAAGTTGTGCAACAAGGTATTTAAATGTCTTCTGTAGACTTATTTCTTGAGAATTTCGAAAAGTAGAGAATTCCATAGGATTGTCTGTTGATTTCAAAGTTTTACTGCAGGGTTATTCGAGTATTTTTATTTTTTCTCTAATGAACTACCTCAAAGTAACAAATCACTCTATCCATTAGTTTTCATTAAAATTTCAACACTCGATTCTTGATATCCGTACAAGAAAATAGCAAAACTGAATCTTCCAACCATGTTCATATACGTGAAATATTTCCAGTGTTAACAGAGAAAAAAGTTTCTTCATCTTTCGCCAGGTCTTTCGAATTAATGAATTTACATATTTCCCAAATTCATTATTTTCCCAAAGTTACTTAACATTTTGAAAAAAACGTAATAACTTCGACCTATAAGTAGAAAGGACAACGTTGTGTAGTTATCTGACAGTAGAATGACTATAACCTAACATTTTCAAAATATACACGGTGAAATGTGTCAGAATGTCATGGCCAACCCCAATAGTTCATAAAAGTGAATAGAGTATACCTACATAGTGGTCCCTGCTAACAAAAAAGATACAGAAGTGGTCCTTGACCAAAAAAAGGTTGGGAACCTCTGATATAGAGCAATGATCTTCACCAATACCATCAGTCAGTCAGTGAGGATTATCTTGATTGGAATTTCTTAAATTCAAGAAATATTTAGTGAACCACTGAAGGGATTTTATGATCCCCTTTTTTGGTAACCTTGTCTGACCTGAAAATCAACAATCTCAGAGTTCAAAGCGGCCAAGCATAAACGAAAAAAACAAAGAAGTTGACAATCAACGTTGCTAACCCAACAGACGTGACTTCAAAAATATTCGACATGCAACCAATAATTTTGATCCTGAAATATTCATATTTCAATAAGCCATAAGGGAGGTGCGGTTCTCCAAAAACGAACAATAAGACGTGGAACTGTGAATGGAGGGCAAAACAAAAAATGAATGAGAGCCCTTATGATATCAGCTTTTGTTCGATCTCAATAATAAGATGTAACAAAAGATCCGCAAGGTTTCTGGCTCGAATGATGAAAATGAATAATAAGGGCAACATGTCGCCCTTTCTTCTGCGTGAAAGAAGGCAAGGAACATGGCGATATACAAAGCAATAAGCGGGAGGAAATACAACATTGTGATAAATCTGAGCTTTGTCCGCTAGGAAAAATGCGGGAACCGACCTAAGAAATGAAGCCATAAGGTTGGAATGAACCTATTGGGCCATTTTTCGTATCAGTTATCTTATCCTTTATCGCAATTCTTCCCGGAAATTAAGGTGGCAGAAAATGTATATTGAAGTGTATCGCAAAAAAAATGTCATCACATCTTGCGAATATCGTATTTTTTCATATGAAAAGATTTATACAAACTGACATTTGGAGTGTAAGGCCTACAAATCATGACCTAGTGAAATTCCGTTATTGGCAATGTGATAGTCTTACATCAAAAAAGAAACGATAATATTTTCAGAAAATTAAAACAACATTGAAGCAGAACAAACTGAAACGCTGCATATTTTACACAAAGGTTTATTATTTTTCCAGCTTTATGTGCAAATTCTTCAGCGATATTTATCACACTTTCATCGTCGCGAGTATCACAAGTGAGAAGTTTGACAGTGGAATAAAACAATTTTTGAGATTGTCTGCCAACATCCGCTAGTAGATATTATAACGGGATTTTTGTGAAGAAAATTCTGGAATGCGATCAGCCGTATCAAGCCTCTCGCATTCCGGAATATTCATTCCGAAAAGTGCAATATTGGCGAGAAATCTCTTAAACTATTTGATTTCATTTTTATTTTAATTCCTACCAGGCTGGAAAAATTGAAGCTTTCCAAAATTGAATCATAGAACTAAAACAGGTGGATCATCGGCTTCTACCTCAGTCTAAGGGTTTTACCCCCAGTATTAGATTCTCGACAATTTATGAGTTTTCCTGTTTGTTATTGTTTTTTTGCATATATCCTCCAATTTGTGTCATCATATACATACCCATTATCTTTTATATTCACCCTTATTTCAAAGTCTCGGTACGAGAAATATTGGATTTCGATTGAAACCAGTAAAGGATATCCGCATGTTGACAATAATTGTACCACGCAAACCAAAATTGATGGAAACCCCCGATCAACCGAATTTTTTGGAAATCTTCATTATTTCAATTTACGCTACCTAATTCGCGTTCTGCATATAAAAGTGATATTCAGTTTTACAATAGTATTTATTGAGATTTTAATGTTTCAAATGTTTTTTCATCAGATTAATTTTGTGTTGTGAAAAAACAATTATTTATGAATAATATATGTTGTATTTAAGATATGAATGAGCTTCATGCAGGAAACAAATATTAAATCCCGTATTCCGCAGGGTGATTTCCATAAATAATAATTTTATCCAGTTTTAGTAGTTATGTTTCAGATATTGGGAGAGAAAACTCAAAAATATTCAATTTGAACAACTTATGATTATGAAATTGTTGAGAATATCAATGGGGCATTTACACCTTGTGTTTATAAAATAATAAACAAATTCTTTGACAATTTTTCGATGGGTGTTGAAAAGTTGGTAATCAAACTTTTCATCCACCTCTAGATATATGATTCTGGATGAAAATTTAGCCAATTACTCCACTGAATTCCAATCTTAGAACCGAATGCGATGATCCATTTTGAGGATCATTGGAAATTTGCAGCGTTTTTCTTTATTACTCATGGACTACTGGTCCGAAATCATCCGGGTAAACATTTTTAGGTTGAGTTATGCAACAATAATCAATGTTGAGAGTTTCATGAAAATTGGGTGGTGAGTTCTCGAGAAATATTTTTTTTTCAGCTTACCCCCAGTTTTGAGCCCTAAGGGTACACTGATCTTGCTGAAAAACTCGGAGGATCAATATCGAGTGATACACGATTTTTTACCAACTTTCACGGATTTCGGTTCACAACTTTCAGAGTATTCAGCTCAATTGTTCAGTCCACCCATGGCACTCTGGCAATTTCCCCAAGAGAGCGTCCTTGCCATTCTCTGTCTCTCTGTTTTGATAATGAAATAATTATGTCATTCATGGTCAGGAAACTCTATTTCAATCACGAATTTCGATCAATGTTCCATATCAATTTCATCTCATATTCATTACTTTCGTAAACAAATAGTAATTAAAATGATATGACAAATATTATACATTATTAGTATGATATCTATAAGTCAATAGAAATATATGAGAACATATTAAATTCATTCGAAGCATACGTATTTCATGTTCAGTGTCCATTGCGTGGAACAATGAATAATGAAATATGAAAATATACTATATAAACTATATCTGTGGGAGGTTAATGATGAACTGCAAATTTTATTCTCTGCTATAAATGCACAACAAACTGTTGTAGAGAATTTAACTCAAAATATTCTGAAAGATGCCCAAAAAATCAAGAATATTCTATATGTTCATAGTCAGACCATTTTCCTTCAAATAATACTCATATTCAACTCTATCATAATTTAATTGTCTGAATAACTTCGAAACAATTCCTAGAAAATAAAAATTTGGTATAAAAATTTTAAAGCAATACGAATTGTCAGGAAATAAACAAATTCATCTCTAGGAGAATAACAATGTAAATAATTAATGAGTTCACTTAAATTAAAATGAACTATGCCATTAGAGAAAATTGTTTGAAACCTCTCCTATCATTCTCTGTTTCTATCGTATCTATTTCTGTTTCCAATCTTCTATTCTGGAACATATTCCTACAGCAAATCTTGAAATTTTCATCATTATAATACAATAGAGTGAACAAAATCATGGGATAAGTATGAGCGATGCAATAAGTGAACAATTCCAAGTCTAATGAATATCTGAATCCACAAGCATAAGAGAAATAAAGAGAGAAGTTTGGTAACCAGCACAGAAAAAATATTGTTACAATATGGAGTTCTAAATTCGAATCTTCTGCATCTTGGTCGACTTTTTTGAAACATTTCATGACATGTATGATGAAAACAAAAAAGAAAAAAAATATATAGTATAATGCACCTATAATCGTTATCAGAGGAACAGTGGATATACCTGCGGAACATTGCACACAGGTAGTGATGAAAAGCGATAAGAAGACTAACCAGATAGATACTACAATTATGCTATAACTAGATTTGCACCTCGTGGATACATTGTAGGATTTATATGTGATGATGTACCAATCCAGGAGTAAAACACTATTGAAAACGAAGAGTGCAAGCAGTATCAGCATGAGTATCTCATCCAAAACACATATTTCATGAGCAGCCACCATCACAGCAACCCCGAATAGATTGAGAAATAACGGTGAAAAAAGAAGATATAAAATGCTGGAAAAGCAAATATTGTTGACATATGCATTAGTTCTGGTGTGAAGAATCTCGTATCTTCGCATGATGAAAATTAAAATACTGCAGGCTACAATGGATCCCAAGCCAACGAGGATGATGAGAGCGTCCACGTGATATCTTCTGTACATGTGATATGTGGCATCTGGATCGAAAGTTCCATTGGCTGAGATGTTTTCCATAACCTCCAGGTCCATTTTTTAGCATTCGGAGAGGTACTGTAAGCAAAGAAGAATAATTTAGAAATTGAAATTATTATCTAAAAAATTATTATCGGAATGAAGTTTTTTGGTGTAATTGTCTACGTTAGATATTCTTCTGCTTGTGCCGAAGCAGGTGAACTTATCAGGATTTCTCATGTTTCTGAGGAAGTAAATATATCATGATCAACTATGAGTCCATTTTAGTATAGTTTCCTCTTAAGTTTTCGTGAAAAACCTGTCGAAAGTATAACTGAAGTTCGAACAAACCATGTTGCTTTAAAATTCAAGATCCAGAGAAATATTTTTTGATTTATTCTGTCATTGTTGATAGGAACTCATTACTAATGAATTTCCGCATATAGTTTCAATATATTTCAACCACTATTTTACCACACTGTTGCTTCTCTAGGGTTACATCATTAACATACCTTTTTTTCGGTTTGTTTGAATTTTGTCCGAATTTTCTCAACATATGTGAATAGTTTATAGTTTATTGTTTGGTAAGGGGTTACATCCTACTGCGATCTTAAGATCTATTGTGAATTTTTTTCCTTGGGCAGTCCCTGAGCCACCTGAAGATGTCATCAGAAAAGCAATTTTTGATTTTTCTCTCAAGAACCAGATTTCTCACGAAAATGAAACCGATCAGATATTTTAGGAGAGCGAGGGGGCACTCAAAATATTTTTATAGTGTCGCTATATGATTTCAATGGGTGTGAAATAGCACCCCTAAAATTCTTTTCAAACAAAACGTTCTTCCCCATTCATAATTACCATTTAAAAGTGAATTTCAGATAGCTTCATTTATTCTCAACAAAAAAGGTGTTCTGTGATTTTTTGCTGAAATTCACAGTTTCCAAAAATAATTTTCAACAGATACGTAGCATGACTCGTATGGCTGGGTATTATTTTTGAACTAGTAAGCGAACGTCATATTGAATTTTAGGGTAGATTTCTTCCACCCCTTATGGAGCACCACTATGTATAAAAATCCCTTTGATTGCCTCTCAGTTTCATTAAGGCGATATATTTGGTTTTTGAGAAAAAATTACATTTTTAGCGACATATTCAGAGACTGTATCTAAGCAGAAGCTACTCAAACAAAAAAATGATAAGAAAGACCCAACCTTATTTCTGACATGGAATCAACCTTGGATATTCTTCACAAGAAGGTATTAATTTAGGTTTAGGTCAGATGCAACTTGAACATGACATATTCAGTGTTATTCACCTTCGTAGTATAAATAAAACGACTTCATGTTGTCAAAAAAATATGTGCACTGATCCATGCATCATTTTCAGATTCATCATCCTGAAAATTCGTTTCAAAACAAGTGAAATGATCTTCTTCTTAAACATTAAGTCATTTTCAACTGACAAAATAGAAAACACCGCGAAAATTTTGATTAATTAACATGAATTATGTTATTATTGGCAACATCGCTTCGACCAACGGTGAACCAATCTCTAGCCTGCATTGGTTGAAAAGTAAACAATCCACAGATTTTCGCTTCAAAACATTGCTTGTCTATTCGACATACATTTTAGTGATCTGAGATTTGATCCTGCTAAAATTTACTATCCATGAAATGCTAAATTCATAGATAGAAAGCTCGATAATACATGAAATTTTGAAGTTAACTTTCAGAGCAGATAACAATAAATTCTGCGAATTATGAATTCAAAACAACAGCTGCATTATATCTGATTGTGATTATGCAAACTCATCAAATCTATCTATAATCTCTGTTTCGATTTCAGCAGTAGTTTCAATAATGCAACTCTGTCATCTACGTCACCAGCTACAAGGCAGATCTCTGCTTGTATCTCATAAAATGAATAAAAACGAATTCAACTATTCAAAGAAATGAAATGTAAATCTTTGAATGAGGACAACATAATTACATACAAGTACAGCAAATCAATACAAATTAATCGATTTCAATCTTACCAAACTTGTGCCTGATTTATGTCAACAATAAAATACCGAAAAAGCTCAATTGCTAGATGAAATCGTTACATTACTTTCAGGTAATTATTTTTCACAAAACACGAAGGATAGCTTTTCACCATGAAAAACTTGTACACTGAACTCAGTGATAAATAAGAACGTCATTGCAGAATAAGTTGAGTTCATCTTTTCTCCTATTCTCAATTACATAGAAATGTAACGTGATGCTCTTAACCTACCATGAGAATGTTACAATATTAAAGCCGATAAAACTGATGCGCACTTACAACTTCCAATTGAGAGTTCAATCCTGTCCCTTTCAATTCAATCACCACACAGTAAGAACACAAAAAATCAGTATAAAACTGGAAATATAACCACGAATGTCTCGTTATACTTCCTCTGTACTCTTGTCCGAAATTATTCAATTATTTTAAGTGGCCAAGTGCAACAGTGTATTCAACCTCCTAAAGATATTATCATAGCAATTTTTAGAATAACGACAGATACCATGAACGTAAAAAGCCGTGGTCCCTATTGGAATTATCCAGAATCGCAATTTTCAATTCATTTCAACGATTTTCCCTGGAGAATCCCGACAGGAAATTGGATATGCTTTCGTTCTACAACCCACCGCAATGATCGAATTTGATCATATAGGACTGCGGTTCAGATAAACTTGAAGTAGACAAAAAGAATGCCACAAAAAATTATGAATTAAACTCAAGGTTTGCTTGACATTAATGCATGATTTTTATTATAACACATTACACTATACCTACTATCTTCCGTCAGATAAGGATCTCACATATTTATCCTCTATACAGGGAGCGACATTAAAAATTTTATTTTTGAGGGGGGGCATATAAAATCGATCTTATTAACATTTCGGTCTTCCTATAATAATAATATATAAATTATCGAAAAAATTTATTTTTCCTTCAGGAGTTTCTCGATGAATCATAGAGCCGAGCTCTGTGATCCCCACGGAGAAGTCAAAACTACCCTAAGAATGATCTGTGTTTCAGATATATTTTTCGAAAACCTGGAAAGGAATATCGTTTAGGGGTATAATGAATAATACGATATTGACTATTGAAAAACTCAAAAACAATCTATTTCTTCGTTCTTCTGCTAGATATCAATGACACGTGCATAGTTCTTGCCATTTAATGCAGTGTTTATCAGTAACTTGGAGTTTTTCGGTCCATTTCATTCAATAGACGACTTGGGTACAAGTTACCAACCCACAATTTTCTTCACAAATTTACTATCACTGGAGAACGGGAATTTCAGGACGAATTCGACATGATAAGGTTCGCGTTATTTATGAATATCCGTAAAAATGCCTCGGCTCCTCAAACAAGATGATTCCTTCCAAATATAGGGTTTTGTTAAAATCATCTCTGATTGGCTGAGATTTAAGTTGGGATTCCTGATTTCATGTTAATAGTGTCAAATTCATATAATTTCATAATATAATAATATAATTTCCATTCCGTAAATATGAAATATTCGGTTGGTTCCTGAAAAAAGGTTAATCAACGAATTTGATAGACGAAAAAACGTTCTTTCTGTCACCAGAACAACAGTCAATTTTCTATGGTAACATATCCATAGCATAGAACAATCTTTATCTACTTTATGGTCCATAGGATATAGAAGAGACATCAATCAACAATGAAAAAAATATTAGGTATGGTCTATGGATCATAAGGTAAATGAAGATTGTTCTATGCTATGGATATGTTACCATAAAACATTGATTGCCGTTTTGGTGCATAGACCTAATATGTCTATGTTCTGGTGACAGAAAGATTGCTTTTTCATCAATCAAATTCCATAATTGACCTTGATTTTAGGAACCAACCGAATATTTCAGATTTACAGAACGAAAAACCGGCAACGTTGATTTGCGGAACATATCCTTTATAAACTTGACTCTATTAATATGAAATCAGGAATCCCAACTAAAATTTCAGCCTAACAAAAACAGAATCGCGCAAAATTCGTCAAGTTTAAGAATTATTTTCGGTATCTTGCAATTCTTCGACTTGTATGAATGAGGTATCGACGGAAAGAGCGTTCTTTCTTCTATAAGCTAGGGGAATCACCTTCGGCGATTTCCCTCTAGTTCAGGTTCATTTCAGATTCATTTAAGAAGAATATTTCCATAGCGATGTCCCAGAAAATATCAGTTTGCAGAAAATTAAATATCGTCATTGAATTCTAAGTGAGAAGCTGCTGAGAAAATATTTTCACAGAAATAAAAAATGTCGTACAGAAGATGATCAATATTTCACTGATTAACATAACGTTAATCATGTAATAGTTATAGCTACAGGGTTGTGATTTTCACCAATCAGTTTCTCATGATAATTGGCTATCAGACACCGACATCAGATTTCGTCTTTTCAGAACACAAAAAAGGCTTCCCATTCAAAAGTGTACAATACGGCCAACCCTGTACACCACCCTTACTTGAATTTCATCCAAACATCCCAAGATAACGCTGTGAGTAGTGTGTTCCCTCGAATTTATACTATATATATACGAGGTGAAAATGACCCCATAAATAACTTTTAACAACGTTCAGTTGTTTGTCCCTGACACCGTAAATCTCTATTTTGTTCGATAATATCTTATAAATCACCGTATCGATGGAGATTCTTTCACGAAAGAATTGATATTTCGTTCCAGATAAGCCCATAACATGGCAAACTTGGCTGTTTTTCGCCATGCGATTTCGTGGCGAATACAGTATAAGATCTCGTATAGGCCTTGAAACAGAGACCTTGAAAAACTTTGGTTAATTAAGCTTCTGCTCTCCTGTCTTCAATACCTAAATATTATGCACTAACCTATGCTCAATTCACATTTATAGAGGCAATTGGTAGGCCATGGAAGTTTGCATATATCACTCTGTTTAAAATGGTCAGTTCACTTAATTATTCTGACAGATAACTACGCGACGTTGTCCGTTCTATTTAAGGGTCATAGTAATTACGTATGTTACTAAACCAAGCCATAGAGTCTGTGAGTTTGACCTTGATGATATTTTATCAGGGCTAGCCTCACTAACTTCAGTTCAATTTCCTCACTTACAACAGCGAAATAATTCAGATGAGTTGAAATTCAGTATGGAGTTTTCCCAAAACAATTCTATAATTCGCAGAATTTTGCAATATCGAAAAGTTTCGTGATAATATGTAATTTATGCGATAAATCATAATAATCAGCTAATTGTTGATGTCTTTGTTCTCCGTCCTTCTAACCATGAGGATAATCGATCACTTGGAAACAAAGAACCTGAGAATTGAACAAGCATAGGAGAGACCTGTATTCATTCTTGCTAAAGAACCTCTTTAAATATTTCGCATAATTTCAGAAACAGCCTGTGTACGAAATCTTATTCGAACACTTGGCTGGTATGTCCGATTTCTATGAATGATTTACAATATTTCTATCATATCAACTACTATCATGGAGATTCTTATATCTTGGACTCAAGTAGGGAAAAGTGAAATCTCGACATTTTTCTCGAAGAATGAATTATTACAGATTTTCCTTGACAAACTGGAATTTATTTTCGCTACAAAATGGCTCTAATACTATTGCTAATTGATCAATTCAAAGGCCAATCAACCTAGGTCTAATTTTTACTGGAGAGCATTATTAATGGAATCTATAATCCCCAAACAGAAATGATGTTTTTTTCTTAATTCATAATGGTCCCATATGATATTTTGTGGAATGGACTTGGGTTGATTGGCCTCTGAGTGGCTCAATTATCTTTCGCTTACAGTCTCGTCCCAGAACCACAGTTTCGGGGAAAAAAGAATGTAGAAAATTCCATATTAACCGGAACACACTCAAGAAAAGCAGAAACGTAGGAAACAGATAACACCACAAATGTAGCACCAGTATAACACCAAACGTAAGTTTCTTGTCTTACTATCTGAGGTACCTAACACATCGTACACCAGTTAATTTGCCTCGCACTACAACATGTCGTAAAATAGAGACAATATCTAGAATTAAAATGGACAAAACAACACATACGTTTACATGCAATAAACTTGACAATAATTAGTAACAAATCTCTTTTTTTGTGCACTAGATTGGTTATTGAATAGAGCACCCAGTTACTTTGTGATAGTTACTTCGAAATAGAGAAAAATAAGTAATAGTTTACTATGACTATATTTACTATACAGGGTGTTCTAAAAGCTCCATGACAAACTTTGACAAATGGTAGCTGTGCTTATTCTGAACCTTTTTTGTCCCATGAACATAGGTCTGATTCGTTCTTGTTTCGAAGTTACAAGCATTTGAAAAAATTTATTTCCATGTTTTGATCGAGTAGACCGACATAAAATATCAGTTGATATGGTAATTGACGTTATTTTAATTATTCATTTGACACTTGGTGTACGTTTTGAAAAACAATGCATTCTTTCACGACTCAGGAATACGCAGATATTGTATTTGAATATGGGTATTCTAATGGTAACTCCAGAAGAGCAGCTCGAGAATACCGAAGAAAATATACTGATAGACACCAACCTGCTCACACAATATTTTGTGCATCATTCCGAAGACTTCAAGAAACAGGCAATCTTGCTCCAAGGAAAGCCATTCAGCCAACTGAAGTGAATGTAGAAAATAAGGAAAATGTAATAGTCCGTGACAACCCTTCGATTAGTTTTCGACGTAATCTTCATTTATCACCAAATTTCGTATGGCGTGTTTTAAAAGGAGAAATGTTGCATCCATTTCATAGACAAAATGTACAAGCTTTACATGCTGACGATGGGTTACTAAGGTTAGAATTTTGTAGATGGTTACTTCAACAACATGCCCAAGATAATAGATTTATTTCGCTTGTCATGTGGTCTGACGAGGCTTGTTTCACTAAGGAAGGTATCAACAATAACCACAATAAACATGTATAGGCACTGCAGAATCCATATGCCATAAGACAAAGACGATTTCAGCAACGTTTCAGTGTAAACGTTTGGGGTGGGATTTTCAACAATGATTTGATGCCACTACATGTTATAAATGTCCGTTTAAATGCAGATTTGTATAAAAAATTTTTGGAGCACAACCTTTTTGACTTCATTGATGACTTAGAGCTAAACATTGTAAGAAATATGTGGTATCAGCACAATGGTGCACCACCACATAGAGGGAGACAAGTAGTCAGTGGGCTGAATGAACATTTCCCGAATAAATGGATAGGTCAAGGAGGACCAATACAATGGCCACCTGGTTCGCCTGATCTAAATCCCTTGGATTTTTATTTATGGGGACATTTCATATGCAGCTTGTTTATCATGTTGTAATCGAATCTCATCAACAATTACTTGATAGAATTCAAGATGCAGCAAACCAAATACGAAACGACCCAAATCTGATTTAGTTGATTTAGTTCGTCGATGTGAAGCTTGCATTCAAGCCGAAGGTGGACATTTTGAACAATTTTTGTAGTATCAAAATTTCCATTTATAATTATGATTTGAACATGAAAATATAATTTTTCAAATGCTTCTATCTTCTTAACAAAAACGAATCGGATATATGTTCATAGGAAAAAAATGTGTAGAATAAGAGCAGCTACCATCTGTCAAAGTTTGTCATAGAGCTTGTAGAACACCCTGTATAGTGAAAGTAAACAACGTAATTTCTGTTTTTCTAAATAAACTAAATGGGAGACAAAAAACAATTTCGACCTCTTTCAGCACTACACAAATATTGACCAGTTCAAGCCGCAACTAATTTCAAAATAAGCTGGATCGAACTGACAACGGCTACAGTAGCCCTTCTGCTACGCCCTTTAAGCTTATCTCTGTATACATCTATCTTGCTTATCCTTCAGGATTCCTCGATCCTGGATAAATGCTCACGAATGACTAGTATAAATATCAGCCAATTAGCAAATGAACTGGGTATAAATCAGAAGTTGATTCGAAATTTTCAGCGAAGGATAATTCAATGGAAGATAAATGGGATTGCATAACTTTGTGACTGAATCAGTCCGCCTGTTTGATTGTAGTTGTCTGTTTCTGATCTACGAAAGTTAGTTTTGGTATAGACAAGGACAAATTAGGATGCCGAAGGGGGTGGTATATCTCCAGAAATACATAGGATAGGATAACGAATTTGAAATAAAGAAACGAAATTGAACATAATGAAGAGAAACAAATTTTAATTACTCTTACCAATAAATCAGTAATATGGAGACATCAATGTTACATCCGAACTGTTTCGTCTATTTTCTACGTTGAAAATTTTTGTTTATAAAATTTTCCACCAGGTATTCGTTCAATATCAATTCACTTTGGTAGTTCAAGAACTTTTGTCGAATGGACATTTCGGAATGTCACATCAACTCAGATTGATTTGATATTTTCAATTTTACTTAATTTTTAGTACCTCTAGCCGAATATGGCCTATTTTCACAGAAAAATTGGCCAAATTATTTTCTCGATCCTACAAATTATAGGCAATATAGAATACTCTTGTTTTTTTTTCGAGATCATCTGATTCCGTCATCAGTATTTTTGTATAATCCAAATACAGGGTCTTTCACGAGGAACCTCACCCATATTTATACGGGAAACTACTTAACGTATTTTCATGAAATTCAGCACTTATAAGTATTTCACGATGCTGATGAAATCTAAAATATTTTCAAGGCATGAGCACCTCCGGTTTTTCCGGAAATGACGTCAACTTCCGTTTTTCAAATTAGAACACCATTTTTTTATTGCAGAAATAGATTCCTTAGAAAATTTCAATTTATTTTGATGTAACATTTTTCAGTTTTGGTTGGAAAATTCTCTCTGAGCGGGAAAATTCGAAAAAAAAATCGAAAATAAAGCTCCGCTGAAACAAGAATAACTTCGAGGTTTTTGGATGGAAAATTTTCATTTTTGGGATTTTTCAAGATGTAAGATTGATGTATCCACTTTAAAAAATCATTCCAGACTCTCCACTAACATTCTGATTGGATTTTCTTAATCTACGCCCTCGAATTAGTATATGTTTCAAATTTCAGGTCGATCGGAGAACTTTCGATTTTTGGTAAAATTTTAAGAAAATCTCAATTTTCGAAAAATAATTTTCCGACTCCTATCACTGTGAAATTTGGCACACTTACTAATTCGAGGGCGTAGAACAAGAATATAAGGTCAGATATTTTTTGAAAAAATCGTCCTGGACGTGAGAGGTCCTTGAAGTTCCAAAATTTTGGACCTTTTTTCAAAAAATCATTATTACCGACTCGATGAGAGTAAGACGATGAAATCTGTTTTAATTCATAGATAAAGGATCGAACTGCACGTAAAAAAATTCGACATCACCCAGCTTTATTATTTTGGTCGGCACGACGTCTCAAAGTTGACCAAAATTTCGAAATTTTTTCACTATTTCCGCCATAATTTCTAAACGGTTGTCACTGGACGATTTCTAATGACATATTCGTGATCTACGACCTCGATTTAATAGGAAACGATAACAAGGTCGACGATTTTCGAAGAAAAAAATTTATTTGGGACTTAAAAAATTTTTCATAAAGAACCGCGAATAAACATCAAAGCGCAGAGGGGTGGGGGGTAAGATTTAGCGATTCCGTGCGAAATTTTATTTTTGAAGCTATGACAATATGCACATCATATATTATGGATTCGAACACGTAGATTACGAATCTGTAATTAGATTTTGCGTAACTGATTCGGTTTGGAAAATATTCCGGATTTGGTGAGAAATTTTCGAAATTTGGGTCAACTTTGGGCCGTCGTACAGATCAAACGCGTAAGGCTGGACAATATCGAATTTTTTTGGTTATATCTGGGTCCTTTGTGAGTACGTAGCTAATTATTTTATAGACGAAGGTCCTCTAGTTGAAAAATTATGATTTTTTTAAAAAAGGTCCAATTTTTTCGACTTTCCTCGGGCCATAAAAAACGAACCAGACTCTCCACTAACATTCTGATTGGATTTTCTTAATCTACGCCCTCGAATTAGTATATATTTCAAATTTCAGGTCGATCGGAGAACTTTCGATTTTTGGTAAAATTTTAACCCTTAAGAAAATCTCAATTTTCGAAAAATAATTTTCCGACTCCTATCGCCGTGAAATTTGGCACACTTACTAATTCGAGGGCGTAGAACAAGAATATAAGGTCAGATATTTTTTAAAAAAATCGTCCTGGACGTGAGAGGTCCTTGAAGTTCCAAAATTTTGGACCTTTTTTCAAAAAATCATTATTACCGACTCGATGAGAGTAGGACGATAAAATCTGTTTAACTGCATATATAAAGGATCGAACTGCACGTGAAAAAATTCGACATCTTCCAGCTTCATTATTTTGGTCGGCACGACGTCTCAAAGTTGACCAAAATTTCGAAATTTGGGTCGTCGTACAGATCAAACGCGTGAGGCTGGACAATATCGAATTTTTTTGGTTATATCTGGATCCTTTGTGAGTACGCAGCAGCCACTTATGTTATAGACTTAAGTCTTCTGGTTGAAAAATTATGATTTTTTTAAAAAAGGTCCAATTTTTTCGACTTTCCTCGGGCCATAAAAAACGAACCAGACTCTCCACTAACATTCTGATTGGATTTTCTTAATCTACGCCCTCGAATTAGTATATACTTCAAATTTCAGGTCGATCGGAGAACTTTCGATTTTTGGTAATGAGAGGTCCTTGAAGTTCCAAAATTTTGGACCTTTTTTCAAAAAATCATTATTACCGACTCGATGAGAGTCGGACGATGAAATCTGTTTAAATTCATAGATAAAGGATCGAACTGCACGTAAAAAAATTCGACATCCCCCAGCTCCATTATTTTGGTCGGCACGACGTCTCAAAGTTGACCAAAATTTCGAAATTTTTTCACTATTTCCGCCATAATTTCTAAACGGTTGTCACTGGACAATTTCTAATGACATATTCGTGATCTACGACCTCGATTTAAAAGGAAACGATAACAAGGTCGACGATTTTCGAAGAAAAAAATTTATTTGGGACTTAGAAAATTTTTTTCATAAAGAACCGCGAATAAACATCAAAGCGCAGAGGGGTGGGGGGTAAGATTTAGCGATTCCGTGCGAAATTTTATTTTTGAAGCTATGACAATATGCACATCATATATTATGGATTCGAACACGTAGATTACGAATCTGTAATTAGATTTGCGATTCATGATACAGGGGGTGAAAAAATCGCTTTCAAAGTTAGGGATGACAAAATCGTGGAAAATCAATTTTTTCAAATTAGAACCCCATTTTTTTATGGCAGATATTGAATCTACGTTAAAAAATAATGTGAGTGTATGCATCACACCCTTGCCCCAAAGTGGATATTTTCTGAGTTATTCACAAAAAACTGTTTTTCGTTTGAATTTTCAGCTATTTCTTTTCCCTTTGCGCCAAAAAGATGACATTTTCAGGAACTGTTACTTAAACCATGTTTTAGATTTTACTACCCTAATATGCAAGAGAAAAAAGTTACAGGTTGTTCCTAAATAGATGGCGAATTTGGATTCGAATTTGTATCGGAAACCTCTTTATTTCAACTAATCGGCCATCGGTTTTCTCTCCAGTGATAAATAAATAATTCCTTATGAACCATATGCAAAAACTCACCATGTTTTACATTATTTTTTTAATGATAGATATCATTAATTACATCTGCCAAATTCCTCTTTATTCAGTAGCATTTTGTGTTTACTATTAATTTGGTGATAATTCGTATTAAGTTATAAAATCGATCACTATGCCTAATTTTACCAATGAAGATTCTTTAAATCTCATTCTACTTCATGGAGAATGTAATAAAGTTGTAGATAGAACGATTCGACTGTTCATTGAGAGGTTTCCTGACCGACCCAGACCAACGAGAGATACCATTAACAGAACCATGACAAACTTGAGAAATGTCGGATCTTTCGTTAAGAAAACTACACACAGAGAAAAAAGTGTAGCAGAAGATGAGAACAACGAAATTACAGTTCTTGCATATTTTCGTGTGAATCCTCAAAATTCTCTCAAAGATGCCGAGATTGATCTGGGATTAGCTCAATCGAGTGTTTGGAGAATATTAAAAAAACATAAAATGCACCCATATAAATTCAATAGGGTACAGCATTTGAAGGAAACTGATTTCGTCAGGAGAACAGAGTTTTGCGAAGCTATGATGATTCGATTTCAAGAGAATGAAAACTTTTTGGACTGTATAATTTGGACAGATGAATCTAAATTCACAAAGAATGGTTCTTTCAATAGGCATAACAGTCATTATTGGGATGAAGAGAACAACCACCACTTCAGACAATGGAACTTTCAAGAGACCTGGAGTTTCAATGTTTTTTGCGCCATCAAAAATAATGCAATTCTCGATGTTCACATTTATGATGGGACTTTAACTGGTAAGATAGAACACTACACATGTTTGCATTATTTAAAGAACGTTCTCCCATAGGAGATAGATATTCTGACATATTGACTCAAATAATTGAGCCGCTAGTACAGAACCATAATGACTTATGGTATCAACAAGATGGCGCGCCTCCACACAATTCACTCAATGTGTCAAATATCCTCTACAGGCTATTTGAAGATCGATGGTTGGCGAACAATGGTCCACATCTTTGGCCACCACGTTCTTCCGATTTAACTCCTTTAGACTATTATGTTTGGGGTAGGATAAAAAATATTGTCTACTCAACTCCCCTGACTGATAAAGAGGACTGCATAGAACGAGTCAGAAATGCGTTCAGGTTTGTTTAGATTTTTAGATTCATAGTTTTGAAACTCAATTTGGTTTTTAAACACTTTTGCAGATCTCTTCCTCCTGATGAAATAAGAAGAGCAACGTATAAATAAATGTCTAGAAATTAACGGTCAAAACTTTGAGCATCTTCTCTAGTTATAACTGCGAGAGTTTGCCATGGTTCTCCTAATAGTAACTTGAAGTCGGTTTCAAGAAGGGGTGAAAAATCTACAGCATGGTTCAAATAACAGTTCCTGAAAATTTCATCTTTTTGGCGTGAAGGGAAAAGAAATAGCTGAAAATTCAAGACGAAAAACAGTTTTTTGTGAATAACTCAGAAAATATCCACTTTAGGGCAAGGGTGTGATGCATACACTCACATTATTTTTTAACGTAGATTCAATATCTGCCATAAAAAAATGGGGTTCTAATTTGAAAAAATTGATTTTTCACGATTTTGTCATCCCTAACTTTGAAAGCGATTTTTTCATCCCCTGTATCATGAATCGCGATTTCGATTTCTAAAGTGGATACATCAATCTTACATCTTAAAAAATCCCGAAAATGAAAATTTTCCATACAAAAACCTCGAAGTTATTCTTGTTTCAGCGGAGCTCTATTTTCGATTTTTTTTTCGAATTTTCCCGCTCAGAGAGAATTTTCCAACCAAAACTGAAAAATGTTACATCAAAATAAATTGAAATTTTCTAAGGAATCTATTTCTGCAATAAAAAAATGGTGTTCTAATTTGAAAAACGGAAGTTGACGTCATTTCCGGAAAAACCGGAGGTGCTCATGCCTTGAAAATATTTTAGATTTCATCAGCATCGTGAAATACTTATAAGTGCTGAATTTCATGAAAATACGTTAAGTAGTTTCCCGTATAAATATGGGTGAGGTTCCTCGTGAAAGACCGTGTATATTATGTGGTTCCTAACTGTCGAACCCATAAATGATTGGATATTTGTGATCTTTGGATGTTTCTTTGCTTCAGGTTATTTTTAGTTGTTGCCAAACCAAAAATGTAATAAATACAATTTTCTGGTATCTGTCTTCGATTAGTTATTGGTTTGGTTTCAAATCTCAAACATTTTTTTATTGAAAACTCTTCTTGAATTTAAAAACAATTCATAAGGCAACATTATTACAAGGAATTTCCGTTGTCAAATAATTTTCACAATACGCAAAGGTGATTTCTATGAATGATAACTTTTATTTAATTGAAAATCATTTTATTTTTCTCAGATATCTGCTTTAAAAACTTAATAATTCCATGAAAATAAAGTAAACCCTACCATCCTCTCATCGCTATTCAATTATTATTTTCGAAGATTATTTATTTGTAAAAGGCATTCTATCTATGGGATATTTCGAAAATAATTTTGTTTTACAAGCATCTATCAAGACAAATTCTTCAAGCCTGAACAGAGGTTGTTCCTAAATTGGAATTTCAAATCATCTGCGTTCCTAAATATTTGTATTGAAATTTGTCCTATTACATTTCCAACAAATTTGAAGAAATTGTAATTCAACTACATGTATTGTGAAAACCAAGTGATTTCTGGCACATCAATTTGAGAACACCTCGTCTATTCATATGCATGGGTATTTTTATATACACAATTAAACCTCAATCAATATATGATGTTATATGAATGCATTGAAAATTCTGCAAATTGTAATTTCGTTGTTCTACATCATTATTAATATAAATACAATTGCAAAATTTCAGCATAAAAACCGCTCACTTAAGTACATACTGTATTTTGTTAATTCAATCAGCAGAGAGCTGTTCTAATATGTACATTCATGATCGAAATATATCAAAATAAGGTGAAACCTTCATCAGTAAATGAAGTTATCAATACTTTAGCACATTCATATCTATCCACTATAACAGTGTCGTGAAATGTTCGTCGTTTTTATGGGAATTTTCTTCCACGTCCCTCACTTCATTAAAAATCCATTTTCTAAAAGCGTTCCGGAACTTCTCATCCCTTGTATACATAATGTACAATAAAATCACAGAATGAACGTACCCGATTATAAAAGTACAAAGACCTACAATAGCAGCTTGTGTAAAAAGGCTAACGAAAACAACCACAAAAATGTAAATCCAGTTAGGAAGCCAACATAAAAAGTATGATATAACATAAAGCAATTCAGTGTTTGACTTGATTTCCACAACGCTTGTCGTTCGTTCATTGATAAGTTTCATAACACAAATAACAGCAACGAAAATGAAAGAACCAAAATAGAAAGTTATCGCTATGAAAGCAATGAAGAGAAAAAGTGAAATTCCTGATGTACACTGAAGGAATATTGTCATCAAAAAAACTGAGAGAATCGCCCAAACTGAACCTATAACTAACTTGTAGCTTGCTCTACAACGAGCTGAAGCATTAAGAGACTTGTAAGTCACCACGTACCAATCTAGAAGCAAAATACAAATAAAAACATAATTTCCAAGCATGAAAAGGAAGAAAAGCTCGTCGGAAAAGCATATTGCTGAGGCGAGTATTTTTTCTGTGGCAGAAAATAGGTTGAGCATCAGCGGAGTGAACAACAGATAGAATACGTTGCATATGCAGAGATTGACTATGTATATGTTGCTCCTTGTGCGAAGTTCTTTGTTCCGCAGGATTGTGTAGATGATGATGACGTCTGCTATGATTCCTGCTGACGCTGTCAACAGGATTGGGACGTCTAGAGCGTTTTGTCGTTCTGAGCGATAACTCTCATCAGGATCGAAGGTCTCGTTGCTTGATATGTTGACGATGGGTTCAAATTCCATAATGGTGAATCTGTAAAATGAATTGTCGTTCTAAATGGGCTTTATATATTTTTGATCAGGTTGAAAGGTCAGTGGTGATGTGAGAGGTCCAGGTTCATAATGAACACAAGACTATGTAAGAATAACACAGGTCTGCGACATAAAAATTGTTTCAAATTCAAGTGATTTTCATGTTGTTTTCAATGCTGATTTCAGAAAAAATATTAAAATAATTCCATCACGTACAGTTATTTCACAAACTGCTTGTATAGTTTTAGCTTCTTTCGATATTTTCATACATATCTCTGTACTCTAGTGAGTTTGAATTTGGGTATTTTGGATCTCCAGTAACTGATATTTAGCCTAAAGTACGTTTAAAACGTATTAAAAAACTATAATGCATTTTCAGTTGGATAGCAATTTTTATACTACATGAGTTATACGTAAAATAAATGGTAAGTAGGAGAAACCAGTAGTATTCTGATTTAAAAGTGGTTTCAATGCTGCTTGGTCAACAAAGTAGCTGTACAAAATTTCCTAGCTTTCACAGTGAATGGGACAGCAGAGACAGAACGAATCACTACATAAAAAAAGATTGGCCCTTGAGAAAAACCTTACAAATTGGGGTTAAAAATGTTGAGAGGAAAAGCCTTGTGGGTCCCAAAAAGATCTTAAATCCACCACTTCACATTAAGTTGGGCCTGATGAAGCAGTTTGTCAAGGCATTGCCAAAAGAAGCAGAATGTTTCAGATATGTTTGTGGACAGTTTCCTGGTTATCCGTGGCAAAGCTGAAGGAAGTAATCTTTGTCGGACCAGACATTAGAAAACTAATGAGAGATCCCAACTTTGAGGACACAATGGAAACAGAAGAAAAAGCAGCGTGGACATCTTTTAAATTGGTTGTTACCGGTTTTCTAGGAAACAAAATGATCCAAACTATGAGACAACCGTCGCAGACATGCTCTACAACTTTAAGAAACTCGGTTGTAATATGAGCATTAAAGTTCATTTTCTCCACTCACATCTTGACTATTTCCCTGCAAACCTTGGTGATATATATATTCTTTTGAGAACGAGCATTACATTCTTTGATATATCACAGTGTTAGCAGAGGAAATGTAAACGGGGTACCATACATTTTTGCGTATGATACAAGAGCACAGATAAAAACCTCAGGAAAAATTCTGTCTCCCCCTATAAGTGTAGTAATTTGTTTATAGAAGATGGATGGCATCTTTTTCATTGGAAAATAATTTTTTCGTCATCTTGAATTCATTTTGACAAAATATCTCGACATAATATCTGAAACAGAAAGAGGGACAGAAAACCAGAAAGAAGCAGTAAATAATATCACCTACATTTGCTCATGACCGAGAGGGTCTTTCGACCAGGTTCAGTCCTCCAAGCGATGATTTTCAGATCCTCAGATAAACGAAGAACGCTACAGGCCCCTTTATTGGGGAATCATCTCCCATAGATCCATAATTGTTCATTTTGAACTAGAAATCTAATAAAATATCGGGAATAAAGTGAAAAACTTGTGACATGTTATTATGTCAGGATGACATCTACCTTGGTGATGTTAGTGTAGAACAGGGTGAAAGATTCCACCAAGACATGAAGGAAATGGAAAGAAGATACCAAGGAAGATGGAACGTCAACATGATAGCGGACTACTGCTGAATGTTGATAAGAGATGATCCTCAACGAGTCCACAGCCAGAAAAGCAACAAAATAGCTTCAACAGCAAGAGAAAACGATTTTATCATGACTTATAAGCTTGAAGAGAAATAGAGGAGTATTGGAAACGTGGTTTAGAACCTGATTTATAAATAAAATAAAATGTTATAAATTTGGAAAAATGGCTTGAATTTCATTACTATACCAAAAAATATTCCCTTTTTGTAAAAAAACCTGACGTGATAGAAAAAAACGGATTGCATTTTTGAAATCAGCGCTGAAAAGTACATAAAAGTCAGTTATCAAACTTCAAATAATTTTTTGAAATTTTTTTTTGCAGACCTAGGTAATCAATGATTCCAGAAGCAAAATTCCCTTTTGGGGTTAGAGCTAGTCCGAAGCACCTACTCATGAAAAAGTGAAATTAGGAGCAAGCCTGTACCAGCTTGTGTACCTCATTGCTGATCTTCAAGGTTTGAGGCATCGATGGTACGAAAAAATTCTGGTATACTTAACCACTATTTTGTCGATACTCTCTTAGTAGCAATTATCCCTTGATAATCTTGATTTCATGCTGTCTAGCCCTAAGGTTTCTGCATCTTGACAAGTTGCAGCACTAACGTCGGCTCGTAGGTACAGATCTTCCCAGATGGCGCTGGCGACGTTTCTGTTCAGGAGCATCGACAAGATGAGGTTGAATTAGGCCAGGTAGTCAATTCTCGAAACTCGATCAAGAACTGAAGAGTATGACAATTGTCATGATAAATGTCGATTTTCTAAGTTTCCTCGAGCATCTTCAAAATCTGTGAGAGTTCTATTTCCCATTTCGACTATGTTTTCAAGCAAATATTCAAAAAATTAACTGAATGCAAGATATCGAGAAATTTCAAATCCGAATATAAACATAACCTCATCACCGTTTCCTTCGACTCAGCAACGAGTGGTACGGAGTATAGGAGATATAACATTCGATTGTCGAGTAACATTCGGTTCCATGGGCAGGTCATGTCTACTTGTTGTTAATATTCATCTGAGAAAATCGACGCGATCATATGGCAATTGTCATACCCTTCAATTATTGATCGAGATTCAAGAATTGGCCTCCAGAACTTCTTCGTGTCATTCAGAGTCGTGCTAACGCCCTAGGTAAATCGATCCATGGTTGTACTTAAGAGTATTATTTCTATGTCAATGACATACTAAAGGGTTTTCATTTGGATTTCAAATCGATTAACATTCGTTCTTGTGTTTACTATATTGGCACTGATTATAGTCGATTTTTTCGGAATTCAGATCAGAATGATTGCACAAATTTAGCAAAATATCGGCAATATTTTCAGTGATCAGTTAAAAACTACATTCAGAAACTTGAAAAAAGAGAAAAAGGATCAGCTGGGATCTCGACAGGTTGACTCCCAATTTGGAAAAAAATTGCTCAAATTTTTTTAGAGTAAGTTTTTATGATAGGTAATTACTTTTGATGTTATTGAAAATTGTAGTAAATATTAAAAAATAAATTGAGATTGTTCGGATGAACTAAAATTGGATATATTCAATTGGATTTTCACAACTATATCCAAATTTTGTTCATGTGAACATTTTTCTAGTGTGAGATGTCAACTGATTTATATCACTATTTTCTGGAATCTCCATAGTTATTTTTCGAATATCAATCACTAAAACAAAAAAATATAACTCACCTTAAAAATAGATAACGTGAAAAATAAAAACTGCCGCATCCAACTATACGCAGAACCACAAATATGTCACATCTTATTTATCTTTATTGAATAAGTAGAGGTTAAAATCTCGTACCAAGCGCATCAAAGGTCACTGATGATATTAACTAATCAAGTAGGGGTTATTATTATTTAGCCGTATGGGCGTACGGCTCAAATTAACAACTAAACAGCCTGAGTTAAGCTAGATGTCTTGGTTTTCTAGGATTTTATCTCCTGATTACATTTCGGGGAATATTATATCATTGATATGTACGAGGGTTCTACGAAACATGGAATTTCTGCTTAAAGACGAATGTTATTTGCTCATTTATTCAAACTGAGTCACATACAGGACAACTCATTCTCTTGGACTATATTTCAAAATTATATGTTTTTGGAAAAAGAGCAGTATATTCTTTGGTATATCAAACAATTTAGCATGTTCAAAGAAATTGGTGTATATCAGCAGAGAAAATATAAGCAGGGCATTATACATTCTCAGATTTTTCCGGTGTGATAGAAAAGCACAGAGATGAAAACCTCAGCAAATATATTTTGCCTGTCCGTAAAAGTATTTTAAAATAAGAATTTATTCAAGGAGTGAGCTGATATATTCATAATGATGGGCATATTCTTCAGTGTAAAGAATTTTTTTTTACAACCAGAATATACATTGTCATAATTTCCCACTAAAAAGCGAATTAATATCGAGAAAACTGAAAAACGTGACTTATTTTGTGAGAGATGACAGAAATTAATTATACATAATAATGTCAATGTAATGACTCAAACTTCAAATGCAGATAATTCAAATGAAAATTTGCTGATTCCACCTAGCTTACTCGGCCCAAATGTTTAATTTGTGATTCTACTTCAAGCAAATGTAATCTGTCAGACCTTAACCTCCCAATTTTATCAAGTTCAAGACAGCTGAAAAAACAATAGATCCATATACACAATGCCAGTAGGTATATGAATATTAGCATAGCATATAACATTCAAAATAGAGTTTTTTAGTCCTGAAATGTATCTCGTCAAACAGGATGATTTCCACCAAAGCAAGGTGTCTCTCAACCCTCGTGCCATCTCAGATTCAAGGGGTTGCTGTCATCACGCTTCCAGAGATACTTATTTATTGACACCAACCGTATAAATATATCCCGCTAAGAACCAAAGTTTACCTCTTTTTGCTTTTTATTTATTCGCATGGGGGTCCAGTATTTAAGGGGGGCCTTTCCTCCTTGACACTGTATAGTATATTGAAACCGAAAAAATAAGATGAAGGATTTCCTTTCAATTAATGCAAATTGATTGAATGTGTTTTACATTGAATCGATGGCACTAGTAGGATTTTAAAATACTTTACAATCTACTCGCGAGAATAATCGAGGGAACTGCTCACGTGAGACCAATCAAAAGCTTGGAGAAATATTTAGGGAGGAGGCGGAATAAATTTTGAGTAAGTTATGGAAGAGAAAACAAATTTATTTTCTATAATGTAATCTGCACCATCCATAATTCATATATAGTTATATATATATAGTATAAAGTTTCTGATATTGCCAAACATCATCCATGAATGATGAATTCACTTTAATATAGTTTAATAAAAAGTATTCGAATGCTGAAATAATGGCCATTTTGATGGAGCATGTTCCTCAAATTTTTCATTTCATCTCTTGTATTACGACTAAATTACAATAATCAAATTTGAATCACCAATTTGAATTGAATGAGAATTGAATGATTGGCAAACGATGTTTGAATTAATTCATCGTATTTGTTACAGGTGGAATTGTTCAACTCGCTAATTTAGGTAAGTAAAGTATCTCAGTATGTGCCACAAATTAATATTATAAAATTTCTAACTAGCCCGGGTATATAACTCGCCCATTATCGAATTTCGTCTGCATTGTCATTTGATATGTAAATTATAAATAGTTCCCTGCGTTGTTGTTATAGACCTCAACAACAAACATTTATATTTATTTTGATCGGAATTCGTAATTATCTAGAACAAATACATCGCTTTAACTTGTGAATTGAAACAATAGAGAATATTTATTCATTCTTACATTCAAATTATCACGAATATTGCGAAAAAAAATAATGAAATGCCTAAAACTTATTAACAATATTTGACATAGTTTCAAATGAAAGAAAGCTACAAAAACATTATAAAACCTTTAACAGCTTCCAATTGAATCTCATTTAACTTATTGCTAAATATCTACAAATATACATTATATTTACCCATCGATACAAGGAATATACAAAAGAAATAGAGTATTTAAATCTGCATATTATAAGTACATACAATAAATGGATCACATTGTTTGAGCTTACATTAACCTGAGTATTTAATTGGTAATCATAAATGATAGGGGGTTTGCATGCTTTTGTAAAATTGTCAAATTATGAATATAATAAAATAGCCTTAAAATCAATTCATAGACACAATAAGGCATTATATTGTGAAAAGGTATAAACCAGGACTTCGATATAAAATGAGTAATTTTTCCAGCAGAACGATAACACAACAACATGAATGAATTATCAAATAGTGAATCTTTGCAATCAATTTCAGTTCTCCGTTTCTGAACTTTTGCATACAACAGTTTTTATGTTGACAAGTTTGGGACGAATAGTTCATTTTATATGGATATTCACCCCTGTTATAAAAGGAGTAACTATCAAAAATATACAAAATATCATAGAAAACTTGTTTATCCCCCAACATCTTGTGAAAAATTTGGAAATATATAAATCAGTCAAATAGTGAAGAAAGCAAATCAAAGTACCATTATGTCAGATCTATCCAATCCGTTAGTCTCAAATTCCCGATTTTTCTGACCATCATCTTGTACTATGTCTTCATTATCCGAGGCATCATCAAGGTTATCGGCGCCATAGGTTCTAACAGATCTCTTGAAAGTAGTGTCGAAGGCCATTTTGAAATGTTTGTTCCATTTGATTAGGTAATATAAAATAAAAACTGGAGACGGGGACGAAATGAAGGACAGAGTATACTCCAACAAAAAGACTATCGCTATTAAGATATGCGGTATAAATCGGGCGAAAAAACTCAGTAGTAAATCCAGTATATAGATGGGTACAAAACATCCTACAGCTATTGTAAATACCCACAAAACGTACTCAGTTTTTAATTGTTCCTCGTTGAGAATTGTCCTACGTCTTACACTATGCATGTATATCAACGGAAAAATTATAAAAGGCATAAAGTAATACGGAAGACTCGTAAAAATTGAAATTCGAAATGTGCAACCTACGAAACTCAATATTAAAAACATTAACATAAACATATAAATAATCAGGTACTTAATATTATTAATATTCATTGGAATTTTCAGTGTAATTTTTGCAATGGAAAAGGTCCATTCTAACCCCATTATCATCACAATGAAAAAAGAACCGACCTGACACGAGTTTTCTATCATAGAAACGTAACAAAATACATAGCGGAAATATGAAAAGCCCGAATAAAACAGTATGTGAAATATCAGGAATATTGGAGCTACCACATAGTAACACAGGTTCATGATGGCATAGTTCGCAATGTAAAGGTTCAGACCTTTTCTGAGTCGCTTGTATCTGAAGATGAAGTAGATAAGAAGAACGTCTGCCACTACTGCAGCTATACAAAGAAAAAAGTTGGCAAGTTCAGCAAACAAATAGGTATAACTCAATACTAGGGTAAACGTAGATGGTTTAGAGAATGATGTTTCTGTCGCGTTGTAATCTAGTGGTTCCTCAACGAAAGGATCTGTCTCCACTCTGGAGAAGTTGAGCAAACTGTCATCCATTGTTGAGTTTGTATTCTACAAAAAAAAATTGATTATATATATATATAACGTGAAAGTAAGAATTGAATGTAAACTTTTTAATGCAATGATATCAAAATAAGTAATCCCAGAGGTTAGGTAACGGCAAATAAAATCTTAAGTAGATTTCTATTGAAGCAAATACAGTATGCGTCAAAATTATGAAACAAATTCATTTTCTCAGAACAAAAATATTTGGCAACAAAATCCTGAAACAGGTCAATTTTTGTTTCACTTTTACCAAATTTTATGCATTTTTGAAGGATCAACCCTTTAAATTTTTTGAATAGGGAAAGTGGGTCATGTGGTACTTTTTTGGCGAGGTCTTTGTATTTACTTAAGAGGTGTGCAGAAATTCTCAAGAAAAAAATTTTTTTTTAAAAATTAGTTACTTCAAAGAGGTAATATGTGCACTTTGTCATGGCTCACTTACTTCGACCTTCAATGGATAAAAAAAAAAATTTCACGTGAGGGGGTTGCAAGGGGTTGAAAGTTGTGCATGAACAAAACTGTAATGGTCGACTTTCATTAGGTGACAAATTTCATCAGGTACCATCGTCTCAAAGTAAATGAGCCATGACTAAGTGCACATACTGAAACCCTTTTTGAACTAACTGATTTTTCAAAAAAATTATTTTTATTTCTTTAAAATTTCTGCACGCCTGTAAAGAAGATACAAAGACCTTGCCAAAAAAAGTTACACATGACCTTCTTTCCCTATTCAAAAATATTTAGAGGGTTGATGGGGATAGCACAGGGTGCAACAAAATCCTTCAAAAATGCATGTAAATTTGGTAAAAGTGAATCAAAAATTGACCTGTTTCGGGATTTGGTTCCCAAATATTTTTCTTCTGAGAAAATGAATTTGATCCATAATTTTCACGCGCACTGTATAATTATTGAGTAAATGCGCCCACTATATTTTGAGTTGAGAGAACTCCTGAAGAAGAAATGTGTGTGAAATAATTTTCCAAAACCAAATTTAAATACTATTTGTGAAAAAAATAATTTTTTGTTAACTCGGTTTCATGCAAGCAGAAAAAATTGAATTGTCAAAATTGATTTTTTCACAGCTCTATCCTTAGAGATGTGAATCCCTTGGTAGTTTTGGAGAGAGAAATTCTTATAATATTTATTTTATGGAATGTCTGGCCGTCAATAGTTATTTTCCTTAGTAAAAGATGAAACATTTGTAGCCATCCCTTCCACACGCCACTGGTTGAACCTTAAAAACATATTTTACATCGTCACAGCCGTGCAGAAATTTTCAAGAAAAAAAATTTTTTGTTTGAAAAATTAGTAACTTCAAAGAGGTTTTCAGTATGTGCACTTTGTCATGGCTCATTTACTTTGAGACGATGGTACCTGATGATACTTTTCACCGAATGAAAGTCGACCATTACAGTTTTGTTCATGCACAACTTTCAACCCCCTCCATTTTTTCTCCATTAAAGGGTTCTTAGGGATTGAAAGTTGCGCATGAACAAAACTATAATGGTCGACTTTCATTCGGTGACAAATTTCACCAGGTACCATCGTCTCAAAGTAAATGAGCCATGACAAAGTGCACATTCTGAAAACCTTTTTGAACTAAATAATTTTTCCAAAAAAAAAATTTTTTTTCTTGAAAATTTCTGCACGCCTGTAAAGAAGATACAAAAACCTTGCCAAAAAAGTACCACATGACCCAATTCCCTATTCAAAAAATTTAGCGGGTTGATGGGGATGGCACAGGGTGCAACAAAAATCCTTCAAAAATGCATACAAATTTGGTAAAATTGAAACAAAAGTTGACCTGTTTCAGGATTTTGTTGCCAAACATTTTTCTTCTGAGAAAAAAATTTGTTCCATAATTTTGAAGCGCAATGTATATACAATAGCTCAGAGCTGACAAAAAAAACATTTCCGGTCTCTCAAGAACTATGTCGATAAATATTCCATCATTCAAATTCCTATTACTTATTCTGTCATAAGTCAGCCAGTACATGAGCTGATGAGGAGATGATTTAACAACACTTTCAAGGAGATTCATCGATATATTAAGCATCATAAAAACACTGCTTGAAATGTCGAAATAATTTTATCTTGCTGCATCTTGCAAGAAATGGTGTTATGCAGTCATGTGAGAATTAATTCCGAAATGATGTTCGGATTATGCAATGATATGAGATTCTCACTCGTTCCAGTCTGGCGGGATTTCAAACGGTATAATTCGTAGGAAAAAGTGGGCTATTTTGGACAGAATATGCACTTTGGAATGGACAAAAGGAATATAGGAGTTTTGATGTTTAGTGCGGAAATACAGGATTTTGTGGTTGCTTATGAATATCGCATATATTTCGGTCGGAGCATCAAGCTCATATTAGTTTCAAACTAATTTGAAAAGATGAAAATTTCAAAAGTTAATTTTTTTCGAAAATGTTGTCGATATCTGAAAGTTTGATACGGAAACGTAGGCCTTCAAGGTCTCTTAATATGTCTAAGACATAATCACATAGATATCTCCCACCGTTAAGGTTTTTACCTGTCAAATGGAAAATTTCCAAAATTGAAATTTCAAACCAACATATTTTCCCTCCTGAAGAAATCATTTGCTTTTGAATTTATTTTCACCATAGCTAAGCTAATAATTATGAGAACTGTAGGTGTATAATATACTTAACTCAATATCCATTAAAAAAATGCATAAAAAATTCTTTCTCTGGGATATGTCAAAATACTGGTGAGTAATTTACGTTACAGATAAAATATTTTCTAGGAATATTCAGAAAAATACCACAAAATATGTCAATTTTCAGGTGTTTTGTTCAATGATGTCTGTGACTGATATTTTTTCGATTTTTATAGGGTCATCCAATAAAACCAACTGAGAGTTGGTTGATTCAGGAAATTTGAATAGTCATCTTTCAGTGAAATGATGTTCAGACAGCAATACGTATTTTCTGAGATATTCAATTTTTTTTATTGAAATTATCAATGGCAAGGTTCTTGTTCGATATTTTATATTACGTTCGACGGATACAATTTTTTTAGGTTGCTTGTATTGGAGCATTTCATTGAATTCATTTTCGTAAAAAAAAATTCCTCAGAGCACGAATCTTTTTCAGAGATATTCAGTCTTTTCAATGTGAGAAATCTGTGAGTGGGTTTTGAATTTTTTAGTGTCGATTGTTTAAAAGCATTTTAATAACTAAGTTTCACCGAAAGAACTTACAGAGAGCACAAAATATTTCATGAGATTCATACGATAGAAAGAATCAGTGTTTTTTCGATTTTTCATAGGTAGGTTCTATTATAAAATTCCTTTGAGCATCGATTGTATTGGAGTATTTCAATGGGAGTATTTTGGTGGAAGAGTTTTTTCAGATCACAAAATATTTCCACTAGTTACATCACTAGAGGTCAAAAAATTTCCGGATTTAATTTGACCTCGTGTGGTATTCGGTGAAAAAATTCTACACCAAATATGTTTATTTCCGACAACATCAATTTTCATCTTCATCAAGTACTTACAAAACATAGAAGGTTTTTTCGACTTGATTATTTAGTTACCATGGTAACTCAGTGAAACTCTTAGCTAGTAATCATTTCTGTTTTAAATTTGTCAAAAACAGCGTAGAATAAAGTTCCGCTTCGGTCAAGAAAGTCAAGAAAATATTCGCCAGAATATTAAGCAGTTGACACCCGTAATACTAGGGAATCGAAGGCAAGTGTATGGAAGCAGTTTATAAATTTTTGCGCAGAAAAAGCGTATAATTTCGACAAAACGGATATACCTTTGGAAGAACTGGCGCTTATTCTTGAAGACTATGCCTTCAACAAGCGAAAAAACAACTCCGAAGACTACAAAGAGAGTGTTATCAAAGTTCTATGGAACTCTACAGCTAAGCAGTTGCAGAAATATTTTTTCGAAAAGTATAATCGCGAATTTAATCCATTCTCTGAATTTGTCAACGCAAGAGCTTCAAAAAGTGCTAAGCTTCGGAAGCTACAAATAGATCCAACCAAGAGAAGGGCTAGTTCATCCGCACCATCAGCAGATGAATTGAGAAAATATTCTGTCGTTATAAACGTAAAAAAATTTCCAGTATAATTGGCTGTTGGGTACCCACGAGGAAAAAATTTCCACTAAAATTCATCCGTTGCGATGGTGATCTGTCAGAAATACACGTTCTGATTGGTTAAAAATCACATGTGTGGAATTTTCAGATATATTCCATTTTTCGATGGAAGAAATCCGTGGCTGGCTGTTTTTTTTTAAACTTCATATCATCAACGCTGGATCAAATTCCTCTATCAATTATTATATTGAAGCACTTCAACACGAATATAAGAAAGAAGGAAGATTTCAGGAGCACAAGATACCTTCCGAGATTTTTAATTTTTTGATAGAGGAAATCTGTAGCTGGGTGATTTTTTCGATTTGTCTCATTCTAGTCGAAATTTCATTAACACTCACATCAGTCAAAGGAATTCCGGAAGGAATTTTGAACACTCAAAACATTCTCCTCGCCTTTCAGTGGTGTGGGTGAACATGATTGGATTTATCCATTCAATCGAATACTTAAATGTCTTTCTCACTTCTTATAAATTCCCGAATGAAAATCAGGAATAAAGCAGGATGGAAAACGCCTCTGATATCTTTATCCAACATAATCTCTTAAGTCTGATGGGCTTTCCGCGCCAATAGAGAACAGAACATCCTAATTTCTTAATTGCTCCATCGAGTAATCGATTCTCGTCGAGAATTGTAAAATGAATATCATTTCCCCTCCCCCAGAATGAAGCTGATGCTCGACAATTACAACTCTATTGAAAATCACTTTCAATTGGAATCGATTCTTTTAGAATCCAAAGAGGAAGTTGAAACAACATCTGTCCCTTTGGAAGTATTCACTAAGGAGATTGAATATTTTAGCATGATTGAAAAATGCTAAGCAATCAGGTTAACGATTTGCCTGGAGTTAATTAGTTTTTCAGCATCCACAAGTGATCAGATGAGTTTTGAAACTTGAGGAATCAGTGGCAGATACTTAGACGAATAATTTCCATAACGTAATTCGGGAATTGAAGGAAACTCGTATGATTCTAACCTATAAAAAATCTAGAAAAGCACTGACGTGAAATCAGCAGCTTTTACGCGCTTGTTCACATTGCGAAATGGTGACTTGGAAATGTTAGTGAAATTTTAATGAAATATAAAAATTTCCAAAAAAAAATTTTTTTTTCGAATTTTTCAATGGATGACTCTTCTTATTGACACAGTTCATCTTCCAACCAAGTTTCATTTCGATCAGATGAATATTTTTCGAGTTATTGAAAAATCAAAATTTCAAATGGCTGTAGCACCAGAACCATTCGGCAGATTTGGCCTCAACTGAAATATTCAGGATCTTAACCTAACCTGAAAATTTCAAGAATCTAGGTCCTTTCTTTCGAGAGTTACAGAGCACACGGCCGGCCGGACGGGCAGAATCAATTTTAACCACGGATTCTTCATCAGTGAGTTCAACCTAGTCGTTTGAGACCAATTTCGGCTCAAAATTCGAAAATTACAGACATCGTGACGAAATGATAGCGCGTTGTTCCCTAGAACAAACGCGTAAAAACCTTCAATGGAGATGACCGCTTTCGCAACGAATTTGAACATGCGCGCAAAAGCTGTTGCAGTGTGTTTCTAGGGTTTTCTGAAAAACTTCGTTAAGGAGGAAAAAATCAAGAAATTTTAAATATTTTTTCACAATATCTCCAAAACTTATTATTGTATCAAACTGTAATTTGGTACACTGCTATGAAATATGAAGCTCAAAGAATGACCGAAATTTGTTCCAAGTAAAATGAAGTTTTCGAAAAAAAATTTTTTTTATTCACTGACGAAAAATAAAAATCCTTATGCCCTTAGTACTTGCCAAGTTTCAATCCAACCGCGTCAGTAGATCTCGAAATATTATGGAAATAACCTCAAAACTTCAAATTTTATAACTTCTATAACTCGGAAGCCGAAACCCTGAAATTTTCAAGTCGACAGAATCCTACGTACGACCGTAATCGTGCGTACTGCCGGCCGGCCGGAAAGAAACGATTTCGACCCCGGATTCGTCATCAGTGAGTCCAACCTTTCCAACATTCTCAATACAATATTTTCGGATGTGAAAATGAGAACGCGAGAATGAGGGTTTTTCCTGAATTTGGGTTATCACTGCAAATGCAAATTTTAACCAAATTATTATGGGTTTGATTCATCATTTTCCCAAATTACCTTCAGAAAGTATTCAAAATCAGATTTCAAAATTGGGGTTCGGGATTTGCATGCACAAAGTGACAACGGTGTTTAGTAGAATAGCTTTTTCTGCTATAGAATAATGATATATTTATTCCTATTCTGTGGTACACACTTGTTCTTTGTCAATACAACCGAACAATTTCCGTTTGAATTTGTCAGTAATATGACAGTGTGTGTTCTTCTTTTTCTATTCCTTGGTCGTAGTCTTCTACTCTTACCAGATCGAAGTATAGCTATCTCTGTTTTCCTAAGCAAAGTAACACATTTGATGTTCTTTTCTTTCCGAGAAAGCTGAATTCGACGTTGCCATATCGTGCACTCCAGACAAATCCCTTTGATGCAAATCCCCATTTTTATTTTTCAGTTTTAGGTGATCAAACATTTTTTTAAAAATATAATATTGAAATTACATGTTTGAAATGTGATGTTCTAAAGGTTTTTCATGAAAATCACTGCCTTTTCGTTTGAAGGAAAAACCCCCATTATCGACCAGATAGAATTTCAACCACATGAATTGCCTTCAATACAATCTGACAGTATTTAGGTACTATTCCATAATATATGGCCATAAACCTTTAAGCCTTCCCAATCCTTCAAGGTTATGAATCAAAGCAGCCTTATCTTCCTGGCAAATCCTGTGGGTGTTCAAATAAGATATGCCTATGGAGATATTGAGCAGGTCCTTTCCTCTCTGCTTCATCACATTCATCTTACGGAAGTAGCTGAGCTCGGAGATAGGATGCTGCACGAAATTATGAATTATAATGATAAGAACGGATCCTAGACAAACGGAAGTTCTAGCATAACACGCTTCAATGTATCAACAATACACCAACAATATGTTTACAGGGTGAACCAACGAAGAGTAAATTACAACTGGACTGTGTTTATCCAATACAAAATGTTTGTTTTGGTTCCGAGTTCAGAACTGTTCTGGAAGGGTTCCGTATGTGCGATTGCGATTTTGTGTTTTGGTTCATTTCAGAACCAGTTCAGGTTTGAGTAATCCTGTTTTGGTTATTGTCAGAATCGATTCCGAAGTGTTCTAGAACTGTGAAAGGAGTTCGGACGTGAGAGTCCGAACTGTTTCCGAATTGGGTAGTTCGCACAGGCGTTAAGTGGCTGTAAACGATTTAATGGTTTACCTGACTTTTTCGGCGTCGTGTTGATTTGATTTTTGATTGTTTTAATTGTTGGGGAAACGGTTAACTGTTGAATTTAAACTTTTGATATTGAGGATAATTCCTTCGCCACGACCTACCAGGATAATCTAATGGATTTTATTTCCATTGTTCACACCTGGAATGAATACTTCTTGAATAAATCTATGAATACAAAAGTCCTCTTTCACTATTGAATAATAATAATAAGAATTAATTTTCCTCGAAAAGCACATATCTGAAATACGTTCGTCGTTAAATTCATTATTATATAAACCAATAATTTGTTGGTTCATTTCAGAATATAATGAAGTAATGGAGAAAATTCAGAGAAAAAATTGAGTGGAAGCAAGTATTCTCAAAAATATTTATATATTACATGGTGCGACAAGGACTTTCGCATATTTTTAATTAAACCACACACAATATATAAGACATGATTAACATTCCCCTTTTCTACCAACTCAAACGAAAGTTTTTTCCCCTCTACGATCCCGATGAGAACCCGAACCTAATTCGTGTTTTGGTTCCATCGCTTTTAGAACTGTTCTAGGATAGTTCAGAATCGGGCTTCCACAGCGCATGGATTCTGCGCAGTTCTAGAACTGTTCTAGGACAGTTCTGAATTTCGGAACCAAAACAAACATGAAAGCAGGAATAGAATATTCAGAGGACACAAAATTAGGTGTGAATCCATGAAACGCAAAGAAAAACAATAACCTTCCTACTGAAATTTCATGGTTCACCCTGTATATTGCCAAGTCCAATTGGATTGAGATATATTACTCGAATGAAAAATGAAGGGTAATAAGGTTCATTCTGGAATGAAAAAAAATTTGAAATTCATATTTCTTCTTTCAATCGGATTACGAAACTGTAGGGCGGATTTCAAACCCACTGTGAAAATTTGATAGCTATAAGTGACTACCTCAAGGGCAAACAATACCTGCTAAATTAAGGCTAGGCAACACAGCCACATTCAAGTTTCATTAAACCTCGTTAATATCTCAAGGTCAGGCACCTGAGTTCGGTTTGTATGCTTCAACGTTGCCAATAGCCGTGGGAAATACTAGAATTCGGAGAAATTTCAACGTTTACAGGAGAAAACGGGGTGTCGTTCTGCAGGCTTCAGTGAGCATTTTCCGATAATTTTTTTTGAGGGATTTACTCAATTCTTTCTGTTTTTATTTTCCAGAAATTTCTTGAATATAAAAAGTGGCAATATTGCGCATTTTTACAATTTTTTTCAACCATTTGCACCAAAACAAATTCTGAAAAAACGAACTCTGGCCTCCAGTCCCCCCGTTATATTTAAGGTACTGTTTGCTCTTAAGATTTTTCAAACTTTGATTCTCGAAAATAGTAACTCGATTCTCTCGAGAAAAATTGAGTAAGGTATTAACATGAAGTCAGCAGCTTTTGTGAGCATGTTGAAATTTGCCTTTCCATTTCAAGGAAGGATTTTTGTCGAATTGTCGCAAAAGAAATGTGCATCAGGATTAAACTACTAGTTACTGAGTTCAATCATTATTGTATCAGTATTTTTTGAGTTATGCCGGAAATGACAACGATTCCAAGAAAAAAACACAGAATCTGTCATATTTTTTGCCGATATCCCCTAGAATTGGAACCGGATAAGAATAAAGATTGGTACACTTCTGTATAATATGGACTCCTAGGTGTGAGCAAAATATCATGGAAATATAAAGAATTGTGTTCGAAAAATAAATTCAGGTGAATTTGGGAAATTTCCGAAAAAAAATGTTTCCTAAATTCACTACTGTACGATCCCGCCAAAATTTTGAGAACGATTACGTGTCGCTTTTCTTCAACTAATCACCAAGTTTCAGCCCGATCACTTAATTTGTTTCTGATGAATCATACCAGAGGTTTGCTTCAACACTCTGGGATTCCGTGTTTTTCGACCTAAAATTAAAATTCATATCGCTCATTGTTGAAACTGACCTAAATTCACATCAGAAAAAAGCCTAGAAAAGCACTGGCGTGTAGGCAGCTACTTTTGCGCGCATGTTCATTGGAGATGACTGCTTTTGACAACGAATTTGAACATGCGCGCAAAAGCTGCTGCCTTCACGGCAGTGCTTTTTGAGGTTTTTTTGGTCAACTTCTTGAATATTTCATTCACTTTATAGATTAGCCCACTTCCTTTCCGATAAACTACTGGATTCCAATTCGATCTAATCTGTGTTTTCGAAAATATTGGAAAAATAAAATTTTGATTAGGTATATCTACGGAATCATTGGGCGGATTTCACCCATTCACGAATTCGATCTTCGTTATTAAGCTCCAAACCTACTCTACAAATATCGAGTTTTTATGTTGGCCGACTGTAAACACAATAACTTCCTAAAGAACAGAACAATAATCAATATTGGAGGATTTTGCATCATTATATAGGTTGTTTCTAGGTTTGCACTCCCATTTTCTGAAACAGAACTATTAAAACTTGAATAGAAATTTGTTTTTCATGTAAATCGCCCATGCAGATTGCAGGATTGAGCTATTTCTAAGTTGTTTAGAAACTCGATATTTGAAGAGTAGGTTTGGACCTTAATTATGAAGACCGAATTCGTGAATGGGTAAAATCCACCCAATGATTCCGCAGATATACCCATACAAAATTTTATTTACCAATATTTCCAAGAATACAGATTAGATCGAATTGAAATCCAGTATATTATCGAAAAATTACAGTTCGATGGTTCATACAGAATATCATGAAGATGATATGATCAGAAGATTACAGAATTTTGAATTGTTCAGATGACACGATCATCACGAAATTTTGCACAGAGTTGCCCACCAGCGTTTCTAAACTAGCTGCCAAGTTTCATTTCGATTATATCGGTAGTTTTTGAATTAATACGGAAAAACAAGGACATCGAGAAAAAAACACTAAATTTTGTATATTTTTTTTCCAATATCTTCAGAAATTATGGTTGTATCGGAATGAAATTTGGTACCCTGTTGTTAATATGATTTTCAGATTATAAGCGGAAGTTCTTTCGAATTCAATGGAAAGTTTCCGAATAAAAAATTTTTTCGAAAAAAATGCCGAAAAAAGATTTTTTCGAAATTTACTGACAGTGTGATCTTGACGATATTTCGTGAACAGTTGTGCGTTGCTATGCTCCAAATAACTGTCAAGTTTCAATCCGATCGTATCAGTAGTTCCTGAAATATCAGGAAATTAATCTCAAAACTTTAACTAACGAACTTAACCTTCGTATTTTGAAATGCAACCCACCCTGAATATTTCAAGTCGATAGAATCCTCCGTACGCCCGTAATCGTGGTGACGGTCGGCCGGACAGAAACGATTTTGACACCAGATTCGTTATCAGTGAGTCCAACTTGGTCCTTTGAGGCCATTTTCGGTTCAAAATTCGAAAATTACAGACAATTATGGACAACACGATAGTATGCTCGAATAATTCAATTGAACTTTTTCTCCTTTATAGCAAAGCATGATAGTATTCAATAAATCACATAACAATACGATTCTTCCTCTTGAATCCCAATAATTACAGAGGCGTAAAAAGATCAACACAAATAACCTGTTTAGCGTGACGATCTCGAGATATTTATTATGCAAGAACCATCATCCAACCTCGACTTCAACGCGAAATGCAACGAGAAGAAGCAACAATAGCGTCTTAAATAAATAAAAACCTTCAATTGGATTGTAAAAATTACACACTCACTTCTAGGAAAACGGAACTTCCAAACTTTATCTTGTCACTGTCCTCTAACAAATATCACTCATTCTAACCTATTCTACAGACGTAATCTATAGAGTGTCGGGTTTCACTACCGCCCACAGCATCAAAGGAACACTATAGTGCAGCTGTAAACACCAGCAACAATAGCCACTAACGCTCTACTGCGATCATTAATTTGTCGGAATAATCGCACACTAGCAGCTCGGTTCCCTCGTTTTTCACATGGCTGTACACAATCTCTGAATGCCAGTGTATGTAGCGGAAAAATTGTTGATGGCATTGACTCTTTCTACGATCGATAGGTACAGGTTCTTGGTGATGATGTTCGGATCTATGTAATTGGTTTTGTTTGAATGTCAACTTGGAGATAATGAGCTTATCGAAATTATACAGTTGGACCCGAAAGTAACGGATGTATTCTTTATCTGCAATATGAAGGAATTATTGGAACGAGACAATTTTTACGCGCTTGTTCTAGGGAACAGCGCATCTAAAAAAGCACTGACGTGTGGTCAGAAGCTTGTACGCACTTGTTCAAATTGTAACCATTAGATAAACACGAAATTTTGCAACTACTCGCCCGTTGGTAATCTCCACCTGATCTCGAAGTTTCAATCTGATTGCATTTGTACTTCTAGAGATATTGCGTAAAGAACGTTAAAATTCTAAATACCTAACAACGAAATTTAGCACATTTTTTTTCTTATATCTCCGGAAGGAAATATCAGATCGAATTGAAATTTGGCACATTGTTGTTAAATACTGACTCTCAGGAATGTGCCAAACTTCATAGAAATCTAATCAATATTTCCAGAGAAAAAAAATTTTGGAATGAATTATTCTTTTTAATTTTATTAAAACTAATCCACACGAAATTTTGATCTTAGTTGCGCGTTGGTGTTCCAAAACTTTCAACGAATTTTCAATTTCATCGAGTCATGTCTTCATGAGATGTCGAGGAATTAACCTCAGAATATCAAATGGGCCTGACTCCGAAACTACCCAACCGATTTCACCCATTAACAGCTGTAAACATTTTTTAAAATAGTCCATTAGATTATTTTTTGAATTTTTCTTGAAAAAATTTTTTTTATTGATCAAATTCCAACAAAATTTAGCCCAGACCTTTGAAGCAGTATTTTACAATATTAATCTAAATTTCGATTCAATTCGATATTTAGCTTCGGAGATATAAGGAAAATAATATGCCTTATTTCCTTGTTATTCGGAATTTTGACGTTATTTCCTTATTCCCGAAATATCTCAAGAAAACAGATACAATCAGATTGAAACTTCGTAATGAGTTGAAAAATACATACCAACGTGCAGCTGAGTGCAGAAGTTCGTGTTAATCTAGTAGATAGAAAATGAAAAAAAAATTATTCGAAAGTTTTTAAAATTTTTGTTGAAAAATTGCGAAACTTCGTAATTATATCAAGAATACCAACGCGAAATTTATCGCGGAAATCCGTATGGATCCAGTTGTTAGAAAATTGTCAAAAAATGTTTATTCGAAAATGTTTGAAATTTTTATTGACAATTTTTTTTACCGGGAACTATTCAACAGAATTAGCAAAAACCTATGCAATGTTGCAAAGTTCAGTTTGATCAGATATACATTTTCGGAAATATTGGGAAAAGATAATATGTCAAATTTCTTGGTTATTTCCTCGGTATTGTTGTTATTTACATTCAATAAATTTTTAATATATTTCAGATATTGGAAGTGAAAATCTAGAAACAAGCTGGAAAATAATGCGAAATGCTCCCATACTATTCACTTATCGATATTTGAAAGACAATTATTGCGTGCATATTCTAATAGTAGAGGATCTCAAGTAGCTCAACCTTCACGCATCTGCTGACTCAAATTATTTTTATAAGATAAAATATATCTCTCGACCTACACCATTAGGATTGCGGTGATTAATATGTTTGTAATTGGAAGAAGTGCAGTTAAACTACGGAAAATAATATTTTCCTGATATTTCCAAAAATACGAAATTCGAATTAGGTCGAATTGTAATTTAGTAATTGGATAAAAAATTAATACTTGAAGGGGTACGCGAAATGCGAGCATACCTGACAAGACAATTTTTTTTTGAGGAATAAGATTTGAATTATTTCTGGTGCCACAGCCATCAGCGAATTTTGCAAAAATCGTGTTTTGACATTCTTCATCCATTATCCAAGTGTCAATCCAATTATTGGTATTTTAAGAGAAGTTTAGTTAACGAAAATCTCCTCACATTTTTCAAGTGATCATAATTAAATTTAGGAGGCTTGAAATGAATAACGGTTTGCTTCATAATATTTATTAATCTACAGAAACACTTCATTCAAATTGAGTTTCATATCAAGAATTTCGTCATCTTCTACATAACAACTATCAATATTTTTCTTCTTCACTCTGAATATATTTTTGATATTTTCTTTCGTAAATGTCTTCTTAAAAGCTTTCCTGAAATATTTATTACTTGCAACCAACCAGGTGAATAAAATCAAAGGACAAATACTTTTAATGAAATCTACGCTCAAAGAAATATAATAAACTCTGAAATATAAAGGTCCTCTTTCATCGAAAAAATAAAGTTCTAGAGTGAAACAGAAAACTTCTGGTAACATGGAAATTAAAAACGATACACCCAAATATAAAAGGTAATCCAATTTATTCCTTTTCAATCTCTCTTCCAGTTTCAACATAATAAAGTAGATAACAATACAGAAGGTGAGAAGTAGACTGACACAGTAGTATAGTATGAAATAGTAATAGAATTTCTGAAAATTCCAGTGCTTTATATGCCAAATAAAAGCAACGAAAATAGATGGAATGATGTAAGGTGGAAAAAGACCAAACAGAATGAGAATGTCGAATTTCAGAAATAAATTCTTGAGTGTTAAAAATAAAAACCAGAAAAGAGGTAACATAAATACGGTTGTGACAAGGGACAGGTAAATGATAAAGTAGATGAAACGGACTATTTCGAATACATCCTCGGGCAAAATCGTGCTTTTCCACCGGAAAAACTGATAGGCAGTAGCATAAAGAAAATGAATGGAAACAACTATGCACAGATTGACCACCAAACTATTCGCTTTATTCCTGATGGGCTTGTGTTTGAAAATGAAATGAATGATGACGTAACAACTGAAAATGGAAAACAGACGCAATGCGGTCACCAGAACGAATTGAACAATTTCCGGCAAATCCATTTCGTCACATTGGATTGACAAGCTTTCCGTTTCGCTGCTGTTGCTCTGCATTTTCGTGAAAAACGATCTGCTGGAACTCAATGGAATACCAAACAATGGTGGAAATGGGACAATGTCGAACGCGTATGTCTGGTTGCATGTGTTTTTCCTGGCGGAAATCCGCCAAATAATTCATGAACGCATGTCCTGGCTGCGATTTGGCGTGTTTCTACTGTCTGGAATCTGAAACAAAGAGAGACGTGAAAAAAGTATCGGATGCTGAAATCGGACGAGAATTTTCAGATTCAATGGGTTTTTTCATATAGTATTGGATCAAAAAAGGTTATTCAGACGAACAACAGATAATGGGGGTTTTTCCTGAATTTCAGTTATTACTGCAAATGCAAATTTCAACATAATTATTATGGGTTTGATTCATCATTTTACCGAATGACCTTCAGAAAGTATACAAAATCAGGTTTCAAAATTGGGGTTTGGGATTTGACAGGCATGCACGAAGTGACAACGGTGTTCAGTAGACTAGCTTTTTCTGCTATAGAATAATGAAAAATTTATTCCTATTCTGTGGTACACACGTGTTCATTGTCAATATACCCAAACAATTTCCGTTTACGATTTGTCAGTAATATGACAGTGTGACAATCTGCGCTCTTCTTTTTCTATTCCTTGGTCGTTGTCTTCTACTCTTACCAGATCGAAGTATAGCTGTCTCTGTTCTCCTAAGCAGAGTAACACATTTGACGTCCTTTTCTTTCCGAAAAAGCTGAATTCTACGTTGCCATATCGTGCACTCAAGACAAATCCCTTGAAATATCAACTCTCCATTTTAATTTTTCAGTTTTAGGTGATCGTACATTTTTTTTAAAATATAATATTGAAATTATATGTTTGAAATGTGAGGTTCTGAAAGTTTTTTATGAAAATTACTGCATTTTCGTTTGAAGGAAAAACCCCCATTCTAGAAAAGCACTGTCGTTAGGTCACGTGAATATTCGAATTTAAATATTGAATTTGGTATCCTGTTGTTTAATATCGACTTCAAGGTGTGTGTTCAATTCAATAGAAATCGGATGAACTGTTTCCGAATGATGAACTTCCCAACAGAAATATGGAAAATCTGTGAAGAATGTTTTCATTGAATAGCATCCTCACGAAATTCTACAAAAAGTTGCGAGTCGATATGCTTCATTCAATATAAAGTTTCAGTCAGATCCCATCAAACAATTTGATGCATTTTAAATCGACTCAGAACAAGTCATGGTCGCTGTAATGATTTCCTCTTCAAATGAAATTCGTTCGAAATTTTAAGGTGCGAATGCGGAGAAGAAAAGGAAACAATAGAACACCTAGTTGAAGGTTGTCCAATATATAAATTTGACAATGGTTTCGAGGCAAATCATTCGGTGTCTGATTCTTTCTTGAGGTCGATCGTGAACTTCTTATTAATTTAATGAGTATTAAATCATTTTCTAGTTCATATTGATTTTTTTTCATCTTCTTGTTGTTTCCTCAGGTGTGATTTCGAGTTATCAACCAGCATCGAAAGAAAAGAAGAAAAAGAAGCCCTTCAATAACAAACAAAAATTTCACTATACATATACGGGGAGACAGGGTTTTTTCTGATGTTTTTATCTGTGCTCTTGTATCATACGTATAGAAATGTATGCTACCCCGTTCACATTTCCTCTTCTTATACTGTGATAAAACATATTGTTCGATATAAAACAGTACTGCTCATTCTCAAAAGAATATATAGGGTGCGCGTCAAAATTATGAAACAAATCCATTTTGGTTTCACTTTTACCAAATTTATATGCATTTTTGAAGGATTTTTGTTGCACCCAGTGCCATCCCCATCAACCCTCAAAATTTTTTGAATAGGGAAAGTAGGTCATGTGGTACTTTTTTGGCAAGGGTTTGTATCTTCTTTACAGGCATGCAGAAATTCTCAAGAAAAAAAATTTTCTTTTGAAAAATTAATTAGTTCAAAGAGGTTTTCAGTATGTGCATTTTTTCATGGCTCATTTACTTTGAGACGATGGTACCTGTCACCGAATGCAAGTAAACCATTATAGTTTGGTCGGCTTTCATTCGGTGTCAAATTTCGTCAGGTACCATCGTTTCGAAGTAATGAGCCGTAACAAAGTGCACATACTGGAAACCTCTTTGAAGTAACTAATTTTCAAAAAAATATTTTTGGAGGATTATACATAATTCTCCATGGTTCTTGTTGTTTCCTATTGAGCATTAAATGAATATTCAATCTTTTCGTTGAAAGAAGGTTCTTGCATGAAAAAACTTGTCTGATGAACATTCGGAACAATGAAAAACTATCAACGAATGGTACTATAAGGTTTCGGACTCTTTATCTGGATCTTTTATCAGACTACTGATATGAATTCTTCAAAATTATTTTCTTGCGATACTCTCGTATTTAATCCACTTTCGTCGAATTAACATTTTCAGAAATTACAGCAATGCAGATTCTCAAGGAGACGTAGTTTATCTTAGAGGTGCCACTTTTCTTGAGTTATAATTTTTCACTTGAATGAAATTTTAAAAACATGGAAGGATTGAAAACAGTATAAAGTTCAAAGGTGCTATTCGATCATTCGCGAATGTTGAGAAAACACTTTCATCCCAAAACAAGTAAATAACTTTCTTCCAGAGTATGTGCACTTGTAGAACCCCTGATAACCTTTGATCTCATCGATAACTTGATCAACTAATTATCTCTTCAAGCGAATATGTTATCGACAGCGTTGGAATTTCAAAATCAGAAGATTCTGAATTCTGCATTCGTCTATTTAAGCTCTAAAATGCATTCTGCTGTATCCGGAACTAGCATAGAAGTAGTATTTCGAATATTGGTAACCTTTCAGTGAAATGTTTGAGGATCCCTGAGAAGTCGAAGATGTAAAGATGGCAGAAGTAACTAAGAATTTTTGAATGATAATTTCTGTATCGTTCAAATGCTGTTCATAGGAGTAGGCTACAACCATTGTACAAGATGTCGCGAAAGAAATTTTATATTTCAAAAATCGATAAAAAATTAAAAAAGCCGTTTATCGAAAAAATATTTATTAATTATTAAAATACACTCTTTGGGAATTCATTTCTTAAAGATAATGTGGTCTAAAGGTTTTCCCTCGCATTCAATCTAACATTAAAATTTATGATGACGGATTGGCAGGAAGGTTCCGGATGGCTCCCATTTCGTGGCAAAAATGTTGTTCTAACTGCTCCAGGGAAGTTGGTTTATTGATGTTTACTTCAGGTTCAAGGAAACCCCACAGGAAAAAGTCCATAGGAGTCAAATCAGGACAGCGTGGCAGTCAATTTATGTCACCTCTTCTCGATATTAATTTGCCTGGAAAAATTTCACGAACTCGTGGCGGAGACCTATTGGACGTGTGTGGCATTGCCAGGAAAATTTTGCAGTTCAGGCAACAAAAACTCATCTAACATCCTTAAATAACGCTCTGAATTCACTGTAAGAGCATGTTCCCTTCATCTTCAAAAAAGGATGGACCGATGATTCCTCGCGATGATATTGCAGCCCGTACGGTCACTTTTGGCGAATGAGGGGTTTTCCGATGCTTAAATTTGGGATTGGTTGCACTCCAATAGCGACAGTTCTGCTTGGTTACACGCTCTTTAAGATAAAAATGAGCTTCATTGGAGAATAAGATATTGAGTGTTCATAAGCGCTCAATTGCTTGGTTTACGAATTCTAGCCTCTGAATGGCATCCTGGGGTTTTAGTTCTTGCACCAATAGAATTGTATAGGGTGCAGCTTTAGATCCCTGTTCAAATGCGGTGTAGCTATGATCTATGAACGTCCAAAGCACTCGCACGCTTCCGAATCAAGAAGTCGGGATCATCGCGAACAGACTGATTAGTCCCTTCCACGTTCTCTTTCGTTCTCGATGACCTTTTCGTCCGAATTTTGGTTCACCTAGTGTTGAACCGGACTCCCCAAAGTTCTCCACCCAATTCCGAATGAGAGGAATGCTTGGTGCATCATTTAAGTGTCGTAAACCTTGATCATTGCAGAAATTTGTTGACGCAATAGTCGCAGAATTACCGTTTTTGTAAAATTCGCCCACGCACAACGCGCGGTCCGCTTTCGCAAAAGGCTTCATAGCAACTAAATTCCCAAGAGGCCAAGAGCCAGGCTACCGGTTGAAATAACCCTGCGGCCCCTCAGATGCCTTGCGTCCACACAGTAAGCTAAACACATATTAAAACCTTGTAAAAATTGTCTTCATACAATGCAATAACTCTTGATCTGTCATATCATTTTGATTAATTCGAACATATGCCTGAAGATGGTACCAATTTTGAAGGGGGGCATATGCAGCGTTATATTTGTTAAATATAGGATGAGTCTTTGACCTTGCAGAATATTTTAACAGAAGATTCCTGAAGCCAAAAGAAACACTTGTTTTCCCTACCATTTTTTCCGATTCGGCTTGGTTCGTAAGATACAGACTGTTGAAAATCCATAAAAAAAATTTAATTTTTGATTATATCTCGCGAACGACCTCATCGAATGAGATGATTTTTGGAATATAGTTCTTTATTGATACGATGAATGTTCCTGGATAACAAAATTTCATCCACATCCTCCAGTTTCTTTAATATGACCATAATATTCCATAAAAATACTATAAATTCAAAGAATCCAACTTTTAAAAATAATTTGAATGCTATTCAACGAATTTCTGACCATTTTGGAAAGTAAAAGTATTCTTTATTTTTTTTCCGATGATGCTCCGTTTTCGAGTAATCTGAAATTCAAAAATAAAAAATATCTGTGAAATTCCGAGAATTGGGTACTTTGGCTGAATGCAACTCTGTTCAAAAATTCACAGAATTTAATTTTTCCGCGTTGCCACGTCTAAAAGTTGAGAATGGAATCCTAGCATTTCTTATTTGGAATGATTTGTAAGCGGAGTAGCCGACTTTGGCCAATTCACAATGGATGTAACCGTAAGAATCCCGCAACTCGTGCGTAAAAATCAAAGAGGAAACTACAAAATTCATAAGTACCAGAATCTTCACAATAGGTTCAACTTTTCCCAAAACTATATCTGTGTTATACAGTGGTGATTCGTTCCTGAATCCATTCATGAAGCTTCCTTTTCAATTTCGAGCTAATTTGTGTAGTATAATTGATTTACTTCTCACTTTTCCATGATAATGGGGATTCTTACTGGTTTGAATGCAATCTTTCTGCTGACTCAAATTTCTTGAAATTATGTACAGAACTTTGATAGTATTTGTTTTGAGGTATTCTTCAAATGCGCAATGCGCTTTCATAACATAACAACCCATGGTGGAAGAAAACCACCATGACATAACCTCAAAACCACGGAGCCACAGATTTATAGTTCAGTTCAGAATCATAGACTACACAAGTGTATACATAGAATTAGCATATTGTGTGTTGTTTGATTTCGAAGAGTTCTTTCTTTCTGTTCGTCAATTTGGCAACGTTTGTACGTTCATAGATAAATTAGGTACATCTGTTTTATTTAATTATGAAAATGAAAGTTTGAACGGGTTATGTCTGAATCTGATAATTCTTGGAGAAAATGAAATAAACAAAGAAATCTCAAAGCTAATATGAGTGATAGCTAGATGAATTCCTCATTATCGAAAATAAAACCAAGAGAAGAATATTCAACTTTTATCGCCCACGAAATTTGGAATACCTAACTTGTTTATTGTACTATAAATACAACTTTTTTCAGCAACTGGAATGTAAAAAGTAAGTTGACGCTTGTTTTCATAACAGAGTTGCTTATTTCGAAGATTTGAATGGTATATCTTAGGCTTTGAAAAACTTCAGTGTCCAGGTTTCCAGGGGCGGCTAGCCTATTATGAAAATTTATAATGCCTATATCTTTTTATCTAGGCCGAATCGGAAAAAATGGTAGAGGACAAATGTGTTTGTTTCAGCTTCAAGAATCTTCTGTTAAAATATTCTGCAAGGTCAAAGACTCACCCTGTATATGTTCAGAGTAGATTGAAGAATTATTTTTCATTATTTATACCTCCAATGAATATGATGGGTGACAGATTGAAAATCCATACCTAAAATAGAATTTTTTGTTGTTGAAGTGTGAGTGATATCGGACATCAGAGTCGGAGCCTTATTTAGTTTGACTCGAAATTTCCACAAAATAGATTCGAAATTTAATTGAATTCTCCCCGATTATCTTCCAGCGGTGTCAGATGATGAATTAAACCCCAGGCAATCTTATAAATACCCGTTGTAAGAATACGCTGTCAGGCATCGAATGGACCCGTGTTTTCTTATTGCGTCGTGTAATTAAAACCGTTTTGTTCTTTCACGATGTTTTTCAATTAATCTAGAGTCATCAGGAGCGGGTGCTGAACAAAATGACGTGACTGGAACAGAAAATTCTCTGTGATTTTATAATTTGATCGCGGCTTGGTGACCGACAACATTGGAGTGTCTGGAGTGGCCTGAATAGAAAGAAGATGAAAAAATTCCAAAAAAGCACTGACGGGAGGTCAGGAAAATCAATATCGGATAAAGCAGAAATTTAATCTGCTACTGTTGAATACTGACTTTAAGATCCGCGCACAATTATATCTGATCGATAGCTTCTCCAGAAAAATTGAAGGAAATTTGGGAATTTTTAATATTTTCTAAAGATCTTCACAAAATATCGCATAAAATTAGATGATTTCAACTGATTGCATCAGTACTTTTCGAGATGATGAGGAAAAAGATCAGCATTCGGAGGATTTTATCAATCGAAATCAACCATCGCATTTTAATTAGAAACCCACGCTCAAAGTCGCTAGTTCATTACTTCCGAAAATTTTCCGAAATTAGTGACATACGAGCAACTGAAATGAAAATTCGTACGTGAATAAATCGAGAAAAACACTAACGTGATATCATCAGCTTTTGCGTGTATGATCAAATTCTTGGGCAAAAAAAATATTTGAAATTTTTTATTCATATAGATTTATTCGAAAAATAGTTCTAATGACACGATCATCACGAAATTCTACGCATAATTGTGCATCAGCGTTTGCCAACTAGTTGCCAAGTTTCATCATGATCGGATCAGTAATTCCTGAGTATTTTGAAAAAAATATAGGAAGCAAAAGAAGAAATCCAGAAAAGCACTGACGTGAAGTCAGGAGAATTTACGCGCTTGTTTGAATTTCAACTATTTGATCAAAACGAACATGATCACGAAGTTTGCATGATTGCATCTGTACTTCTTGAGATATTGTGGAAATAAGGTTAAAATTCCAAATAACAACAATATTTGGCATATTTTCTCCCTGTATCTCCAAAAGAAAATATCGGATCGAATTAAAATTCGGAACGATATTGTTTAACTTTGACTCAAGAGTTTGTGCCAAATTTCAATGAAATCTAATAAATATTTTCAGAGGAAAAAGCCCCAACAGGAATTTGGAAAAATTTCCACGAGACATTTTGCAGTAAGCCTTACTGCGAAACTATCTGACAGATTCCACCCATTAACGGAACTAACCAAGATTTTTTGACACCAAACATAATCTGAGAATTTCCAATCGCTTAGTCCTTTCCTTCGAAAGTTACACACATACGGACGGGCGGACGCACAGAACTGAATTTGACCACGAATTCTTCTTCAGGGTGTTCAACCCAATTGTTTAAAACCATTCTCGGCTCAAAAAAAAATTACCGACATTGTGCCGAAACGATAACGCGCTGTTCCCCAGAACAAGCGTGTGAAAACGAACTTTACTCGATGGCAGCCTACAATCCCAACAAGCTGAACATTTGACAATTTCGAAAATTATATTGTTTCAATCGAAACTAATCCATTAATCTCCCTTTGAACCTTTTGACGTCCACCGCAGGTTCCAGAGCACATAATCAATCCGCTTCAATCGGATGAAATAATGAAATATATTTGCAGTATAGCTTCGTGTACGCCCCTGTACCGATTTAGGAGATGAAACTTCTCCTATCGAGGTGAAATTAATGATTTGAGATAGGTACTTACCGTTTGATGGGATGAACCAGGATCAATATATCCAATAGATGCGTCAGAGCACTCCTAGTGGGTTCAGTTACTTAATCAATGTATCAGTTTACATGCATAGGCGTTATTTATACTCTTCTGTGTGATATCTGTCCAATATTGTGACGATTAATGTTGGAAGTGAAGAGAAGGATGGCTCGAATAAACATATCAGGTGTTTTCCTATATTGATAGGCTGAACAAGCATTATTATACAATTTCCCTAGGAATTGATGGTGTCCAAAAAGATTACTTGCCACATATAATTTGGTGGGAAAATTTGTGCTTGATGTGATTACAGCAAGAAAAAATCAAGCGAATTATGCACATATATTTATTGAAATGTGATTTGAAGGGTCTAAAACAAAGTCTTCAAAACAAACAGTAACGCGTCATCAAGTTAGATTGAGGTTAAGGGTTTCTCGAGAAATGGGGTGATAAATTGTGGTTGCGTGGATTTCGAGAACAAACCACATTCAAGAATTCGTTGGGTAGTTTGTTAGTCATGAACATCTCAAATACGGTCTGCATGCTGCAACGATGCCAATAGCAGCGAGAAATATTCAAGTGCGTGAAATTTCATAAATTTCGAGGATAATAGGAGAAAAAGAGTTGTCGAGTGATACTTTTTGAAAAAATTGTTTTTTTTGGGGTGTGCTCCCCTCGTGAGTGGTTATATATTTTCACTCCATCTCAGTTTTAATTTTTCCAGAAATTCTTGAGAACGAAAGATGGCAACATTCACTATTTTTTGAAATCGTTGGCATTCAAAGAAATTTTTTAAATGTTTACCCATTCTTTCTAGATACTATATGCTCTCAACTCGCTTTTTCCAGAGAACATCGGCGTTGTTATTTTGTAGGAATGTATGTAATTCAAAGAAGAAAATGACCTTGTACAATAAGGTTGGACTATCTGATGAAGAATCCGTGATCAAATTGAACTTCATTCGTCCTGCTGTCTGTCTATGTGCTCTGATAAGTTCGAAGAAAATGTCCTTGAATCTTAAAACTCTCACGCTAGTTTTCGATCTTGAATATCTTGGCTTGTTCGTAAATTTTTATTTTGTATTCGTATTTTTCAGATTATCCTATGCTTCAAGGAAACCCCTCAGAACCTTGAAGTTTTTGCCAGTTAGGATATCGGTATGTTCCGGGTAGACTTTGTTACTGTGTCCTCACGTCACAGCACTGTTAATGTTCGATCCAACCCTGAATGGTGAATATGCAAACAGTTTCGGAGTAACATCCTGTTTGAATTTCGAATCTCTATAAAGGATAGGACATTATTTAGAACAGAAGTGGCTCAAGACTTGACCCTTTGGGTACTCCAAATTTCACAGAACAGAAAGTCAAGTGCAACAAAGAAATTTCTAAACTCAGAAATGAGTCCATACCAACTAATCCATCTTAATCTCTGGATACGAATGCAAATAACTTCATACTTACAGAATTGAGGAATTAACTTGATTCATTACCACATTAATGAAAAAACTCTCGATTAGAAATTCCCTCGAATAATTTCTCCATTAACATTCAATTTCCCAGGAAATTTTGGATGGGAAACCCCTCAATTTTCAAAGATAACTTCATCAAGCACCGTGACCACTCAATTCCATTCTTTATGTTAAACCTTGTTTTGAATTCATCTCCAGTTCATCCTAATTGCACTCTTACAATGGAATATTTATAGGCTGCGGTTTAGAAAAGAGTAATCTCCATGTAAATCGTGGGTTGATTGCACGCTCCATCTCACTGAAGCTTGGGATGAATTGGAAAAGGTCCAGTCGTTCAATCCACCTTCAATATTTTCCTTCATCGTCAAATTCAACGTGAAAACGGGTTCAAACCAAACCTCAGTTAAATAATAAGAGAGAATTATACGGGCTTAAATTCACCCTCAGGACAACCGAGCTCATGTTGTTAGAGAAAAGTCCAGAAATTCGGGATAATTGGATTGAATGGGTACAAAATCAATAATAATATTAATTAATATAATTAATGCATAAAAATTTTCACGTTTAATTATACTAGTGTTCCGGAATCATGTACATTGTAATTTTTATATTCAACTCCATAGCTATCTCAGTTAATATTGGTCTTACATACCGTTTCGATATACAAATAAGAAGTATTACTTAGGAGAAATCAGAGTTTAGTTCTAGAAGATGCAAAAAGGCATCGTAAACATAAAAGTCCTGTGTAAATTGTTCATTTCAATTGAACGCCTGTTTTTTATTTTCCTTATCGTTAAAGCTCTTTTTTCTGATTTTGAATATTTGTATATACTAGAATCCGATGTTTCATTTCCTACTAAGTTCATCATTAAATTAGATTTTCACAGGATGAAGGAAAGTGGTTTTTCGAAAAAACTCTATTCAACTGATGCCGACGTTTCGCGGATATATTTCCACTTTTTCAGGGCTATAACAGAGAAAATCGAAAATAAACTACTTATGATGGTACAATCGAAAATTACAATAATTTTTTTTTCCTTGAAGAATAACGAACTAAAATAATGTCCATCTATATCGAGTATTATCGAAAAACCATGCATAGAGTTCACTTAATCATACTACATATAATTATAACTATTCTCGTTCGAAATTGATTAGCTAAAAAACAAATAACAATTACATATTACACTTACCAAAGTTAAAATTATGTTTTTCCCATAACAACTTTAAACTATACTGATTTTTAGACCTGTTATGGGAAAAACATAATTTCAACTTTGGTAAGTGTAATATGTAATTGTTATTTGTTTTTTAGCTCATCAATTCTGAACGAGAATAGTTATAATTATATGAAAGAAGAGGAAAGAGGAAAAGAGGAAAGAAAATTATAATATTAATAAAAAAGATATCGTTGTGTGTAGAAGTAAATTAGGAAATCTCGAATACTCAATCCAAATACATGTTAATAACTACATAATCAGAAGAGAGAGAGAGAGAGAGAGAGAGAGAGAGAGATAGCTCTACCGATTGGAGGATTAAAATATAGGGTGACACACTAAATAATTGACTTGAATAATCTGCATTTCCTAGTACTGAATTCTGAAGGCCCCAAAAAAATATCTCATATTTGCCCATTTAACTATCGAATAAAATAAAAACAATCACCCTGTACATTGATTTCCGAAGCTGATAGTGAATCAGTAAATAAGGATTCTTCTTCATATAAACTTTTTCTTAAAGTGAATACTTAAATAAAATACAACCCTTTGAACGAATTATAAGCTTAATTTTTCAAATACCTTTCGAACGGTTTGGATAACAGTATTCATATTTTGGAAGTGTTGATCAGGCATCAGGATAATTAATTTCATGCTAACGCTTATTCTGTCCCTCATGAATATAGGGTGGGTTAGGAGGGTCAGTACCACAAATAGGAACGGAGATCGAAGTTGAAATCGGCCAAACTTCAACTTCAACTTGTAAAGCTGGGTCCATATGAGTCCGTCGGGACTCGTTTTTCAACTCGAACGCTGCATTCGAATTTATTATTCGAGTCTAAGTACAAGTTCCCTCCACACTATTCGCCGAATCGTTCATCAAATTTTCTCAATCGCTGATCTCCTAAATAGAACGTTGTTCACGGATTATGCTCACCCTGTACTACTGTAGATTCTAACTGTTGTGGATATCACGGTGATGATTGTAATTCGTGAACATCACAATCCGGCACATTGATTATGCGTTCACATCAAGTATCCAACGAGCCAATTGACTATTTGATGGACATATTAATCGATGCATTCTCATAGACCAATTTAGCTGTAACGGGCAAGCAGTGTTTGAGTAATCACCCTTACAATAATGCCATAATTGTCGCGAACCTTGACGTGTTCTGTTATGGACGAAGCTTCGAGTTGGTCCACACATAGATTTAGGTTTATGAAACAGTGGCTAAATATCGATACGAAAAAAAAACATCAGAGTCAGGGTCAACTAACTATAAAATAAAATTGTGTTTCGGGCGTATGTTCTGTTGAACAGCGTACTATCGATTTGTCCAACTGTCTCTAATTATCGATTTTTTCCCGAAAATTTTCTCAAACGACTAGGTTGGACTCACTGATGACGAATCCGTTGTGTAAATCGAGTCTGTCCGATTTCAGACGTACGGAGAATCCTATCGATTTGAAATTTTCAGGGTAGGTTGCATTTCAAAATGCGGCGGGTGAATTCGTTAAAGGACCAAATCTGCCGAACAGTTTCGGAGTTTTCTCACTATTTCAGGAAATACTCAAGCGAAAGGATTTTCCGTTCTGTAAATATGAAATATCCGGTTGGTTCCTGAAAAAAAAGGTTGATTACGGAATTTGATTGATGAAAAGCAATCTTTTTGTCACCAGAACATATTGAATCTTGGAAAACTTGTGACATGTAAAATCGAAATAAAATATATCTCTACATCTTGTGATAGACGACTTCGGCCCAAGTTGCCAACCCACAATTTTCTTCACAAATTCACTATCACTGGGGAACGGGAATTTCAGGACAAATTCGACATGATAAGGTTCGTGTTATTTATAAATATCTGTAAAAGATGCCTCGGCTCTTCAAACAAGATAATTCCTTCCAAATATAGGTTTTTGTTAGGCTGAAATTCAAGTTGGGATTCCTGATTTCATGTTAATAGTGTCAAGTTTATAAAGGATATGTTGCCAATTTTCCGTTCTGTAAATATGAAATATTCGGTTCCTGAAGAAAAAAGGTTAATTACGGAATTTGATTGATGAAAAGCAATCTTTCTGTCACCAGAACATAGACATATTAAGTCTATGCACCAGAAAGACAATCAATGTTTAATGGTAACATATCCATAGCATAGAACAATCTTCATTTACCTTATGATCCATAGACCATACCTAGTAATTTTTCCATCGTTGATTGTTGTCTCTTCTATGTTCTATGGATCATAAAGTAAACAAAGATTGTTCTATGCTATCGATAGGTTACCATAGAACATTGACTGTCGTTCTGGTGACAGAAAGAACGTTTTCCATCGATCAAATTCCGTAATTAACCTTTTTTGGAGGAACCAACCGAATATTTCATATTTACGGAATGGAAAACCTGCAACCGAAATAACCAAGTTGATTTGATATATCCTATATAAATTTGACTCTATTAACATGAAATCAGGAATCCCAATTTAAATTTCAGCCAATTAGAGATGATCTCAACAAAACCCTACATTTGGAAGGAATTATCTTGTTCGAGGAGCCGAGGCATCTATAACTAATATTTTTAAATAACGCGAACCTTATCATGTCGAATTTGTCCTGAAATTACCGTTTCCCAGTGATAGTATATTTGGGAAGAAAATTGTGGGTTGGCAACTTGTGCCGAAGTCGTCTATTGAATCAATTCGACACGTCACCAGCGTCAGAGTTAACACCTTTCTTGGGTGTCAAGTCGACACGTGTCATTTGCAAACATGATACAATATCGTATCGTTTCTCAATCAGACTTGGGTCGGGCTCGTTATTCCTCTGAATACAAGCTCTGCGCCGCCATATCAACTAATTTAGGCGAGTGTTTGCCGAATCCATTTGGTCTGTCAATCAGGTTGATTGATTGAGGGTGGTTGGTTTCTCAGTCGGTAATAATTGCTTCTTGTAAGGCCTCAAGAGATCGTGCGTGCCTGCCTCTTGGGAGATTCAGCTAGTAATCCATTCGATCGAGGTGGGCTTGGACTAATTTCCTTCTGAATGGTACAGAATGGATCGCCATAGGAATGTGAATTTGAATGTTTGAGTTCCACCTGTCAAAGGATCCTAAATTCAAGGTAAGATTCGAATTTGCCACCATTTATTCAGTTTAGTCTCAGCATCCCTGAACCAATTTGACTGCTGACATTTTACAGACGGTAAAAATGGAGGAATTACAGGAAGAAACACCGTATTTTCATTATTGAGAAATATCTCGGAATACACTGTGTCAATTTGAAATGTAAACTCCATTCACTTTTATAAAGTATCTCGGTTGGACAAGATTTAGGTTTATCAAGTTTTTTTACTGACGCAGGTTGGCACTAGTGAAATATCGGCAATGTCAAAATAATTCTCAGAGAAGTTGCCAATGCTAATTTCTACTCTCAATAGTCTCAATCTTGATATAATCATCACGTTTGGAAGGTAGTTTCGAAAAAGCAGAGACAAAGTATCATGAAGTGCTTTCTAGAATTGAAATATGCTTATTACTCTACAAATATCGAGTTTAAGTCGTTTCTTCCGGAAGTTATTGTGTTAACAGTCAGCTTAACGGCCAACTGCGTAAACAAAATAACTTTCGAAAGAAACAACTTAGAAACTCGATATTTGTAGAGAAGGTTTGGACCTCAATTACGAAGGCCGAATTCGTGAATGGGTAAAATCCACCCAATGATTCCGTAGATATACCAAATCAAAATTTTATTTTTCCAATATTTCCAAAAATACAGATCAGATCGAATTGAAATCCAGTATTTCATCGAAAAATAACAGTTCGAAGTTTCTTACAGAATTTAATGTGGATGATATAATAAGAAAATCATAGAAATTTTTTTTTCAAATTGTTCTAATGACACGATTATCACGAAATTTCGCAAAAAAATGTCTTTCCGCATCTTCAAACTAGCTGTGAAGTTTTATCAGGACTGAATCAGTATTTCTCGAGTTATACCGAAAAAACCAACGATATCGAGAAGAAAACCTCGAAATTGGACATATTTTTTCCCGATATCTCCAAAACTTATGATCGTATGGAACTGAAATTTGGTACACTGCTGTGAAATATAAAGCTCAGAGTGTGAGTGGAATTTTTTTTTCGGATATGATGAATGGTTTCCGGGAAAAAAAATTTTTTGGAAAAAAATTTCGAAAAAAAATTTTTTTTAAATTTACTGACAGCATGATCCTGACGAAATTTGGCTCAAAGTTGCGCGTCGTTATACTCTACCTAACTGCCAAGTTTGAATCCAATCGCTCTAGTAGTTTCTGAAATAAAAAAATAAATAACTTCAAAACTTCAAGTGCCTATAACTCCGAAACTATTCGACCGATTTGTCCCATTAACGAACTCAACCGCGGCAATCTGATGCGCAACCTATCCTGAAAGTTTCTAGTTGCTATCTTGCTTCTGTCGACAGTTATTGTGTCTACGGCCGGCCGGCCGGCCGGACAGAATCGATTTTGACACCGGATTCATCATCAGTGAGTCCAACCTAGTCGATTGAGACCATTTTCGGCTCAATCATCCAAAATTACAGACATTTGGACAAAACGATAGCACGCTGTTCCGCTAGAACATGCGCGCAAAAAGGGGAAGAAACGATCAAGGACTGAAGACCTATTCAATCGTAAAGCGTTAAAATTAATATATTAATTTCTTCAATATTTCAGTCGTTATAAAAATATTTTCAACTGGAATATCCTCCACATGAAAGGATATGCCATCATACAACGTTCTTCTCTAGAAAGAATACACCCTGCCTTGATTTATATCCCTTACAGATCTTCGAACACACCCTCAAAGATATAAAATAGGTCATTCATCATGGAAAAAATCCAGTTTATCATTCCACTTCCGGTTTCTACCTACTTCCCCCACCGCAGCTTTACCGCCAATCGTCGTAGTGTCTGTCTTTTGGGGGATAAACACATGTTGGTTCTTGCCTGTATACCCTGCAGGAATGTACGATTTGGTCTCCCTCTCTCGGGAACCTGACACAATTACATCAATCATGAAAAACGAGTTCTTTTCATATCGACTCGATCGAGCCATTGAACTCATTTTGCTAAACTCATGAATGCTACGGGGTTTTTGAGGCTAAATAGCGTTTGAAGGGTGTTGAAATTTGGGTTGATTGATGGTAAGCATTTGGGTGCATCGAGTAATGATGAATGGAGACTTTGAGTAGAATTCTAAAAATAAACCATGGTAAGAGGGAACCTCGAAGTTGATTTCTTTTCGAAGGTGGAAGAACCTTGAAGTTTCTCCTTTCTGGGCTTTTGTTCCCGATAATTTTCATGTTTTCTAATTTTCTGATTGTCTCACTCTGTTAGGAAATTGGACTCGGATATCTTCGGCAAGCTTGTCAAATGCGAAAACTTGTGCATGGAATAATATGGCAGTACCATCTTCTTCCTTTGATAAATGAGATGTAGTTAAGAAACACTTTCGAAAATAATCAAATACACACATGATAGTTGAGTTGAGACTGACTTTATTTCGAACATCAAATTTTAATGAGTCTACTTGATTAATACATTAATTGTAAAATACAAATGTTTTTGTTTTACTTTCACAAATATCTTCTGATATTGATATCTTTGATATAATATTATTATCTTCAACGTACTTCGTATGAATGACAAATTTAATTATTATATTAACTGATATCAGTCAGTATGAACTGTAAAATCATTTTTGAAGTAATAAAGATTGTAAAATGTGTTGTTTACTACATTTCATTTATCAAAGGGAGAAGATGATGTGGAACTTGTAGCAACAAGTTCTCGCATTCGACAAGCTTGCCAGTGATTCTAAATCAGATGAGTCCGTTTGTAATCGAGTGTTAGTGAAAACACGTGGGAAAATTTTGACATACAATACAGAATAGAGGGTAGTGGGGATTCTACATAGAAAGATAGAAGATGAAACACCCAGCATAGTGGTGTCAATTTGGATGATTTCCTCCTCGATTGTCTCCTCCAAGTCATCAATATGAGGCAGAGCATGACATAGAGAACTCCTGGTTCCAGAAGGTTGAGGCTACAGCCCATACACCCTGTCGTTCACGTGAGATTCTGCAGGACAGATTCCCTGATCAAATGATCTCCCTACGGAAGGTCATTTCGTGGCCCCCGCGCTCCCCCGATTTGAGTCCCTCTGATTTCTTCCTGTGGGGTCACCTGAGGTCCTCAAACATCGCCCTAGTACCCTTGATGACTTGAAGGATGCAATAAAGGAGGAAATCATACAAATTGACAGCGCTTTACAGAGGAGAGTAAAGGAAAACTTCCGTGAAAGAATCCACACGTGTGTAGCTCCCCGAGGCCGTCAGTTGGATAATGATATATTCAAGACATTAATTAAAAAAAAATTTATCATGTGAGCTTTCGAAAAACTAATTTTCAATAACTTCTTTCGTTGTTTTAACAGCTCCTTCAAATGTGGGAGAATTAGTTGCCGCACCCAGGCATAGCTATTTTTCTATCTACTTCATGAGGAGATTGCTTGGATTCTTTACACGGTAACCACTTCACGACGGCAAGTCCAACCAATAGCGCAGTCCATGTAAAAATAGCTATGAGGACACTCCTACACGTCCACACTCCAAAAACCACAACAGGTATTTGTGCCCCAAACAGCGCGTGCTTGCCTAATTGGACTTCACTGGGACTTCAACGGGATGAAAATTGAAAAACCAATAAAATTAGCATTCTTTCATCGGTTTGATGAGCCCATTTGACAGATTTATATTAACCCAGGATCACATAACTACTGATCAGCGTTTATTAGATTCCAATAGATTGCGGTATATTGCAAACGCATCGTATGTCAAATAATACCGAATTCAATACCCGAATTCAATCAACCTCAGATATGACAGTATAAATGACAATGAATTCAGTCATTAAAATCGGAAATTATACCGAAAGGCATGTCCAGTGGATTCTGGCGTGATTAAATCCATAAAATGGTTTACTGGTATTCTGATCGTATAAACCGGACAAAACACTGTTTCTGTTGCCCTGAAGTACGAAATTCTACATTTGTTCGGTTGTATTGGTATATCGGAATACCAATAAATGTCGTTCATTTCATTTAACGGGGCTGTGTTGCTCGGATACGGTATTGAATTTGCAGTTATGTAACCTATCCATCTCAATGAGGAATTCGGTTTGATATTACGATTTCATTCGCTGTAGAATTGGCGCTATCCTAGTGTTGTAGTGAATGGTCTAGACACAGGAAAGTGATAAATACTTTTCTATTCTGTAGCTTCTCAAATTCCGTTGTTAACCTTCTTTCAGGAACCAACCAGATATTTCATATTTACGGAACGAAAAATCGGCAACCAAAATGAGTTGATTTCATCAATTCTCTCAAACTCGATACTACTGACAAGATATCAGGAATCCCAACTCAATTTCCAGCCAATCTGGAAATAATCGTATGATTTGAGGAGTTGAGGCACCGTTTACGGATATTTGTAGATAACGCGAACCATATCATGTCGAATTTGTTCTGAAATTCCCCTTCCCCAGGCTAGTGAATTTGACGAAATTTGTGGGTTGGCAACTTGGATTGAAGTCGTCTATTGAAATCTTGTGGTTTTACTATTACAGAAATTTTCTGTGTTGAGATTTCTTTGAACAAACTCTGAAACTCACGTTTTCTCTGTCAATTCATAAAGGAAATATAGAGGAAAGCAGATACAAATAAGGAAATGCACCCCTACGTGCAATTTTACCGAAGAACATATCAAAGGAAATTATTCCACAGAGCTAGATACTTTGAGACTTCGCTACTTGTTAGTTTGGGACGTATTCGTCCGATCTAGGAAACTTCTATAACATGTTGTAGCATCATTTTCTCAAAGGAAAACTTTCGCGTGCCAATTCACTGATCTCGCGAAGCTTCCGTCGTTCTTGTTTGCCAATTTCACACTGGAGATTTCCACGCGAAGTTCTGACAACCGTGCATTAGAAATGGTCCCGTCGTAGAGTGCATTCGTATAATTTTTTTGTTTATAACTTTGTGTAGATAGTTGGTTGTCTGTGAATGGTTTCACGTTGGAAACTTCACGGAAGGCTTTCAACCCTAAGTTATGTTCATGCTTCCTCCTGAGTGGTTTCAGAAATTTATCCTTAGGAAAAATGCATTTCTCCATCAAAGAAATCCACTGAAATGTATATTCATCTTTGATATATGTTCACTATTTCTCGATACAAATTGGTTAAATTTCAGACTGAGCTAGCGAACGTGTGAAAAATTGAGGAAACTCAGATCATTCACTCTACCGTTGAGAGCAAGATGCACAGAATATATCAGGTGACGATACTTTTCTACTATTACCCACTAAAATTTTGGGTCCAAAACGCCGTCCTAGAATAGACGACTTCGGCCCAAGTTGCCAACCCACCATTTTCTTCACAAATTTACTATCACTGGGGAACGGAAATTTCAGGACAAATTCGACATGATAAGGTTCGCGTTATTTATGAATATCCTTAAATGATGCCTCGGCTCTTCAAACAAGATAATTCCTTGCAAATATAGGTTTTTGTTAGGCTACAATTTGAGTTGGGATTCCTGATTTCATGCCAATAGTGTCAAGTTTATAAAGGATATGTTCCGCAAATCAACTTGATCATTTCGGTTGCCGGTTTTCCGTTCTGTAAATATAAAATATTCGGTTGGTTCCTGAAAAAAAAGTAATTACGGAATTTGATTGATGAAAAAGCAATCTCTCTGTCACCAGAACATAGACATATATAAGTCTATGCACCAGAACGACAACCAATGTTTTATGGTAACATATCCATAGCATAGAACAATATTTATTCACCTTATGATCCATAGACCATACCTAGTACTTTTTTCATTGTTGATTGTTGTCTTTTCCATGTTCTGTGGATCATGAAGTAAATAAAGATTATTCTATGCTATGGATATGTTACCATTGAACATTGACTGTCGTTCAGTGACGGAAAGAACGTTTTTTTATCAATCATATTCCGTAATTAACCTTTTTTCAGGAACCAGCGGAATATTTCATATTTACGGAATGGAAAACCGCAACCGAAATAACCAAGTTGATTTGCGGAACATATCCTATATAAATTTGACACTATTAACATGAAATCAGGAATCCCAACTTTAATTTCAGCCAATCAGAGATGATCTTAACACAACCCTACAGTTGGAAGGAATTATCTTTTACGGAGATTTATACATAACGCGAACCTTATCATGTCGAATTTGCCCTGAAATTCCCGTTCGCCAGTGATAGTTAATTTGTGAAGAAAATTGTTGGTTGGCAACTTGAGTCGTCTATTGTCAAATGTTGTACAACTTGGCTCTGTAAATGATGATGGCGCTAAGGTCGATCTGCCAAGTTCATCACAATTAATTTCGCTGGATGAAAATGAATCGTGCTATAATGTAAGTATTAGATCTGATAAAATTATTTCCCAAAATATGAATAAGATATTTGAAATGATCGATTCTCACTAATATATAAGAGGAGTTTAACAAGAAGACTTTCATGGATACAAGAAGTCATTTCGAAGCCAAAACAACGGTGAAAGAGGAACGGGAGATTAATATATTATACTCATGGATTTATTGGATAGTTTGGATCCTCTTTCATGGAAATGTGGTTTATAAATTATTTATGTATCTTTTATTGAATATTTAATTCAGAAATTATGAATTTGTTACATACTTGTGAAAATATTTCACTCTGCTGTTCATGTTCAGAAAAATTTCAAACCTGACAAATAAATCAGAGTATCCGTTCCAAATATTTCCTATAGGTATTTTTAAATTTCTCTGGAGGGCTTCTTCTCTATGAACTGAATATTAAAATAATAAATAACTTTTACGATGAATAGGTATTCAAAAATTTCAATTTTCAGACTTGTGTATTCAGGGACGTCATTCTGACTTAATGGAGTGAATAGTCATAACTCAAATTTGTCGAAATGAATTTATTTTCGGGAATTCTTTCAAATAATGTGTGGTCCAACTTGGAAAATCAAGAAAAACCTCTGATTTTACTAGTTTTTATATGACATGTCAGGTACTTTCGAATATATTTCATATATCACATGGCAGATTTTTTGATACCGGCATCTATCGGCGAAAACTGAAGTAGGACAGTGAAGCCGTATTTCGTCAACATTTTTTTGAAAAATTAGTTAGTTCAAAGAGATTTTCAGTATGTGCACTTTGTCATGACTCACTTACTTTGTTACGATAGTACCTGATGAAATTTGTCACCGAATGAAAGTCGACCATTACAGTTTTGTTCATGCACAACTTTCAACCCCTTTCAACTTGAAATTTTTTTTCTCCATCAAAGGGTTCGTAGGGGTTGAAAGTTGTGTATTAACAAAACTGTTATGGTCGACTTTCATTCGGTGACAAATTTCATCAGGTACCATTGTCTCAAAGTGAATGAGCCACGACAAAGTGCACATACTGAAAACCTCTTTGAAGTAACTTATTTTTCAAAAAAAAATTTTTTTCTTGAAAATTTCTGCACGCCTGTGAAGAAGATACAAAGACCTTGCCAAAAAAAGTACCACATGATCTACTTTCCCTATTCAAAAAATTTAGAGGGTTGATGAGGATGGCACAGGGTGCAACAAAAATCCTTCAAAAATGCAAATAAATTTGGTAAAAGTGAAACAAAAATTGACCTGTTTCAGGATTTTGTTGCCAAATATTTTCCTTCTGAAAAAATGAATTTGTTCCATAATTTTGACGCACGGTGCGCGTGAACCTGTCTTATGCAGTCTAGACGATTCTCGAGAAAATTCGAAATTCACAGATATTTTTGCTGAATCATAACACTCTGAGCCCCAGAACAATGCCTTTTAAATTTTTCTCGAGAACCGAGTAATGACACTCTTTTATCTGGAAAATTTATAGCGGAACACTCGATGTGAATGATTGTCCCCAATTCTTGGCAGAAACGTCATGTAACTCATCCCAAACTTTATTTTCTCTACATCCAATTCCAAAAAAAATTAAAAAAGAATCGAAACTCAATTTCTTCGGCCTTGTCATGCAAATGCCATCTGTTTATTCCTCGAAAGGGGCTTTAATCGAAGAGCGACGTCTAAATCAACACAATTTCGAGGGACGCCATCATCAGGTGGGCTCAGCGTCGTAATCACGTCGGTGACGCCAGACGTAGAGACGGATAGAAATTAATTTCTTCGATATCCCGGATTGTATCGGTTCGATGAACGAATCGGCCTACTTTTAGGGGTGAATGATCGAAGGGAAAATATTGGCAGAAGTTGGAATGAAAAGGGTGGATTAAACAAAGGCAATCTTGATTAATATTGGGAATTTTCTGGATTAATAACGGGATTAGGTGAAATTTTAATCTTTGAATATTTTGGCGTTGTCTAAAGGTGGATTTGAACCAAAAGAGCAAGAGCTAGAACAAGCAGAGCAGGAGGGAGGCATCTATCACAGGTTCATGAACTATTTGTACAATGTGGGGCGATAAGATAGGGTGTTTCAAATTGCGCAGTTTTCTCAAGAATAAATAAAATAAAGATGGCGCACTGAATTCGTATTGGTATTTTGACATTTAAGAAGTGTGATGTATGACATTCATAAAAACGGCTTCGTACACGATACAACAACGCTTTCAAACTGTTGAATTATTTTATGAAAATCAGTGTTCTGTGAAAAGTGTTTCTAGAAAATAACGTGAATTTTATGGTTCACATCATCGTCCATCTCAAAGCACTATTGGTCGAATTATTAAAAAGTTTCGAGAGACCGCTTCGGAGGAAGATCAAAAAAGTGAAAAATACAGTACAGTACAAGTGGGACTTAGTGGGTCCACAACATGGCGTATTTTACATAAGAATTCAGGTATGAAGGCATATAAGGTTCAAATCACACAAGAACTAAAGCCATTAGATCATTTAAACCGTTGTTCATTTGTCAATTTCATCAATGAACAACTAACTAATTCTTCTCAAAAAATCCTGTTTCCCGATGAGGCACTTTTTCAACCTCGTGGCTTTGTTAATAAACAAAATTGTCGTATCTGGGGTGAGGAAAATCCACGAATTATTCATGAGAAACCTATGCATCCTGAACGAGTCACTGTTTGGTGTGCATTATGGTGAGGTGGTATAATTGGACTTTTTCTTTGAAAATACTGCTGGCGAAGCTGTAACTGTCAATGGTGATCGATAGCGTGGAATGATAATCGAATTTTTGTGGCCTGAATGAATGTATATTGATCTGGAGGACATTTGGTTTCAACAGGATGGCGCTACACCTCACTTTGCAAATGACACAATTGATTAATTGAGGCAAAAATTTCCTGGACGAATTATTTCCAGAAACGGTGATGTCAATTGGCCACCAAGATCATGTGATTTGACACTGATGGACTATTTTCTTTGGGGTTATGTGACAAGCCAGGTCTATAAGAATAATCCACAATCGATTCCTGAACTAAGGGATGAAATTATTCTTGTCATTAGTGAGATAGAGCCTCAATCAAGTCAAAATGTCATTGAAAATTTCAACGAAAGAGTGGACATCTGTAGAGCTGCTAGAGGAGGCCATTTGACAGATATTATTTTTCGTATATAAATGTCATAACTGATACTTCAATTACCAATAAAAAGCTTTATTTTGATATTTCAGGAATATCTTGAGAAATTGGATTGAAACTTGAAAGTCAGTTGAAGCATAACGACACGCAACCTCTCACGAAATTCTTGAGATCGTAATGTCAATACATTTGAAAAATATTATTTCTCGAAATTTTCAAATGAAAATTTTTTTTTTTCGAAAAATTTCTATCGTGTTCAAGAATAAGTTTTTTCATACCTTGAGCTCTTTATTTCACAGCAGACTACTAAATTTCAGTTCGAGACGGTTATTAATTTTGGAAATATTGAAAAAAAGATGTCAAATTTAGTGTTTTTGCTTCGGGATAGATCTTACCTAAATAGCTATGAAAAATACTCAATAATAATGATGAAACTTGTAACTACTTTGAAATTGCTGATGAACAGTGTCATAAGTATACGATTCGAAAAAAACATAATATATTTTTTCTCTCTCAAATATTTATTTATTTATTTATATATTCAATATTCTGCGATCTTCTGATCATATTTCCCCACGAAATTCTGTTAGAACCTTCAATCTATCATTTTTTAATCAGATACTTGATTCCAATTCGCTCTTATCTGTAGTTTTGAAATTATTAAGAAAATAAAATTTTAAATAGGTATGATAGCTGCGGAATCATTGGAAAGAATTTACATATTCACGGATTGCGCCTTCGTAATTAAACCTACCCTTTCAATATTTCTGAGTTGTTTCTTTCCGAAGTTATTGTGTTCATCATCGGCCTTCAGGCGCTCAGAGAGATCCCAAACTTTTCGACCTGTAAGCAGGTCTTTGATAAAATATACGCATTTCAACTAGACGTGAAATATAAAAATATGGAAGCCTTAGAAATGAAATCAGGAAGAAGCATTAGGAAATACGAGAAAACACCTCTAAGCAAATTTTCTCAACGTTGCAAATCTAAGCCATCAAGAAAACCAGAGGCTGCATTCATACCTCACTTCTTTCATATCATGAGTAAATACCAAGAACGAAATTTTATATTATTCTCTTTTCTGAAATATGCCCGATCAAATATTGACAAACTAAAAAGACGAGATGCTCACGGTGTGACACTGGACGAAGCAATTCTCGAAACCGTGAACAATATTCCGATATTTCCTTTCATCTTGTTTACATCCAGACATATTTCGCTTTTATACCGTGCAATTTGTTCTTTTCCGCAAGATTCCAAAGACGAGGCGTTGAAAACTCGACTGCAATAAACATTCATAAATCAGAAACAAAGACGAGCAAATATTCGAATTGAATTCGTTGTATTCTGTCTCAGAGAAGACATCATAAATCGGATTCGATATCTGCGAGAGAATGCAGAACCTTTGAAGAACTCCAGAGTTCTTTATTTAATTTGGTCTGTTGACGCTGTCAAGGCGCCAAGCTGTGCCAACCTCATTACCAAGGTCTAATTAAATTCTGTGAATGGAAGAGAACCATAAAACGGATTGGGTATGACCATAGACATATTAAATTCTCTGGACACGGTCTACGAATTTATTTCTTAACAGTCGAGTGCGGATAAAGCAACGAACGAGAGGGCCGAGGGAGAGAGGGAACTAGTTCGGGCAAGAGCATAGACAAGAGACAAATATGAGTGGTATTTATATTCCGTGCTTGGTATGCTATTCTATTTATTCAAAGGCTATTTTGCATGGAAAGAGATGGAGAATGATCTCACTCGCAAAATATGACGTAAGCAAGAGATGAAATCAGGCATTTACTCAGAGGATCTCCAAAGAAATTACCTTTTCTTGGTATTGATTTGGAGCTGAAGAGTACAGTTTTGAAAATTGCTGATTTTTATTCGGATATAAATATAAAGAATGATAAATTGATAAAAATATTTGCTGAACAACCCCTTTTTCCGATTTTCTTCACTTATGCCAAATTACTGTGTTTTTTATATTTCTTGCGAAAATGTTCTCTAAATATTATAGTGAGACTTGCTAGTGAATGACGTTGGTTTTCGAACTAAAATCTGCTCGTTTTCTAGCGATATGGTTGGTCGATGTGAAACTAAAAGTTGGATATGAAAGCCAAAGTTCGCTGAAAAATTATTTTACATATTCAATTCAAATATAAATATTATCATTATCAATCATGTACTCCTTCAATAAATGGCACAATACGAATTCACCATTATTCATTAACTAGTTAATCCGATTTGAAATTTAAAAAAATAATAAGTTCAAAAAGCTCACGAAAACACAGTCTTAATAATCCAATTCAAATGGAATAACATTATATATGCTTTGAAATTCTTCTGAAATCCCAAATTCATTATATATGACTTTCAAAAACCTTTGAAAAAATATATTCCAAACTGATCTGTCTTTTTTCTGATAAGTTTTTCAAGATTGAAGATCGCTTAATTCATTTCCTATGTCCTTTCAACGATAATCATTTCCGTTTTTCTGAAAAATGTATCTGAAAGATAGATCATTCTGAGGTAAGCTTTTGACATTTCTGCCAAGGCCACAGAGAGTTTTTGCGCGCATGTTCTAGGGGGACCGCGTGCTATCGTTTTGTCCAAATGTCTGTAATTGTCGATGATTGAGCCGAAAATGGTTTCAAACGACTAGATTGGACTCCCTCATGACGAATCCGGTGTCAAAATCGATTCTGTCCGGCTGGCCGACGACACGATGACTGTCGAACGGAATGAGCGACTTGAAACTTGCAGGGTAGGTCGCGCATTGGAATGCCGCGGTTTGTTAGAAAGCCAAATCGTTCGAACAATTTCGGAGTTATAGCCACTTGAAATTTCGAAGTTAATTATTTTTTATTTCAGAAACTACTTGAGCGATTGGACTTAAACTTGGCAATTAGGTGGAGTACAACAACGCGCAACTTTGAGCTAAATTTTGTCAGGATCATACTGTCAGTAAATTTGAAAAAAATAAATTTTCAAAATTTTTTTCCGAAAAAATTTTTCATCATATCCGAAAACGAATTCCACTTGCACTTTGAGCTTCATATTTCACAGCAGTGTACCACATTTCAGTTCGATACGATCATAAGTTTCGGAGATATTGGGAAAAAATATGTCAAATTTCGAGGTTTTCTTCTCGATATCGTTGTTTTTTCCGGTATAACTCAAGAAATACTGATAAAACTTCGCAGCTAGTTTGAAGATGCTGAAAGACAACTTTATGCAAATTTCGTGTGGATCGTGTCATTAGAACAATTTGAAAAAAAAAATTCTATGATTTTCTTATCATATCATCCTCATTAAATTCTGTATGAACCTTCGAACTGAAATTTTTCGATGAAGTACTTGGATTTCAGTTCGGTCTGATCTGTATTTCTGGAAATATTGGGACAATAATGCATGTTTAAATTCCTTGCCGAAGCGGTCATCTACATTGAACATGCGCGCAAATGCTGCTGCCTTCACGGCAGTGCTTTTCTAGATTTTTTAGTGAGTGTCACGAGCGTTTACATGAAAGGCGAATCAGACGTTAACTAGTCTTAATCTCCTATTGTATGTTTCAAAATCACAGAAAAAGCCATAATAGATCATGATGTAAGTAAAACATGGTGTACTCATCTGCTCATCTGTGATTGTTTTACCAATGATGACGTCACTTTTTTCATTCAAATTCAAAGCGCAGAATATATTTCCTTGTATTTTAATCTCGCTGATGTCACTTTTTTTCAGATGAGCACACTATGTTTTTTACATCATGTAATAGATATGAACTCAACGCCTTGGCATAAATTTGAACATACGCTCAAATGCGAATGATTTCACGTCAGTGGTTTTCAGATATTTCATTAAATTTCATCGCACAAATCTCGGAACTTTTGACGCGGAACTTCACACTGAAAAATTTCTGATGAAATACTTTCCGTTGCTATGGTATCGACATCTGATATTCGCCCAAAAAACCTTTATAGACCAACTGGATTACATACTCGTTTGGAAAAGATCAAACAGATTTTGATGAAGAATATGGTATTTCACTGAATATTTCCGGCGTGCTTATTCAGAGAGATGAAAGGAAAAACACTAGAGGAATGCTATGGATGATGCAAAAATTTTCTCTCATTCAAAGAATTTCTAGTGCCCCTCATTACAAACGGAATGAAAATTCTCGTTTCTAGATTTTATTGCATAACCCTTTGCTCTCTAACGATGCATCACGTATTCCTGATTACAAAAATACATGCCACCAAAAAAAATTAACAGAACTGACAGTTCCTGAATACAATCCGTTAGACCAGTCACAGAAATCAATCACATCGTGAAATAGCATAGAGATGAAATAAAACACTATCAGAATAGAACCGGACATTTTATTCTGTTACGGGTAGGAATTCGAACATTGAAACTTGCATGAGTTCCCTGAAAAACGATAATGTTTAGGAGTTTATCTCATAGGAAGGCACCATACACACCAGAGATAGACAAGTTCCTTTGAGACTGTTTCAACTTTTATACTTCGGGAGGAACGGTTGGGTTGTTAAAGACAGAGATAAAAATGTATCCTTTGTCTATGTGGATTGCTGAAAAAGAAAAGGGTTGTTTAAATATATATATATTGTTTTCTCTCCCATACTCGTGTATATACAGGGTGCGTCTTTAAGTTGTAGAGATGTACATACATTTTAACCATAGATTCCTCTCATCCAATTAAACACTTTTTTCATGTTCCATTTTTCCAGATTCGGCCCCGGTAAAAAAATAGCAATAGACCAAATAATCTCCTCAGAGACTCGATATTTGGTAGACTATCGATTAAAGCTTATTTTCGAAGGACTTCGCATTATTTTTTAGGGTTTTTATAGATGTTCACTCCCAATATCTGGAACAGAACTATTAAAAATTAAATAGAAATTGTTTTAAAAAAAATTAACGAAAAACAAAAATCGAAAAATTATGTTTATAGTATTCCTCGTATTTGTGGAAAGACATATACAGGAGAAACGTCAAGACCATCAGAGCCGGATCGAGGGCGTGGCGAGGGAGGCATTTGCCACGGGCGCCAACCAACTAGGGACGCAAAATTATGATTTTTTTTCTTCGTTTTTTCACTTGTTTTTTCACTTCGAAGTCCATTCATATTATAGAGCGGTGCTATAATGCATGCCTGTTGTACAATATGCGACGACAAGTAGTTACCAATAAATTAACAGATGATAATTTTCACTTGTCGGTCGCCCTTCGATTCCCGATCGCGTCCAGATATTTGTTATTCGAACACTGAAGACCTCAATTAGCGGCAAGTTCAGAGGGAGTTTAATGGTTCGAGCTAGCGGTGGAAGCGCTTCGTCTAGGGTCGGTTTCTTGACGTCATGACAAAGAGATTCAGACCGTCCACATTATTCGCCGAATCGTTCATCACACCGGCTTTGATAAGGGTAATGTATTTCGAAGACGTTTACGACCGATAGGCTTGATGAAATCACCCCAGTCATATTAATACTACTTTTTTTCTCGTATGTGGGGTACTTCCATGCAGCGGCGCAGTTGATGGCATCAATAAGAAAAATAGGAACCAGGACTTATCATTATATTTTATATTATGTGCAATACCGCAAATAACGTGATCGTGCAAGCGGGCCGGGAAATTATTCGTGCTGGAAAGAGATTAAAAATTTCAATCATGTATGTTTGAATAATTCAATTTTGAGTTGAGGATTTTTGCGCGTTCGGTCAAATTTTATTCTGTCTGTGCACACGAGAGTCAATCATTTTCGAAAGATATATAACTTAGTGACTGCAAAATTTATAAGGTTATGTTTGGGTTGGGAATATGTCGGCGATATTATCGTTCGAATTTTATTTGCGAGATCCCAAATTATACCGATTCAATTAAAATTGCGTTGTACCATAATTACACGAGTTTTCATATGTAGAAGAAGAAGTTAGAAAAAAAAATCAAAATGTTGAGAAGAATAAGATAAATTCATCGTATCTCTTGTATTTTATTAATCAGCTTCTTAGCTATGGGTACTACAGAAAGAGGATCAAATGTCGATCAAATGAGTAGTATGATTCTTGAGTTTCACTGAAACATGAGACCTTTTTCTGTCCTCCTGACATTTGTCGAGAATTCAGACAATTCAGATATGAATATAAACGAGCACGCAAAACATTCCGATTCGACGTCCATGCATTTTCAGAATCTTATATAATTTTAGGTTGATATAACCAACTGGAATGCCGCCCAAGAAACTATCGGGATCGCAATCTCGAAAGATCAGGGATAAAACATCATTAGACCTAAAAAAAATACTAGTAATATCTCAAGTTACTTTAAGAAAGATGCGGGTATTGTGTCGACAAAAAGTGGTTCCACTAGCGAAGCCTATCATGTAGCGGAATTTCCTTCTACTTCTTCAAGTACCGAGCCTTTCGTGAGAAAGTATTCCATTTCGGATAATTCGAACAAGGAAAATTCTTTTAACGAGGAATCAGGACTTACTGAAGTTAAACCTGAACCAGTTGATTTTAATGACCCTACATCATGGTGAATTACAAAAAGTAATATTAAAATGTTCGTTATGACCTTTGTTGGCATGTGCGTTCTCTAATGTATTTCAGTTTTTCATTTACACTTTCATTTATTGTTTTTTTGAAGCTTGGAATGCTTATATATTATTTTGAAAATAAATTATTCTATTCGCTTCCTTTTTGTTTTTTTATAGCCTCATTTTCGTATTTTAATACGTTTGTGAGTTTTCTTCACTACCTTATAAGATACATGGGAGATTATAGTAATTTCTATAAACATATTATTTGATATACCTAAGAATCTAATGCCCGTTCTCAAAAGAATATAATAATAGTTAACTATCTTAGGAATAGAATAAATACTATCATTTATGAAAAGTATGCAGTCATTGAAGAAAAATTTGAAAAGGGCGCATTTCGATAACTTGCCACGGGCGCTGAAATCCTCGATCCGGCTCTGAAGACCATTAGATATCAGAAAACGAGTTCACAAAAACAACTTAAGGAATAGAGACATACAAAAATCCCAAATAGCTAACCATGTATGTTCGACGATTTGGAATCACATGATAGATTGGGACAATATAAAAATACTGATGTTGGGATCAGGTAATTTGAAAAAAAAATCAGAGTCCTCTTGCATTTTGTTGAATGGAGAGAGTAATTCTGCTCATTGTTCGCTAGAAATAGACCCTATTTGTCTTAATTCACTCAAAAAAGAGGAAGAATTAAAAAACTTTCGAACCAACTGTCAATTTGACAAAAGTCTCAAATCGAAAGAAAATAATTCTAAAAATTTTCTCCTTTGTCTGATGAAGGAGTCGGATTTGTACTCTGAAACGTCACAGTTCGCTTTCTTCATCGTTTGTATTGTTCATAAGGCAATCTGTTTTCGAAGAAACTGCCCTTGACAAAAAGTTTGATACTGCAATCAGCAAGGGCGCTTTTCACGACAAAAACAATTTCATTTAATTTTCAATAGTTCTTTTTCAGGTATTGGGAGTAAAAACTCATAAAAACCTGAAAAATAATTTGGTAGAGTTTTTTTGGGGTTTACTTATCAAGGACGAATTCGTGAACGGGTAAAATTCGCTGAATGATTGAAATATAGTACTTGATTGTGATAGCTTGAAGGCTTATGCAGAATTCCGTGGGGACCATATGAAAACAGGATCGTCAAATCTCTAACTGAAGTAAAACTGCATTCGGCGGGGTTAATACAATACAACACAGAACACCTTGTATCTTCGAAGAAACAAAGAAATTCATTCAACGCTACACGCCGAGTTTCTATTTCCATGTTTTTTGCGCGCATGTTCTAGGGGAACAGCATGCTATCGTTTTGTCCAAATGTCTGTAATTTTGGATGATTGAGCCGAAAATGGTCTCAATCGACTAGGTTGGACTCACTGATGACGAATCCGGTGTCAAAATCGATTCTGTCCGGCCGGCCGTAGACACGATAACTGTCGACAGAAGCAAGCTAGCAACTTGAAACTTTCAGGATAGGTTGCGCATCAGAATGCCGCGGTTGAGTTCGTTAGTGGGCCAAATCGGTCGGATTGTTTCGGAGTTATAGGCACTTGAAGTTTTGAAGTTATTTATTTTTTATTTCAGAAACTACTCGAGCGATTGGATTCAAACTTGGCAGTTAGGTGAAGAATAACAACGCGCAACTTTGAGCCGAATTTCGTCAGGATCATATTGTCGGTAAATTTAAAAAAAAATTTTTTTAGAAATTATTTTCCAAAAAATTTTTTTTTCTGGAAACCATTCATCATATCCAAAAACAATTCCACTTATACTTTGAGCTTCATATTTTACAGCAGTGTACCGAATTTCAGTTCTATACGATCATAAGTTTTGGAGATATCGGGAAAAAATATGTCAAATTTCGAGGTTTTCTTCTCGATATCGTTGATTTTTTCGGTATAACTCGAGAAATACTCCTGATAAAACTTCACAGATAGTTTTAAGATGCTGAAAGACAACTTTATGCGACATTTCGTGATAATCGTGTCATTAGAACAATTTGAAAAAAAAAATTTCTGTGATTTTCTTATCATATCATCCTCATTGAATTCTGTATGAAACTTCGAATTTTTCGATGAAGTACTGGATTTCAATTCGATCTGATCTGTCTTTTTGGAAATATTGTAAAAATAAAATTTTGATTGGATATATCTACGGAATCATTGGGTGGATTTTACCCATTCACGAATTCGGCCTTCGTAATTAAGGTCCAAACCTTCTCTACAAATATCGAGTTTCTAAGTTGTTTCTTTCAGAAGTTATTGTGTTTACGCAGTCGGCCGTTAGGCTGACCGTAAACACAATAACTTCCGGAAGAAACGACTTAGAAACTCGATATTTGTAGAGTAGGTTTGGGGCTTAATTCCGAAGGTCGAATTCGTGAATGGGTAAAATCCGCCCAATGATTCCGTAGATATACCCATTCAAAATTTTATTTTTCCAATATTTCCAAAAATACAGATTAGATCGAATTGAAATCCAGTACTTCATCGAAAAATAACAGTTCGAAGTTCGAATTGAAATCCAGTAATTTATCAGTAAAAATTTCAAAAAGCACTGCCGTGAAGGCAGCAGCTTTTGCGTGCATGTTCAAATTCGTTTCTGAAGCGGTCATCTACATTGAACATGCGCGCAAAAGTTGCTGCCTTCACGGCAGTGCTTTTTGAAATTTTTTTCAGTAAACGTCTGTCATGGAAATATTAATCTGCTATCCCTAAAGGTAGGATTTCTATACTCCGTCTGAAACGAAAAAAAATTACAGGAGATTTCAGACCACGGTTGTTTGCGACCCACTCGATTTTTCTCCAGCCTGGACTAACCAGGATTAATGAAGAAGATTTATGTTCTGACTAAGAATCCACTGCATCAAAATGTGGATCTCCGGAATTAAGGACACTTTGGGAATGTAATCAATCATCGTTGTTTTCCACTGGAAATCACTGGAGTGAATATTTTTCACGGTAAAGGGCCGTTATTCGGCATCCTTTGAAGATCGCGGATGATAGGCGATTCTTTCCCATTTTGTTTTCTGAAAAAATAATGTTGAAATGAAATGTAGAACTTTTCCATAGCAAATTAATCATTGGGTTGTTAAAACGTCCTTGAAATTTAGATGAAAAATGTTTACTCATCCGACATGATTGATTGCCAAACGCAGGCACAGTTCTCCAGGATTCGGGTTGATTACTCAATATAAATGGAAAGACGAATCCTCATCAATAAAGGGGGTTTTTCCTTTAAACGAAAATGCAGTAATTTTCACGAAAAACCTTTAAAACATCACATTTCAAACATATAATTTCAATATTATAATTTAAAAAAAAGTGTTTGATCACCTGAAACTGCAAAATAAAAATGGGGATTTGCATTTAAAGGAATTTGTCTTGAGTGCACGATATGGCAACGTCGAATTCAGCTTTCCCGGAAAGAAAAGGACGTCAAATGTGTTACTTTGCTTAGGAAAACAGAGATAGCTATACTTCGATCTGGTTAGAGTAGAAGACAACGACCAAGGAATAGAAAAAGAAGACCACAGACTGTCATACTGTCATATTACTGACAAATCGCAAACGGAAATTGTTTGGTTATATTGACAAAGAACACGTGTGTACCACAGAATAGGAATGAATATTTCATTATTCTATAGCAGAAAAAGCCATTCTACTGAACACCGTTGTCACTTCGTGCATGCCTGGCAAATCCCAAACCCCAATTTTGAAATCTGATTTTGAATACTTTCTGAAGGTAATTTTGAAAAATGATGAATCAAACCCATAATATTTATGTTCAAATTTGCACTTGCAGTAATAACCCAAATTCAGGAAAAACCCCCATTCAATAAATATTCCATCTTGACCTAAACTAGTCAGACCACTATCCAGTGCATGTACAAGGGGAAATATTATTCGAGGAATTCGCGTACTGCTCCAACCGATAAATGAATTAACCTCATACATATAGCTCAAAGATTTTTGCATCTTCTAGAGATAAGGTTCGTAAGGTTCCTTAGAGGTGTCGCTAGTGAGAAGTTTCACAAAGCTACTATCCGACAGGAGCTCTCTTGGCACCGGACGCAGTGAGTCGTGCAGATGATCGGTGAAACCTTGAACTCAAATCAATTATATCTGGCAAGGTCACGGTCATAGATTTGCATTATGAATTCAATTTCAGTGCTGTTTCCACCTGTCAAACTGTATATATGGGTTCGTTCATTCATCCAATTAACTCGTACGTTCTATTCTGCTAATCACAAGTATATCTATGACATAATTTACCATTTTACTTTTTCAGAAAACTTTCAAAATTTGGATGAATTATTTTGGGGTATTATCTGTCAGAATCCGCAGGAATTCAATACGATCCTTTAAGTCCAGATGTGTACTTAGTTTCAACTCTAGTTAGTCTAAGAAATATTGGTGAAATATTATTCTTAAAATTGAAACAACTGGTTTCAATATTGCATTGGCTGTTGAAAATAATTCCTTGAAACTTAAAACAATAATGAGTTTTCTCTATGAACTATATTTTAGTGCAGTTGGCCAAGAAAAAAGAAACAACCCCTGTTCATTTAACAAGATGATGTGAAACCTAATTACAAAATAATGAGGTATTCCATACCTTATTTATTTTCCGAGTTGAAATGAAAATACTCTGCATTTCACGAGAATATTTCATTTTTTGATCAATCTGAGTCAGATTATTTAGTTGCGGATTTCCGCTTTCCAGGTGGATTTTTCCAGCCAATATAATGGGTGAGTCTTCAAGGGTACAATTGAGAGTTGAAATTTCTATAAAAAATCTGTTCTTTTCTTGTAGTTTTGACATTCAATTCCGAATGAAATTAATTTTTGCCAGAAGCTTTCAAAAACTGTGGCACATTTTCTTCAATAATCACAATTTTCTAGTTTTGGACTTTCCAGATAATTCGTTGAGTTTGATTGACGTTTTCACACTCTTTGAGTGATTTTATACATTTATTAACTTGTTGAAAATTCATGGCATCTTCAATATGAGAATATGCTTTAATGAAGTTATGTAGGTATATTTCATACTTTTTTATGAAGTCAGTAGGTATGCTATCGGAGTTTTACACGTTCTTCTCTGTATAATTGGAAAATGTGAGATTAGGTTAATTATCCTGTCAGATAACTAAGCAACATTCCCCATTCTACATAAAAGTTATTGTAATTACCTATGTAAAAAAATCTAGAAAACCACTGCCGTGAAGGCAGCAGCTTTTGCGCACATGTTTAATGTAGATGACTGTTTCGGCAACGAATTTGAACTTGCGAAGGCGCGAAAGCGAAAAGCGAAAGCTGCTGCCTTCACGGCAGTGCTTTTCTAGATTTTTTTTCGATAAATTACTGGATTTCGATTCGATCTGATCTGTATTTTTGTAAATATTGGAAAAATAAAATTTTACCAATATTTCCAAAAATACAGATCAGATCGAATTGAAATCGAGTACTTCATCGAAAAATTACAGTTCGAAGATTCATACAGAATTTAATGAGTATGATATGATAAGAAAATCACAGAATATTTTTTTTCGTGTTTTAATGACACGATCATCACGAAATTCTGCATAAAGTTGTCTTTCAGCATCTTCAAACTAGTTGCGAAGTTTTATCAGGATTGAATCAGTATTTCTCGAGTTAAACCTACCAAAAATAGCAACGATATCCTAAAAAAAAAACTTGAAAATTTGACATATTTTTTTCCGATATCTCCAAAACTTATGATCGTATCGAACCGAAATTCGGTACACTGCTGTGTAATATGAAGCTCGAAGTCCGAGTAGAACTTTTTCCTGCATGTGATGAACGGTTTCCGAAAAAAAAAAAAATTTTGGAAAAAAATTTTGAAGAAAATTTTTTTTTATTTACTGACAGTATGATCCTGACAAAACTTGGCTCAAAGTTTCGCGTCTTTATACTCCACCTAATTGCCAAGTTTGAATCTAATCCTTCCAGTAGTTTCTGAAATAAAAAATAAATAACTTCAAAATTTCAAAAGACTACAACTCCGAAACTATTCGACCGATTTGGCCCATTAACGAAGTTAACCGCGGCATTCTAATGCGTGACCTACCCTGAAAGTTTCAAGTTGATAGCTCAATCTGTTCAACAGTTATCGTGTCCACGGCCGGCCGGACAGAATCGATTTTGACACCGGATTCTTCATCAGTGAGTCCAATCTAGTCGTTTGAGACCATTTTCGGCTCAATCATCGAAAATTACAGACATTCGGACAAAACGATAGCACGCTGTTCCCCTAGAACATGCGCGCAAATAAACTTAAAATTATTTTGACCTCAACGCAATTTACCTAGTGCCTACCGACTAACTCAGGGCGGGTATTATAAAACTTTTTTGACAGATAACTAGAAAACCTGGTTCAAAATGCTCTCTGTGCTCCAAATAAGTTTCATAATACCGGCCCTTAATAGTGGTGAACGAGGTTTATGTTCTCAGGGTGGAAACAATTGAATATTGCATGATAATCAGGTAGAGGATTATTAGTACCTACTTCGATAGACATAAGAGAATACCTACTGAAATATTTTTTTACGATAACACTGCAATAAGCACCAAATCATATATAAGTGAATAAATGAATTTTCTTGATCAAGTTTCATTGAATTTCTAGCGATGAATACTTGTTAACAAAGTGCAGGACTGTATTTAGAAGTATATAATTGCTTATGAATTTGCCTGAGCCGAATCTGAAGAATTGCGAACAAAAAAGCGGAATCTATGGTTGAATGTAATGTACCTATAACTGAAATTTTCGCCCTGTATAGATCGATTAATTTTCCAACGAACGGATTCAATTACTGCTGGGTCATTAATCAAACCCTGTCCTTCAATTAACTCCGAATGAACGGAACTTGATTGCGAATAACCAGTTTTTGCCTGGAAGATTACTTCATGAATCAGGGGGATGAAACGGATAATCTTGACAGAAACTTAGCTATCACTTTTACTAGCACGGTTCTGAGCGTTCCTGCGTTCTTCGTAGTTTTTTATTGTCCATCACTCTAATTACTGGCAGAATCGGAAGGAAGTAGAGGGGCTATTTTCTCATTGGAATTTTGAGGACGAGGTAATTTTTCATTGATGACTTACCTATTCAACTCCCGTAACTCAAAAATACCATATTCATTCGGTTATAAACGAACGAGAGTAGATGTCAAAATCAACCCTTCTTTATATCAACCATAAAATATTTTGTCCACGACCATTGAATAATGAATATATTCCGATGGCTCTTGTAGAGAATAGTCGAGCCTGTTGGATAATGGGGGTGTGTAATGAATATTACACACTCCACGCATAAATCAAGTGAGAACATTTCTCGTGAGCTTGACAATTTCCAGCAAACACAGAGAATGAAGTTGACCACTTTGACAACTCTATTGTAGGTTGTAGAAAATGTAGAATTATTCCAATTTTACCAATTAAATCGTGGGCAAAGTATAGTATTTCGCTCGAGTATAATTGCTATTACTCATTTGGATGTCTCATGTCGCCTCACCCTCGTGGAAAATAGCAGTCGATAGTCCATTCAATAATATATACCTATACTCCATTCACTTTTATAAAGTATCCCGGTTTGCCATGACATCCTGACAGATTTCACCGTGTATATTTTGAAAATGTCAGTTTTCTGTCAGATAACTACACAACGTTGTCCTCTCTACAAAGAGGTCGTAGTAATTACTTATTTTTCAAAATGTCAATCTATATTTGGAAAGTAATGAATTTGAGAAAATATTATGTGAATTCAATAATTCCAAAGACCTGGCGAATGTTGAAGAAACTTTTTCTCTGTTAATATTGGAAATATTTCACGTATGTAAACACGGTTGGAAGATTCAGTAATGCTTTTTTCTTGTACGAAAATCAAGAATCGAGTGTTTTCGAATTTTACTGAAAAATAATGGATAGAGTAGTCCGTTACTTCGAGTTCCCTACTTTTCTAAATTCTCAAGAAATAAGCCTACAGAAGTCATTTAAATATCTTGTTGCACAACTTGAAATATTCCAGTATGCAAATGTAGTAGTTCTTCGAATCCTGTGTCACAGTTAACCTCAAAAGAACTAACCCCATTTACATAGGTCTTGGGAATCTACGTGAATGATACATACACTGGATTGGGATCAACATATTTCTAAAATCGGATGCAGCTTAGCTTCAGTCTGTTATCTTAGGGTGTAATGACAAGATATCTGGATAAATTCTCCATGAAAACTACCTATCATGCATCATGCAGTACTCGAGTCAAAAGCAAGATATGGAATTATGTTTTATGGACATACTTTGAAGTCAACTCAAATATTCAATTCCCAGAAAGAAGCAATTCCTAAAATATTAGAAAAAATAGCATTGGATGAGATATTGTATAATTCATGTTAGTTTCGTGCATAAAAATTCAATGTTCTGCCAACATAGGATTTACCAAGTTCATGTTCAATGTACTACTTCCTATCGAAACAATTCCACGAAATATATAACTTTTGAAATTATTCGTTAAGGAATTTGTTCAATTCAAACATGACTACCTACTTAAGGCTCAGTACAATACAATCAAAGCGGAATGTTAATTTATTAGTTTATTATGGCTGAAGCTGAATTGTTATTTGTTAGTGAAGGAGAGTAGAAATTGGCAACCTCGCGTCGAATTATTTTGACATTGTCGATATTTCAGGAGCACCAACCTGCCTTGGTTTTAGTTACAAAAACATGATAGACCTAAATCATGGCCAACCGGGATACTGTATAAAAGTGAATGGAGTATACTATTAACTGTGGCGACGATCAGGAACTTAATGCATGATGTTTCCAATGACACGTTAGAGCTATAGATGCATATAGAATACATTTTCCACGTATGAGTTCCACTCAATATTCACATGATTATTGTCAGCTGAGCATCCCCTACAGACTGGAATAAATAGCGATCCAAAATAGTCTTGAAATTACATCAATAAAAGTTTTTAACCTTCAAACTAAAAGCATTCTCGGTATCCGTTCATCACGTACCCTATTTACTAAAAGCATACACAGATCTCAAGAAAAGTACAAATTAATATAAATGGGAAGCAATTGCTTGAGTTCTGAATCGCCGGCTTTCAAGAGCTGGTAATTGGCAACAGTATTTCCCAATAAACGTATATTGGAAGATAGGTATCGATTCTCGCTCCTTCGAATGGTTCTTAGAAGAAAATCTTTCCAGAACAAGGCAGAGAAATCTTTGCGTACAGAATTCCAATAATCAAACTATATTTTTGGTGAATTGAACAAGGAATGCTAATAATAAAGTTATATGATTAATTGCATCGGTGTACAGGGTGGGCAAAATTCGTTGTCTACTGAAGGGATCTCGAGAACTGTAGCAGCTTGGAGAAAACTGATAACACATTCTCAAGCTCTTTTTTCCTGACTAATCCGAATCTGAAAACAGATCCAGCTTATCGCGCATAGAACTTGAGTTATGAGCGAAAAATGAGAATTTGTCATTTTCAAGAATTCTGAATAACTCGCTTGTTTGAACTCGTATTCGAAATCTGTTGATACATTCTACAGGCACCTTTCTAGGAGTATATGCAATATATATGTATTATTATGAATGTCGTTCTGGATATTTCTCGAAAAAGAATTCCCTTGCAACTCGGCTATTTCCATTCGCTTGAATATAGCATACCAACATATCGAATTTTTCGTCATTTGCAATATTTCGGGCCATTAGGGATAATAAACAGATTTGTTATTGCTAATCTTAAGAACTATGACAAATTAATCATAAAAATATTTATTCAGCAATAGGTGATTCCAATCATAGAGGCGCAAGTTCACACAAAGATAATGCACATTCAATCGTTGCTATGGTAACGTCAGCCTGCTCATAATTCAACAGTGAATAGAAAAGCACGAAAAAAGTATTGAATTTTTTCTCATGTAATATTCATGTTGAAAGCGACATATGATACATTTTTGAAATCAGCAAAAATTTTGTGGCAAGGTATGAGAACTTTCGACTATATCGCCATTTGAAAAATTCAAAATCCTTCTCATTTCTCGAAAATGGCTGGATTAAAAAATTCAGTCATATTATATTTGAATTACTCCTAAAAAAGTGCCTGTAGAATGTTTCAACAGATTTTGAATACGAGTTCAAACAAGCGAGTTATTCAGCATTATTGAAAATGACAATTTCTCAATTTTCGCTCATAACTCAAGTTCTATGCGCGATAAGCTGGATCTGTTTTCAGATTCCGATTAGTCAGGAAAAAAGAGCTCGAGAATGTGTTATCATTTTTCTTCTAGCTGCTATAGTTCTCGAGATCCCTTCAGTAGACAACGAATTTTGCCCACCCTGTACATATGATGCATTGAGGTTAATAAAAGTATTTTAGCATCAATAGAGACTTTTTCTATGACCACACAACGGTACGAAGCAGACAATAATATGAAAAAATATTATACTAAAGAAAAACTTAAACTGCTACAAATTAATTTTCTTCATTGCAAGGAATTTCATGTTCGAATTCGCGGGCAAAAATTTATTTTTAATTTTATTAATGACAAAACATCAATAAATTTTGCACCAAATTGTGTATGGAGTCATTTTTTCTCAAAAAATGTTCGGGAAATTTTTTTCATTTACTAATAATAGGATCACTACCAAATTTCGGTATTCTCTACAATATAGAGTTAATCAACTGTCACTTATGAAAGTTTTTGAAAGTGTTTTTTTTACCGCATTTCATTCATCTCTGAGAGCAGAGGGTTCTACGCTTTATTTGAAAAGCTTGTCAGCAGGTCTATGTTAACTTTGTTCAGAAAATTAATTTCGGTATAGAGGCCAATGACAGCCACTAAACGTGGCATTATCAACACAACGCCAGGACAAGAAACTCTTAGAATTCGACATAGATTAATAATGCGTTTTAAGATTTGCGAGTTTAAAAAAAAACTTCAAATGCCAAAAAAAATATTCTAGGAAATATTATTTACTGCTTTATACTGGTTTTCTGTCCGTCTTTCTGTTTCGGATATTATATCAAGATATTTTGTCATAATTAATTCAAAATGACGAAAAAATTATATGTTATTATTGTATGAAAAAGATGTCATTCATGGTTTGTAAACAAATATCAATCTTACTACATTCATATGGGCAGAGTTTTTCTAAGGTTTTTATTGGTGCTATTGTATCATACGTAAAAATGAATGGTACCCCATTTACAATATTATATAAGATATCTATATCGAAAAATATTATGAAAGGGAATGACAGAAAAATCTATATTTTTAATGATATTTTCAAGGGGTACAAAAATCAGTCTCTCCAATGAAATTTCAATGGGCAATAAAGTATTGTTGATTCATCTTTCATTATCAACTACATCAACAATTAACAGCCTGTATATCCAAACCATCGATTCGTACTCATGATGAATAACCAGATAGCTTTCAATGTAGAAATAATTTCTGGGATTCGCCGTCATCAGGCAGACATTCATGAAGTCACTATCGATGTTTCCAGGCAACTCCCTGTGATTTACGGCACTATAACAAAACGATACCATTCCGATTTATGGTCGACCATATTTCATCAATTCCATTAGTGCGGCCGCTCATCAAAATAAATCCTGATACAGCCCTGATATTCGGGCGGAAACCCCTAAATTTCAAGGGCGTACGTCGAACTATGAATACTCCATTTCCATTCATTCTGGATTCTAGGTCATTCCAATCGATGTTTTTCTGGCTATCAGTCAGGTATTTTTCGAATGAACTATCACAAAGTAACGGACAACTCTATCCATTATTTTTCAGTAAAACTTCAACTCTCGATTCTTGATTTCTGTACAAGAAAATAGCATAACTGAATCTTCTAACCATGGTTATATACGTGAAATATTTCCAATTTTAACAGAGAAAAAAGACTCTTCAACATTCACCAGGTCTTTGGAATGATTGAATTCACATAATATTTCCTCTAATTCATTATTTTCCCAAAGTATATTCACATTTTGAAAAAAACGTTATTACTATGATCCCATGTAGAGAGGACAACCTTGCGTAGTTATCTGACATGAAAATGACTCTAACCTGAAATTTTCAAAATATACACGGTGAAATGTGTCAGAATTTCATGGCCAACCGGGATAGTTTATTAAAGTGAATGTAGTTTACCTCATTCGCTCAATAAAGTCAGTGGGTAGGCTATTATAGTTTGTCTCATTCTACTGCTCATAATTGAAATAGAAAAGCAAGATTCATTTTCCTGTCAGATCAGGGTTCATAGATATGAAGTTGCCATGAAAGTGAGTTTTTAGACCATAGGGTAACTGAGGTTGAGCGGCAGTAAGTTGAGAAATATAAAAGGCAAACCTATCTAGTATTTCGATTTTCTATGATAACTATTACGTAGCATACATAGACTTATAAAACTATTTGTACGTGGCTTAGAGAGAGAGGAAGCAAGGTAACAATGATGGAACTAGTTCGGGCAAAACCATAAAAAACGGCAAAAATAAGACAGACCAGTTTGAAATGCGTGTTTTTTATAAGTTTTGAAAGTGATATTTGTGTTGTCGGAAGTATTTCAAAGCAGATTTTGTGTCATTCCATTTTTAATTAGAATATAAGGACTGTATGTATGAGATTTCCGTGTTGTTGTGTTTTTTATGTTTTCAAAACCTTTTCGAAGAGAATTTGAGTTCTTTCATTTTGAACTGAATTAACTGGTAAATGAACAATGGTAAATTCGTGTTGTGCAATTAATTGTAGGAGGTGATAATTGATAATAGTAGGTATTCATATTTGAATCGAATGTATAACAGTTTTTCAGTGAAAATTTGCTGGAATATTCAAGTCTAAATTTCACGTAATCCTGGCCAAAGGACGGATAGAATCGTTTTTGACACCGGTTTCAACATCAGTGAGTCCAATATACAGTGTGTCCACGGATTGGGTGCCGGTAAGGTGTAAATGACGAAAAATTTTCGAGTTAGACTCTGATATTCTGGAAATCGCTCCTGCTTGGTCTCAAACTAAGATGTTGAAAAAATGAGCCAAATCAATTAATATACAGGGTGGTTTAGAACTGATTTAATGAAAATTGTTAAGAATAAAGTGTCTTTGTTTTAAAAGATATCGAGAAAGTTTATTGAGAAAAGTTGTTTAGAATCAAAAGACACGGCTAAATCTCGATTCTCAGATAAATCGATCAACTTTGATTTTGTGAATAGGTTATGAAAATATTTGATAATATCCATGGTTACAAATGCCAGACGTGACTTGAAACGTAAATTTTATTCGTCATAAACGAAAATTTTTCAGTTAAAAATATGTTGACCATAGAACAAAGAGTGTTTATTGTGGAGTGCTACAGTTTAGGTGCAGACATTTCGTATCAGGGAGTAATAAGACAATGAACGCTGGCCAAATGTTGCGGTATAACGTAACCCTGTTAAAAATTAGTTTCAAAATTTAAATTGTGAAGCAGCAGGCAGGAACTCAATTTTCAGATAAATCAGCCTACCTTCACTTATAAGTTCATGAATATTTTGTTAATCCGATACGTGAGATATTTTGTCATGATCAAAAATTTAAATTTTCACACTATTTTTATAACAGGGTTACGTGATACCGTAACATTTGGCCAGCGTTCATTGTCTTATTACTCCCTGATACGAAATGTCTGCACCTAAACTGTAGCACTCCACAATAAACACTCTTTGTTCTATGGTCAACATATTTTTAACTGGAAAATTTTCGTTTATGACGAATAAAATTTACGTTTCAAGTGACGTCTGGCATTTATAACCATGGATGTTATCAAATATTTTCATAACCTATTCACAAAATCAAAGTTGATCGATTTATCTGAGAATCGAGATTTAGCCGTGTCTTTTGATTCTAAACAACTTTTCTCAATAAACTTTCTTGATATCTTTTAAAACAAAGACACTTCATTCTCAACAATTTTCTTTAAATCAGTTCTAAACCACCCTGTATATTAATTGATTTGGCTCATTTTTTCAACATCTTAGTTTGAGACCAAGCAGGAGCGATTTCTGGAATATCAGAGTCTAACTCGAAAATTTTTCGTCATTTACACCTTACCGGCACCCAATCCGTGGACACACTGTATATTCGTTAGGGACCATTTTCGGCTCAAACTTCGAAAAGAACAGATATTTGTACAAAATTATAGGACTTCGTTCGCCAGAACATGCGCGCAAAATGGACCTCCAAAGTTTTGTTGCGTACATAGGACACGAAAATTTTAAATCCGTCACCGAATACTATAGTAGTAGTAGATTTATTAAATTCAAAAGTTATTGTATACATACAATAAAATTGATTATCGTCAAATTCATTAATTATTACAAAATGTGAAATATTCGGACAATGAATATGGTTCACACTCTATAACTAGTTCATGCAGGGTTTTCTTGAAAATTTTTACATTTCTCATCATTCTAAATTTACTAGGAAGACAATTGTACAATTTCATTCCAAGATAAAGTGGAGATTTTTCAGTTATTGCCAGAGAATGATGAGGATAAAAAAAGGTTTCTTTTCTTCTTGTCAAATTAACATTTCTGTGGACTTCAAAATAATGGGGATGAAGATACATGAAGATAAGAACTTTATATATAAATAAACCATAAACTGTTAGTAAGTTGTTTTGCTTGAAATGTCCTCTACACGATTCCCTATAATTTAACCCCAATAATGTTCTCAACATAGACTTCTGTCTTAAAAACACTAATTCAGACAGCGAACTACCTCCCCAGAAAATTATGCTATAACTTATTAAAGACTGAAAGTTCGCAAAATATACCATCTTCAAAGTTCGAAAGTCCATTCTAGTTTTTAGAACACACACTGAATATATCACCGAGTTTAGCCTCTTTACAAAATTGTCTATGTGAAAGTTCCACTTTAAGTGGTTATCTAGATGAACACCCAGAAATTTTGCAGTTATGGACACAGTTACACAATCTTTAACATCCTGAGGTACACTAACAGTAGATCTGTCAGTACTGAAGACCATACACTCACTCTTTGCAACATTCAGGACAAGACGATTCTTCGTGCACCATTTATTAACATCATCCAGAATTGTATGAACCATCTCCAAGGTGAACCCAAAAGACGGGGATCTCAAGATAACATTAGCGTCGTCAGCAAATAACAAACACTCCAAAAAGCTGCCAAAAATATGATCACGTAGGGCTGATAGAAGATCATTTATGTAAATCAGAAAAAGCAGTGGTCCAAGGATACTACCCTGAGGCACACCTGCCTTGTTTACTTCTTGTGAGGACTGATATTCACTGCCATTTATCACCATCTTTACTGTCTGAGGTCTATTCTTCAAGTAGCTCTCGATGAGTTTCAGCTGCTTATCCCTTATGCCATACTTTTCCAATTTCTCCAGTAATATTTCTGTATCAACACAATCGAATGCCTTCGACAAATCCAAGAACAATCCAACTGGCAACTCCTTCCTTTCTAATGCCGTTACTATAGAATTATACAGCTCGAATATCGCTGTCTCGGTACTTTTTCCATGAATATATCCATTCTGACTTTGTGAAAAAACCTTGAACCTATTGAAGAATCTCAGAAGCCTATTGGCCAAAACTTTCTCGAATATCTTCGAAAATGTGGACAGAATGCTGATTGGGCGATAGCTTCCTGGATCTTTGGGATCACCCTTTTTGAAAATCATATATATACGGTTCTTATATGCGATTGAAAAGCTCCATGTCATTGCTGGAAAACAAGAAATGAATTTTGAATTTTTCATTCCAATTCCGAAGCATCCAGAATGTAGGGCGCTTTTATAACCTCGTAACCTGCAGGCGCTGATAGTTCATATTTTAAGGCCACGAAATCCGGAGAGACGAGAGATTATTAAGTTCTGAAATTTCCTCAATTACTGGCCGACCATCCCTAGCCATCCAGTGCAGACAAAGAGTATGCGCCGAACTCTAATTAGCCACTCTGCCGTCAAATGTGCCATTCCCCATCTGAAATTTTAAACGAAACGAAAAATTAATTCCGACGTATTAAAGCTATCGCGAGAAATGTTCGAAGATCGGTGGATGTGAAAAATTACGACATGCCGGAAAAATGCTGCATTGAAGGTTCGTGTAATTGGGTGGGAAGTTTATTGCCGAATTCGCAGTGGAGTGTTTCGGAAAAGTTTTGGCAATACTTGGGATCCGAAATACTTATTGAAAGATATATAGATTTTGTACAATGGTGTTCAGACTTATCATTTATATGGTTAACTATGTTTTCTTTAGGAAAACACTTCCTACTTGAAGTCAGCAGCTTTGCCGCTCATGCTCAAATTCGTGAGCGAAAGGAATTTTGATTTTTCTTCGGTTTTATAATGACACGATGATCACGAAATTCTGCACAAAATTGAATATCAAAAAAAAATTTATATCAATAACTTTTTTAATTCATTTATTCTTTCGATAGTATTCCACTCCGTGTTCAAAGTAAAATTCGATTATTCGAAGACATAAAGGGTTTTTCAACAAGAACTTTGTTTTTTAAAACGAAATAAAACAAAGAATTTAGTGGAAAATGAATAAAATTTTTATTGTATTGCAAAGAGAAAAGTTCGGCAATGATGAATGAAAAATGATATCTGACAAATGTCCACCACGACCACGCTGACGGACGTTGATTCTTTCATCAAAATTTTTAATCACTTTTTGGCAAGATGGAGGGTCTATTTCGTTAATGACATCACGGATTTTGAGTTTTAAGGCTGCAATCGATTCGATTGGCTCCGTATAAACTCTGTCTTTAACATAGCCCCACAAAAAATAATCCAGTGGTGTTAAATTACACGATCTGGCCGGCCACTTAACAGCTGAATTTCGCGAAATTATGCGATCGGGAAATTTGGTTTGCAATAAATTGATCGTTTCATTGGCTGTGTGACATGTGGCAACGTCTTGTTGAAACCACATTTCAGTGACATCCATGTCACCAATAATAGGCCAAAATTCAGTTGTTAACATCTCGTGATAGCGTGATCCATTAACTGTTACCGCATTTCCAGCCTCATCTTCGAAAAAAAACGACCCAATCACACCTCCAGACCACATAGCACACCACACAGTGACACGTTGAGCATGCAAAGGCTTCTCAATAATTTCTTTAGGATTTTCAGAAGCCCAAATGCGGCAATTTTGCTTGTTGACATACCCTGACAAATAAAAATGTGGTTCGTCTGAAAAAATGATTTTTTGAGAAAAACCAGCAGGTTGTTCCTGAATGAACTGAGCGAATCTACGGCGATTTGATTGGTCGGTCAGCTTCAATTCCTGCACCAGTTGAATCTTGTAAGGCTTCAAAGCCAAATCCTTTCGCAAAATTCGCCATGTTGTGCTTTTGGATAACCCCAATTGTTGAGAACGTCGTGAAATTGATAACTTTTGATCTTCTTCAACACTGTGGCTCACGGCAGCGATGTTTTCTGTTGAACGACCCGGTCGAACACGTGTTGGTGTTGGCACATTTTGTACCGAGCCTGTCGACTCAAATTACGCTACCAAATTCTTGATAGCGGTCTCAGAAGGACGTTTATGTTGTCCGAAAATATCACGAATTTTACGAAATGTAACTTTAACAGAACGACCATTTTCATAGTGGATTTGAATTATTTTAATGCGATTTTCGAGCGAAATTGAATTCATTGGAACAATTGCCAAAGCATATACTGCGAATACGTCAAAAAACTAAATGTCAAAACTGTCATGTGGTGCCGGTGTTACCACATTAAAAAACAAAGTTCTTGTTGAAAAACCCTGTACATGAGTTCATAAAAGAAAATCAAAAGTTACGTCCACTTTTGGTTAGACCAGGGGTGAACCAGATACTTGTGACACCCGGTATATAGGTAAATTCAAATTCTTCTGCACACTCTCATGTACAGCGGCCATATTGGTTTATCGAACTATCAAGCAGAAGTCATACCAATTTCTTAATGCATCTACTGATGAAAACTGGTCCTGTTTTCCCGTTCCCGGATATTGGATGTGCCAAAGTCGCGTGATATGCTCGTAAGAAATATTCCTTTAGTTTGCGAACAATTCTGTTTCCCGATGAAGTATGTAGAACGTAGAATGGTCCTTTCAGGTATTTAACCCCATAAATATCTTCTACACAGTTGAAACAAATTAAAAATGGTACTTCTTTGTGAAAAATGACCTCGAGAATTCGATAAAGCTCGTTGCAAACACATATTATGCAAAATAGGGTAGTGATAAATATTCTCAGATATGTTTATGGGGCGAGATATTGTAGAATGAGGTGCTTGGCCCTTATAAATAACTAGCGTCGTGCTAACTTGTCAAATGACACCGTGAAAATTGAATAAATTTCGTTTTTGCGATGATTAACATCATTGTGAGTGATAAGTTATCATAATTGTAAGAAAAAGTAATTAATAATCGAGAACGGTAAGGACATTTTACCGATCGAAGACAATTGGCGAATGAAGATAAGCGCTACTCCCTCTGATGGCTATCCGAGTAACCCGAGGTACAGACATTATCATTGACAAGTTAGAAGAAATGTTGAGAAAATGAGAAAGTTTATGCATTTTTCTTGGCGTTTATGTGATTTTACAAGTGCTTCTACTGAGGAAAAGCAAACTCAAATGTCCCTTCCCATAGATTTCCACAGCCTGGTGGAAATTTCGAGTTGGGGTAAAAGAAACTTCCTTTAACAAGTCAGGCCTGAAAGTGTTGAAGAATCGATAAAAACCAACAAACAAGATTTATGAGAGTCTGTTACCTGCATTTTACCGATGATGATCATTTTTATAGAGGTAAGCACGAATTGCTCATGAAAAATTAGATCACATTCATGACGACAATTTTTCCCCAGGCCCAAGTAGAAAAATTCACTTAAGAGGAATGCTATGCCTTTCAGAGATCTGATCATTAAGGAACAACGTAAATTTTCTAGTGAAAGAACTGACTATTGAAAAAAAAAACGCTGCAAATTTTACACAAGGGTTTATTATTTTCTCAGTTAAATAACCCAATACCATTGATATCTCAAATAAATCGTATATATCATTTATAACTCATTGGTTTCTCACAAAACGGAAAACAATTCCATGAAGAAATTCATGTAAAATATTTTTTTATTACAGCTTTTTCAAGACCAATCATATGAGTGTTGGAAAATTTATTTGTCAATCCAAAATGAATAATGCTTACGGTACGAGTAGCATTAGTTTCATGTGAATGTATTCATTTTATTCACAATATATTGAGTATTAAGTCCTTCCCTATAAAAATAGTAAAGTTATGAGTATTTGTCTATTATTCCAAAAAGTATGTTCTACAATACTATCTGTTTTTCAACTTTCAAGACAGCCTAAGAAATCCACCAAAGTCAATCTTGCCATTTGGATCTGAAAATAAATAGTATTAAAATACTGTCTAACCTTGGAGATATCCCCGTAATTTTAGAGTTGCTACACTCAATTAGATTGAAGGATGATACATACCTATTTTATAAGAATGGAATATGTCCTCTCAGTAATACTCTCGTCAACTATAAAATTCTAAAAAGTCTTTGAATAAATCGTGAAATCAAAAATTATCAAACCAAACAGTAAAAAATCGACTATCAAAACAAACTCTATATCTGTATGTAAGGTTCTAAAACTGGCCACCGTGGCGCTGCAATCCTAAATTCAGACGCCAATAGTTTGTCCTATGTAACATCAACACGAGATTCAAGGAACACATGAGCCATATCCGTAACAACCATCCCGACAAATCGGCGGTCGCGAATCACGTTTCAACAACCGGTCATTTAATTTCAGAAAAATCCGTAAAGCTATAAAAAGCTCGGCTAAAATTTACTTAAATACTCTTGAAGGTATACATATGTTCAAGAGAAAAGAGAGATTGCTATACAATGATCTCACCCCCATTAGTAACCCATTTTTCCCAATATTTACCTGACTCACCCTTGATAGCCCAGCACTATACTAATGACCAACCCTTTCCCATTGGTCCTGTATACCATTCTCTCACTCGTGCAACATGCACCCTTGTAATGTAGTTAGTAACGATATGTCTTTGACAAAGGAAACTTGCTTTCCGAAACTTGCGTTAGACGCAGAAAGTGTAAGTGGATTAGAGAGTAGTTACACACTGTTTTGTTATCAGTATTCTATCCACAGTAAACTCAAATAGTTATTTCATGCAATGAACGTTCATAAAGATTTTGAATTTCCCTAAGGAAGGAATAGATAAGTTGAGGAATTTTTCCGAGCATTTCTAGGGATTTCCATTTTAGCTTCGAGACATTCCGAAAGAACGATAGAGAAAATGTCTAGATCTCCATTTAATGGCATGGTTTCTTCAAAGTATCCTCTTTTCCATAATATTCATTTTGTAGGAAACAAATTATTCCGTATAATTGCTGTGATTTTTTCCAGAGACAATTCATGCAAATGGGTTTAAGGAAAATTTCTCTTTCTTTATTCCTCGCATGAATATTTAAATATACTCGAAGTTATTGCCATGGTAAATCTCAAAGACATATTGCATAGCTAAATCAGTAACAAAAGAAAGTGGTTAGGAAAATTGAAAAGAAAGAAGAAAACCCCTTTTATCCCACCCCCTAGATTTCTCTGAATAACTTCTCAGTTCATCGTCTGTTTATAATGAAATAAGCAAACTTCTCAATCATTTATATTATTCATCTAAGAGGAAACATTACTACGTGTTGGTGAATTACGCCTCGGCAACACAGCCTCATTCGAGTCTCATTCAACCTCATTAATATATCAAGGTCAGTATATACCTTCTCGCTGTCTGCCAAATTTAACGTTGCCAATAACCGCGAGGAATATTGGAAATGCGTGAAATTTAGGAGAAAACAGGGTATCGTTCTGCAGGCTTCAGTGATTATTTTTCGAAAATTTTGCACCCAAAAACTTTCTTCAAAAAAACGTACTCTGCCCCCCAAATTCACCCCGTTTTATTCAAGGTATTGTTTGCTCTTAATGAAACTGTCTAGCACCCTTTTCAGACAAAATATTTTTAGGTGTAACTCATGTGAATGTGAATAATATACCTTGTGTCAATAAGAAAAGGTGCCACCGTTAATATTTCTGCCCCCCTGCAAACTTCCAACCAATTCATATGACAGTGATGACAGCAACCCCTAAAATCTTAGAAGGGAAGGAGGGTTTAGTGACAACTTGTTTTGGAGGTAATTCGTTGTCATTTTCGAAAATTACGTACACTTTAACATTTCTATAACTACTTATTCAATTTATTATTCTGAAGAAGTGCAGAAAATAACCGAAGAATGCGAGAACAAATTAAGTAATATTGTGAAAAAAATGTTTATCATGGCAACTCTGTTTTTTGCACATGGGGGATTCGCAGGTTTCCTAGGAAATGCTGTTATTGGACCTTTTAGTGACAAAATTCTTCAGCATTTTCATGTTTTATTGCAACTCTTGCTATCGTTACTATTATATTCTTTTTCATTTTTCGGAAGTACTACCAAAAATTGTCAAATGTTGGAATTTTCGAAAAGGCAATCGAATGAACTCCCTTTGAGATTCACAGGTTAGTTCAAATTGATTGAATCAACCATATAAAATGTCGTCCTGCGAAATGGAGTTAACTTTTTTGCATATTTTACATGCGGCTCAGATATTGAAGGTGTTACCTTTTAAAAAGGACAAATTGTATGTAAACTCCATTCACTTTTATAAACTATCCCGGTTGGCCATGACATTCTGACACATTTCACAGTATATATTTTGAAAATTTTAGGTTATAGTAATTTTCCTGTCAGATAACTACACAACGTTGTCCTCTCTACATAGAGGCCGTAGTAATTACGTATTTTTCAAAATGTGAATTTACTTTGGGGAAATAATGAATTTTAGAAAATATTATGTGAATTCAATATTTCGAAAGACCTGGCGGATATTGAAGAAACTTTTTCTCTGTCAACTCTGGAAATATATCACGTATATGAACATGGTTGGAAGATTCAGTTATCCTATCTTGTACGGAAATCAAGCATCGAGTGTTCAAATTCTACTGAAAAATAATAGACAGAGTAGTCCGTTACTTTGAGATAGTTCATTCGAGAAAAAAATAAGCCTGGCCGTCCACTGGAAGCGTTTTGGGACTTTTTTGAGCTACGCGTTTTACGAGCGCCGAGGAGCTTTTACGACCGAAGCGGTCTCAGGCTTCGGGGTCGTCCACTGGCAGATAGTTCGCGAGGTTTCGGTTCGTTCTTGTTCTTGCGTAGCAGAGGATTTTTACTTCAGATTTCCGTGTTTATTGAAGAAATTGTGATACGGAATGGATTTAGAATTAATAATTCATTTCAAGGATAAATCTCACTTGATCAGGCATATGTTAGCTACGGAATGGGGAAAATTTTTGAGCTAAGGTAGATTCAAATTTAGAAAAAATGAAATTATCGGAAAAAAATTCACCATCTTGATAATGAATGATTATTATCGTATACTTATTTATAATACTGGAATGGAAGTTGAAGTGTGAATGTTGATGACCTGGGTACTTCGAAAACAAACGATGTGGAACGTCGAAATTATGGCTGATTTGAATTTCATCTGTGAAAGTCAGCTTCAGAAGGTAAATATGTTATTAATGTATCTAGAACGTGACTTCAAAACTTTAAAAACTGCAAACATCGAAAGAAATGATGGTGACACAGATATTCAGAAATTCTTAAAATTTTGCAGAAGTGTGTTTTAGAAAACAGGTCACTAGTAAAAATCCGTAGCGTTTTATAAAGAAAAAACTATGTTTATTTTGTGATCGAAAAGATGGTTCTGCATATGAAACGTAATTGAATCATTACAGTACGTATGGGCCAAAAACACTTGAGCATATAGAAAAATGTTCGGAATAAAATTGGTCGGAGACTAAAAAAACAAATTGATAATAGATATTGAGATAATAAGAGCTATAAAACCCGAGATAATGGCGAAACACGCTGGATTAATTATATTTGGAATGCTATACAGCCGATTATTGCCAAAGAGTCCAACTCCAGATAGGCTACTATACACCTACAGAACTTCTGGATGTGAGTTTAATGTAAGAAAAACGACAACATTCATTAACCTTTCAATCTGATCCGTCTAAAATTCACCAACAATAAACAAATATTCCGTTCACAAACCATACATTCCACTTTCCGACGGATAGCTCCTCTTTTCGAGCGTATAGACGCGGCAGATCCAAAGTGATCGGGATACGATTGCGCCGCTCGAATTCTCTCGAAGTCGCCCGTATGAACTCGCTGCCAGTCGACGAGGGTACCTAGAATTCCATTCATTTGGATCTGTCACGCAAATTCGTTCGTTTACGCTCCTATCGCGCCTCTCGAAATCGCTTGAAGTGGACGACCAGCCTAAAAGTACTCAAATAACTCTGCTGTAAAACTCCTAATCAACGAACAGACAAGCCTATGGAATTCCCAACTTATCGAAATTCTCAAGAAATAAGTCTACAGAAGACCTTTAAATACCTTGTTGCACAACTTGAAATACTCCAGAATGAAAATGTAGTAGTACTACGTACTACAAAACCTGTGTCACCTTAAAAGAACCAACTGAATTAACAAAGTTCTTGGGAATTCATGTATGTGAACGATACACTGGCTTTCCACTATGTTGGATAGCTTGTGATATATTATTGATTCCAAATTATCAGGATTAATATCAGAAAAAACAGATTTCAATTCTACATAGCACTTCCTGATACTCGGTCTTTACTTCTTCAAAACTACCTACGGCATATTTAGTTTCCAAACGTGATGATTATGTTGAGATTGAGAGTAGAAATTGGCATTGGCATATGGCAACGTCTCTGAGAATTATTTTGACATTGCCGATATTTCACAAGTGCCAACCTACATTTTTCATGCGACTCAAACGTAGTAGAGTTTGACTTCATCCGTCCCGTATTACAGTCCGACGAACCGCCACTGGTCACCATCAATGTGGAAATCCCGTTCCAACTTCTGCGTGACGGACAAATAATGATATTCGGAAAAAACATCGAATCACGTGACCGGCTCTTCTGCCGTTCCCTGGAATCAATCACAGAAAACGGATATTGGCTGACCGGTTTTTCAAAGGGATGTGATTTTCATGACATCCTCGGTTATTAACGGTCGAAATGCTCGGTCCGTCCGACGAATGATTCTTCGAATTTCGACGTTTGATTACAACCGCACGCAAGGGTTGGAAAATCCATCATTTCGGATTGGGCGTATCTAAAACAAAGGGCTGATTTGTATGGACTATGGAGGGCTTTGCAGTTTCATATTAATCGAAGTGTCTGTTCTATTTCGGTTTTTATACAGATAACAGTACAGGGCGCGTCAACTTTGGTGAATTAGAAGGTGTAGGCGCTCGAATATACACCTTCAGGTCGATTCTGTTTGCGTATTGCTATGAACCTTGCTATTCTAGTCATATTGCTATCTTTCTAATTCATAGCAATATGGCCATGATGTTACGTATTCTGTTTCGAGTGTTATAGCAATGTTTGTTATGAATTTTGTCATAACAATATTGCTATCATAGACTTCCATAATTGGTGATTTTAGAGCTGACAACACTGTATTTTGTGACTTTAGAACTACAAGGAAGAAGAAAATAACCCTAATTAGTGAGTTTTCTTTATGGTTTCGCATACATAACCTGTATCTGTATCTACCATAGACCTAATATAACATGGACGGAGCTTTACGTCACTTTTAGACTGAATCGATTGTAATCTACATCCAAGAGAGAAAGAATATGCATTTTCTAGGGATAAAAAGGATGGAGCTAGAAGAGGCTTGGAATCTCAAAAAATACGAGTGAGAGAGTAGATACTATTTCGGAGAGGTCAAAAGAGGATGGAGCTAGAAGAGATTTGCCTCTTCTAGCTCCATCTCTCTCTTATGTACGTTACACTCCTCTCTTTCTAACGCTCCGTCCATGTTATTTTAGGTCTATGGTATCTACGGCTTTCTTTATTCATGTAAACATCGACATAAAAAAATGTTAGGAAACTTTGAATAAAGAACCTTTTTATTCAAAGTTAGGAAACGAAACGAGTCAAATTGACCAATTACCAATTTCCTGGATACCAATAAAATATTGGTTATCAGAAATCGAATGCAGCAATTTTATTCAGGCGTTAATAATTCGAAATTCGATAAACTTTTTCGTTGGCACTTCAAAGGAATTGCTGTTGTTGAGATGATTAGAATAATCATCTCAGCTGTTGCCTATGCCTCTATCTTAGTCTAAGAATTTTCCTTGAAATTAAATAATATTCTAGAGAACCTTGAACACATTTCCATTAGCATATACTTTTTTTATTCATGTAAACATCGACTTATTCGAAAATGTTATGAAACAGAAAAACCAATTAAAGTCAAATTGACCTATTTCCTGGATACCGATAGAATTTTGGTTTCCAGAAATCAAATGCAATTTTGTGCAGGCGATAATAATTCGAAATTCGATGAACTTTTCCGTTTGGAATTCAAAGGGATGGCTGTTGTTGAGACCATTAGAATTATCAGGTCAGCTGTTGCTTACTATGCCGGTGTTTTAGTCTAAGAATCCTTAAAATTAAATATTCTAGAGAACCTTGAACACATTTCTATTAGCACATTCTTCCCTATCTTCAATATTTTCGAATTCTTGGAAGAAATAATACTGAAACAAATGGATCTCTGAGAGATTCCTTTTCTAAACTTTCTTGTTATGAAGCATAGCAAGTACTATTTTGAGGTTGCTAAGATAGCAAGGTTGATAGCAAGATTCTTGTTAAAGTGACAGATCATATTGCTCAAAATGGTTGATCAGAATACCAATAATTCCAATCTTGTTATGATAGCCATATCTTCTTCATAGCAATATTGCTATTTGCAAACAGAATCGACCCAGCTTTGATTGGTTGCAAAATGGCGAATGGCCCAGGAAATATTTTCCACCTAGTCCTATTTCCGGAATTTTTTAAGAAGTCCCAGACTCTTCAGAAATGAGGATGTTATAGCTCCTAAATTTCTTGTATCTTTCATCTCCCTATGGAAAAGAAGAAATTTCAACGAGTCCTATAGATTTCAGAGTTAAGGTTGGTTCTCACTATACGTTCCGTAACCTTCCAGTATCCTTCCCGTAAAAAATTACAACGTGTAAATGAATTGATGTATGCACACTATACGTTCCGTTCACGTTTCGTCTAAATAACATTTTTGCCTACTAAATTTTGACGTAAATCATACGTAAGGGATACTGGAAGGTTACGGAACGTATAGTGAGAATCAACCTTTAAGCTCTTGGCAATTCACTTCGTATTCAATTAGCATAGTAAAGAATTAGCATAGTAAAGAACTAGTGTATGCCATATAATTTCCTTAGAGATAGATTCGCCCATTTCTAAATGTCAGAGACAGCATTGTAAAAGACCTAGCGGTTAGATTGTCCATTGTTGCAAAATGGCGAATGCACTCATTATTTAATTAGTAAATATTTAGTTCACGTTTATAAACTATCCCGGTTGGCCATGATTTAGGTCTATCAAGTTTTTTTACTTGAAATTGACGCAAGTTAGCACTCGTGAAATATTGGTAATGTCAAATTAATTCCCAGCGGCGTTGCCAAATGCCAATGCCAATTTCTACTCTCAATCTCAACATAATCATCTTGGAAACTAAAAATTCCGAAGGTAGTTTTGAAGAAACAGAAATAAAGTATCAGGAAGTGCTATAAAGAATTGAAATCTACTTTTTCTGATAGTAACCCTGATAATTTGGAATCAATAATTTATAACAAGCTATCCAACATTTTCGACGTATGTGAGTGAAAACCCAGTGTATCGTTCAAATAAATTCTCAAGAACTTTGTAAATTGAGTTAGTTCTTTTTAGGTGGCACAGGTTTTTGAAGTACTACTACATTTTCATATTGGAGTATTTCAAGTTGTGCAACAAGGTATTTAAATATCTACTATAGACTTATTTCTTGAGAAGTTCGAAAAGTAGGGAATTTCATAGTTTTGTCTATTCGTTTAAAAGTTTTACTGCAGGGTTATTTGAGTACTTTTATTTTTTTTTCGAATGAACTATCACGAAGTAACAAACTTCTCTATCCATTATTTTTCAGTAAAATTTCAACACTCGATTCTTGATTTCCGTATAAGAAAATAGCGTAACTGAATCTTCCAACCATGTTTATATACGTGGAATATCCCCAGTGTTAACAGAGAAAAGAGTTCTTCAACATTTGCCAGGTCTTTGGAATTATTGAATTCACATAATATTTTCTCAAATTCATTATTTTCCCAAAGTCAATTCAAATGTTGAAAAATACGTAATTACTACGAACCCTGCGCATGAAATTTGTTAACAAAGTTCATGCGCGGGTGCAGCTCCGAGCTACTCAAATCGTCAAAAAGAAAGCAGCAGTAAGTAAGTAGAGAGGACAACGTTGTGTAGTTATCTGACAGGAAAATGACTATAGCCTAACATTTTCAAAATATACACTGTGAAATGTGTCAGAATGTCATGGCCAACCGGGATAGTTTATAAAAGTGAATGGAGTATAGTACAGTGACTTCATACAACTACTTGTATGAAGTCACTGTACCTTTTTACAAATAACTCTTCAACCACCAGCGTGGCCTTGTTAGAACTACGTCAGTATACTTTTGCCACCTTATGTAGACATTTATTGGAAGTTCTATCTACAGTGAGTTCTTCAGTACATGATATGCCATGTAGCCCGAATATGCCGTCTTACCTGCCTTTCCCCTATTTCAATGAATCACCTGGTACAACAATAGTTCTGGGCTTAGATTTGCCGATTCAAACAGAACTGGAAAATGTTCAAACAAGCGTTGCGAATTCTAACGTTTCTGGATAATATGTTATCGCATGTATTAGACATTCAGGTCACAATGCGAAGTTGTAAAATACACATCGTGGATTCAGGACAGATGCGCAACTATACCTCCAGCAATGCACTTGTGAATTTGTTCTCTTAGTTTGGATAGTTGTACAATAAGGCAGATTGCATCAACTCCAAACTCAATCTAACAATGTGAATGTAGCAATATCAAGTAGATCTCATGAGACAATATTATGGCATTAAATGAGAATTTTGTGCAAGTTTGGGGTATGATATAGCTGAACTGCTGAATATATATCCTACTGGAAGGATAACCTTCATTCTCTTGAAGTAGGTAACTACTCTTTTTGTCGAGATGTTTTGTCATTTGATGAGCGATTCAGAGTTTTATGCAGGCAAGTAAGGATGATCAATATTTCTCAGGTTTTAGATTTTCTCTTTCAGTATCGAAAAAAAAATATTAAGAATTCTAGAAAAGCCTCACGTACGGGCTTTTCTAGATAGCAACTTTCGCGCGCATGCTCAAATTCGTTGCCTAAACTCCTTCACACGCATTGACGCCGTCGAACGCAGCTTTACTTCCCGATGGAAAGAATTGGCGATCTCCTAACCATATTATTTTCACAAAATTCTGCATGAACTGTACTTGATTGCTATTGGATACAATCAGTGTTTTTAGAACTATTGAGAAAATAAAATTTTCAATTGGTATATCTACTGAATCATTAGGCAGATTTAACAAATATCGAGTTTCTTATTTGTATCGCAAATACAATAACTTCCGGAAGAATCAACTTGAAAACTCGATATATGTAGAGTAGATTTGGATCTTAATGGGGGTTTTTCCTTTAAACGAAAATGCAGTAACTCTCATGAAAAACCTCTAGAACATCACATTTCAAACATTTAATTTCAATATCATATCTTTAAAAAAATGTTTGATCACCTGAAACTGCAAAATAAAAATGGGGATTTGCATTTAATGGGATTCGTCTTGAATGCACGATATGGCAACGTCGAATTCAGCTTTCTCGGAAAGAAAAGGACGTCAAATGTGTTACTTTTCTTAGGAAAACAGAGATAGCTATACTTCGATCTGGTAAGAGTAGAAGACAACGACCAAGGGATAGAAAAAGAAGAGCACAGACATACTGTCATATTACTGACAAATCGCAAACGTAAATTGTTTGGTTATATTGACAAAGAACACGTGTGTACCACATAATAGGAATAAATATTTCATTATTCTATAGCGGAAAAAGCTATTCTACTAAACACTGTTGTCACTTCGTGCATGCCTGGCAAATCCCAAGCCCAAATTTTGGAATCTGATTTTGAATACTTTCTGAAGGTAATTTGGGAAAATGATGAATCAAACCCATAATAATTATGTTCAAATTTGCATTTGCAGTAATAACCCAAATTCAGGAAAAACTCCCATTGCGAAAGCCTAATCCGTGAATGGGTGAACTCCACCCAATTATTCGGCAGATATAATTATTTTCAAATAATATCATCGTCACGAAATTTTGCACAAATTTGCATCAGCATTCTCGATCAAGTAACCAAGTTTCATCATGAATGGATCAGTAGGTAATTTTCAAATTATTCCGGAAATACCAAGATACCAATGAAAACCCCACTGAATTTGGAATACTTTCCCCAATATCTCCGAAAGTTGGTTTCGCATTGAAATGAAACTTGGTACACTGTTGTGACACAGAACTCTAGGTGTGTTCATTTTTTTCCAAAAAAAAATCTCATAAATTCAAATGACTATAACTCCGAAATTGTTAGGTTGATTTGGCCCATTTACAAGCGTAAGCGCCGCATTCTGAAGCGCGACCTACCGTGAAAGTGACCAGTCACTAGCCCTTTCCTTTCGACAGTGCTACTCAGGGGCGCACAATCATGAGTTTTTTCTTGAAATCGTTTCTTTTCATTTCAAGCTTCATACATATAACTTCGCGTTGCCGTGGTGCATGAACCTATTGTACAATATGAGGCGACGAGTAGTTACCAAACAAAATCTCAGATAATCGGTCGCCCTATGATTCTAGATGTTCTATCTGGGATCCGCTCAAAGATCATCAATTACGAAGGGGTTCACCATCGAGGCCGAGGGGCTAGATGAACATACCATAGTCTCAATTCTCTTCTGTTCTCCTATCTGAGCTAATCCATTCAGCGGCAAGTGCATCACAGCTTATATCGCATCAATTTAAATAATAGGAACCTATTTTATATAATCTATAATTTGGTTATCGTCTAAGGGGACTTGACAATTATTCGTGCAGGAAAACAGAAGTTTTTCGAAATTTAATGACCACTTCCAATTTTGAAAAATATGTAGTTATTGGAAAATGAAGTTCCTCAAGGGCGCACTTGCCAATTTGCCACAGCTGAAATCATACATCGGGCTCTAATTCTAATGAGCAGTACAGTACCTAATGAGACACGAGAACCCACTCAGATGCTTTCATGCACAGAATATTCTACCAATGGATTTCGCGAGTACATGAAAAGAGTATTAGAGGTGAAAGAAATAAATAACTTATCAAATTTATTCGAGACAACGAACTCACATTTCGCAGCATATTATTCTGAAGTGTGTATTTTCGATATTGTGAAAGAAATACGGGAGGCGTACACAAGAGACATTAATTTATAATTGTTAAATGTATTCTTCTCCGCCTTTAATGCTTTTCGCATCATTGTTCAAAACATTTCCACCAATTTTCCTATCGTAGTTTGTTCATTTCCATTCTCAAAGTGGAGGCCACAGATACGCGATCATGATCACGACTGCATTTACGAAGGCAATCGGCGATCACATTCTCCCCGTAACATATAACATAAACATGTAAGGGTGACCAACTAGGAAACCTTTTATCCTCTAAAATCTTATGACAAAATAAGACCCTAAAAAAATCATTGAATATATTTTAAAATTCGTAGTTCCCCACTAGAATTTTTTCCGGAACTTATTCGCAACCACTGCTAAGCGATACGCCCTCTGGCGATATAAATTCGAACACTTCCAAGCTAGTAGTTTTTCGACGCTATTCTTACGTCTTTTGCTTACTTTTGGAGTTCATTTTCGAGCTTTTGTGTTGTTTTCCGAATTGAAATTTTGGTATACCGAAAGTGTTTGTAATATTCATTGATCGATTCCCTTCTTTCCGATTAAAATTTCCGATTGTATTAATTCGAAATGGCATCCTCCCGAAATGACTATTGTTGTGTGCCTCAACTCAATGTTATTCATGGTCAAAGAAGAAAGGATGATCTACTGCCTCAAGTTTGCATTTTTTCCAAAGCCAAATAAAAGTAAAGTTAATTTGGAAACAGCCTTGGGCAGGAAACTCAATGATAGAAGAAAGGCCTATATTTAGAAATTGAAGATTAGAAAACAGGTCACGAAATACATGAAAGTATGTTCACCGTATTTCTCTGAAGATGTTTATTTTCATAAAGGTGAATTCCTATGTATTCATTTCGAAACAACTTCATGTCCAGATGTTTTTAGTGCAAATGAAAATAAGAGAATTTTGATGAAAAATGCTGCAGAGAAACTACCAAGCACTTCTGCAGCTACCTAATTCAGATACTGCACAAAATCATATTCAAAGAGAGTGATCTGGTTGAAAACCTGACCAAAACTAGCTATACTGTTATAGTTGATAATAGCTGAACTTATTCACATAAATACATTGATATTTTTCATTTCTATATGGGTAGGTTGAACCAGCATTTTTCATTTTGTATGTGTATCTTGAGCTGCTTTAATATGAAAATAAAATCAATTATATGTCTATCTGTTTTCTTTTCTTTAGAAAAACGATGCAAAAGACCTAAAGCAGAAAAGCTGTTTTCATTTTATTGATTCACTCGTTTGTAAACAAAGAGAACAAGTCGTATCATTTGGACTGATTCTAGATTTACCACATAATATAGCCTGCATTCAGCACTTCATCAAATCAATAAGAGTACTTAAATTACTTATTAAGGTGCCTATTTTTCCAGAAATTCAAGTAAACTTAGATATTGGTTAATTTTGATCCACCAAGCAACAGACACTAACATAACACCGAAATTAATCTCCAGGAACGATTTAAAGCAAGATTATATATCGTGATCCGAAGAAAAAGTTCCTTGTCAAGAAAACTGACACAAAATTATGATAATTTCTTTAAATATTCTAGCTCTGCTTAATAAATATTCGTTCTCCACCACATTACTAAGGTTTGTTTACATAAAACTACTAGCTTGGACAGGTTCCAAATTTAACCGTTAGGGCGCTGGCATCTTCGCAGAAGTTCCCAATAGGATATAAGGTTTCCGACTGGCCACCCTTAATGAATCACCTGGTACAGGGTATCCAGATTTAAGGTTTATAAATTTCAGAGCATGATTTTAGAGATCAGAATATGAAGAAAACTTCATATCAACTTAGGTCCTAAAATTCACCTCTCGGGCGCCAGAGCCTCTTCATTTCTAATATAATCCTTTTTATTCCAGGTTGAAGATGTCACTCTGAAGAGCCATCAAGAATGGAAACCACCACATATTTCAACATTTCAACCCCTTTTCCAGACGATTACGGCACTCCACCTCCCTTAACAATAATCCAATGGATTCAAATATTTATCTTCGCCGTAGTGTGCATAGTAGGCCTGGTCGGCAACACCCTTGTCATCTACGTAGTCGTCAGGTTTTCCAAAATGCAAACAGTGACGAATATGTACATTGTTAACCTGGCCATAGCTGACGAGTGCTTCCTTGTCGGCATCCCCTTTTTGCTGGTAACCATCATAAACAGGGGGTGGATATTTGGAAAGTTTGCCTGCAAAGCCTACATGATTTCTACTAGCATCAATCAGTTTACCAGCTCCCTGCTGCTCAGCATTATGAGCGGGGACCGGTACATAGCAGTTTGTCACCCGATTTCCTCTCCAAGATGGCGGACACCGACCATTTCCGGCATAGTTTCTATTCTTGCCTGGACAAGTAGCATATTGTTGATGCTTCCTATAATTCAACATGCTACCATTTTCAATCATACCAGCACTGTGTCTTGCGTTATCAATTGGGACTCCGAAGAAGAAAATGTTTCATATTTCAACAACACGATGGCGGGTAGGTGAAACTTCGTACAATACAGGTTGAGACTTTAAGTGATATATTAATTTTAATCATAGAAAATTTAAGGGTTGGTTGCATTTCAAAATGCGGAGGTTAAGTTCGTTAATGGGAAAAGTCGGTCGAATGGTTTTGGAGTTATAGCCATTTGAAGTTTTGTGGTTATTTCTCTGATACTGGAGCGATTGGGTTGAAACTTGGCAGTTAGTTGGATTTTAAGGAAATTTTCCTCGAATAAGGAAAGATTTCCTTTGTATATTTCAACAGCCTGTATCTTTCAGACGAATCAGGCAAAATGTCAATGAAAACAGTGTTTGATGAGAGGAATCTATGGTTAAATTAAACGTACAACTTGAAAACTTACCCTGTACATACCAACATTTGTCTGGGTTCATACAGTGTGTCCACGGATTGGGTGCCGGTAAGGTGTAAATGACGAAAAATGTTCGAGTTATACTCTGATATTCTGGGAATCGCTCCTGCTTGGTCTCAAATTGAGATGTTGAGGAAATGAGCCAAATCAATTAATATACAGGGTGGTTTAGAACTGATTTAAGGAAAATTGTTAAGAATAAAACACCTTTGTTTCAAAAGATATCGAGAAAGTTTATTGAGTAAAGTTGTTTAAAATCAAAAGACACGGCTAAATCTCGAATTTCAGATAAATCGATCAACTTTGATTTTGTAAGTAGGTTATGAAAATATTTGATAATATCCATGGTTACAAATGCCAGACGTGACTTGAAAAGTAAATTTTATTCTTCATAAACGAAAATTTTCCTGTTAAAAACATGCTGACCATAGAACAAAGTGTGTTTATTGTGCAGTGCTACGGCTTAGGTGCAGACATTTCGTATCAGGGAGTAATAAGACAATTCCATTGACGCTGGCCAAATATTGCGGTACCACGTAACCCTGCTAAGAAAATAGTTTCAAAATTTAAATTTTTAATCATGACAAAAATCTCACGTATACAAAATGTTCATGACCAACTCATTAAGTCAAGGTAGGCTGATTCATCTGTAACTTGAGTTCCTGCAGCAGCTCGTCATTCCGAACAACTTTTGTCAATAAACTATCTCGATATCTTTTAGAACAAAGGTACTTTATTCTTAACAATTTTCATCGAATCAATTCTGAACCACCCTGTATATAAATTTATTTGGTTCATTTTCTCAACATCTTAGTTTGAGACCAAGCAGGAGCGATTCCCAGAATATCAGAGTCTAACTCGAAAATTTTTCGTGCTGTCTGCACCTAAGCCGTTGCACTGCACAATAAACACACTTTGTTCTATGGTCAGCATGTTTTTAACAGGAAAATTTTCATTAATGACGAATAAAATTTACGTTTCAAGTCACGTCTGACATTTGTAACCATGTATATTATCAAATATTTTCATAACCTACTTACAAAATCAAAGATTTATCTGAAATTCGAGATTTAGCCGTGTCTTTTGATTCTTTCTTTTCTCAATAAACTTTCTCGATATCTTTTGAAACGAAGGTGTTTTATTCTTAACAATTTTCCTTTAATCAGTTCTAAACCACCCTGTATATTAATTGATTTGGCTCATTTTCTCAACATCTCAATTTGAGACCAAGCAGGAGCGATTCCCAAAATATCAGAGTCTAACTCGAAAATTTTTCGTCATTTACACCTTACCGGGACCCAATCCGTGGACATACTATATATGATTGATTAAATTCTATCCTGATTTTATTCATAGGTGAACCTGATGGCCCTGAAGGAGGTGCTTTGTTCATAATCTACACCTTCGTGTTCAGCTTTGCCATACCTCTTTGCATGACGATGGTATTCTATTGTTTGGTTATCAGAAAACTGAAGACCGTAGGGCCAAAGAATAAATCCAAGGAAAAGAAGAAATCCCACAAGAAAGTCACTAGTCTGGTACTCACGGTGGTGACAGTGTATATCTGCTGTTGGCTTCCCTATTGGGTGATGCAGCTAGCCAGTCTGAATTCTTCGAATAATGACAATGATAATAAGTAAGTACTTCGAGGTAGGAAGATGTAACTGAATCAGCCAAAACATAGGGGTTGCGATATGGCGAGTCGACGTCTTGCTTTCGAGCAACTCGACTTGATAGCTTGGTCAACGGAAGAGGTGGTCATATTGAAGATTGAATAAACCCGATTAATCTTGACATGTTTATATTCCAGGAAGACTTTATTTGTTTAAATTCAACTGTTTATAGTTTTATTACTAAACTCACGATATCGCAATCTCGCGTGACTCTAACCGTCCCTAACTATGGATTATCTATTAACTGCGTTATAACTTGAATCTTTGTGATAAACCTAACCTTTTCAAATATTCCCATTTTTCCAGCTTTTTCATCACGCTCCATTTACTGGTAGGCTGCCTGAGCTACTCAAACTCTGCAATGAATCCAATATTGTACGCTTTTTTAAGCGACAATTTCAAAAAGAGCTTCTTGAAAGCTTGCACCTGTGCAGCTGGCAGGGATGTCAATGCTACGCTTCACCTGGAGAACAGCGTATTTCCTCGGAGAAACAAACAAGGATCAGCACGTTTCAGGTGAGAAATAAGAAAAGTCGAAAAACTTTTTATCGCTTGTACGTCTGCCGATTCACGCTCCAAATATATCCTGAAAATTTGAGTTTTTAATAACTATTTGAGTTATCTGTGGATAGAATACTGATAACAAAACAGTGTGTAACTACTCTCTAATCCATACTAACACTTTCGTTTCGTTTCGGAAACCAAGTTTCCTTTGTCAAAGACATATCGTTACTAACTACAGTTACAAGTGTCGTGTGGAACGAGTGAGAGGATGGTAAACAGGACCAATGGGAAAGGGTTGTTGACGGCCATTAGGATAGTGCTGGGCTATCAAGGGTGAGTCAGGTAAATATTTGGAATTATGGGTTACTAATGGGGGTGAGATCATTGTTTAGCGATATGTCTTTGCTCTTGAACATCTATGTATACCTTCAAGAGTATTCAAGTAAATTTTGCCCGAGCTTTTCAATAGCTTCAAGGATTTCTCAGAAATCAAATGACCGGTTGTTAAAACGTGATTAGCGACCGCCGATTTGTCAAGATGGTGGTTTGTCCGATGTAAGATTTATCGCAGTCTGGACATTTTATTTCGTATATGCCCGATTTTAATTCATCCGGAATTTTATCAAACGTATTTCCCAAAGTTGTCTGGTTTTCGTGGCGGCTGTGAAAGCTTACTTAATTTTTACTTTTTTGAAAATGTTCAGCAGTTTCTTTCAGGTTAGGTTAGGTCAAGATGGTGGTTACGGATATGGCTCATGTGTTCCTTAATTCTCGTGTTGATGTTCCTCGCTGTTTGTCCGATGTAAGATTTATCGCAGTCTGGACATTTCATTTCGTATATGCCCGATTTTAATTCATCCGGAATTTTATCAAACGTATTTCCCAAAGTTGTCTGGTTTTCGTGGCGGCTGTGAAAGCTTACTTAATTTTTACTTTTTTGAAAATGTTCAGCAGTTTCTTTCAGGTTAGGTTAGGTCAAGATGGTGGTTACGGATATGGCTCATGTGTTCCTTAATTCTCGTGTTGATGTTCCTCGCTGTTTGTCCGATGTAAGATTTATCGCAGTCTGGACATTTCATTTCGTATATGCCCGATTTTAATTCATCCGGAATTTTATCAAACTTATTTCCCAAGAGTTGTCTGGTTTTCGTTGCGGTTGTGAAAGCTCACTTCATTTTTACTTTTTTGAAAATGTTCAGCAGTTTCTTTTAGGTTTGAGCTCGGGCAAAATTTACTTCAACACTTGAAGGTATACATATGTCCAAGAGAAAAGACAGATTGCTAAACAATGATATCACCCCCATTAATTACCCATTGTTCCAAATATTTACCCGACTCACCCTTGATAGCCCAGCACTACCCTAATGGCCTTTAAATAAAAACCCTTTCCCATTGGTCCTGAATACCATCCCCTCACTCGTTCAACATGACACTTGTGACTTTAGTTTGAAACGATATATCTTTGACAAAGGAAACTTGGTTTCTGAAACGTGCGTTAGACGCAGAAAGTGTAAGTGGATTAGAGAGTAGTTACACACTGTTTTGTTATCGAGTTTTCAAGTTAATCCTTTCGGGAAATATTCTCTATTTTGTGCTGCAATTCTGCATTTACCAACCAGCTGTCTTTTCAACACCTAGAAACGAATTTCAAGTATATCAGAAATATATTCTGCAAAATAATGCGAAAATGCAGTTCCCTACGCGTGAGGCTCTTAACATCACGTCAGACTTTCCTCATTTTTTTTCAATTTCAAAGAGACACCTCTGCATATTTTCATTTCAAACACACCCAGTCTCTTTTCTAACCCTCTCTTAATTTATATAAATTCGAAGATACTTGCATATATACAGTTTTATTGATTTATAGTTTTTCTTCAAGACCTACTAGGGCCACGTCTATAAACCCAAACAACGACGATGAGAACGACATGGGGCCTCTTGTCAGTAAGGGAGATGCATCCACTTCTGCCATGACGATGACATCGAGAACGAATATTGCGTCTGTTGAAGACAACAACGTCAAATGCAGAAATGGAACGACTTCCCTTATAGTACCTCCAACCATCCTGTAGATGGTTCAGTGAATATCCTAGACACATTTTTCGTCAATTTGTGAACTTGTGCGAAGGAATAATTTTCTGTCTGCGCGATGCATAAGTTGGTGTTCCATCTGAGACAGGTTCTTTCATGTTGTTATATTGGTTTACAAAAATTATCTCAAGATTATGGGGTAAGATATATTACGACATAGAAATTATACTTACGGTTGGTTTCACAAAACTTTTGACGCCCGATCAACTCGTTGATTAAGGTTTGCATTCGATGGTTGGGTTGAATATGAACTGAATTCAAGAATTTGCTGTTGACTGACAATCAAGCCCTTGATCGGGCAAACAAAGTTTTGTGAAACCGGCCGTTAATAGATCTGGAGTGATCGGTAAATCAAATTCAACTTCTTCAGTCATTATAATAATACCCAAGAAATATGAGGTCGAATAAATGCGATACAAATTATGTCAATTAGAAAGTAGTTTTGTAGTACAAAAATTAATTTTTTATCAATCTACAACAAGCTTTAATTCCCGGAAATTAAATCATTGACGTTCGAAAAGAAGGTATATTCTGGTGGGCCTACTTATGTTAAACACAGATTACTCAGAAAAACATTCATTTTAAGACCACACACCACCACGTGTTGGTAAATTACGGCTCGGCAACACAGCCACATGCAAGTTTCATTAGACCTCGTTAATATCCCAAGGTCAGGCACCTTCTCGCTGTGTGCTTAATTTAACGCTGCCAATAACCGCGAGAACTATTGGAAATGCGTGAAATTCAGGAGAAAACGGGGTGTAGTTCTGTAGGCTTCAGTGATTATTTTTTGAAATTTTTTTTGGAATGTACTTAATTATTTAATGAGAATGCTCAATGTTAATTATTTTTCCATTTTTTACTGCATTTCAGTTTTTATTTTCCTGAAAATTCTTGAATATAAAAGAGTGAGATTCCACTATATTCTTTTTCTAGACCACTTAATACTTCAATAATTTCTCACCCCTTATTCTGGCTCAAAACTAGTAAGAAATTCAAACTGTTCAAAATTACCACGTACCAATCATTTACATATTTTATCCTTCACCAATCCTTTTTTTCAATGTCTAGAACTACTCACAGAATTCTTCCGTTAAATGTCCCGAATCTACACATCTTGGAACCACACATTTCGAAATATTTGTGAAAATTTCAGATGGGTTGGATATTTTAGTGAGCGATCACTTATCGTTCATGATCCGGTGAAAGGTGAACCAAGAAGTTGAAGTTGAAGTTACGAATTATATACAGAGTGTAACAGCCAAATGGAATAAATTCGATAACGAATAAATGAGGGGATGTTAGGAAAAACGCTCGGACACGTCGATTTGTAATTTTAAATGCGCATTGTTTTCAAGAAAATAAAATTATATAGGGTGTTCCATGCGACCGTGGCCAATACCAACTTTCATATTTCCAATGTAACCCCCTGTATATTATTTATTTTTTGGATTCTTCAGAAAATTCTAGACATAATTCATGTACAATGTCCTATACCCATCTTCAACTTTTTCGGAAATATTAAGTGTTTTCAGAAATGTTGAGTAACTTTAGAAGATTAGCATGTTGCCAAGACGTTCGCGGCGAGCATTTTGAACATTTCCTACATTGACATTAATGTTTTTTTTTGTTTTTTGTTTGATTGTTAAGAAATAATCAGTATTACTTATTAGGTTTTAAGTGTGATGTACCGAATTTGTGAAATGAAATAATTTTTATTTAAAACGTTGACTTTTGCACTAAATCTGAAAACACTTAATATTTCCGAAATAGTTAAGGATAGGTATAGGACATTGTGCATGAATTGTGTCTAGAATTCTCTGAAGAATCCAAAAAATAAATAATATACAGGGGGTTGCATTTGAAATAAGAAAGTTGGTATTGGCCACGGTCACATGGAACACCCATATAATATTATTTTCTTGAAAAATATGCGCATTTAAAATTACAAATCGACGTGTCCGAGCGTTTTTCCTAACACGCCCTCATTTATTCGTTATCGAATTTATTCCATTTGGCTGTTACACTCTGTATATACCACACCATGACTAAGGAATTGGAAATTTTTTTTTTCAAATCAAGAAGAATGAATGAAGCTTTCTCAGGTCGAACACCCTCCACTTAATTTTTCAAACATAATAAATGCATATTTGCAAATTTGGAGTTAATACGATTTAAATATAGAAAACTTTGTATAAATCTTAAAAAACAGGGTATTTTCAAATGATGTCCAACTGATGGTAGAAATTTTGTCAAGATGGTATGTGATGTATTGATAAGCAAAAAAGATTTTGAATTCAATTGGAAACGATAATTCCAATGAATAAAGAAATTGATCTAACACTATCATATTCGAAGAAAGCCAAAACTTTTGTTAAGGTTCATAACTATTTTCTAAAAGTTAATTCATTATTACTGATTATACTCACATTAAAAGAGATAGAACTGATCCAGATAGATTCCCTGATAGAATAAATCAATAAATATATTCGATTCCTATTTAGTTGTTTTTTTGAAAATGGGGAAAAATTCACAATTCAAGCATTCTCGAGTCTGATCTAGAATTCCATTAAATTTTTGAATGCGGAACGAAACAATTCTTTATTTTATATTAACTTATCATTGTCTCCTGGTCCTCAAATATAATGTTTCAATGTTACTGAAAAATCATGTTTTCACTCAATGTTAAATTTAAATTATCATTCTGTGTTGTACTGTACATAAAATTGTAATAGTATATCTTCATCTGGAAAATTTTGTTTGAGCCCAACAAAATATTTCAGATTTGAGAATTGACCTACTTTTCACAATGAGATACATGAGAACTAAGTTGATCTGAATAAAAAAAATTTGGAATATTAGAAGTATTGAAAAGAAGTTGTCCGTTAATTTATAATGAAACTATTTCCACCTCGGAATATACCAATTGTCTGAATTTTTACGCGCTTATTTGTGTGTAAATTGAACAAAAAAAAAACTGAAAATTAACCAATTAGACCTAAAAGTTAGTGGCAAAAGTGTTGCGTAGTCATTGGTTTTCTGAAAAAGGTTCAATAATTTCTCTCCAGCAATTTCAGAATTCTGAATTTTAGTATAATAGTTTATTTTCGATTTATGCTTCATTAATTTTTGTTTGATGATTAAGGAGTATTATACTCGGGAAAAAATCAGGAGTAATGAAAAAAATTCAATGTATTTTCATTGTGAAGATTCAGAACAGTTTCAACAAACTGAATAATACAATTAAATGTAGTTGTAAATAGATTTTTATGGATTTATGTTGAGAACTGTGATATTAACACTATTGTTGACGTGTATATTTATATATAATATTCACAAAGATCAGCATATAAATTTGCACAAAAAAATTTATGAATTAACAAGTAATGATAACATCTTAAAAACGTCAGTGTATCAATGTATTAAGGAAAATAGAAGAAATTTAATATGGTTTCTTTTTAGGATTATCGTAAATCTATTGTATAAATAAATATTTGTCAAAAATGTGTTTCATTATTGAGATTACTTTTTCCTCGATTATATTAATTAGAAAAATCACAGGTGTATCAATGATTATGTGTATTTTTTAAAAATTTGGTTCAAAGTTAACAATATAATGCGATTTGCGGGCACAATAGGTGAGTGCAGGCTTAAAATGATGAATTTTTTCAATAAAAATACTATTAAAACAGGCCAAATTTCGTCATTTTGAAAACAGCAACAAAGTGACGATTTTCTAGTTCTTGCAGAGGCTTCAAACCATCCTCACCTAAAAATTCATTTTAAAATCAGAGTGGGCATGAAAAAATTAGAATCACTTACTTTTGCATACAAAGTTATCACAAATACATTCGGGAAAGATGGGTCTCTTGGATACAAGTATTGTATGTACTGATTCATCTTTGTGTGTTTTATTACTTATCATTCTTGTTTTAGTTTCATATATTTTCTTCACTGGAGATTGGCTGAAATAATGAAAATTATTAAGCACTTAAAAAACGCGGAAATTCCACAGTTGTTCTACTTCATTCAAGAACAAACTGTTCCAGAAAGTAAAACTGCTTCCCAAAGCTAATGAAGCAATAACAGAAACCATATAAACAATATACTTCCAATGAACATCAAAGAAACTAAGGCCAAACCAATGTTCAATACGAAAATAAAAAAATGGATTCGAAGCAAGCCAACATCGTTCTGGTATACGTTCACAAATAGAAATAATTTCGTTTAAAACTAGCTGTGTATGAAAAATTGATTTGATTAAGCATTATCATTTTTTTTTTTAAATTTGTATTATTTTTTTTTGATGTGTACTGCCCACGTACAAGTTTCGAACTTTTGTAGGAAACTAAATGTTTATTTGTTCAATATAAAATACTTTCTGTTATGTATGATGTTTTGGGTGACAAATAAACATTATTATTATTATTACTATTATTATTATTATTATATATATATATATATATATATATTCATTTTTATAAACTATCCAGGTTGGCCATGACATTCTTACACATTTCACCGTGTATATTTTGAAAATGTTAGCAAATAGTAATTTTTCTGTCAGACACAACGTTGTCCTCTACATAGAAGTTGTAGTAATTGAGTATTTATTGCAAAATGTGAATTACCTTTGGGATAACGGCCGACTGCGTAAACACAATAACTTCCGAAAGAAACAACTTAGAAACTCGATATTTGTTGAGAAGGTTTGGACCTTAATTACGAAGGCTGAATTGGTGAATGGGTAAAATCCACCCAATGATTCCGCAGATTTTTATTTTTCCAATGTTTCCAAGAATACAGATCAGATCGAACTGAAATCCAGTACTTCATCGAAAAATTATAGTTCGAAGGTTCATACCGAATTTAATGAGGATGATATGATGAGAAAATCACAGAATTTTGTTTTTTCAAATTGTTCTAATGACACGATTATCACGAAATTTTGCATAAAGTTGTCTTTCAGCATCTTCAAACTAGCTGCGAAGTTTTATCAGTACTGAATCAGTATTTCTCGAGTTATACCGAAAAAATCAACGATATCGAGAAGAAAACCTCGAAATTTAACATATTTTTTCCCGATATCTCCAAAACTTATTATCGTATGGAACTGAAATTTGGTACACTGCTGTGAAATATAAAGCTCAAAGTGTGAGTGGAATTTTTTTTTGGATATGATGAATGATTTCCGAAAAAAAAAATTTTTTTGGAAAAAAATTTCGGAAATTTTTTTTTTCAAATTTACTGACAATATGATCCTGACGAAATTTGCCTCAAAGTTGCGCATCGTTATACTCCACCTAACTACCAAGTTTGAATCCAATCGCTCAAGTAGTTTCTGGAATAAAAAATAAATAACTTCAAAAATTCAAGTGCCTATAACTCCGAAAATATTCGACTGATTTGGCCCATCAACGAACTTAACCGCGGCATTCTGATGCGCGACCTACCCTGAAAGTTTCAAGTTGCTAGCTTGCTTCTGACGACAGTTATCGTGTTCTCGGGCGGACGGACGGCCGGCCGGACAGAATCGATTTTGACACCGGATTCGTGATCAGTGAGTCCAACCTAGTCGATTGAGACCATTTTCGGCTCAATCATCCAAAATTACAGACATTTGGACAAAACGATAGTTCCCCTAGAACTTGCGCGCAAAAACTTGATAGACCAAAATCATGGCAACCCGGATAGTTTATAAAAGTGAATGTACTAGTGGATTGAAAAAATGACTTACATTTTATACAATTCTTCATTCTTTGAATCCAAATCGCAACTAATGCTCACAACTCTAGGTGTCAACTGTTCCGAATCCCTATTGCTTTCATTATCGAAAACGAATTTTAGATAAACCTCGTTGCTGATTCTGCTGAAATTCAAGTCTGAAAGCTTGATCGGTTCCATCTTATTGTTCTTCAAGAACATCACAAATTCAGAAGCATCGTGCAATTTGCATAGCAATTCCATTTTCTCACCATTGAATGTTGTGTCTGTTAAGGCAAAATACCTGTTCTGATTTGGTGCTATAGATTTCCTTCGTACCTCTGGTTTTTTCGCCACACAATATTTGCTAGAAGTTGAGAGAGAACACCAAACATTGAAGATTCAATTCAATCAAAGATATCTCGTATACTCCATTCACTTTTATAATGTAGCCCGGTTGGCCATGATTTAGGTTTATCAAGTTTTTTCCCTTAAAACTGACGCAGGTTGGCACTCATGAAATATCGGCAATGTCAAAAGACGTTGCCAAATTTCAATTTCTACTATTATCAATATCAATCGATTCTAGATTTCTAAATCTCAGCATAATATCGCTTGCAAACTAATAATAATGCCGAAGGTAGTTTTGAAGAAGCAGAGGCAAAGTATCAGGAAGTGCTATGTAGAATTGAAATCGGCTTTTTCTGATAGTAACCCTGATAATTCGGAATCAATAATTCAACACAAGCTATGCAACATTTTCGACGTATGTAAGTGAAAACCAAGGAATTATATTTTATATGAATAGATATTTATTTTTTAGCTGCACATCAACACAATAAGGAAGATTTTAAGTGAAAGAGACGACAAAGAATATCCTTCTATTGGTGCACCCAAAAAGACTGAACTGAAGACTTTATTTTGAAAAACCCGATTCTTGATTTCCTTACAAGAAAATAGCATAACTAAATCTTTCAACCATGTTTATATACGTGAAATATTTCCAGTATTAACAGAGACAAAAGTTTCTTCAACATTCGCCAGGTCTTTGGAATTATCGAATTCAAATAATATTTTCTCAAATTCATTACTTTATCAATGTAGATTGACATTTGAAAAATAAGTAATTACTACGACCTCTATGTAGAGAGGACAACGTTGCATAGTTATCTGACAGGAAAATGACCATAACCTAACAATTTCAAAATATACACGGTGAAATCTGTCAGGATGTCATGGCCAACCGGGCTACATTATAAAAGTGAATGGAGTATAAGTGTTACCTCCAAATCTGCTCCAAACCAACTTGATGGATCGGATTGTAAAAACTGACAATAGCCAGATAATCATTCTTCAATTTTTCAAGACCAATGGCAACCAGAAACTTCAGAGCTTCAGAAAAAGTTAAATTCTGCATATAATCTTGAAGATCGAGAGCTTTAACTAGTTCCACAGCCCTATCTCTGTTCACCAAATTCTAAAAATATGGTACATCAAGGACTCATAAACAGTGTAAGAGAGATTTATCTTACCTCCATATTTGCTATTCTGAAGAATGTTGAAAGGCAATTTTTCAAATCTAGTAAATTCTTGCATCCTAAAAAACACTTCAATATATTCAATGGTTAAAACCGAAAAGGCTATTAAATTGATATGAAAGAAATAATTCAAAACAATTAGGGCCAATTGCACCGTTTTCGTCTTAAGCTTCAGATAGTTAAGCGACGATAAACTATTAAACTCTGATTTAAATATTTGGCTTGCACCGAGGCTGAATGTAAGTAGATTAAAGTTAATCTACAAATCTGGTTACTTTCTCATGAATTGGTACTTGGGACTAGCTTCATGTTGTTTATTTTAAACCCTTATTGATGAAATATTTTAATTCAAAAGATGAAACTCATTTTATGGGTTCTACCATATTTCCATAAGATATGAAAAATCAAGAGCCATCTATTGAAAAACCCATAAAAATACTGCATTTAACGTTTCCGACTAGTTTATTATCATTAAGACTAGGGATCTCTTACTAGAGACCTATGCTCTTACTTCTGCATCAGGCTTTAAACATTATTCAAATTTATAGTTATATACTCAAGTAAACTTATATTTTATAATATCATAAGATTTGAGCTTCTGCATGGAATTACAATCCTGGCGTTTGTAAAATGAATAAATAAATAGGTATTGATTTATCCGAAACAACTTTCGGATAAGGAACGGCTTACCCAAGGATAGACTTTCTATTGAATTATTTTGTTTGTAATAAGTATATTATGAATTGAGTTAATTTTTGGGCGAATATAATGAAAACTCTAATGCGAGATCCGCAGAATAAAAAGTATTCTATATAAATATTGAAGTATAATGTATGGATGGATTGACGATTGACACAAGGATGCAATTTCTTTTACATTAATTCGTTTGTAGTTATATTTTGAGTCCAGTTAATATATAATCGAGGAGAATGATAGCACAGAGACAGCACCTGCACAAAAATAAAGTAGTATATGATAGCTTTCCACGTAATACATCACTTAATAAAATAGTACTGAAGAATCTTCATGAAAACTATGCTTTTTCATTCCAAATATGTCTTCGATTTCATTCTGCTATTCGCTCTTGGAAATAAATAAGCATATCATTGTAACTTTATCAATTCAAGTAGTTGAAGGCTTATAAGAAATACCATTGAGTTTTCGAACTCAATGGAAATACTGATGTTAATTCTTCATGCTTTAAAAGATATGAATCAATGCCTGCTGATGTCATTATCTCTCCATATCATTTTTCATGAATATCATCTGAAATTCAATAACTTTAAATCAAAATTTGATTATCAAATCCATTAACTCGTACGAGTTCTTCATGAATGTCCAATGTAAACAAAAAAAAATGTAAACAAACTGGAGGTTACGTCCAGAAAAATGTCAAACTTGTACGAAATCGCTTGAAAGTAGGGTTAGATTTCGAAGCTTACCATTAATCCTTCTTTTAAGCCCCCAAATTTCAGGGTTTAAATTTAATAGTCAGTTAAGGCCATTAAATGTGGATTACGTGACGGTGCAAGATAATTTTTTACCTAAACCTTGATTATGGTCTTAATCTATGGTTTTGTAATACGGTGCAAATGGCCCTAAGGGATCACAAAAGTCTGTAATGATAAACTGTAAATATTGCCATTGAAGTTAATTGACTTACTAATGAGTATAGACCATAAGCTATCTAAAACGGTTAGTTCTCTGAGATCATCCACACACAATATCATGGAATTTTTCCTCCTCTTAGTTGGGTCTATGCACAAGTTATGTATATTTTCAGCAAGCTCAGAGGCTATTGAATGATTATCTGAAATTACTGTACTACCTATTTGTAGTGAATTGGTATTGTCTAGTACATTTAAGTAGTTTTCCAACTGCTTTAGTTCATCCCATAGAAAACGAATGGAAGATTTGTGATGACCAGATACCACTTGCATTTTCTATTGAAAAAAATAAAGGTAAACCCGCAAGATTTCCCGTCGCGAAGCTATAAGTGAGATATTCACATCATTGTAAGCAGTGTGAGTTCCTGAACAAAAAATATCAAGGCCAACATACGCGGTCTCTCTTTGTTTGGAAGATATGGGCTCCCAAAGTTCCAAATTGTTGCATTTTCAGATCCTTTTTTCCGCCATAAAAATGATCTCTCACTTCTCAAATCTAGTTCATAAATCATCTTTGAACCTTCAACCAACGAACAGAGACACTTTCTTTCAAGAATATTCATTATTTAAAGGAAGAAAAGTGAAAATATTAGACAACAACTTAACCTATATTTCTACGAAATACTTCTCAATGTTAAAGCGGTGCTTGGCAACAGCGTCTTTTCATCGCTGGCCAACGTATTATGACCGAAGAGTAGTTGCTGGCGGGAAATATGAAATGATGGACAGTTGAAGGATATGATTGTAAGGAAAATGCTTCTGTCACTGAAGAAGAGGTGGTTATTCTAACATCAAAACAAAATCATTGAGATTATTTGTTTAAGGTTTCACTCTCAATATTTTCGTTTGAACTTTCTTTCTATCCCCTTCAAAATAGGGAGGTTGTTATCTACTTCGTTTTTTGTTGTGTCTTCGAGATGGTCCCAGTTTAGAATAAGATTCAGGGTATTCCAATGAAATGGGCTATATAATAACCTCGATCTCATTGGAAATCTGGTCAGGGCGCGACATATCACATATGAAAAAAATGTACGTTGAAATATATGTCAGGGTGTATTCTCATTCCATTACTATGTGTGTCAACCTTGTAGATTTCATTAGAAACGAATTCTCCTATTGGAAGATTAAGAGTTTCGCAGGAAACCTTAAGAACCTAAGAACTAAGAACATATTTCATTTTTCTCGCCAGCAATAATCTGTCATTCACGAATACGCACGATGGCACGATTCCGACCGATGAAATTTGCGCCATTGCCAAACTTCACTTTAATCTGAATCGAAATCAGAAGGAATAGAGGTTAAGTGATTGTCCAGTAATTCCATTATTTTTTCATTAAATATTGATCATTCTTGAAAAAAATTGTTGCTTATTGTTGGTTGAAGGTTCAAAGGTGGTTTGTGAACTATACAGATGAAGTGAGAGATCGTTTTTAAGGTGGAAAAAGGGACCTGAAAACGACTCATTTCGGAACTTTGGGGGCCCATATCTTCCAAATTAGGGGAGACCGCCTATGTTCGATTTCACATTTTTTATTCAAAAAATCACAATGCGTACAATGATGTAAATATCTTTTTAATATCTCGGCGACGGGAAATCTTGCGGGTTTACCAAAATAAAGTATGTCACAATGAACAAAAATACAATTCAATTCTTCAATTGAGCGAATAGACACTTAAATTCTGTCACTGAGTACCCACCAGTTTCAAACTTGTTTGGTAAAAACAAGGTTCTTCTTCTACAGGCTCATTCCAACTTGTTTCTAAAACCAATGATGCCATATCATCGTCTATACCAACATTATCTCTAATTGCTGGTTTGCAGATGTTATATATTCTCCTGAAGTTATACTCCACCTAAAAGTAAGAAAAACTAAGGAATGCCTACTCCTATTTTGCCAATACTCCTCTTTTTCATCCAATTAACAATATTAAAAATATATCGTACAAGTGGCAAGAAATAAATTTTAGTGTATATTTGCAACTCACTGAAGAATTGGGTTGTTTCATGACCGTTTTCCTCCATCTCTCCCAATTTAGAGAAGTACTGTCTAACAGCTGGATGTCATAAGTAAAGACCGCATAACTTTTAATGAAATCAACAGTGTTTTGACCTCCAACAACTACCTGTTTCTGCTCTTTTTCAGAGTTCGTTTTATTTTTTACTATGCAAAATGTTGGCATCTCCGATTTTTCCGTGTTGTATTTTGTTCCTAAGAGAAGTCTGAAAGTTTGTAAAGTTTTCTAGTTATGATTAACATTTCTTTCCATTGATTCAATCCTAATAAAGTAGGGTTTGGCTTACAAAGCTTCATTTTCATCTAAAGGATGATGCTGATCCTCTGTTGTAGGCTGAAGAGTATATGATTTACATGGAGAAGGCTTGCCAACTATCTGAAGATCAATGTCATCCAACTTTATTTCTAACATACCATCAGTTACGACATTATCATCATCTATGATAGAAGGCTCAAATTCAGGGGTTTCATTGAGGTCTAAGGATCTCGGCTCTTCCTTTGTCACACTGTAGCAGACAGGTTTTATTGAAGACGGTAATTTTGGAGAAGAAGAAGGCTGAAATTGAGATTTAAGTGATATTCAAGCTCAAGAAAGAGAAGTTTCAACAGAAATTCAGGCAGAATTTTCTATCTAAAAATGTATTTGAATGTTGGAATCGACTTACTGCAAGTGTTGTGCAAGCGCCAACAGTCAATTCTATTAAAAGTGGACTAGATTCATTTGATCGGCTAAGTGCTTTGAGACTGTAATGTTGTGCCTTATTGATAAAACACAGTTTGACTATTTTACGTTGAGTTTATAGTTTGTTATTAACTCTTATTCATTCAATAATAATAATAATAATTGATTACAAGGATTAAATCAACTGATGTGTGTGAGGATTAAAATTCCAATTCTTGGTGATACCCAATTCCTATTGTAACAGATTGCTTCATTTAGAATTAATTAGCGTATTTAAATTCATTCTTACCTGAGAGAAAACTAGTCTACATTGGATATCTTCTCTTATAAATTCTTTCATATATAAAGGAACTCCCTGTTCTAATACTACTGTTTTTGACATGGTTTTATTTCTACTATAAACTAGGCAAACTGATTAAAAAAAAATTGTTTCCACAGGGGTATAATAATTATTACAAACACATTAATACATTTAATATTTTTTTTATAATTCAAATTTGTATGAGTTCAACACAGAACAAACCACAGAACATCAAAATATACGCACAGAATAGAGAATACTTCTCTATTCTGTGATATACGTAACAAACGTTACTGTATCTCATAGAATAAGAATAGCTACAATTTATCCACAGAACATAAATAGACGTTTTTCAGAAACTCAATCATTTGAAAATCCTTAACCTAAACAGAAAAATTCAAATTGTATAATGTATATTTCGGTAAAAATTTTTATACGTTTTTCCTCTTTTTTCAGATTTATGCCCCTTTTACCATTATACGTTCGAAAATCATTCAATGATTCAATCGAAATCATACCTACACCATTTTAAGACTACTATCTATTTATGAATCCAAATTATCCTCATTTCATTCCAATAAGGATAATTTGCACACTTTGCCTTGATCTTCCTTGACTACATGACTCATTCGTTTATTCGGTGTAATCTGCTATTTTAGTTTCCGCATTTAATTATTGTAAACAATAGAGTAGGCGGAGTAGGTGTGTTGGTCTATCAGTGATATGTGTCAAATCGAGTCGATTTACTCGATTTCTACTGTTTGTGAATCAAAGTTTTGAAGGCGAGGCTGATTCAAACAATTTTTTCATTCTGGAATACTTGCTGTTGATATATTACATTTCGATAAAGGTCTGAAAACTTCGTACGTTGAAACCAAATCCTTATGTGCATTTTACTGTGACAAATTGTTTTCTTATAGGAAAATGGCTAAGAAAGCAACAGTTCAACCTGCTCTACATAAAGTGATTATGGTAGGCAGTGGTGGTGTTGGAAAATCGGCACTAACTCTTCAATTTATGTATGATGAATTTGTTGAAGACTACGAACCAACCAAAGCAGATTCGTACAGAAAGAAGGTGTTGCTAGATGGTGAAGATGTTCAAATTGACATCCTTGATACAGCAGGACAGGAGGATTATGCTGCTATTCGAGATAATTACTTTCGCAGCGGCGAAGGTTTTTTATGTATATTTTCAATCACAGAAGATGAAAGTTTTCAGGCTACTCAAGAGTTTAGGTAAGGTAAATTTGATCATGGAAGAGTCGAATTTCATAATTAAATTTGTCCACAATTCGACTATAGGGAGCAAATATTAAGGGTGAAGAATGATGAAAATATTCCATTTTTATTAGTTGGTAATAAAAGTGATTTGGAAGATAAGAGGAAGGTGTCCTTTCAAGAGGCAAGCGAAAGAGCAAAACAATGGGGAGTGCCTTATGTTGAAACCTCTGCCAAAACTCGAGAACATGTTGATAAGGTAAATATTTCCTAGCGTTTTCCTATTTAGATCCTAAACAATGCTAATATTGGACCGTTATATTTTATGAAGAATTAAATTAACTTGAAATAATCTTTTTTGGGAGCTATTTTTTCGATATCTTATTTTTAATGACTAACCTTTTTTTTTTCAGGTATTTTATGACCTAATGAGAGAAATCAGAGCTCGAAAGATTGAAGAAAAGACAGTAAACAATGGTAAAGGCAAAGACAAAAATAAGAAAAAGAAACTGAAATGTACCATTCTCTGAAGTAGTGTAAGAATTAAGTCATTATTTTTAGTTGAATTATCCTTTTATATTTATTGTATCCAAGTTTGTATTTTATGTATCTATTTCTAAGAAAAACTGTTGAATTGAATACATGAGCCTTCATATAATTAATTTTTATAAAGTGAAAGTTCAAAATATTTTTAAAAGGTGGATTATGTTGTGTATCTATTTATTAGATGATTAAAAGCATCAACGTTGTAAATCTCTTAAACTATATTGGGAGAAATTACATATTCTTACTTGCTTCATTCGGTTCTGAAATTATTCCCTCAGATATGTAGAATTAAATCATTCTTTATTAATTTGAAATACAACTTTTAAGTGTTGGTCTGCGTATCTTGAGTTTGGCCCTTGCATTGACTCACTCATATATGTTCGATGATAACTTGAAGGTATATTTTTTTAACTTTTTAAAACACAGAAAATTGTCTTCAACAAAAATTTAGAATCTTTCAATTTTTTTCTTCATACCTGAGAATTTTAATGATTGAATACCAAAAGTTCCTTCGAATTATTTAAATTAATGCTAATGAAAGAATTTAATCAATAATTTTTTTTGGCCTAAAAACATTCAAATTTGTGGAAATGAGATAAACATTCCTTATTCTATCATTAAATACCATATTGTGCGTCAATGGTTTAATATTGCTAATTTGATTTCATTGAATCCAAATTGATTGTAAATGTTACTTGTAATGTATTTGACTTAACAAATTATAAATGCTTCATTTGTGTGGCTGAAACAGAGGACCATTCCAAATATGAAAATTTTGAGGCACAAAATACTATAGAAGAGATTTATTTGAGATTTAAAAAAAGGTTAATATGCATAATTTTGATAATATGTTGTAATTTAAATGCTTAGTGTTGTTTTTGTTTATGCTCCTAGTCGATTAAGTTTTGGACACCATCCTGTCGCAGATACATCACTTTGAAAATAAACTTTGTGGTAACAAGTGGGAAATAGTAAAAATTTGTTATACCTATTGTATTTTAAATGTAAGATTGTACTGCCTTTGCAATTTGTTTAATAAATATTATCCACAAAAATCGTTACAAATTTCAACACCAGCACTAAGATCAGTTCAGGTCAAAATAGAAATATTCAAAGGATATCACATGGTCAGATAATATTGTTTGAGTATGTCCAAATATTTGATATTTTTATTTAAATTAATGCTAATGAAAGAATTTAATCAATAATTTTTTTTGGCCTAAAAACATTCAAATTTGTGGAAATGAGATAAACATTCCTTATTCTACCATTAAATACCATATTGTGCGTCAGTGGTTTAATATTACTAATTTGATTTCATTGAATCCAAATTGATTGTAAATGTTACTTGTAATGTGTTTGACTTAACAAATTATAAATGCTTCATTTGTGTGGCTGAAACAAAGGACCATTCCAAATATGAAAATTTTGAGGCACAAAATACTATAGAAGAGATTTATTTGAGATTTAAAAAAAGGTTAATATGCATAATTTTGATAATATGTTGTAATTTAAATGCTTAGTGTTGTTTTTGTTTATGCTCCTAGTGGACTTAGTTTTGGACACCATCCTGTCGCAGATACATCACTTTGAAAATAAACTTTGTGGTAACAAGTGGGGAATGGTAAAAATTTGTTATACCTATTGTATTTTAAATGTAAGATTGTACTGCCTTTGCAATTTGTTTAATAAATATTATCAACAAAAATCGTTACAAATTTCAACACCAGCACTGAGATTATTATATCAGTTTAGGTCAAAATAGAAATATTCAAAGGATATCACATGGTCAGATAATTTTTTTGAATATGTCCAAATATTTGATATTTTTGTTTTCGTTTCGTGAACAGTTTCAAAACTTCTTTTTCAATTGTAATGTATATACAAGATAGACATAATGGAAACCTTCTACAACCTTCCCACAAATAAATAGTGAGGTATCTTTGGTTCAAGTATTTAAATAGCACTTTGAAAAAGGTGTAACAGAGGCAAATTATAAGTCACACAAGATCTCATTATTGAAAATTAGTGGTTGTGAACATAAAATTCAAACTTGACTTCTTCCCTTCAATGAATTTGAAAAAAACTTTCAAACATATTATTTTGCAAGTCAACTCGTTGGTTTTATAACACAACAATTGTAAAAGTACATAATATTCTTTCACTTATCATGCTTCAAGTAGCAAAGTTGAGGTCATTTTTTTTTGATTTGTGAGCCTAGAAGATGGTTCAAAAATGATCTTAGAAACAATTTTCAGATATTTGAAGTTATTATAGAAAAGTACTTCTTATCATTCGATAAAAAGAGTTGTGCAGGTCAATCTAAGTCAGATAGGGTTTGAAGAATTGTATTCTTTATGGAATATTCTTTCCAAAATATATACACATTCTCTCATCAACGCACTTCTTGACTGAAAAGAACAGCTTTCATTTCGAAGAACCAAGTTGTCCAACTATGGCATAAAATATCTTCAGTTCCGAGCAAAATGGAAACATATAAATACATGGTATTCTAAGATGAAACCCCCTGTATAACTTTAAAATTCCTCTGCCACACGCTTCATAGTGGTGGTAAAATAAACCTAGAAGAGCTCGAAAAATCTATGGATATTCTAAAGACTCTAACGGCAATATCATTTGTTGCTTCCATCGGTAAACCCGCAAGATTTCCCGTCGCGGAGATATTAAAAAGATATTGACATCATTGTACGCAGTGTGTTTTTCTGAATAAAAAATGTGAAATCGAACATAGGCGGTCTCCCTTAGTTTGGAAGATATGGGCCCCCAAAGTTCCAAAATGTGACGTTTTCAGGTCCCTTTTTCCACCATAAAAACAATCTCTCACTTCATCTGTATAGTTCACAAACCACCTTTGAACCTTCAACCAACGATAAGCAATACTTTTTTTCAAGAATAATCAATATTTAATGAAAAAACAATGAAATTACTGGACAATCACTTAACCTATATTCCTTCTGATTTCGACTCAGTCTTAAAGTGAAGTTTGGCAATGGCGCGAATTTTATCGGTCGGAATGACAGATTATTGCTGGCGAGAAAAATTAAATATGTTCTTACTGCTTACTGCGATACTCTGAATCTTCCAACAGGAGATTTCGTTTCTAATGAAATCTACAAGGTTGAAACACAGTAATGGAATGAGAATACACCCTGATATATATTTCAACGTACATTTTTTTCATATGTGATAGGTCGAGCCCTTCCCAGATTTCCAATGAAATCGAGGTCATTATATATAATTTTATTGGAATACCCTGAATTTCATTCTAAACTGGGACCATCTCGAAGACACAACAAAAAACGACCTCCCTATTTTGAAGGGGATAGAAAGAAAGTTCAAACGGAAATATTGAGAGTGAAACCTTAAACAAATATTCTCAATGATTTTGTTTTTATGTTAGAATAACCACCTCTTCTTCAGTGACACAAGCATTTTCCTTACAATCATATCTTCCAACTGTCCATCATTTCATATTTACCGCCAGCAACTACTCTTCTGTCATAATACGTTGGCCAGCGATGAAAAGACGCTGTTGCCAAGCTGCGCTTCAACATTGACAAGTATTTCGTAGAAATATAGGTTAAGTGGTTGTCTAATATTAACACTTTTCTTCCTTTAAATAATGAATATTCTTGAAAGAAAGTGTCTCTATTCGTTGGTTGAAGGTTCAAAGATGATTTATGAACTAGATTTGAGAAGTGAGAGATCATTTTTATGGCGGAAAAAAGGATCTGAAAATGCAACAATTTGGAACTTTGGGGGCCCATATCTTCCAAACAAAGAGAGACCGCTCATGTTGGTCTTCATATTTTTTGTTCAGGAACTCACACTGCTTACAATGATGTGAATATCTTACTTATAGCTTCGCGACGGGAAATCTTGCGGGTTTACCAATTCCTCTGCCACACGCTTCATAGTGGTGATAAAATAAACCTAGAAGAGCTCGAAAAATCTATGGATATTCTAAAGACTCTAACGGCAATATCATTTGTTGCTTCCATCTTTTTATCTATACTCGCAAAAATGTCCACATCCAGTAGGGCACATGTTATTATTCGCTATCCACTGCTGGATGTGACCCAAATGCCCCCCATGAGAGCATCCCTGACACCAAACGTACAATCCTTTAACGACCTGATGACAAACACTGCACAGTGCATATTCTGACGAATGACACTTATCGCATAGCCAACCGATCCTTTGCAAAGGCTTATTGCATTTACTACAATTCGAGTTGATTCTTGTCGACTGCTGATTAAGTTGACCTATGGTCGGGATCCATGACAGCTTTATTATTTTTGTTACCAGGTCCCACAGTTGGTATCTTGTCAGTAGTTCTATATAACCAGAAAGCCATTGCTCCTGTGTTGGCTCGTCTAGATCCCTAAGACTTTTCCTTTGCTCTCCAAGGACTATTAGTATACAAACGGCAGTTTGGATGTCTCCCAGAGTCGCGTGGTATTTCAAAGCGTCCACCACAATACTGCCTGGGTCCCAAGCTAACTTCCTTGGTAGTAGTCGCACTGATAATAATCCAGATGGTGGTTCCTGAATAGAGGTAATCAATGGAAAAGGATCATCGTGAATGTCTGGAGAATTTCTATTAGGAAACTGGTCCGCAGGAGGTGATCTGTCCAAGATTTCGTGCCTGATTGCAAATGCTTCACTCGGTAGAGTCCAGTCCTGTTGAACTGGTATGGGTTGGAAAGATCTATAACTATTTCTGAAATCTGCAGGAGGCTCTGTTAGACGGAGGCATATATGGAAAAAATAAAGTTTCAACAAAACGTCCGAATTTCTCAAAACTAACCAGATACTATACCGTCGAACTCCATGTCGAGCTCATTTTCACCAAATGAGAAATCCCCCTTTGGCAGACCAGTCCGATAATTGAGATAGGTCGGAAAACCATTGTTGTAGATGGCAATGTGATCGACCTGATCTTCATTTTCAGTCTCGTCGCTAAATTGAGCTGCGGGAGTGTCGCCATCTAACAAATATAAATTATATATGTAACATAATCACAAGGACGAATATCCGTCGATAAATCAACAAATATTCCCCGTTGATCAGAGCTAATCATCCAATCAACCAAAACACCTACACCGAAGAATCGGATCCAAGTAGAATGACTACAGCTGTTTCACAATTGTTATTGATCGTCAGGTCAACTTAACTTGGATAAACCGCAGAGAGTTCTCTCGATACTTGTTACCTTTCAGAAGGACCGCAGCAGTATAACAACATACAGCGTGCCATCTGCCAGGAGCATCTTGCGAGTCTCACCTTCGAGTGCAGAATACTTTGATCGATGTGTATGACGTTCATCCTTTTGTCAACACTCGAGTGTTTCCAATGTCGTATCGGTTTTTTGTAAAGCTGCAATATCGCAGTTACAGCGACCTGATGCGACAAAAGGATGAACGTCATACACATCGATCAAAGTATTCTGCACTCGAAGGTGAGACTCGCAAGATGCTCCTGGCAGATGGCGCGCTGTATGTTGTTATACTGCTGCGGTCCTTCTGAAAGGTAACAAGTATCGAGAGAACTCTCTGCGGTTTATCCAAGTTAAGTTGACCTGACGATCAATAACAATTGAGAAACAGCTGTAGTCATTCTACTTGGATCCGCTTCTTCGGTGTAGGTGTTTTGGTTGATTGGATGATTAGCTCTGATCAAGGGGGAATATTTGTTGATTTATCGACGGATATTCGTCCTTGTGATTATGTTACATATTATTGCTGGAGCTCTGTTCTTCTCCGAGAAACCAATTCCTATCTTTGATAAATTATATACTTATATCCTTAATTGAAATACTTCTAACTCACCTTTCGATAACTGATCTGTTGCAGAATTATCTAAATTTACTAAGGACGATACCAGACCAGTTATTGAATTCTCTCTATTTCTAGGCGTTACAACTTCCGAATTCTGTAGGAACTCTTCACTATACATTGTTTTGATTATACTCCACACTTTCGCAATCTGAAAATAATAATATTCAAAATAATAAAACATTTCCATTCCCCAATCCCTGAGCAAACTGCATCTGATAACCTCAAACTTCAACTGTCACTACTGACACCTGTCAAAATAACAAGATCAAGAACTCACTGATGCTTTTCCGCACTCCTTGGCAACTGCTGCATTATGATCGCACATTTCAGACAAAGTTCTACCACTAAGTACATAATTTTTAGCAAAATATAAAAAGGCATCCGATTCTAGACTTTCCTGGACGTTCTTGGTGAAATGTTGTAATAAACTAGCAGTCTGATGGAAATAGTCAGGAGGTACACTTGTTGAAGTTTTTCTTATAAGACCTATGGTGCTTTTTGTAGCGATGTTGTTGGACACTATAATCTTTTGTGCGAATAGTATATCTCCTATCTTGTTCATGGAAACAGCCTGCGAATTTGCTTTGCTAGCGGGGCGATCTGCATCACTAAATGCATGATGAAAGAGTGTACAATCCTAAAACTGAAAGTTGAAAGCCTTTCTAAGATCGGCATTTTTGTTCTCACCCGTCCAGTGCTTAAAAATGAATCGCAATCGCCTTTCCATGCGATACCACTTGCTATGTCCTTGTGTTCGTTGAAGGCTGCGTAGGGAATGTAAGGTCTTCTTACATCCCATACATTAATTGTGGAATCTATTACTAAAGCGCAACTTGCTATGTGGTACTTCTTTTGTGGTCTCCATTTCACCTGACCTATTGATGCTATTGTGTGAATAGTGTACTCTAGCGTTGGTTTGTTCGTTAAGTCCCAAACCTATAAATTATACATATTAGCTTGAAAATGGGTAAATTTAAATTTCTTGAAGATGTATGTTCTTATATTTCCTATAAACCAAAAAATTGATTTCTTACAGAATGTGTTACATCTCCAGTTCAACCCAATTGCCAAAAAGGATGAATCTATGGCTAAACAGATCCTGTTATAAGGTGTAATTCGTTATAGGCAAGCCTAAACTATGAGTTCAGATGAACTTTTCTATTGAAAAAAGGACAATAAAACTGATAAAAGTCGATTGAAATTTACTTTCCGAAGCTCCCTAGTATCACAGATCAACCAGATAAACCACTCGCGTCATTTACTTAGGAAATCTATGTCAACGCAGATATGACCCTGAATCGAGCTAATCAGAATTTTAGCAGGCGTTTGGGGTGCCAATCAGATTGCAGGAATAGGATTACGTCACTCTCGGCGTTTTCGGACTCGCTTGAAGAGGTTATAAACATGTAAACAAACTGAAATGAATTTTTCATCCTATTAATTGATGAATAATTTCGTATCTGTTCCATTTAAGAATATAATCCAAACAGTTTTTAATAACCAAATCAATTGTTTAGTTATCTTTGAGGTTCTATTTTATGATGACAGTCCTCATTTTATGTTTTAATTATACAACAAGAATTGGAATCGAACTTATGTGGACTCATTCATAATGTTCATTTTATATAATATAAAGGAATCGCAACTGAAGTAAAAACATTACAACCTCTATTATTCAATTAAAACGATGGGATGTCTAATAAAATTGTATATGATTGCACATACACTAGGATTGGAATCGAACAAAGTTGGTCTATTCATAGTTTGATTTTATATTGAAATGAATCTCATTTGATGTGAAACTACAAAGATTCTCTGATTAAGGTAAACGGGTTTTCCATAACATTTTTCCAAAATTTTCATTTACTCCAACCGAGTTCTTCTACAGGAGTTTAAGGTGTGACAAAACACTCGCTTTGGTGTTGGAAATTTGCTTTTCAAATGGTTTCATCGAAAAATCTTAGTCTGATTTTGATTTTGTGATTCTTGAATCCCGACAAATCCGTTTTTACATTTCGATTTTAGATATTCCAAAATCAAGTATTCAATTTGACAGCTGTTTCGAGGAAGAAGAAAGTGTGGTTATGTCTGTTATATTTCTTAAGGTCGGAGAGACGCGATTCCCGCAAACGATGAAGTGATTTGTCTTGTTGGTCTGTGCTAGTATTTTAAAAAATTACCAAAATCAACCTAGTAAGAATCAGGCCGGTTTCAGCGCCATTTTGCAATTTCCAAAAGGCCGCTAGAATAGTTGGAAATATACGTGAACTATGGTATCTCTTAGGTGTAATTCTCATGCAGCCCTTTTACTTTCTTATATGTTTCTTTTTCATTGTAGGAAACCCTAAATGGTAATTTCAAAGTGCATGCCTTAATTGTCTTGTCCCTACTAGCTGTAGCCAACCAAGCCATTTCTGGATGCCAGTCACAAGCAAATATGGGACCACTGTGGGCGGTGTATTGTTGTTGATATCTGTCTGGCTTCCTCACATCCCATAGTTGCACACTTCCATTTTCAGAAACAGAAGCAAATGCATAGGGATTATGTGGACTAAACTGAACATCTCGAACACTTTCGGTATTGCTAGAAACAAAATGCCCTTTATAGCATTTGTAACAGCCAAATGAAGTTATTATTTTAATAGAGGGACTATTCAAAAATTATTCAATACAATCAAAATATCACTATTGTACTTTGTATAAAATAATATCTTGCTTCTAATTAGGTATAGAAAGGTAATATTTTTACACAATATTTTATTTATTATCGAAACAAATATGCAAAGATTTCTCAATTTCCTTGATTCCCATTATGATCTGTGTAAAAAGTAATATAATTACGATTGATTTGAATTTCTGCAAATATTCAAAAATGATTCTAGTTTTGTGTTAGTCATTAATCCAAACAATATGAATGTGATATTTGAATCTTTTGAAATGGTTTTTGAATACTTTATATACATTTTAATGGATGAACTTCTTGATAAACCTTACCTGTAAAATATGGCAACCGCTGATGCCATTCTTATATCAAAATACCTCATAGTACCATCTTGTGAACCAGATATCAATCTGTAAGGTTCAGAAGTATGAAAATTAACTTTATTAACAGTTCTCTTATGCTCCTGATAATCTTGCTCCTGCATAGCTCTGCCTGATTTTGACAAATTCCAGACACAAACATGTCCATTTGTTGCTGCAGTTGCCAAACAGTTGTCTTGAATTGAGAAATGATATTATAAACACTTTCCTTTCAATTTCTATATTCACCCACCATCAATGGAACTCCAGGCCACATCGTTGCATGAAAAACATGTGCCCAAATGTTTTGATGCTCGAAAATTGAGAACTTCTTTGAACTGATCATCTTCGATATAGTAAATTTTAAACACTGAAACAGAGCAGGTATTTTGAACCGCAAAGCTATATAGCTTGAAAAGGGTTTCATTGAGTAAAAAATAATTGATATATCCACTAACCGTTCCTTCCAGCAATTGCTACTTGAGTGTAATCTTTATTCAATGCAAGAGCATTCACTGGGCCCTCTTGGGCACAAAAGAAAGTGCTGGCCATTAGAGAGAAATCTGGAGTACGCACCACCGTGAAGGGCATTGAAACGCGTAATTCTTATCAGAACCTGATAATCATATTACATATTTCTTCCGAAATTCTTGAAAAAAAGTCAGTATCTACGTTGTTGGTAAACAATCTTTTAGGTTAGGTCGCTTACGTCAGAATGGAATTTCGTGAAGTTATCCACAGAGCACAGATTTTCAGCCACTGATTATGACGTGCAGAGCGTCGACGATGAGATGGGGGTAATTGTCACACAGTGTTGCCAGTTCTCATATACCTCGAAAAGAAACTGAAAATTTTTCCACTCGAATGTTCTTTGCTCGTGAACGATCAACTCCGAGATTAATTTGATCCGCTGACCAGAATACGAAAAATCAAAGAATATATCCCACACTTTTTTATTAGGGCATTTGAAAAAGAATATTTTAGTGAAAGACTTTTCAAAAAGTACAAACTGTCTTTCGAGATTCGGAAGACATACGTGGCTGTCTGCTTTATACGATTTCTCATATTTTGGTCGGAGTCATTTGATTCCTGGTTTTTCAGAGTTAACAGAGCATTAAAAGTATACCTACATACCTACAAAGGACATTCATGATGAGCAGTTTATTTTCCGTGATATTAAATTTTGTTTAAGAGGAGTGGCTGAGTGTTTTTTCGATAACATGGATTACAGAAGTTGAAAAAATTTCATCCTAGCGATAGGGATATTATTTCAAAGCATACCATAAATAAACGAAGCTTTATTTTGGTCTTGTGTGGATATATATAAATATAGCACCACGAATTATGTTCGCAACCTACAGCTGAAGTAAAATTATCTTTTCATCTAGATATTTATCAGCAGGCTTATACCTATATTGAAGAAAAGGTCTCTTCTTTCAAAGATATTGTAGGCAGAGATTTATATGCGAGTGTTTTTCGATTAGTTTTATAATTATTTTACGAGTTTTTTCAATGCATTCCCCTCAATAGAATTCAGTGAAATATTTTCAATAACATCTTTCATTTTAGATCTACAATTCTTATATTTCTTTGATTTAATATCCCTGCACATCAGAAAAATATTGATGTTTGGCCTCGCTGCGCGACAATATCCCTCTATCTCATCGTTGACGTTCTGCACGTCGTTATCGGTAGTTGAGAAGACTGAAAATCTGTGCTTAACTTCACGTAAGTCATGACAAATCGTTGTCATCAGTGCCATGAAGTTAGCAACTTTCGCAACGGATACGGATGTTTCGATTCAAAAATACGCTCAATCACAACAAACTGATTTGTATCTTCTACTTCATTTTACAAGAATTTAAACGAATAAAATGTTTAGGACTGAACCACGAATAATAATCGAGAAGAATGATGAAGAGAATAGCCCAAACTCCTTCGTTTATCATGCGATGATGGAAGATTTATTGGAAAAGTTGAAAATTTTGAATTACGAAAAGGAGTTTTTGGCGGATCTCAAAATGAAACCTTTACATAGGTATTACTTTGTTATAACAAAAAATCCTGGTGAACAATTCTACTTGTTCTCTCTACTGGCCTCTTGGCTCATTCGTAAATCTGGCAGAGAAGTAGAGCAACCCCAGGAATCTCATGATCCAAATGATACAATTTCAAATATTTTGGATCACGCAAAAGCGTTGGGGGTAAAAAATGAAAGCCCCTCCAACAAATTGAAGCAAGGAGTTGGTGACAGTGTCGTTTATATTTTGGACCAGTTAGCAAACATTGCTTTAGAACACAAGAAACTGCAGTGGATTCCTCTTGTGCTTCCCGAAGAGAAGGAAGAAGAAATAGAAGTAATAGATGATGAATCCGAAATTAACTTAGAAAGAGTCGAAGAAGAAATGATTGCAGCCTACTCAGATGACTCTGACGATGAAAATCTCTTCCATATTGGAGATATCAATGTTAGTGAAAGAAGTGTAGTCCCAACACAAAATCAAATTAATACAGATCAAGAGAATTGGAATTTAGAGGTGGAGAGGGTTGTACCTAGACTGAAAATTACTATAAAGAATGATAATCGTGATTGGAGGTCCCACTTGGAGCAAATGAAGCAGTATAGAACAAGCATTGATCAGTCCATGCCTTTAGCTAAGACACAACTTGAAAGATTATACAAGGACATATCTTCAGCATTAGACAAAATCGGGAGTAGAGAAAAATACCTAAACAGAGAACTTGTTACTATTTTGGATGATTACCGTCAACAGTTGGATAAATTATCTAAAGTTAAGGAAGATTATAAAGTCATAAGTGGCGGAGTTGCTGAAAGAAATAGAGAATTGGCAAAACTAAATGATAGATTGGACACTATTAAACAACAAATGGAGGAGAGAGGAAGTTCAATGACGGACGGTACACCCCTGGTGAATATCAAAAAAGCTGTTGCTAAGATTAAACAAGAGATCATTGAAATGGATGTTAGAATTGGCGTGTTGGACTGTATCTTGTTACAATCTAGAATAAGAGATGAAAAACAAGTTGCCAATGAATTCAATACTTCAACAGTATTTTAAGAATTTTCAAAGTTTCAGGTGGATTTTGATTTGTAAATATCAATTTAAAAAATAAATGAAAGTTCAAACTTCTTGGAAAAATGTTAGTCAAGTTTCTTAAAAAAATATATTCTTTATTACAGTATACATTGATTAGGAATATCGAAAAAACTTAAATTTGAATTACATTACAAACACTATAAAATTGCATACTTCAAACTTGTAGCTATCACAAAAATTATTTGGCCATCAGCGAGTTTGTGACTGAATCTATGTTGATGCATCTGCAATTGCAAGCTGTAACAGGACACTCGGAGTGTTCTCTGAAACAATTATGGGATTCAAAAATGCAAGGGAAAAATTAAAAAACTTTTAAATCTTTTCCAAGTGGTAAGAGTGAGTCGATTAATAACTATAATTTTGAAAGTGGACTTGAGTCAGTCAGTTTATAAGTATTTAGATCGAAGGAGATGAAATTCTAGAGAAGCACCGACGTGAAGTGATCCATTGTCAAAATTTGTCAGCATTCAGATGTTGACCCTGCACAATACAGGAATCATTGGTTGGATTTTACATATTCTCGTTTATGATCTTTGCAATGTCGCCCTAACTTGCTCTAAAAATATCAGCTATAACAACTAAGACACTGAAAATTTGTATAACCTAAATTAAGGTCGAATTAATGAATTGGTTTCGTGCGTCGTTTGACAGTTGTCATACGTTGGAGGTAAAACAACCTCACTTACCCGCTTTGTTTATGTTTTCAAGTACAGCATTTTCAACAATTTCAGGATAAATTCACAAGTTAAAATGATTTATACTAATAGAATTGGTGAATAACTAGGCCTAGTTATCGTTTCGTTGTGAAATACAACATAAATACACCGAGAGACGAAGGAATCCGATTTTTCAGATATATTGTAGTGTAGACTTTATATTTGAATATTTGCATTTTTGACCTATTCCCCTAAGTTTTATCTGGTATTCGAAGAAATAGAACACTATGTGAACTACCCCAAAGAAGGCAAACATCCTATAATCACGCCATAAATTGAAAAAACTGTTCTGACAAAGTAACAAACTATGGTAGAGTTTGTTGGAGGCATTTCCATACTGTTTAAGGCATTATGATAGACTATCTATTTAATTTGTTCTGTTTAATAAGTTGACTCATGATGAGATAAGTATGATAAGAATATTTCGTGTTTGTTATACACATTTCAAGAATTATATCTTCTCGACACTACAATAGCTGGCGTTATGAATGACAAACCCATCCTGAATGGTTACCACTCACATCTCCATATGGTTTATAAAGGCAATTCGTTATGTGATAGATTTTTCAAAATATTGCATGCATTTTATAATAATAATGAACCAGATAACTTTCTCTGTTCTCAACCGAACACGTTCTGATGTGGCTCGACTATTCAAACTCGACTATTTGAAACCTCTATATTTTGTTGTTTAAAAGATGTTTCGAATTGACCTTATTGTCAATTATTAAAGATAATGAAAGCCTAATGTTGCATCTGCATAATAAAAAAGCATTTTATATGGATAGTAAAGAATTTTTTGAGGATGAATCGAAATCTGTGTTCAAGGAAAAAATTTCATATGAATTATTTTATTTGTAACATATATTTAGTATAATAAATATATAATTGAAGATTATGATAGCACTGACATAGCAACTGTAGACCAATATTGTAGTAATTTGATAATTTACGTCATAGAACGTTATTTGAAATAGTACTGAGAAGTTCTCTGGAACCCATGTTTTTTCCATTCCATACATTTGTTGGATTTCATTCTGCTGTTTATTTTCAGGAATTAATGAGCCAAACATTTTACTGTTTCATTTTCAATAGTTATACCTAAAATAAATTCTATCTCTGATGTGGATACTCTAGGCTTTAGAAGACAAGGATAAATACTGCAATTTTCATTTATATCGTTTTGAACGATTATCATCTGAGATTGAATATCAGTTAATCAGATCCATTATCACAAAATTTCACTTGTAAAATTAATAAATTCACTAAAATCTCCAAATAATCGCTCTTCGCCATTGTAAACAAAGCGAATGTATTCCTTGTTCTCTCGGTTTATTTATGTTGCATTTCACAAAGACACAATAACTTGGCCTCACGGGTCTAGTAATTCACCAATTCTTTGAATATAAATCATTTTAACTTGTGAATTTATCCTGAAATTGTTGAAAATGCTGTATTTCATAACATAAACAAAGCGGGAAAGTGAGTTTGTTTTACCTCCAACGTATGACAAATGTCAAACGACGCACGAAACCAATAGGCCAAAACCCCAAACCCAACCAATTGTTACACTCAAGACTATGTTTTACAATTTTTCCAAAGATAAAGATTGGATCAAGTTAAAGTTTAAATACCATCCACTTTCATGAAGTCAGTCGGTAGGCTATCGAAGTTTGAAACATTCCACTCTGTATAATCAAAAAATTTTAGGTAAAGATCATTTTCCTGCCAGATAACTACGCTATGTTTCTGCATGAAGGTAGTAGTAATTACATAATGTCATTAAACCAAACCGAATTATTTGGACCTTGACGAAATTTCACAAGCGCCAATCTGTTCAGTTAATAAAATTTGTTTAACCTAGTTGAAAGCCTACTGGCCGACTTCATAAAAATATGCAGTATAGCATTTGGTTGAATATTCAAGACTTCCGAGTTAATGCAAAATTATAACCGAATCTGACAGATGAATTTCAAAAATAAATTTTTTAAATATTTATGTTACCAGATATTCCAAAAGATGGATATTTTTAAAACATAGGGAAGAATTTTTTCCCTCATCTAGTACGAAAAACCATCCAAAATGCACTTACTTGAACCAATGTACCATGTGAGAGGCGTGGCCACCGTGCCTACAAGTTTGGCACCAAGTAAACCAATTGGGAAATTCCATCACTTTTGTACTTTCAACATCAACCGTTGGTGTCACCGTTTTAGTCCCCATGTGCATCAGACATATTGAACATCTAGGCAACGGCTTCCTGCAGTTGGGGCATGATGACATCTACAAATGAAAAAAATCTAAGTTTCCACTGAATAAACTGGAAAACTCAATACAAAGTACACACACAACTTGCCAGAGTAGATATTCCAGAGATAGTTAAAACCTTTTCAACATTCTCCAACCAAATATACAAGTCAAACGAGTTGGCACAATCATACTGACCTTGAGATTGTTGGCAGCACTGCCCATTCTTGTAAATTGCCCTCTAGTTCGATTCAGCCCTTGCATGCAGGCCGAGATGCTCTTCCCACAGAAATTACAAGATACGTAGACCTGCTGCGGTTGTCTCTCACTCGGACGAAAAGAACTAAGCATTATGTCAAATTTCGCCCTTTCGTTCCATAGTTGCCAAGTATCAAGTAAATTTCTGTAACTACGAGAAAAGTTGGACTTTTTTTCAAGATATCAATGTGAACATACTTTTCAATCCATCCTCTAACAGTGTCAGGATTGACATCATCGGCGAATGCCTGGGCAGCAATCAAAGCTGTCGATTGTATGTCTCCGGTAACGTCCAAATACTTTTGAAGCACTTTTATTCCATCTGAAGTAGTTCCTGAGGAAAAATATTATCAGGTATTTCAGGAAAAGAGAAATAAGCCATATTCAGTACCTGTCAGAAGCAATCCATCCAAATTTCCCTCTTCAGTTAGTTTTTCGGCAAGTTTTTTCAGGTAAGCATGGAGTTGTTTGTCCGGCAAAAACATGCAGGCGAAGGCTATCCTATCGTCTACAGCCATACCATTTTCATTCTGAAATTTTTATAAACTTATTCAAAAAGGAAAAAAATAAAAGTATCAATTTGGGGATGAATTTTCAATTATTTTGATAGTGGGAGCAAAAACCTTAAACGAAATCCTGAAATTAAAAAAAAAAATAGAGATTTGTATGCATAAATATTACAAGGGTAGTCCTACATTGACTCCATCAAATGTTTATTAAGAAATATGAGAAATGTCTTATAAACATAAATGCTTACCAGTACATTATCATAGTTGTAGTTGTCGGACGTTAAAAACGCAAATATTGCCCTCAAATAAGGATCAGACATTCTACCCTTCAGCGACGAACAGAATTGCCTCCAAGTGCTGTTTTTATCATCACAGAAACCCGCTAAAGCCATTGCTACAACTTGCAGAGGCAGCCCGACGCTAGTTGAATTTTCAGGTGCTCTTCCTAATATTTCAATAGCATTCTTAACCTTCAAATTGAACACAGCCAAAGCTGCTGCCCTTGTGTAAGCTTTGTCCTTTTCCAGTTGCTGAAGGTGGTCAAGGAGAGCGTTACTTGAACTGTCGAAGTGCCAGCTGCACAGATGCATCGCTTTTTGGCGTTCTTCTTGCCTACAATTCGAATTAGATATGATTCAACAAGCAAAAAACCGGATCAATATCTGCTGGACTCCGAAATTTTAAGGTTTACCCTTCTTCTTGTTCTACATTATTCGGTTGAATTTTTCATGTCAATCTATCAATGGAATTGAGTGATGCTTTCAGATCGTTCAGAACTTACGATTTTCTTATTCAAGACACATTTCCATGCAAAGGTAAATCTTATTCAATACTGGATTTCCTTCTGAATGATAGAACACTGCAATTACTAATCCTGGTTGAAATTTTCCTTATATTTTAAATTGGTCAAGATAGGAAGGTTTTGGAAACTTGTTCTATATTATTCGTTTCAATATACCTCCCAAGAATAATTCGTTCCAATACACATCTCAAGAATAACTTCCATATTTGTTTACCTTCCTTCACTTGAATTTCGTGGGTCAATTTATCAATCGAATTAATGCATCCAGATCGTTTAAAACTTACGATTAACTTATTTAAAACATAATCCGATGCATATTTTCACAAATAACATATATTCGTCTTATGAAATCTTGAATTTGCAACTGTAAAAGTGACACTCTTATTTGATAAATGACAGTTGATCGTGACGTTTGGTCGTGACTCAGGTCCCGCCCATAAAATGGAATAATCCGATTGGTCGAATATACCTGAATTTGTGTTGAAATGTTCACCATATTCTGGATTTTTTTTTAAATATTAGCAATTCGATTGAGATATCGTTTTTTTCAATGGGAAGTAGGGTGATATTTCATCTACCTATGTGAATTTACCGCTTTTTCCTAACTCTAACGGCTACGAAGGAGATCGCTGATATGTGGGACGACCTTTTTGACCCAGCGTCACCTTATTCAATTAGTATAGTATACAATAATATTTTTTTTGGGATACTTACCTATAAACACGTATACTTCCGCTACAGTTGGGATTGCCCAAGTCTGTCCAATTGTACTGAACCATTTCAGAACGATTGACATTTGGATCTATTCTGAGTACGGATTGTACTCCTGGGTGCTTCGAGAAAGCCTCCCTTGCCAAATCTCTGTCACCAAAGAAGCCTTTCTCAACCAATTTACCACTTAGGTAGAGCCAATTCCATAGATTAGACAACATTTCATCATCAACTATTTCACTGTTTTTCCAAAACTCATCCTACAGAAAAAAATTTAGTTCTTGAAAAACTTTCAATGATTTCATAGTTTTCTATAGTAACCAAAGTATTCAGAGGATAGAGTTAAAGTTCCCAACATTCTGCAGTAATTTCAAATTAGATCATATTCAACTTGATTGAATACAGTGATGAATTACCTTCAAACCGTATCCTAATTTTGCCCTTTTTTTGATGTGATAAGATATATCATTAAGGGTTGCATCTTGTATGTATTTCATGGTTTTGCATCCGTAGGTCCACACAACATTTGATGAAGCTCCCCAATTCAATGTTATTCTGTCAAATACAGTAAAGTCGATGATAGAACCTAAAAACGGTCATGTGAAATGTGCACAAACATTCGCATATTTTCCCATGAATAAAGATGTTTGAAAAATCTCACCAGATAAGGCAATGGTAAGAAATCTACTCTCATCCAAAAGATGCCACGAGAATGAGGTTATGTTATGAGGAGAACCTGGAAAGACATTTCTTTCCAGTACTGAAGGTTCTATTTCTTCATCCCCCACTACTGTATGTTGGATGTCGTACAGAGTGACGCTTGAACTATCTTTTTGCAAGGCCCCGAAGAGGTTATATCTGAAATGAAGTCGAGTATATTACGAGAATGACAAATTTAAAACATAAAGAAACTTGCTTTGTAGGGCACCATTCTATTTTCACCAATGGTTTAGCATGTGGGAGAGTTACTATTGGTTTCTCAAAATTCCTTATATCCCAAATGTATATTTGGTTGTCCAAGAACGAAGCCAAATGTTTATCATTATGTGGATCCACAGTTACACCATGCACAGCCTTCGTTAAGTTGAAAATAACAACCTTATTTGGATCTGAAATGGGGAAGTTTCTTTTCAGCAAATTCTTTCTAATAAATTGTCTATATAGAATATGCTCCAAATTCAGTCTATCCTGAACATTCAAAATCATTGATTATGAAAAAAATACACTCAAAAATTTAAAGGCTCAATTTCAATATTACTACCTCTAAAATCCAGAAGTTTAATATTTTTGTTGTTCATTCCGACTGCCATCTGCTTACTGCTTGATTTAAACCAAGAAATACTGTGAGCATGTTCAGAAACTCCATATTCTGCGATAGGTCTTGCTAATTCGACTGCTGGTTGCACAGTATTCATAGGCATTCTCCCCGCATTGTCATTGGTTGTTGGATACTTCATTATATCCCAAAGAAGCACAGCATAATCAGATCTATACTTCTCTAAGCCCACTGCTAGAACGTTATTATCGATGGGGTTCCATACAACTGTATTGCAGGGACGAGAATGTCTTGGAACTGAAATTAAAAGAAATTAATATTTTATTAAAGGAATCTCAGTCTTATCATTCCTACCAAAGTCTTTTCCAGGCAGTCCTTGTGAATCGAAAACACTTGATGGTCCAAATGTGGATAAAGACACTTTCCCATAAGTATTTCCCACAGCTAAAAGCAAATCTTCATCTAGTTTAGGGTGAACATCTAAACACTTGATATAATGATGGTTTGTATTGGTAGATATGAGATTTGCACCACAAGTACTGGACAGTTTCAGATCTGTGAAGAAAATATAAACAAGTAGATGAATCAGGTAAAAAGGATATAGACATATATTTCATATCATCATAATTACTAGGAGTGGCATTATTCCGTAATTGTTGAACTTCATAAAGAGAAATATCTGAACCCCAAGTAATAAATTTATTTGGTTGTGGTGTCCATACTATCTCCAGTCTAGCAGCCATCGTCTACACAACAATTAAACTGTATCTTGTATCTATTTGGTTGTGCTAATTCATGCTATATTTCATTAGAAATTTTTGTTGATATTTTTATATACTTTATCAGTTATCGAACGCATATATTGGTGCTCATCCCTTTGTATACAAACAGATACGTAAGCCACTGCTTTTGTAGTTCTAATGCAAATGTCCTTGATTTTAGTTGTCAAAGTGCCAGAAGAACATCAGTTATGACAGTTTTCCTATCAGTTGAAATTTGTTTTAGTAATAAACTGACGTTTACGTACATTATCCTTATTCTGTTCATATAATCTTTTTTTTATCCTTTCAAAACGATTTTCAAAGGTGTTATAAGACACCCATTTTCTCGTTTGAAAACAATGAGGTATTATCTACAATTTGAAGAAATCATTGATAACTGTTAAATTTGTTTGCAGCTTTTCTTGACGACCCCGGTTAATTCAATTTTGAAGTAACCACAAGTTTCCTAGCACAATAGGTAGTAGAAATAGGAAATTCAGAACCACAATGACTCGTCCTCCCAATGAGAACTTGCCCACTGTAAAATTGGTTGTTGTTGGTGATGGAGGTGTAGGCAAAAGTGCTATCACCATCCAATTTTTTCAAAAGCTCTTTGTTACTGATTATGATCCTACTATAGAAGACAGTTACTTGCAACATGTAGAAGTTGACGGACAATGGTGTATTTTAGATGGTAAGTTAATATTATAGTGAGGAACAACTTAAGAATAATCTGTCTTGGATTGTCAGCTCATATTCAAATTGAAATATTTCATTTCTTCTTTCAGTGTTAGATACTGCAGGACAGGAAGAGTTCAGTGCAATGAGAGAGCAATACATGAGGAAAGGAGATGGTTTTCTACTAGTATATTCTGTGACAGATAAGAATAGCTATGAGAATATTGTTAATTTTCACACTCAGATATTGAGAGTTAAAGACAGGTATGATGTATTATCTTCTGAGTCTGATGAATGTGAAATATTCGTTTTAAATTTGCAGAGATACTTATCCAATGCTCTTAGTTGCCAATAAGGTGGATCTTGTACATTTACGCAAAGTTACAGAAGAGCAGGGGCGAGAATTAGCCCATAAACTGGGCATTCCCTATATTGAAACTAGTGCAAAAGATCCTCCACTCAACATCGATGCCACATTTCATGAGGTATGCTCTAATGTTGTCCTGTTCCCAAAATTTAGAATTACAATATTTTTTTTCATTCTTTCAATAATTGCAATTCCCTTCTTTTAGGTTGTTCGCATAATACGCAATCAACCACAAACGGACAATGAGAAACATAAAAAAAAGAAACTGAAGAAGCTGGGTAGATGTGTTTTGATGTAAAAATGTGTATTATTTTAATATATACCAAATATTGAGCTTCAAAATATTTATATTTGTATTATTGTATTTATGGATACAAAGAAGTTTTATTAAATTTTAGCCAAAGATTATTTTAAGCACACTCAGTTTTAAAATTTCGATGAGATGATATTCAATTTTGGGTGGATTTTTTCTTTGAAGGGATAGAGTTCAACAGAGTAATCCTGGTTGATTGGTCTTCCTGGTTGTGATTGAGTTGTTTTATGAGTTTTGTTATGGAAGTTGTTGAAATTCATAATTTTACTTTTTTGTATCACCATGTTTTGATTTATAAATGTCGATGTTTCAATTTTTTCTTATGCTTTGTTGAAGATAGTTGAGAAATGCATTCGATGTGTTTTAACAATGTTATTATTAATAATTGACAATAATCGTGAGTACCCCAACATGTTTTTTGACATTTTGAACCGATCTGTCTCTGTTGCACAAAATTTCTGATCATTGTTCATATATATATATATATATATTGATTTTGAAAAAAATGTGGAGAATTTGTACTCCTATAAATGATGTATTGTTGGTAGAATGACAAATAAAATTTGATTAAAACTCAATTTCCATTTTTTCTCTCAAATACTGAAAAGTTATAAATTTTCCTCCAAAATATAATATTTCAAGGAAGAAAGCTGGTCTTCAGTGTATCAAGAGAAGAATGAGAGAAAAACACTAACGGAAGTCGAATTTAATTTATTTCCATCTGTGATCTTCTAATTATATGAACCTCACGAAATACTATGAAAACATTCAGAGCGACAATTTTCAGCCTGATTTCTATGATATAAGATCGTGATTTTTTCTGTGAAAATCGCTACTGTCTAACCGGCCATAGGTTCGATTGCGCGAGAAGAAAAACTCTGGACTTTCAGGGCTGCATGTCGCAATTCGTTCATGGGCCAAATCTTCCGAACAGTTTTGGAGTTAGAGTCTTTTGAGGTTATTTCCTTATATTTCAGGATCCACTTGTGCGATTGGATTGAAATTTTTCAGTTAGTGGGAGCATCGTATGGTTACTGCATTAAAAAAAAATTTTCGCATAAAATTTATCAAATCTGAAATTTCAGAAAAGTGCACCAAATTTCAGTTTCGATTATAATTTTCATTGGAGAAACTATGTCAAATCAAGTCTTTTTCCGAAATAATTCAAAAAACACTGATCCAAGCATGATGAAAAATGATAACTAGTCTGAAATTTCTGATGTTTAACTTTGTGCAGAATTTCGTGATGATCGTGTCATTAAAACAATTTGAAAAAATGTTATAATTTTTAATTTTTTTTTGATATTCCTATATATCAATATTCTTATCATTTATAATTCCTACGAAATGTTGCATGAACTATTAGGCTATCATATTTCAATCGAGTACTGGATTTTGAATCTATCTCATCTACCTATATATATTGTTGGGAATACTGGGAAAATAAAATTTTGAACCTATGTAGGAATATTGGGTGGATTCTACCCTTTCACAAATTCTGCATTCGTAGGCAAGGTCAAAACCTTCTAAGTTGTTTCGTTCGGAAGTTATTGTATATACAATCGGCAGTGAGGACCACCGTAAAATGAAGAAGTCCGTTTTATTCTATACTTAATAACTATGGTGAATATGAAGTTCCCCCACCATTTTGTAACACTAGCCTAACTATTGGAAGTTGATTTAATTGATCCTTGATCTATTTAAGAAGGCAAATATATCTATATCAATTACCATAGTTGAAGAACTTAGTACTGGACAACTGATCTATCTGATACCAACTCAAAAATAGTTGTGCATTGGCATGGAAGTATTCAACGTTGAATACTTCCACTATAGCTAGATATTCAATAAACATTTATCAAATATTTTACTTCTCGAATTTGATGTTTTTTACGTTTGTATAACTCGATATTATATTCTTCAAGAAAAGTTGCAAAAAATAGACATATTTAAAAAAAAAATGCTAGATGACGAGATTTCTCAAATTTCGGACATGCTATATAATATTTTCTTAAATCAAAAAGAGCGCAACTTGAAATACTAATCGACCTGCCGAACATATATTGGCAACAGAAAAACTGTCTTTGATGTACTGAATTCATTCACAATCAATTTAAACGAATACCCTATGTATATTAATCATTCAGCAACAATTACGCCCGTTTGATATTCACATCATATCCATATTAACGAGAGACCGTCCAGTCCAATCTCTCAAATTTCCACGCAACATCCGGATTTCCCGTAGCCATGGCGACGGTTTAGCGCGCAACCCCGACGAGCGCGCCGTGTAGAGGCTTTTCCGAAGGGTCGGAAAATAGTGATCAATACCGCACTGGCGTGCTTTCCACCTCGGTGAAAACTTCGCGGCACTGGCATCACTTGCGCGCACCACCTCACGTTGTTGTCACGAAAACAAAAGAATATCGGGAAATTTTCCGGCAGACATGCGACGGTTGTTTTGGTAGGTGCGTTGTTAGTGTGTTTGTTCCGGAGCTGTGGTATTTTCGAGCGTCGATTTCTGTCGTTTGAACGTAAGTATGGTTTTTCCAACATTTTGACGTGAAAAATTGGGATGTTCATATGATGAATTCCAATTTGACAAAATAAGAAAATAATTAGGCATGGATATAATAGTACACGGGTACATAATATATCTACTAAAAACTCGTTTATAAAAGAGGTTATTGGGAATAATTTTCACGAAGATGAACAACTGGAACAGGCGAAATTCTATACAGGCTCTCCAGTGAAATTTTAACAAACAGAAATCTGGTGATAGACTAGCTGATTACCGTTCAAAATATCAGAAAGATTCTTGTTGAAACATGTCAACATATTTGAGATAGAAATGATTTTAGAAATAACTGAAGAACAGCGATCTCAACTCGTTGTTTTGGGTACCCTTATCTGCATAAATAGTGACTTATCCAGAACTATTTCATGCTGAACCTTGCTGAGGAATGATGCTTTTCGCTGTAAGAAAAACATTTCTAAAATTGATTCACTCTTTCGAAAAATTGGTATGGAAACCCAGGTTGTCTTTTCTGTTCAAACAATTCAACCTACACTATTTTCCGAAAGAAAATTATAACCAATATGTGAACAATAGCCACAAGAATTGCCTCACTCTGTCCAGTTTCCAGAAAAGTGTATGACATTCTCATGATATATTTTTGTGAGAAATATGATTATCATGTTTAGTTTGCAGTTCATAGAAAGAAGATAAAGAAAATGTCATTGGATGGTGTTGATGAAACGTATTCGGAAAATTCTCAGAAATCAAATTTGGATTTTTACAGTCAAGATAAATTTGAACTTAAGTATCGATAATTTGAGAATACGAATTTTGAATTGGTGACTGAGTAATAATAGAGCTGGACGTACGTGTAAAATATTCCTGCGAAATTGAGTAACAATTGAGTATAAATGAGCTTGAAAAAAAGGGGAAAGAGATAAAATAATGAAAGAAGACAAAACATATTGTACATCGTATCTCGAAGTAATATACAGGGTGTCAATTCGAAATCTTGACAAGCCCATTAGAAAATGAGGGGTAAATATTTTGAGCACAATGGCAAGCCGAAAGCTCCCCAACCAAAGGAGTAGGTAGGGAATGCCACCCATAAATTTCTAATGGGGTACAGAGGGTGAACTAAACCTCGAATGAAAGACAACTTGTAAATACTTTAGTATGCAAATTTTTATTCAGTCCTTGAAATATTTACAGGGTGTTCATACTCCGTGTGTACTAATCTAACGAGATTCTCGAAATGATTTCCATTACCAGCCAAACAATAATACAGTCTGTTTTCAAATGTTTGTCTCACATTGGTAAAAGTTTCGAGGGAAATTGACCTGTTTCGGCATTTTCTCTCAAAGCATCCCTGTCGTGACATCGAAGGCCTGGGCAATTTTTCAAACTGACACCATGTATTGTGATACAGGAGAGATCTCTGAGAGATCAAAATCAGGCTCACATATGCTGCGACATTCGTCAACGAAGAGGTCTGAAACATGACAAGAATTGAAAATTCTCACTACGAGTGCCTAAAGTTATCTCAGATATGAACATAAGTTGAGGAAAGCTCAGCTGAAAAGTTGTTACAAATGCAACTAGAGTGAGAAATTTCTCTTACACGTACCAGAATTAAATATTCATTGCGTGTTCCTCAGAGTTCACAATTTATTTTAAATATTCCTCAACCATTGCTAATGCTGTAGGTAAAATACGTGCTTTGTCTTCGTGTGTAGATTTTTTTAACATGAGGGAATATTTGAAAAATCCCAGTTTCAATAGACGACTTCGGCCCAGGTTGGCAACCACAATTTACTTCACAAATTTACTATCACTGGAGAACGGGAATTTCAGGACAAATTCGACATGATAAGGTTCGCGTTATTTATAAATATCCTTAAAAGAAGCCTCGGCTCTTCAAACAAGATAATATCCTTCCAAATATAGGGTTTTGTTAAGATCATCCCTGATTGGCTGAAATTTAAGTTGGGATTTCAGATTTCATGTTAATAGTGTCAAATTTATATGGGATATGTTCCGCAAATCAACTTGGATATTTCGGTTGCCGGTTTTCTATTCCGTTAATGTAAAATATTCGGTTGGTTCCTGAAAAAAGGTTAATTACGGAATTTGATTGATGAAAAAACGTTCTTTCTGTCACCAGAACGACAGTCAATGTTCTATGGTAACATATCCATAGCATGGAAAAATCTTTATTTGCTTTATGATCCATAAAACATGGAAGAGACAACAATCAACAATGGAAAAATTACTAGGTATGGTCTATGGATCATAAGGTGAATAAAGATTGTTCTATGCTATGGATATGTTACCATAAAACATTAACCAATTTCAAGCGATGGACCAAATGCTCTGGTTATAGTTTCGGTTATCAAAATTGACAGATTATCCTTTGCCTATATGTCAGTTTGGATAACCGTTACTATGACCGGAGCTTTTGGTCCATCGCTTGAAATCGATGATTGATTGTCGTTCTGGTGCATAGACTTAATATGTCTATGTTCTGGTGACAGAAAGACTGCTTTTTCATCAATCAAATTCCGTAATTAACCTTTTTTTTTCAGGAACCAACCGAATATTTCATATTTACCCAACGGAAAACCGGCAACCGAAATAACCAAGTTGATTTGTGGAACATATCCTTCATAAACTTGGCAGTATTAACATGAAACCAGGAATCCCAACTTAAATTTCAGCCTAAAAAACCTTTATTCGGAAGGAATTATCTTGTTTGAGGAGCCGAGGCATCTTTTGCGGATATTTATAAATAACGCGAACCTTATCATATCGAATTTGTCCTGAAATTCCCGTTCCCCAGTAATAGTTAATTTGTGGAGAAAATTGTGGGTTGGCAACTTGGGCCGAAGTCGTCTATAGGCGCAAACTGATGGACGAGTTTGTCGCTCAAGCGATGACATTTGAGTTGTCAGATGCTCTCCCGCCAAAATCGCGCGATTCTTTTTTGTAGTTGAATAATTTCAACTTCAAGAAAATGGCGGGATATTCAAAATATTCAAGAGGTGGTTCATACTCGTCTGTCATGATTATAGGCATTTGTTAACAAAATAAACTCTTGGTTATGGATGAGGAATTATGAATATATCGAAAAGTATTTTTTAAACTATGGTGTAAGAAGAATAATTATTATTATTTATTTACCTACTCAATTGCAATCATGATTGCACTATATCAATAGTGACGATATGTGGCAGTTTTAAATATGCATGTAATTTAATGTCTCTTTACATCAAGGCGAAAATAAAATATCTCTTTCCACTCATGATAAATCATTATATTGATTTAGCTATCTACCTCAAAAAATAATTTCTGCAAAACAAACTTCTTCCAGCGAAAACAATTATTTGCGATAGCTATGTGTATGTCCAAGGAATCAAAAGCGTCTGTTGATTCAATCCTTCGAAAAATATATGTATAAAACTAATTACTATATTTGTTGAAGAACCAGATCCACGTGGAAATAAATTCATTCAATTTGAAAAGTGACATTTCATGAATAATGAAGCGTTTTCGTAACGACAGATGTCAGTCACAAATTAGTGACATTGGGCAAAAAAATCGCGCGATTTTTATTTTTCGACGCGTCCATGAGTACAAGCCTTATAAAGGGGCCTTTAGTGCGGGGGAGATTCGGGTATTTGGGTAATCGGAGATTCATCCTATTGGCCGAGAGATTCACCCTATTGGCTGACGACAATCACGTGATCGTCGTCAACCAATAGGGAAGAATCTCCGATTACCCAAATACCCGAATCTCCCTCGCACAAAAGGTAGCTTTAGAAAGCATTGACAACTAAAATGCTGATAGAAATAATGAACGATAGAAATATTGGACATCTGGACATATAAATCAGCTTTGAGTGTCTTTGATCAAATCATGGTTCTAATATCAGATAAGATGCATGTTCTAAATGTAATGAAATATTATACAATAAATAAAAAACCCAGAAAAGCACTGACGTGAAGTCAGCAGCTTTTGCGCGCGTGTTCAAAGGATATCACCAAAAGTTAACATGCGCGCAAAAGTTGCTGACTTGATGTCAGTGCTTTTCAGCAGGATTGGTGTACCCTGAGAGCTGAAAATTGGGGGCTGTAGGGAAAAAAGTTATTTCTCGAAAACTAACTACCGAATTTTCATCAAATTCCCAACGTTGATTACTAGTGCATAACTCAACCTAAAAAATGTTACCCGGATTATTTCCGACCAGTGGTCCCTGAGTTTTGAGGGGAAACGCTGAATATTTTGATGTGAAAAACCAATGAGTTATAAATAGTATATAAATTGTATTCAAGATATCAATGGTATTGGGTTATTTAACTGAGAAAATAAGAAATCCCTGTGTAAAATTTGGAGCTTTGTTTAATTTTTATATTGGCATAATTTGAACGGTGACGCTATGAAAGTTCGAAAAATTTTGATGCTGTCAACTTGATTCATTTAATGTCCAACGATTTTAGTCCGTGCAATCACTGGTTAATATTGTATTTCATATGAAAAATCACTACGAAAATGACATCCTCAACAAGTAACATTGAAGTTCATTCAGAATTTGTGAATAATAATACGAACAATGAAAAGGAGGGATTAAATACATTCAGATTATGGAAGTGAAAGCTTCAAAGATCAAGAAATATCTCGAAGGTAAAATTGAATACATTTAATGATAATAAGGAATTGATGTGACACCTCTTCTCTAGTACGTTCGAAATTGGCTCATTTAGAAGAGACATATTCCTTAATTTTTGAATAAATAGTATTCTGCAATTTCGAATGTGCAGTTGCACACCTTTTAGGAAGTTTGTTTAAATGACGACAGTCTAATATTTTATGACGTTCGAGCATCTGTCCATGCTGCTATTGTACCGAACTCCATTTCAATGAATTTAAGCATCGAGTGTTCAAATAGACGACTTCGGCCCAAATTGCAAACCCACAATTTTCTTCACAAATTTACTATCACTGGAGAACGGGAATTTCTGGACAAATTCGACATCACAAGGTTCGAGTTATTTATAAGTATTCGTAAAAGATGCCTCGGCTCCTCAAACAAGATAATTCCTTCCAAATATAGGTTTTTGTTGAGATCATCTCTGATTGGCTGAAATTCAAGGTGGGATTCCTGATCTCATGTTAATAGTGTCAAATTTATATGGGATATGTTCCGCAAATCAACTTGGTTATTTCGGATGCCGGTTTTCCATTCCGTGAATATGAAATATTCGGTGAGTTCCTGAAAAAAAGGTTAATTACGGAATTTGATGGATGAAAAAACGTTCTTTCTGTCACCAGAACGAAAGTCTATGTTCTATGGTACTATATCCATATCCATAGCATAGAACAATCTTTATTTACCCTATGATCCATAGAACATAGAAGATAAAACAATCAACAATGGAAAATCTACTAATAACTACCGCTAATATAGCGGGTTTCACAATCTGATTAACGTGATTGTTCTGATCAAGACCATTCTATGCTCAATTTCAGTTCATTTTTAGCAACACCATAGAATATCAAAGCGTTGATCGGACGATCAAGCTTTGTGAAACCCAGTATAGGTATAGTTTATAGATCATGAGGGAAATAAATATTGTTCTATGCTATGGATATGTTACCACAAAACATTGATTGTCGTTCTGGTGCATAGACTTAAACTGCCTATATTCTGGTGACAAAAAAGTTACTTTTTCATCAATCAAATTCAGTAATTAACCTTTTTTAAGGAACCAACTGAATATTTCATATTTACAGAACGGAAAACCGGCAACCGAAATGACCAAGTTGATTTGCGGAACATATCCTACATAAATTTGACACTATTAACATGAAATCAGGAATCCCAACTTAAATTTCAGCCCAACAAAAACCTATATTTGGAAGGAATTATCTTTTTTGAGGAGCCGGGGCATCTTTTATGGATATTTATAAATAACGCGAACCTTATCATGTTGAATTTGTCCTGAAATTACCATTCCCCAGTGATAGTAAATTTGCGAAGAAAATTGTAGGTTGGCAACTTCTTCTATTAAATTCTAGTATCCTTGAACACCGAAAAAAGAATCGTTCCACTCTCAGCTAATGTGATGAAACTTCTCAACGAGCAAAAACGCCGCAATGAGGATGAAAATTAATTTTTTTAACGTTTCCAGGAGAAAATATATAGTAATCTTACTAACCATTAGGCTATGACACGTCTTTTCCCGAGTATTTTCCGGAAATTTTTAAAATTCTCATTCGCCATGTTGCACTACTAGAAAATCTATCTTTCAGTCATTTCACTCTGTCGTTTCCACTGATAATTTGAAAAAATCGACCCTACCATTAAGTATAGTCTATGGCCCACTCATTTTGAAAGAAAATCTCGAGCGAACCCAGTGAACATCCACTTATAGGCTCATTCGCCATTTTGCTACAACGACTAGAAAAGCACTGACGTGAAGTCAGCAGCTCCTGCACGCATGTTCAAAGGAGATGACGGCCTTGTCAGTGCTTTTCTAGGGGTTTTTGAGTAATTCTGGAAAACACTTCGATACCGAGACAGAAACCACGAAATTTGACATATTTTTTCACAATATCTTCAAAAATTATTATCGCATCGGGCTAAAATTTGGTACACTGCTGTGAAATGAAAATTTGAAGGTATAACCGTAATAATTTACGAGAGTCAGATTTTTTGAAAAAAAATTTTGAAATTTGTTTTTTATTTACTGACTGCACGATCTCGCAGATATTTTGCAACACTCACAAGTCCTAATGCTACAAGTTTCGATGCAATAATTCTTGAAATATAAGGGAAATAACCATTTTAATAAATCTAGGCGTCAAGTTCATCAATTAAGCCCATTTAAGACCCTGACGAAGATCAAAAGGGATTCATTACCGGTCTTAGCTCGAACGACAAAACTTCTTAACGAGGAAATCGCCTCGAGGATCAAAGAAAACTCAGAAATCTCCCGCGTTTCCCACCGAATCCATTATGCATGCATATTTAGCTTCACAATTTCCGTCTAAACCCATTTAACCACTCGAAACTTCGTTTTCAGACCTCATCGAGCTCTCGAAGTGCTGTAGGAAGGCCCCCCAGGTCAGACGGTTAGTTGGGATGTGGAACGCGGTGGCCGCTCTCGACTGCACCACGCCGGCACCGTCTGCCAGATCGAAGCATAGCGCCACTTTGGTTGGGGATCACGTGTATTTATTGGGCGGAAGGAACGGAAATCTGCCCCTGAAGGATTTCTGGAGGTATAATTTAGGTAAGTCTGAAATTTTAGTGGATCATATTTTATTTATAGTTGAATCCGCCGGAATCCGGCTCGAGGGACCAATGTGAATGTCTGTCGGTCAAGTTGCTTTTGAAGTATAAAAAGCCAAATAGTTCTGAACAAGCATCTGCAGCGTTAAACATGAGTATATTGACCTATATTGAGTCAATGACCAGTACTTATTTATATATTTTCAGTAATGATGTAGCATTACACGATATAACCATGTTTTCATTGTTGAACACGTCAAGCTCAGCACGCACGAAATCCGCCTAACTGCTTAGTAGATGAACGCATTTGAAATTCCGTCATCCCAATATGTACGAAAATGCAAGCTCGATCAGGTCGAAATCCTGCAATAGACCACTTCGGCCCAAGTTGCCAACCCACAATTTTCTTCACAAATTTACTATCTCTGGGGAACGAGAATTTCAGGACAAATTCGACATGATAAGGTTCGCGTTATTTATAAATATCCTTAAAAGATGCCTCGGCTCTCCAAACAAGATAATTCCTTCCAAATATAGGGTTTTGTTGAGATCATCTCTGATTGGCTGAAATTAAAGTTGGGATTCCTGATTTCATGTTAATAGTGTCAAATTTATATAGGATATGTTCCGCAAATCAACTTGGTTATTTCGGTTGCCGGTTTTCCATTCCGTAAATATGAAATATTCGGTGGTTTCCTGAAAAAAAAGGTTGATTGATAAAAAAACGTTCTTTCTGTCACAAGAACGAAAGTCTATGTTCTATGGTACTATATCCATAGCATAGAACAATCTTTATTTACTTTATGATCCATAGAACATAGAAGAGACAACAATATACAATAGAAAAATTACTAGGTATGGTCTATGGATCATAAAGTTAATAAAGATTGTTCTATGCAATAAATATTTTACCATAAAACGTTGATTGTCGTTCTGGTGCATAGACTTAATATGTCTATGTTCTGGTGACAGAAAGATTGCTTTTTCATCAATCAAATTCCGTAATGAACAAACCGAATATTTCATATATACAGAACGGAAAACCGACAATCGAAGTAACCAAGTTGATTTGCGGAACATATCCTTTTTAAACTTGACACTATATTAACATGGAATCAGGAATCCCAACTCAAATTTCAGCCTAACAAAAACCTATATTTGGAAAGAATAATCTTGTTTGAAGAGCCGAGGCATCTTTCATGGATATTTATGAATAACGCGAACCTTATCATCTCGAATTTGTCCTGAAATTCTCGTTCCCCAGTGATAGTAAATTTGTGAAGAAAATTGTGGGTTGGCAACTTGGGCCGAAGTCGTCTATTGGATGTACGATGATGATGGGTTCTCACATGAACATCAAGAATTTATCGATTGATTTCAACTAAATTTTGAAATCGAAATTGTCAATTATAACTTGAAAAAAATTTTCACACGATCATCGCGAATTTGTGCATCACTGCATTTACCTCTTAGTTCCAAGTTTCATCATATTCAATCAATATTTTTTTTATGAAGTAAATTTGACATTCCTTTTCCCAGTATCTTCTGGAATGAAAATCAGACCAAACTGAGAATGAGCACACTGTAGCACAATATTGCTTTGATGGTTCGTGCAAAATCTTATCCGATGAGTTGTTCCCGAAAAATTCGAATTTACCGACAATACGATTCTAACAAAATTTTGCACGCATTTGCGTGTTCTTTCAATACTAAAATAATTGAAAAAGGTGTGAATTGGATCGAGCTTGAACTTGAAATTGAAATATTCAAAGATATTTCGACTTTTCTGGGCGGAAGCTAAAAGATAAAGCTCACTAATCGATCCGTCCCGGCCCATGCACCATTTTGCAAATATTAAAAATAATCTGATGTCGATATCTTTTATCAGATTTTGCACCAGCATCTCAATATATCCGAAAAAAAATCTTTTGATTCCGCTGTATTCCACAACTTATTTTCAAGTTTCCATTCGATCGCATAGGTAGGAACTTCCTGATATATTGGGAAGTATGTTTTTAATATAATTAGAATTTCCAATTCATTTTGGGATATACTCCAAACAACCCAAAAACTATCGCAGTCTTGACACTTAACAACTCGAAAGCATCTACATCAGAAGAATTCCCAAATTCAACCCGATCCCGAAAGTTCAAACGTGAATTAAAATGTTACACAGTTATCTAAGATATCAATTCCATCACTCTTCCTAAACTAGCAAAAACCAAAATTCGTTCGAAGTGAACATCATCGATTCACCGAGAAACACATCCCCTAGGGCACGAAACGATCATAAACTGAAACTTATATAAACCAAGCACGAACAGAGTTTCATCCAGAAATACTATCCGGTCTGCCGCCACTTTAACACATATTGCCCCCACACGTTTCAACCAGTTATACAGAGGGAGCCAAACATAAATCGATGCTAACGTATGTTGGAACCGAAATCAATCAAGGAGAATCGAGAAGGGATACTGACCATAGCATTATCCAGTATTACGGGTTAATGTGAAAAACTTAATTTAGGGACTTGTTCTGAGGCATTTAACCAATGTCTACTTAATTTGTCGGAAAGGGGACGCTTATTGAAAGATCGATATAGTTGGGAACAGGGCTCAGTTGAATTCGGCTTAGATTCTTCATTAATTAAGCGCAGCGTTAATGAAAAATCATGATTGGTGATAGAGATTAATATAATAGCATAATAGTTGGATCTTGGGATACCTACAGGGTTTTTAGTGGTGAGATTGAAAAAATTTCACCAAATTTAATTGAATTTATACAAGAATTTTCAATGTGCTAATACACTACTGCACTTCATTGGCAAGTTCATAACATATATCTCTCACAATGATCCATTTTACAGAATAATCCATTCAATGATTGAAATTCAAAGAAACATGACAGAGAAAACTCATTTACGGACTCAATTCTTCTGATTTGGTGCTTTTTGCGAAAGTATTGGAATGAAAATATTGCACTACACTGGATTATTGACAACTGAAACACTGATCTTCGTATAGATATTCATGCAATATCCAATTGAATTTTACCATATACACATATACACAATTCCATCCTCTCCCATTCTCATATTGAAAATTCCACAAAAATACTTATTTTATCACATTCATGAATTAATTTTATGAAATCACTCAACTAACCTATAAGCGCATAATTGGGCTCTATGGAAAGTCTGGTTCCTAGACATGGAGACATAGCCTTCATATCTGTGGTCTGATCATAGACTTAATATGAGTATATTAGGTCCACACGAAAAAGACAAATTTTAAGTGTATTCTATGGTCTTGATAAACGTGGGCGAAGCTAAATTCACGGCCTTTAATAGCTCAGGAGCGGATCGATTAAAATAAAGTAATTTCTCGAATTTCATCAGATTTTAGACAATTCAACTTTGAATATCTCCAAAACGGTACGTTGAGTGGGGATTATGAGGAATGATTAAGTATTCTAAAACGATTGAAGATTCTTATTATAACATAAGATAAACGTTCTCTGCATTCTTCTTGCCGATTCCTTATAGTTTTATGATTCGGCGAGTTTTTAACTAGGAAACCGTTTTAAGTAGGATGAAAGTAGTACCTGAAGAATATGTGTCATTTTTATAGAAAACTTCACACCAATACAAATTTCATTCGAAGTAACGATCTCAAAGCCAAAAAAAAAGACTGATTCTTTTCGGACATCTGAACAGCCTGTATCTTTTTACAGGAGCCGAATTTGGAAAAACGGTAAATGAAAAAGAGTTTTATTTGAAGAGGGAAATGTATGTTTAAAATTAATGAACAACTTAGAGAATCACACTTTATATCTGTGGACTCATATTGAGTGGATTCGATCTTGAATGATGAGTTGATCATGAATCTAGGATCCAGTGAAAATTGATCATTTTGCAGATTGTGATTTGATTTTCATTTTTATGAACTGCATTTTGTTTTCTGAACATAAATTCGCTGTTGAAACTCGGCAGTGAAATTTTTGTATTTTTTTTTGTATTTTCCGACTATCCTAGGCTTCAACGAATCCCCTCAGAAACTTAAAGCTCGTGCGAGTTAGGATACCGGGTGTGTTCTGTGTAGGCTTTGTTACTAAGTCCTTGCGCCACGTTAGGAACAGCTCTGTTAATTTTTTACCCAACAGCAAATGGTTGGACGGTCCCCTAAAAACCTTAAAACCGGAAAAGTTATTTCCCGGCCAAGGGCTTGAACCCCAGACCTTAGGATCATGAGGTATGAGCTCTAACCACTTCGCCACCAAAGTTTTGAAGAAATTTCTTTTCATATCATAGCACCATAGCATGCTGTTCACCAGAACATGCACGCAAAAACATAATGGGGGTTTTTCCTGAATTTGGGTTATTACTGCAAATGCAAATTTGAACATAATTATTATGGGTTTGATACATCATTTTCCCAAATTACCTTCAGAAAGTATTCAAAATCAGATTTCAAAATTGGGGTTTGGGATTTGCCAGGCACGCAAGAAGTGACAACGGTGTTTAGTAGAATTGCTTTTTCTGCTATAGAATAACGAAATATTTATTGCTATTCTGTGGTACACACGTGTTCTTTGTCAATATAACCAAACAATTTCCGTTTGCGATTTGTCAGAAATGACAGTCTGTGCTCTTCTTTTTCTATTCCTTGGTCGTTGTCTTCTACTCTAACCAGATCGAAGTATAGCTATCTCTGTTTTCCTAAGCAAAGTAACACATTTGACGTCCTTATCTTTCCGAGAAAGCTGAATTAGACGTTGACATATCGTGTACTCATGACAAATCCCTTTAAATGCAAATCCCCATTTTTATTTTTCAGTTTTAGGTGATCAAACATTTTTTTAAAAATATAATATTGAAAATATATGTTTGAAATGTGATGTTCTGAGGATTTTTCATGAATATAACGGCATTTTCGTTTAAAGGAAAAACCCCCATTTCTAATCACTATTTGCAATACAACAAAATTTGAATCAAGAATGTTATAAGAAGTCTCTGGATAAAAAATGTTTGTCATAGCAGAAAAAAGTATCAGTGTTGGAAACTCTCGATGGTATCAATTCCCTCAAAGCACCACTGTGCATTTTCTCGAAACGACGATGACGTGAATCGATCGGCCACGTGTAGGCAAAAAAAATGTGCCCAACCAAGTGCGATAATTAAAACGCAGCCGGCTGAATCGTGTTGGCGTCGAGCCCGATAGCTCAGAATTCGCTGAGTGAGCCATTAGATACCGTTAGTTGGGCCGTTGGAAAAAGATTTTTTACGTGTCGTTGCAGACGTCCTCTCGGGGAGAAATTGATTAGCCCGACCGGGTCACAAAGAGGTATCTTCCAGAATGTTTCCGCTCCGACTTGGCGCAGGATGTACAGGGTGATTCCGGAGGAGACCGTAAAATTTTGGGATAAGTTTACACTAGTCAAGACAGTCTCGAAACAATGTTTGGTTTACGGTTGGGGGTCTCTATTGATAATATACAGGGTGATATGTCCGATTCGACCGATTTTACTTTTATTGATAACTTTGGTATGGCTTATTTGATTTTAGAGAAATTTTCAGTGAAGTACAATATTGATGAGGACATTCATTAATTTCAAAGTTTTTTTCAAAATAAGTGGTTGTTATTGTGATAATTCCAGGTTAATTGAGCAGGTTGAAAAAACACCCTGTACATCGCATTTCCAAAACTACGCTATCTGTTTACGATTCTACTATAAAAAGTCATTATTTGAGAGCTTCTAATTTTTTTGGCACACTTCTAGTTTTCTGAGAAAATTCCATCAAAAAAAGACAATGTCGAAATTTCGCTCCAATCGATTCTACTTTCATTGATAACTTTGGTATGGCTCATTCAATTTTGATGAAATTTGCAGTATAGAACAATTTGAACGAGTACATTCAAAAATCGCAAAAGTCTCTCAAAATACAGTGTTGTAATTGTGATAATTTTAGAATTTCAGATTAATTGTGCAGTTGAAAAAAAAAACACCCTGTACATTGCTTTTCCAAAAGTTTCTTTTTCGTTTCAGATTCTACAATAATATGTCATTATTCAGAGGTTTTCAATTTCTTTGGCACACCTCCGGTTTTCCTAGAAAACATTTTTGAAGGAGAGCATATCGAAATTTGGCTCACCAGCAGTGAGAGTATTCCGCACTAGGTAGGAAAGCTGTATTGTCCAAGGATGCAAGGCAGTTCTTAAGTTCTGAAATATTCTTTTCAAATTCCAAATTTATATTTAATTGCTAATATTTTGTATGAAATCATTCAATTCAGAATATATTTAGAATTTGAAAAGAATATTTTAGAAGTGACGAACAACTTTGCATCCTTGGAATATACAGCTTTCCTACCTAGTGCGGAATACTCTCACTGCTGGTGAGCCAAATTTCGATAATGCTCTTCTTCAAAAATGTTTTCTAGGAAAACCGGAGGTGTGCCGAAGAAATCAAAAACCTCTAGGTGATGAAATATTATTGTAGAATCTGCAACTACCAAGAAAGTTTTGGAAAAGCAATGTACAGGGTGTTTTTTTTCAACTGCACAATTAATCTGAAACTCTGAAATTATCACAATTACAACACTGTATTTTGAGAGATTGTTACTATTATTTAATGTACTCATTCAGATTGTTCTACACTGCAAAATTGGATGAGCCATACCAAAGTTATCAATAAAAGTAGAATCGATTGGAACGAAATTTCGACATTATCATTTTTTGAAAAAATTTTCTCGGATAACTAGAAGTGTGCCAAAAAAATCAGAAACTGGCAAATAATGACTTATTATATAGTATTTAGTACAATCGTAAACAGATAGCGTAGTTTAGGAAACGCTATGTACAGGGTGTTTTTTCAACCTGCACAATTAATCTTATTATCGCTTATTTTGAAAAAAAAAATTGAAATCAATGAATGTGTTCAATACTATTGTTCAACGCTGAGAATTTCATTGAAATCGAATAAGCCATACCAAAGTTATCGATAAAAGTAAAATCGGACAAATCACCCTGTATATTCTCAACAGAGACCACCAACCATAAACCAAACAGTGTTCCGAGACTGTCTTGACTAGTGTAAACTTATCCCAACATCTGACGGTCTCCTCCGGAATCACCCTGTATAGTCTCAAGTTATTGGGAATATGGAATCGACACTGGTTCCTCCTTTTTGCGCGCATATTCTGGGGAAACAGCGTGCTATCGTTTTGTCCAAATGTCTGTAATTTTCGAAAATGGTCTCAAACGACTCGATTGGACGCACTGATCACGAATCTGGTTTCAAAATCGATTCTGTCCAGCCGGCCGTGAACACGATAACTATCGAAGGGAGTGAGCTAGCAACTTTCAGGGTAGTTCACGCATTGTAATGCCGCAGTTGAGTTCGTTAATGGGCCAAATCGGTCGAACAGTTTCGGAGTTATAGGCACTTGAAATTTTGAAGTTATTTATTATTTCAGAAACTACTCGAGCGATTCGATTTAAACTTAGCAATCAGGTGTAGTATAATCATTGTATACAATGGTATAATGACGCGCAACTTTGAGCCAAATTTTGTCAGAATCATACTGTCAGTAAATTAGAAAAAAAATGTTTTTCAAAATTTTTTCCCAACGAATTTTTTCGGAAACCGTGTATCATATCCAACTCGGACTTTGGGCTTCATATTTCACAGCAGTGTACCAAATTTCTGTTCGATACGATCATAAGTTCTGGAGATATTGGGAAAAAATATGTCAAATTTCGTGGTTTTCTTCTCGATATCGTTGTTTTTTTCGGTATAACTCAAGAAATATTAGTTCAATCCTGATAAAACTTTGCAGCTAGTTTGAAGATGCTGCAAGACAACTTTAAAAATTTCGTGATGATCATATCAGTAGAACAATCTGAAAAAAAAAATTCTATGATTTTCTTATCATATCAACCTCATTAAATTCTGTATGAACCTTTGAACTGTAAATTTTTGGATGAAGTACTGGATTTCAATTCAATCTGATCTTTATTTTTGGAAATATGGGGAAAATAAAATTTTGAATGGGTATATAATTGTTATTGTGTTTACGCAGTCGGCAGTTCTTCAAAAAAACGAAATATACAGAACTTTAAAGCGTTATTCCCTCTTTACACAGACACAAAAGCAGGCACTCCAGATGCTTGAATGGGAAAACTAATGCTTTCTATTCAGAGTACCCGTTTAAACACTCTCATCCTCTTGACATGCCACCCCAGGTGGGACTCGGATGCGCTTTTAACGTGGGAAAATTCTACGTCTGGGGAAATTCAGCGTGGACGGGGGAAGCCAGTAGGCACACTCTCGACAATCAAGTGTCCCGTTATTCCCGTTGTCTCGCCTTCATCCCGGAATGGCTCTGGGACTTTCCGAGATGTCTTTCTTGATTGCATTGAGTGCTCGATATCAGACAACAGGAATAGGAGAGGGTGCTGACGAATGATGGCTTTTCATCGATTGTAGGTCTTTCCGAGTGTCCCCGAGTCGAATTTGAGAAGTGATGAATTGCTTTTTATGGGAATTTGAGATGTTCGTGGTTTTTCTTGGATTCGAGCTTTTGCGGTGCCATTGTTTGTGTCGGATTTACTATTATAAGTGACATTTGAAGCTTTAGATTCAGAAGGAATAACTCTGCGAATTTTATGATTCGTCGACAGAATGACCATAGTTGAAGCATGACAACGATATAAACGTTTGAGTTCGCATAAACAAAGTATGTTTTTTGTGATTTTGTTTCTTGAGAATGTGGTTCATGCAACCTGGATACTATAGTTATTTTAAGTTAATGCCTGATACTCGACTGGTGTTGACAAAAGTTAAGCCTAAAAGAAAGCCACGGGTTCAAAGACGTCAAAATTTTCACCATAGAGTAGTTGTCTATGGAGATGCTGGTTTGTCCTTTCGCGAAATACGCCGTCGTATTGATTGTATTGTAATGAAAATTCCACACATGTGATTTTTAACCAATCAGAACGTGTATTTCTGACAGATCACCATCACAATGGATGAATAGACGACTTCGGCCCAAGTTGCCAACCCACAATTTACTTAGCAAGTTTACTTTCACTGGGAAACGGGAATTTCAGGACAAATTCGACATGATAAGGTTCGCATTATTTATAAATAACCGTACAACATGCCTCGGCTCTTCAAACCAGATAATTCCTTCCAAATATAGGTTTTTGTTAAGATCGTCCCCGATTGGCTGACATTTAAGTTGGGATTCCTGATTTCATGCAAACAGTGTCAATTTTCATAGGATACGTTCCGAAAATCAACTCTGTTGTTTCGGTTGCCGATTTTCCGCTCCGTAAATATGAAATATTCGGATGGTTCCTGGAACAAGCGCGTGAAAAAGGTTATTTACGGAATCTGGTTGATGAAAATGCGGTCGATTTACTGTCACCAGAATGATTTTCTATGGTACATATCCAAAGCATAGAACAATCTATGTTTACTTTAGGTTTGTTTTGGTTCCGAGTTCAGAACTGTACGGGACGGTTCTAGCACAGATCTATGGTCTATGCTAGAACCGTCCCGAACAGATCTGAACTCGGAACCAAAACAAACCTAAAGTAAACATAGATTGTTCTATGCTAAATATATTTACCATAGAAAATCGTTCTGGTGACAGTAAATCGACCGCATTTTCATCAACCAGATTCCGTAAATAACCTTTTTCACGCGCTTGTTCCAGAAACCATCCGAATATTTCATATTTACGGAGCGGAAAATCGGCAACCGAAACAACAGAGTTGATTTTCGGAACGTATCCTATGAAAATTGACACTGTTTGCATGAAATCAGGAATCCCAACTTAAATGTCAGCCAATCGGGGACGATCTTAACAAAAACCTATATTTGGAAGGAATTATCTGGTTTGAAGAGCCGAGGCATGTTTTACGGTTATTTATAAATAATGCGAACCTTATCATGTCGAATTTGTCCTGAAATTCCTGTTCCCCAGTGAAAGTAAACTTGCTAAGTAAATTGTGGGTTGGCAACTTGGGCCGAAGTCGTCTATTTTCTGTTCCGTAAATATGTAATATTCGGCGTGAAAAAGGTTATTTACGGAATCTGGTTGATGGAAATGCGGTCGATTTACTGTCACCAGAACGATTTTCTATGGTAAATATTCATAGCATAGAACAATCTATGTTTACTTTAGGTTTGTTTTGGTTCCGAGTTCAGATCTGTTCGGGACGGTTCTAGTATAGACCATAGATCTGTGCTAGAACCGTCCCGTACAGTTCTGAACTCGGAACCTAAAGTAAACATAGATTGTTCTATGCTATGGATATTTACCATAGAAAATCGTTCTGGTGACAGTAAATCGACCGCATTTTCATCAACCAGATTCCGTAAATAACCTTTTTCACGCGCTTGTTCCAGGAACCATCCGAATATTTCATATTTACGGAGCAGAAAATCGGCAAATGAAACAACAGAGTTGATTTTCGGAAAGTATCATATGAAAATTGACACTATTTGCATGGAATCAGGAATCCCAACTTAAATTTCAGCCAATCGGGGATAATCTTAACAAATAATACTATATTTGTAAGGAATTATCTGGTTTGAAAAGCCGAGGCATGTTATACGGTTATTTATAAATAATGCGAACCTTATATTGTCGAATTTGTCCTGAAATTCCCGTTCCCCAGTGAAAGTAAACTTGCTAAGTAAATTGTGGGTTGGCAACTTGGGCCGAAGTCGTCTATTTTAGTGGACATTTTTTCCTCGTGGGGACTAAATAGCGAATTATACTAGAAATTTTTTTGACGTTTATAATGACAACAACAATATTTTCTCAATTCTTCTGCTGATAGTGCGGATGAACTTGCCTTTCTCTTGGTTGGATCTATTTGTAGCTTCCGCCGCTTAGCATTTTTTGGGAGCTCTTGCGTAGACGAATTCTATGTCAGAGAATGGATTAAATTTGCGATTATTCCTTTCGGAAGAATATTCCTGCAACTGCTTAGCTGTAGAGTTCCATAGAACTTTGATAACACTATCCTTGTAGTCTTCGGAGTTCTTTTTTCGCATGTTGAAGGCATAGTCTTCAAGAATAAGCGCCAGTTCTTCCACAGGTATATCCGCTCTGTCGAAATCATATGCTTTTTCTGCGCAAAAGTTTATAAACTGCTTCCATACACTTGCTTTCGATTTCCTAGTATTCGCGGGTGTCAACTGCTTAATATTCTGGCGAATATTTTATTTACTTCATTGACCGAAGCGAGACATTTTTCTACGTCGTGATGTTTTTTACTAACTATAGTAACCAATCAAATTACTTAATTAAGTCATGTGTCATATTTCATCCAATCACCTATGGATTACAGCGATTATACTCTACATGTGGTGTTTGCAGTTTGGTGTTTTGGACAAAGAGGATCATCAAGTTTAAATTAAACGTCAGATTGACAATCAATTTTTTGACATCTACAAAGTAGAAATTATATTAGCGAAAACCCCTCAGGCCTTGATAAATCCTCAAAATTTTGTCATAGAGAATCCTTTAGGTGTGTTGCTTGAGGATGAGCAACACGCTTTCAGCATTCTCTATGACAAAATTATCTCGGTATTATCAAGGCCCTAGGGGTATTACTACTGATAATGATACATGTATCGATTAAAGCTTATTTTGGGAGGATTTCGCATCATTTTTTAGTTTTTTTCTGGGTTTTCACTCACTAATATCTGAAACAGAACTATTTTAAATTAAATAAAATTGTTTTTTTCATGGAAAACGCCTTTGCGGATTGCGGGATTGAACTATTTGTCAAGGGCAGTTTCTTAGAAAACAGATTACCTAATGAACAATACGGGAAAAGGGAGAAATTATTTTCTTACGATTTTCCGTTTCGATTTGAGACTTTTGTCAAATTGACATTTCTGATGAAACCCAGCAACACAGATTGATTTGGTTTGAAAAAAAAATAATAATGACTGCTTTTATTTACGGGGGTGGAGTTTGCGACAAGAGCCGCAAATCGCCCAAGTGAATAATAGTAATTATGTGCGAGTTTTATACTATACTTTGTTCACGACTTCATTGGTTTAATTGGAATGATTGTGCATTTTTAACAACATACAATAGAGTTGTGGGAATCGTCAACTTCATGTTTGTGATAGCTGAAAATTGTCAAGCTTACTAGAAACGTCAAAATATTCACTTGACTAATGACTGTCATTTTCCTTCAACAAGAGCCATCGAAGTAAATAGGTATATTATTCAATGGTAGTTTCAACTTTATTCTTAAGTCTTCATCAGGGCTCTGAAATGGAATAATATGAACTACAATAAAATTTAGTTGTCTAAAAACAATATTATTAAAATCTTAATTTAAAATTCACAAAAACACACATAATTCACAAGTGAGGAAACGAGTTCCATAAAACAGGACGAAAATTCAATAAATAAGAGAAATTATATGGAAAATCTGAATACAGCATATTATTATTTAATTGGAAAAATCAAAGATAAATGGGAGGATATTGTTCCATCCCAGGTGTTTAACTGCCGTCATGATCTGCGCATACTCCAATAAACCAGTTACTTTGTTGACCTCAGCTCTTAATGATCTCTCATGCAAGTAGTTGTTATTATTTCGAGAAAGATTTTAATTATTGACAATGAGACCAAACAAAGAGAAAATGTTAGGGAAAATTGCTATTTATGATTTTATCCGAACTTGTTTACTCACTTGTGAATTATGCGTGCATTATGAATTTTAAATTAAGATTTTAATACTATCGTTTTTAGACATCTAAATTTCATTGTAGTTCATGTTATTCCATTTCAGAGTCCTGATGTAGACTTAAGAATAAAGTTGAAACTAGTTGGCCTTTTTCCGAAAAGTTTGTTTCGTGAAGAAACTTTTATAAAGTATCCCGGTTTGCCATGACATCCTGACATATTTCACCGTGTATATTTTGAAAATGTTAGATTATAGTCATTTTCCTGTCAGATAACTACACAACGTTGTCCTCTCTACAAAGAGGTCGTAGTAATTACTTATTTTTCAAAATGTCAATCTATATTTGGAAAGTAATGAATTTGAGAATGCGAATGTTGAAGAAACTTCTTTCTCTGTTAATATTGGAAATATTATACGTATGTGAACATGGTTGGAAGATTCAGTAATGCTTTTTTCTTGTACGGAAATCAAGAATCGAGTGTTTTGGAATTTTACTGAAAAATGATGGATAGAGTAGTCCGTTACTTCGAATTCTCTACTTTTCTAAATTCTCAAGAAATAAACCTACAGAAGTCATTTTAATACCTTGTTGCACAAGTTGAAATATTACAGTATGAAAATGTAGTAGTACTTCGAAACCTGTGTCACAGTTAACCTCAAAAGAACTAACTCCATTTACAAAGGTCTTGGGAATCTACGTGAATGATACATACACTGGATTGGGATCAACATATTCCTAAAGTGGGATGCAGCTTAGCTTCAGTCTGTTATCTTTGGGTGTAATGACAAGATATCTGGATAAATTCTCCATGAAAACTACCTATCCTGCAGTACTGGAGTCAAAAGCAAGATATGGAATTATGTTTTATGGACATACTTTGAAGTCAACTCAAATATTCAATTCCCAGAAAAAAGAATTCCTAAAATATTAGAAAAAATAGCATTGAATGAGATATTGTATAATTCATGATATTTTGGTGCATAAAAATTCAATGTTCTGGCAACATAGGATATACCAAGTTCATTTTCGATGTACTACTTCCTATCGAAACAATTCCACGAAATATATAACTTTTGAAATTATTCATTAAGGAATTTGTTCAATTCATACATGACTACCTACTTAAGGCTCAATACAATACAATCAAAGCGAAACGTTAATTTATTAGTTTATTATGGCTGAAGCTGAATTGTTATTTGTTATTGAAATAGAGTAGAAATCAGCAACCTCGCGTCGAATTATTTTGACGTTGTCGATATTTCAGGAGCGCCAACCTGCCTTGGTTTTAGTTACAAAAACATGATAGACCTAAATCATGGCCAACCGGGATACTTTATAAAAGTGAATGGAGTATAGGTCTCAGTTTCAATCATTTTGAATCAACGTTGAATGAAATTTCTAAAAATGATTTTCTCGAATTCGTTTTTGATTTAAATCAATCTCAGAATACATTCAAGATTGTTGGCTTTCCTCATATCATAATAACTCTTCAGTTACAGGGAAATGGCAACAGTTGAAGCCATCAGGTGATAAACTACCTTGTCTTCAGGAACACTCGGCCATAGCTCACAAAGAGAATCTCTACGTTTTCGGAGGAGAGGTGGGATTTTCCGCCGGTTCTGAAACCCCACTTTGGATCTACGATATCAAAGCTAATACCTGGAGGAAGGTCCGATCGAAAAAAGGTAAGCTTCCCGCCAGGAATCCGTGCCTTCGCAATACTTCGTTGGATTATGGCATGGATAACAAAATTTATGTGGGAAATCGTATCTTGTTAGAGATAAATTCTCCTTTCTGAAAGATCAATTGAGAAAGCAGTGCATAAAAAAACCATCAATTCGATTTTTCAATATGGTATGACGAAAGAGCCGGAATTGATTCCCTACAGCATCGATTCTGGGATATTCAGACAGAAAAGCGGTAGTGTATTGGATATACAGTGCGCGTCAAAATTATGGAACAAATTCATTTTCTCACAAGGAAAATATTTGGCAATAAAATCCTGAAACAGGTCAATTTTGTTTCACTTTTACCAAATTTATATGCATTTTTGAAGGATTTTTGTTGCACCCTGTGACATCCCCATCAACCCTCTAATTTTTTTGAATAGGGAAAGTAGGTCATGTGGTACTTTTTTGGCAAGGTCTTTGTACCTTCTTTACAGGCGTGCAGAAATTTTCAAGACAACAAATTTTATTTTAATAATTAGTTAGTTCAAAGAGGTTTTCAGTAGGTGCACTTTGTCATGGCTCATTTACTCTGAGACGATGGTACCTGATGAAATTTGTCACTGAATGAAAGTCGACCATTACAGTTTTGTTCATGCACAACTTTGAACCTCACGTGAAAATTTTTTTTTCTCCGTTAAAGGGTTCGTAGGGGTTGAAAGTTGAGATGAACAAAACTGTAATGGTCGACTTTCATTCGGTGACAAATTTCATCAGGTACCATCGTCTCAAAGAAAATGAGCCATGACAAAGTGCATATACTGAATTCCGGCATATTGTGTTTACGGTCAGCCTAACGGCCGACTGCGTAAACACAATAACTTCCGAAAGAAACAACTTAGGAACTCGATATTTGTAGAGAAGGTTTGGACCTAAATTACGAAGGCCTAATTCGTGAATGGGTAAAATCCACCCAATGATTCCGTAGATATACCCAATCAAAATTTTATTTTTTCCATATTTCCAAAAATACAGATCAAATCGAATGGAAATCCAGTACTTCATCGAAAAATAACAGTTCGAAGTTTCATACAGAATTTGATGAGGATGATATGATGAAAAAAATCATAGAAATTTTTTTTTTCAAATTGTTCTGATGACACGATTATCACGAAATTTCGCATGAAGTTGTCTTTCAGCATCTCAAAACTAGCTGTGAAATTTCATCAGGACTGAATCAGTATTTCTCGAGTTATACCGAAAAAATAAACGATATCGAGAAGAAAACCTCGAAATTTGACACATTTTTTCCGGATATCTCCGAAACTTATGATCGTATCGAACTGAAATTTGGTACACTGCTGTGAAATATGAAGTTCAAAGTGTGAGTGGACTTTTTTTTCGAATATGATAAGTGGTTTCCGAAAAAAAAAATTTTTTGGAAAAAAATTTCGAAAAAAAATTTTTTTTAAATTCACTGAAAATCTGATCCTGACGAAGTTTCCTCAAAGTTGCGCGTCGTTATACTCCATCCAACTGCCAAGTTTGAATATAATCTCTCAAGTAGTTTCTGAAATAAAAAACAAATAACTTCAAAACTTCAACTGCCTATAACTCCGAAACTATTCGAGCGATTTGGCTCATTAACGAACTCAACCGCGGCATTCTGATGCGCAACCTATCCTGAAAGTTTCAAGTTGCTAGCTTGCTTCTGTCGACAGTTAGCGTGTCTACGGCCGGCCGGACAAAATCAATTTTGACACCGGATTCGTCATCAGTGAGTCCAACCTAGTCGATTGAGACCATTTTCGGCTCAATCATCCAAAATTACAGACATTTGGACAAAACGATAGCACGCTGTTCCCCTAGAACATGCGCGCAAAAAGTACCACATGACCTACTTTCCCTATTCAAAAAATTTAGAGTGTTGATGGGGATGGCACAGGATGCAACAAAAATCCTTCAAAAATGCATATAAATTTGGTAGAAGTGAAACAAAAATTGACTTGTTTCAGGATTTTGTTGCCAAATATTTTTGTTCTGAGAAATTGAATTTGTTCCATAATTTTGACGCGCACTGTAAACATCAAGTGAGCCTAATTCCGTGTCCCAAAATTGAGAATCGACATGATTGACTAAATGTTCATATGTAAACACAAGAGTACTTGCGAATCAATGGGTACCAAGAAGTCTACTAGGTGGATGAAAATGTCAACAAGATGGGAAAGAACAGAGTTCAAACTGAGGAAACTCATGTAAAAGTCAATTCACATAGGAATCGACTTGATTGACTAATTGTTTATATGTAAACACAAGAGTACTTGCGAATCAATGGGTACCAAGAAGTCTACTAGGTGGATGAAAATGTCAACAAGATAGGAAAGAACAGAGTTCAAGCTGAGGAAACTCATGAAAAAGTCAATTCACATAGGAATCGACATGATTGGCTAATTGGTGATATGTAAACACAAGAGTACTTGAGAATCACTGGGTACCAAGAAGTCTACTAGGTGGATGAAAATGTCAACAAGATATGAAAGAACAGAGTTCAAACTGAGGAAATTCATGAAAAGTCAATTCACATAGGAATCGACATGATTGACTAATTGTTTATATGTAAACATAAGAGTACTTGCGAATCACTGGGTACCAAGAAGTCTACTAGGTGGATGAAAATGTCAACAAGATAGGAAAGAACAGAGTTCAAACTGAGGAAACTGATGAAAAAGTCAATTAACATAGGAATGAATGTTGCACCAATCTGAAATTGATTATTTCCAATTTGAACGTTTCAAGTCCGAATTCGTTTCGTTTAGTACCAATTTAAATTGTTTAATTTTAGCTTTAGTTCAGGCGAGCGAAAACGCGACTTTCGTATCAATCAGGACTCATGAGAGATGTACTCACTAGTCAATCGTGAATACGACAGAAAGAAAGAAGTAACTTATAGACTCAACTTCGTACCAGGACGAAATGATGACATTTTCATCCTCCAGAACAATTTGAATTAACTAAGAAATAATTAACCGTTGTCTAACATTCACCGCATTTTTTACTTTGATATACTGAGTTTCTATTGTGTGAATATATCAATATTGCATCAAAATGGAACTAGAACTGATTAAGAATCAGATAAACTCGTTCCTCCACTTTCGCCATGAATAATTCAAACTATACTGTAGCCAGGAAAAATGATATACTGACCGCTTACACGGAAAATCCACTTGAGCTAATGTTCCCACGCTTGATACCGAACATATTTTACAGGTTGCGCTGCTCCCAAAGGACGTCGTGGACATTCGGCCTTAGTATTCAAGGGTTCGATGTTTATTTATGGAGGATATCAGGATCTGAGGGGATCTTCCAGCGAACTGTGGGCTTTCCATTTCGGTGAGTTGTATTTTCCGTATCTTGGGAATTCCGGTGTTTATTATACAGGATGATGGATGGATTCGACTTGCGGGTGAAAGGGAGATATTTGTTTTTGTTAGGATTGATAACGTTCTGATTGATAGATTATGATCGGAAACTTTACGAAAGTTTGTACACGCTTCGTGTACACAACCGGCTTTTACAGCTCCGGCGCCGTTGCAGTGCCGTGCATATGTGTGGATTCTACCTCTGCCACAGTGTACTTTAGATAGTAAGTACGGCACAGCAACAGCGCCGAAGCTGGAAAAACCGAATGTCTACAGAGTGGGCCAAATTTGATAATAGAGAGATATTGCAACTTTTGAATAGCGCAAGCGTTATGTTATTACGGTGCGCTAAATATAACGTTTTGGTGGTTAACGTGGATTTAACGGTCGTTCCAGAAGTAGACCTATTGCTACACGTTTTTGTTACCGTTACGTTAGTTATCAGTTTGTTTGGTTAGGTTATCGAAGACGTCAGATTTTTGTGTTACAAACTCACGTTTAAACTCTTGAAGCTTAATAATTTGCATTTCTGCATTAGTTTTTCGATTCTGGACAAAATGGAATCGGAAGTGGTCATTTCAGCTGGTGCTATTGCAGGAGAAGTGGAAGTTGTAATATTGCACATGTTTCAAACTATTCTTAATTTGAAACCCCAGCTCATGTTGTATCCAAAAGTATTTCTTAATTCGTGAAAAAGTGAGAAATACCTTTCTATGAAAACAATTTGCTGTGGTAGCAATAATAAATCTTAATGTCTAATATCAGATGTGTGTAAGAGGTATTAAAAAATTGATTAAAAAAATCTGAGGAAGTTGTGTAATTAATTCCGAAAAACATATTAACAAACAGCTTTTCTATGACAGTGATCGGAGCCGGAAGAGCCCGAAGCTTAACGATTCCTTCCGATATAGAATAGCGCAACGTAAATTGCGGCTCGCAATTTTCCGTTAATAACGTTAGACGCTAACGCTATTAACGTCGCGTTAGTCTGAAACTGAATCTGCGCATGCTTAGATGTCAAAAATAACGTTTGCTGTAATAACGTCACACACATTTGACACTGCAATATCTCTCTAATTATGAGTGGAGAACTACTATTTCTGTACTGGATAGATAAAAACTGATGTCGGTGTCTGGATGCCAATTTTCATGAAACACTCATTGGCGAAGAACGCAATTCCATAGCTATCACCAGTACATAGTTACCGGGTGATTTTCGTAAACATTCAGTTTAGAAATATTACTGTAACTTTTCATCTGTTGGAAATTTCCTATTTCTGTAAGAACATTCTCATAGCAACTTCAGACAAAGATTTCAAAGACGTTGACTAAATTTTCTGCAAACTGATATTTTATGAGATATTACCCTAAAAATATTTTTCTCAAATGGTACACGGGACCTTATGGTTTGAAGTAAGAAGCATCAGCGCCGCAACGGTCGATTTCGCATAGAGCTTTCCTCTCGGCAAATGCGGCCTCTTAGTTCTCTGTGGATGTAAATCGAGCCGTTTACACATCATGGCGGCGATCGCGTTTTTAGGGCCTTTGGCTCGATGCCTTATTTACGGTCTGAAGTGAACAGCATCACATGGCAGAATGCACAGGTCCAGCCAGGCCGTAGCGGTGCCGCAATGATCGTTTTCGCCTAGAACTTTCCTCTAGGCCGCAAGAACTACAAATGTAACTTCGGTCTTTTATTAGTTCCCTGTTGTCTATCGGATCGTTCATACAACATGGAGGCGATCTCGAACAGACTGGCGGTATTTCAAGGACAAATGTACATTGAATTGATTCGGTTTCGCAAGGACACCGTATCTGTGAAAACTGAATAAGTATTTCGGGCTTTATTTCCCATGTTTTCTGCGCTTAAATCACGGTTTGCACATCAGCTAGAACTGTCTGGTTGGATAAGGGCTATTGATCGAGGTATTCTGGTGGATGTAATATACCCCGATTTTTCGGAGGCCTTCGATCGGGTCCCGCATATAACACTTCTCTCCAAATTGGAACATTTGGGTGTCAGGGTAAAGTTTCTGAATTGAATTTCGGCTTTTGTATCTGCGTCACAGTGGGTGATGTTCCTTTTTCTACGGATAAGTCAGTGGCCTTGGGCGTGCCTCAGGGGTCGGTCTTGGAGTCCTCACTTTTTTTGCTCTACACTTCAGACTTGCCACGTATTTTGAAATCAACGTCCCTGCTTTTTGTGGATGACATCAAGCTATATAATAATCCTCTTTCTTATCATTGTGGTCTTGGTATAACTGCCACGGGGGACCTATCTTGGTCCAAACATATATCTAGTATTACCAACAGAGCAAAACAAATGGCTTTCCATATACATAAGGCTTTCCAAGGCTGCGATGTGAGGACATTCAGTTTACTATATAGGTACTATGTGCGTTCAATCTCGGAGTATGCGGGACCTGCTAGGTGGCCTTCGTCTCGAGCTGACCAGGTTCTTCTGGAGTCGGTTCAATTATGGGTTACTCGCCTTCCGTTTGGCTTCATTCGTCCTTCTTACGAGGAGAGATTAAAATCTTCAATTTACTTTCCTTTGAGGAGAGAAAAACTATAGGGGATTTGATATTTATATTTCACGGCCTTCATGGTCATTTCGGCGAAGATATTCGGCATCTCTACTCCTTAAATGTCAATAATCTCAGAGGCCATACATTTAAACTCTCAAGTGACGATATCCGAACAATTCAGAGGCAGCAATTCTTAACAAATGGAATTTTTCATCTTTGGAGTAGGCTGTCTGGAGACCTGGTCAATGTTTCTTCCACTAATGCTTTCAAAATGGTTGCGACGTGATCTATTCTGATAGTCAGGCTGATATCAAAGCACTGAAATCCTACTTCATCGACTCAAAGCTGATATGGGAGTGCCGAAGAAAACTAAATGAAGTAGACAAAATAACAAGGTCTCCTTAGTCTGGGTTCCTGGGCACTCAGAAATCAAAGGAAATGAAGAGGCTATCACTCTAGCCAGAAAGGGAGCACAAACGCTACCTATTGGCCCAGAACCTTTCTGTGGTATAGGCAAATGCACCTATAAGGAAGAGTTTTTGGAGGAGGAAGAAAATGAAAGAGGGGTACTAAGGCGGAATTCTTCAGGAATGGAACACTCTGAAAAATTTCTTCGGAACTTCGAAATTGCAAGATCTAAAGATCATTTGGATCTCAGTAAGAACAAGTTACGCCTCCTTACTGGTTTCTTCACAGGAAGCTGTCACCTGAGGAAGCACATGAAGAGAATGGGCTTATCAGAAACTGACGAGTTCAGGTCCTGTGGGGAAGAGGAGGGAACTCCTGTTCACAGAATGCCTCACCATTGTGAGCCCGCGCAAAAAATATCAGCCTTCTTGAAGCCCTCACGGGCGAGCTGTAGTTAGCGCAATGCAAAAACAGCTCTGACGAGGGAGCACAATAGATCTTAAGTTCGCAGTGGAATGTAACCCCTATACTATACTATATATATGGTTTGTGACACCTGGCTGGCTCAGCGGTGATTGGATGACGCATCTGCCATACTCATTTTTCATGTTGTTCTATCCTTTTCATAGCTACATCATATATTTTGTTTGAATATTATTTTAGTTTGAGTTTATAGGTTTTATTCCTCTTCTCTTATTGTATTTATAATAATAATAATAACTTTCCTGGCCAGCGCACACATCCAATTTCTATGATCCGGTCCCGCTGCGTATCCGTTTTTGCGGCGGTCTGAAGCACATAGAAACAGATGGTAGAATTCAACTATCATCTGGCCAGCCCGTCGCCGCACCACAACGGTTATTTTTTACCGGCGCCGTTATTGTGCCGTACTTACAGTTGGAGGTACACAGAATCATTGGCAGAATGCAGTTAATGAATATATTCGACCAGCACGTTGCAGCGCCGCAGCGGATGTTTTCCCTCTAGCACTTTCTTCATGCCGCAACAGGCTGATCGGATGTGTGCGTTCTCCCACTAAGGTCCGGTACACACATACGGTTTTACAAGCTTCGGCGCCGTTGCGGTGCCGCACTTAAGTGTGCATTCTACCACTGATGCCGTGTATTTCAGGCCGTGAGTCTGGCGCCGTAGCTGGAAAAGCCGTATGTGTGTACCGGATCTAATACAGTGAACCTCGCACCGCATGGAAGTATCCAAATCTGATTTTAATTTTGGTCCCCCATGCAAAAGGAAATACTATTTCAACTGATTCGATTTTCATCTTCAGATACCGAGTCTTGGCATCTGATATCGAGTTCATCTAAAGGAGCTAATAACAGCGATGGCTTCCCAGCACCAAGACACAAGCATTCGGCTGTCATACATAACGATTCCTTGTGGATTTACGGAGGGATGACAGATCTACAGGTAAGATTTGCGTTTGACAGATCTACCGGTAGGATTTGCGTTTCTTTAGAATATCATAATTTCACTTCATTAGGTATTTCTAAATATTAAATACACCGGGTGTAAAAGGAATCAGGTTAACCCCCAAAAAAATGTACATTTTTCAAGATATTGGATTGAAATATTGGACATAGATACAACAGATTGTTTTCCATCCACTGAAGTAATCATTGTGTGTTTATGACCTCCGGTTTAACCGGAAGTGAACGTTACTTTCGATTTTATATACATTCTTTTGAGAACGAACATCACATATAAATATGGCATAACTATGTCAATGAATTGCACTATGCGTAGAGGAAATGAAAACGGGGGGCAATACATTCTTATGTATGATACAACAGCACATATAAAAACCTCAGCACAAGGTCGTAGGACATGGCAAGGTAGGGCTGTGCCCTACCTTGAAGCAGCATTGCCTTATCTTAAAAATCTAGAAAAGCACTGACGTAAGGTCGGGAGCTTTAACGCGCTTGTTCAAACTATAAGATCAACACGAAATTTTGCACCTAGTTGTGTGTTGGTAATCTTCACTTGATTACGAAGTTTCAATCTGATTGCTTTTTTTCTTCTTGAGATATTGCGGAAATAACGTTAAAATTCCAAATAACAACGAAATTTGGCACATCTTTTTTCCTTATATCTCCGAAAGTGAATATCGGATCGAATTGAAATTTGAAATATAGTTTTTAAATTCTTACTCTGAGATTTGTGCTAAATTCCATTGAAATTTAATCGATATTTTCAGAGAAAAAAAAATTTTCATCAAAAACTGAAAATCTTCGAATGAAATGTTTTTTGAAATTTTCTAACCACTCGATCCGCACGAAATTTTGCTCAAAGTTGCGAGTTGGTATTCCAAAACTGTCGTCGAAATTTCAATTCGATCGAGTCAATACTTCATGAAATATCGAGGAATTGACCTCCAAATTTCAAATGGGCCTAACTCCGAAGCTATCGAACCGATTCCACCTATTAACGAAATCAACCGAGATATTTGGACTCCAAACCTAATTTGACAATTTCAAGTTGCTGAATCTTTTTCTCCGAAAGTTAGAGCACATACGGATGGTCGAGCGGACGGATGGATTTCAATTTGACCTCGGATTATTCTTCAGGAAGTTCAACCCAATTTTTTAAGACCATTGTCGGTTCAAAATCCGAAAATTACAGACATCGTGACCAAATGATTACACGCTGCTCCCTAGAATAAGCGCGTAAAAAGCAAAAAATTCATTAGATCGATGAAAATTGTCACTGTCCTAGCTTCAATATCCATTGCCCTACCTCAAAGTCATCCTTAGCTACTACCCTGACATTGTTTAAAGAATAAGCTGACATATTTATTCATTATGAAGTTCTCCTTCCTATTGAACCAAATTTCTTATTCCCTTTGAATTTATTGACAAAATATCTCTAAAATATAATATGATATAATTATATGATATGAAAATCGAATCCACTGAACAGAACACGATGAATGAATACCTGCAACTCATTTCCGTTAGAAAGGACTTTAATCTCAAAGGCTCAACTGTACAAATTAGTTTCTCGCATCAAGGCTGCTATACCACCGGCGCCGTAATTTGTTCTGCAGGACATCCGTACAAAGGAAGAGTAATATCTCCGAGTTGGAGTCTGCATTGTTCAGTAAATTGTTGACAGGTTAAGCAGTTAATCGGTTACAAATGTCTAGGGAAAACCAGTAAAGTTGCGGGGAGGATGACTTTGCAGAATATCCGACAGATTCCAGCGTTATACGATTCTTTTGTAGGATTTGTATTTGAAGTTACGAAATGCTCAAGGATTTGAGTCGATGAAACTAGCCTTCTTGTTCTTTGGTGTTATCGTGGTGCAAGACTTACGTGCCAGTTACTGACATTTGACGAAATGATAAGCCGCTGTTTCCCGGAACAGGGGGCGTTATATAAAAGTTAGGATAGCTATATCTCCGAAACCATTGCTCGGATTTTATCATTCACTAACTCAATCTATGTGATAGGAGCTAGAGTATTGAGGCTTTTAGTTTTGGACTGAGTTATTGGATAATGCATCGAATAATTTTTCTGTAGGAACGATCGGATCTTTGGAAGTGGGACTCTAGAACACGTGTCTGGACAAATATAAAATCCAAAGTGAACCCAGGACCTTTACACAGTCATGCTGCTTGCAGGTTTCCCTCGTTCATGATTATATTCGGTGGGGAAAGAGGGGGACACCCAACGAACGAGTTGTGGAAGTTCAATTTTGGTAAGTGTTTTATTTTACTTCTCATGATGATAATTATATTGATCCATGATGGCGGGCTGTGAAGAATATAATGTGAAAAATGTTTAAGGTAGTAATTTCCAATGAGCGCTTCCTATACAGTGAAAAACAATGATATCCACGACCATGATATATTTCGATTACTCTTGTTGAAGGAAAACTACAGTCGTCAATCATGACCGTGGATAATTGGCGTGTATAATGAATATTTTACATTGCATGTCTGGATCAAGTGAGTTTTGACATTTCTTTTATGCTCGGGAATTTCCAATCATCACAAAAAATGAAGTTGACGATTCCGACAACTCTATTGTAGGTTGTTGAAAATGTACAATTATTCCAATTTTACGCATGTCGTGGACAAAGTATAGTAGTTAACCTGCATATAATTGCTATAATTCACTTGGATAGTTTGCGACACGAGCCGCAGGTAATTTTTAATAGTTGTATTTCATATATTGAGAGTGGAAAACCCAGGAAAACCCTGAAAGATGATGCGAAATCCTTCCAAAATAAGCTTAAATCGATACCTATCAAAATCAACTTAGACTCGATTATCGATACCACAAACTTTCATACATATAGGTTTTTACACGTCAACAAGGCCCTGATAATAAAAAAATAATTTTCGAAACGTTGACTCAGGTGGCATTTTGATTCTCCCACAGCAGCCCTTCATCCCCATTCAATATAAATAATTGTTTAAAGGTCACTTAGTCCCAAGATTGAATCTTTGAGTTTTTAGAAAATTACCGAAATAATCAAACCGCATCGAATCCCCCCTTTACTGCACTAAAATATGACAAGAAACATTCCATCTCACTCTCGATTTCCCACATAATTCACATCTCTAAACGCCCGTTTATCCCAGGTGCCGAAACGTGGGAGAAGATCGCGACGCCAGGGTTGAAACCTTCCCCGCGTGCGGAAAGCGTCGCCCTCACCGTCTCCGAGCTGCTCCTCAAAGATCCCTCGGTGCAATCCCTGGAGACCAAGGCGGCCAAGGTGCGATCCAGAACGTGCAATTCTGCCGACAGGGGAGGAAGACACTCGTCGTATCTACCGAGCAACAGGGTGAGTCGGTGGTGCGGATTTTGTGGGGTTGTTATTTATGGTTTTCGTCCCCCTGCGAACGTAATTAAATATTTTTTCGATTCAAGATCGCCTGGAGTGTTGCCTGATGTATATTTTGTAGGAGGGTGCGTTCGGGGAATATTCTCGATTGCTATGGTTATTGAGGTTTTAATAAACCTTACTGGATGCTAGGATATTTGGTTGATTTTTCTGATGGAAAATTCTGATTGAAGTTTAACAATAGTTTCAACCATAGATTCCTTCCATCAAATAAAATACTTTTTCCATTTGCCATTTATGCAGGTTAGGCTTAGGTGAAAAATAAGCTAATACACTGCTGCATTTTGTTTAAAAGTTCAACCTATATATCTCTTTCTACTGTAATCTGTAGTATAGCTGCAAACCGTTGAGTGGATTCTGCCTATTAACTAACCCAATTCAGAATATTCAGGCTCCAAACCTGCCATAGACATTTCAGAACTCTAGTTTTTTCCTTATGAAATTAGAGTGTTCACGAAAATTCACTGCAATTTGGGCTAAATAATAATGCTCTCATTTTATGAAACAAACACGTAGAAAGTAATCTTTTGAATGAAATACCTATGTTTTTTTCGTGTCGAAGGTGGCTCCGAGTGAAAAGACATACGTATTCAATGCATCCCAGAACAACTACACCGACGGCAGTACTGATTTCAACCAACAGCACAATCCTGACAACCGATCTTCCAGAAGTTTCCTGCAAGAAATATCCAAACTATCCCAGATAAATATTTCCAGGCTAAATAACAAATGCAGCTACACAGTTCTAACAGGTTGCAAGGGAGATAGCACAGAGAGTCTGCTGAAACAGCACGCTAGTCCTCAAAACGTGGACACGGAGCTCAATTTTGAGGTGGCATCATCAACACCAGTGAGAAGTAAGTGAAAATGCTTCTGAGTTAATGACCACAATGGTTCATAAAGCTTTTGATTATCGTTAAATTCGTAATTCCTATATCCTGCCCTTCAATATTTTACTTCGAGGCAATTTGTGTTTGTAAACCATCGTGTTCTTTCATGAAAGAGTTTGAAATGAATCTTTCTTCTCAATCTATGACCATTATTTCATTTCCAGATAAAATGGTTAAGTCAAAATCAGCTTTCGTGATCAAGAAAAATAGTCCAGGTTCTTCACCAGATGACACTAAAGAATACTCAACCAAAAAAAGAGTAGAGTTCGATATGTCAACAGTAAAAATAACAAGAGATCCCATATCTGTCCCTAATTTTAGCTTGATCAATCTACCAACACCAGTATTAACTCCCGTGGAAGCAACCAAACTAGTCTATCTAGATACAGACGACGAAAACGACCTTGGTATAGAATACCAAAACAACAGGGAGAACGCTTTGGTAGAATCAGAGCTCAATATTCTGAAGAGAAGCGATAGCTATAGTTCCCACTTGGGTTACGCTGACAACCCTTTATACCAACATATGGTGAATTCCAACTCCTGCAAACTGGAGGAGAACGTTTCCTCCACTTCAGACTACGCCAGTATAGAAACAATGAACAGGTTGTCTTCTGCCAGTAACTACAGCATGAAGACAACCACCCCTCTAGATGAAAACGTCAAGAATAAAGAAAAAGACAGAACAGGACCATTCGGTTTCTGTAACCCGAACTACATGAAACCAGATGTGAAATCTAACCTCATAAACGGAGAGCAAGACAGAAAAGCTTTGGTGCAGATCTTGAACAACGTCACCAAAGGTGACTTGCATGGTTCTCAAGACGACATCTTGGAGATGCAAAACTGCAATGAAAGTTACACGAGGAATACCAAGGTTTTGTTCAGGAATTCTGCAAGATTAGCAAGGCCTCCTAAGTCACTTTCTATAGATTGTGGGTCAAGAGTGAAAGATAACAATAAGTGTAGGGCCTCGAGCGCCAGTGGAGTAGATAGAAGGAAGAAATTGGAAAAAGTTGAAAATAATCATAAGGAAAACACATTTCCATTCTTCATGTATATAATTGGAGGTAAAGAACATGGACAGGTGACAGTCTTCCAACGGCCTATATCGATATGGAAACTGAAATTATGCTGAATTATTTCCGAGAAAGATCGCCAAAGAATTCGTGAAGAAAACAATTCAATAATCTCCCAGAGATTGTTTAACTTGGTCGCTATTTTTTGGATTATTTGTGATTAGCCACATATCTTTAGAACACCAGGAAGTTTTTTGAGATTAAAAATTTCGTTTTTGAACATGAGTCGAAAATCGAAATCAAGAAAATTATACAGAAAATGTCTATTTTTGCTTAAGCTGGAAGTAGAAAAATTTGATTTTATTCAATATTTTTATAACGATGCAGCTGGAAATTACTGTATGATTACTCAAGAATCTACTACTATCCAGTTTTTTCATCCTCTCCGGTAGTTTTAACATAAACAGGAATAAAATACAATATAAAATGACCAGATACACCAATTAACGTGAGAGTAATTTTGAAAGTAAACTGAAGTCAATTCTGAAATATGGAGTGAAAATATTAGAAACTCACAGTAGAAAGTAAGAATTTTAATAGTGTCTTAGGTATCAACAGCTAAAAGACTGACTATTACCCAAGACGCTCCGAATCTCTTATAATTATGATTTAATTCGTTTGAATCCAATAGCTCAAATTTTATCTTTCGATTTCATGTTGCTGAAGATTTTAAATGTCAAGAATTTCATTTTGTTGAGGTGTGAAAAGACAAAAAAAATTTAATCTAAAGAAGTTACTTAGAGGTTCACAAGTAACAAAGTGTATGTTTTTGAAGATATCTTTAGTTTAGTGTTTTTATATCAAAATCGTCCATGTTGTTTCCTGAATGTAGGATTAGTTCAAAATTAGTGCCAAATATATAATATATGTGTATAGTGTAAAATATTTCGAAAATGTAGATAGTTGTTGATTTTTATAACATTGGGAAGAATAGATGTAAAATGAAAATTCATTTAGAAGAAATAGAGAGAGTATGTTTATTCTTATCCGTGAGATCATACTAACTACTACTATCTCCACTGAATGTGTTGGGGTTTTACTTTACTCAACTTGTGAAACATTTAAACGATATCTATGATGATAATTAAGCAATCGAATGTTCACGAAGGTGTTTCCTTGTAAGAATAAATGTTAGATCTCTGTTCAGATAGATTTAAGTGAAAGTAAAGAATGCTGATTGGAAACTTTGCGAAAAAATATATTTTTGAGATTTTGAACTGAAATTTTCTGTGTGCAATAAAATATTTTCTCACTATTTTTGTAGATAATAAGTTTTATGGGTGTTTCTATAACAACCAAGTTATTAATTTATTTTCAGAAATTAGGGTTTGTTAGTAGGTGGGATGAATTAACCCCAACTTTTTGAAGAAATAAAGGAAAGCATCTTTCGGGATGACAGTTTGATATTATGACGATAAGTAACAAGAATAATATATGAATAAAATGGTATATTATTCAACGAGCATATAACAATATTATTCTTGAAGGTGAAGTTTTCGATACTCGCCTGCGGCTCGTGTCGTAAACAACCCAAGTAAATATGGCAATTATATGCGAGTTAAATACTATACTTTGTCCATAACTTCGTCGGTAAAATTGGAATAATTCTGCATTTTCAACAACCAACAATAGAGTTGTCGGTATCGTCAACTTCATTATCTGTGACTGCTGAAAATTGTCAGGCTTACGAAAAACTATCTATGCTTGGAGTGTATAATATTCATTAAACATGCCTATTAACCGCGGGCTTGGTTAATGACAGCCATTTTTCTTCAACAAAAGCCATCGAAATATATATACTATTCAATGGTCGTGGACCAACATATTAAACCTATTTCTTGAAGTTTGGGGTTATTTAATCTCTATGAAATTTTCTTTACAGTTTCTTCGGAGTAATGGGGAGATATAGATAATAATGCAATGAATATATTTCGAGGAGAGAACCGGATAGATTATTAAATAAAGAAACAAAAGCAGAAACCATCAAATGTGTTTCATTTCAAGCTCTTGATATTTAGCGTAGAAACAGCTTTTTGTTACAATATCAGGACCAAACAACTCAAATAACGACTGAAAAATATCAGTGTGTGGACATGCGAGAAGAAGGGTCAAAATAATGGAGCCAGGAATGAATAATAAGTTCCCTAAAAGTGTAATTGGTGAAGAGAATACATCTGGAATGATTTCTTCGACTTCTCCAACCAAATCGATGCCTGAGAGTTTATCACATTCAAACGAGGAAGGGATTGTTAAAATGCAAAAAAACAATGAACCACGACACAAATTCGAATGAAAGATGTATTTTACATTACAGAACATTATAGAATAACTAAATCTAATATAAAAAGAAACAAAATTAATTGCATAATATATATGTATAAGATAAATAGGTATAAAGTAAAGTATATGTACTCATATTTCTGAATAATGTCAATGACCACATTCATTATAAACTTATATGAGAAGTAATCACATAAATGTAGAAAGCTTATTGAGGTTACACTTGACCTTTTACAAATTCCAACAACTTTTTGACCAAGAAATGTAAATCATTCGTTTCTTTCTCACGCAAGATATTGAAGATCTTCCTACAAACTTGATATTCAACCTTCCTCTCACTTTTCAACTCCTTTTTCAACATGGGGTAAACGAATGGTTCCAAATATTCAGCCCATAAAAATTTACTTTTGAGACTCTGGTAATAATTTTTCGTGAAACTGATTCCAATTGAATTGCTACACGTGTCCGTAAACTGCTGTACATTCACTTTAGGGGGATTTTCGTCCAGAAGGTCTTCCATTTTCTCCAATTCATTCATGATCATGTTATCATTCCATAGTAAATCACCAGTCATGTCCTCGTTTATCAGAAAAGCTCTGTGATAGTCTCTTTTGCGAACATGATTGCAATTCTTACAGTTAAGTTCACCTTTTATGAAATCCCTATTGATTTGACAGCGTCCTAGGAAATCTGAGGTGAATTCTTTCTTATAACTGTCTGTGCAAAATAAAAGTTGGCTTGATTTTTCACTCACGGCCCTGCCATCAACTTTTATCTCGCAAATACATTCAGCCTCACATTTGGGACAAGATTTGACGAGACACATATTCTCTTGACTTATTGTTAGCTTACAGTTGCTTCTGAAATCAATGAAATTAAATGACTTCGATAATATCAATTTAATATTCCGTTTTAATAACACCGTGGATCTGTTTGTTGAACTTTCAAACTCAATGGGACAATATAGAGGATGTTCATACAAATAAGTATGGTGAATAACGACCCAGCCTTCTTTATCCACATTTGTGAAGAATTCCAGCTGTTTTTCTATGTGTACGGTCTTCCTGATTTTCGTTCCATCCTGATATAAGACTATCTGATCACCATTGTTTTTGTTCAAAATTTTCATGCCATCAGTACGATTTAAAAAAATTTCTCCAGTTTGCAAATCCCAATCCTTCAACACTTTTGCGAAAGTTTTCTTTGTGATATTTTGCTGTTTCAATTTCAAAAGGTACCCATCTGAAGTATACATTTGTATGTTCGAGTATAAACTATGCAATGGAACCAAAGCTTTCAGATAATCAACGTTCACTTTTAGAGTTTTACTCATTGTCAAATGACCTCTTCTGGATCTTCTAAAATCTTGCAAATCGTGGCATATCCTTTTATTTGTCGAAGATATCTTATGCATCATCTTCCGACAATTTTCTATACTTTGGCAACATTTCTTTTCATCACAATCATCCTTCTGATCCTGCTTGAATTCCACAATGACGCCTTGAGCGTCCAAAATTTTTATATTTCCATTTGTGAATCGAATCAAGACTCTACCATTATCCAGATAAAGTCTGTAATCTTCGAACTTAATGGTTTCAAATCTATGTCTTTCTAAATGGGTTTGTTTCAGAATTATAATATCTTTGTTCTCTTTTGAAGTGAAAGACTGCAAAGTGAGTCCGTTCGGAAGACTAAGATTGACTCGTATTGAATCTTTCTCCTGAGCGTTCGGTAATTTTCTGTAGTATTTTGGACGTAATTTTCTTCTATGCAACATTGTCGTACACTTCTGCTTCATTGGTTTTGTCAGTATTCTACGGATTACAGAGCTGTACGGAATTTCTAAGACTCTATACTTTCTTCTAGTATATTTCAGCTTTCGAGAATCAACGTATTTATAAAACACGTTAGTGTTGCTCATTTGCTTCAAGATTTTTATATCTTGACTCACGTTTTTCTCGTGAGGCCTTTTTTTGGTCTTTTTCCAGATCAGAGAACGATCTAGTTCTAATCTGTCAAGGTGTTCGTTATGAACTGGAACCACATGTTTCACTTCAGGACGGAACTTTGGAAATTCGTCGAAATTCAGATTCTGTTGCGTGAACATTTCGGCATCATCCAAAAATTTCTTGAGGTTGAATCCCAAGATTGATTTTAGGATATCTATATCATCACTCTGAATGCAAGAATCGTCATCTTTTAAGGGTTTAGGAGGAGGAAAGATGATAGTTATCACAGTACCATCCTTCAGCACCACATGTGGATCAAGTTGTCGATTTTTATAGTGACATATTAGACTGTGACCATCGAATTTAATAGTCATACTTAGTTTGAAGTCTTCAAAATGAAATCTGCAGGTATCTATGGTAACTTGAACGCCATCGTGGCTGAAGAAATCGTGAGTTGCTCCGGTGAGTCCACACCTCGATGATTTCTCATTGTACGCTGTTAGAGAACTAGTCGAGAAAGATTTTGCGCAATTTTTCAAAAGTTCTCCGCTGCAAGGGTAGTTTTTGAGTTCTGAGATCACGTCTTCGAAGTTTGGTTGCATAACTGCTGTAATATGACTGAACTTCTTAGTGATTTCGGAACTAAGGGGGCACGTATCGTCTCCGATATCAAAATTGTCACAGAAATAGTAGGGGATAAGGTACTTCTCGTATTCTTTGTAGTGAGTATTCGATTCTATGAGCCTTTCGAAAACGTATTTTTCCTCATTTTTGATATACGTTCTGAAGTCTATATAATTCGTCGGTTGGAATTTTGAGAACCACCCGGCTTCTTGGAAAATGTAGAAATCACAGAAATCTCTGAAGCAGGTGAGAGTCCTCAAGGATTCCTTCCAAATTTTCGAGCACGTCCCCGAAGATTCCAGATTTTGGTGGAAGTGAACTACCAAGGTATGTGTGGATTCGCAGTATTCGTAATCAACTTGAGAGAATTCTTGTTGCGTTTGGAACAACCATTGAGCGAGGGTTGACATTGAGAGTGGTTCTTTCCATCTGAAAAGCATACCGTCGAATTTCGAGTACAAGTTGTTTGAATCTTTGAGTATTTTGGTTGATTTCGGTAAATAGTTTCTGTTTTCAAAGAAATCGTAAGGGTCACAGAGGAATTTTCTTGCAGGATTCTCGTGAGTTATCGTATTTTTCTCGATTATCTTCATACTGTTCAAGTATAGGAGGTTGAGGAAATAGTTTGTTTGCTCTTGAGATAGTACACTTTGTTGAGAGCTTGGAATACCTTGATGATGAATATGAGGCAAGAAAGAATCCATATCAACATGAGTTTTCAAAGATTTAATCACATGGAAAAACCTCTGGTTCATCAAGGTTTTGGAATCACATAGAGGTACAATTTTCGCTTTTTTAGTCTCTGCTAGATACATGTTCAAGTTCAAAAAATCACCTTCATAGAATTTCCTGAATTTTCTTTTCTTGAGATGTACTTTTTCCGGCTGTTTTCTTCTGAAATATTCCAATGTGAAAGGACAAGGTTTTTTCCTGTTTGGTTGGATTTTTTCAATTTCCTCATCAGGTCGGAGATTTTGGGTTGATGAACTCAAATTCTTAAATGTTGGATCTTGATAGATATCCTGTTCAACTTCTTCAAAAGTTTTTTCAACCTCCAATAGCATACTATGTATTATATACGGAATTGTGATGAATTCTGAAGGTATATCTTTCAAATTATATTCGTAAGTTGAAAAAGGACCATAATTAAGTTCCATACTCTTGAATTTATACGGATGTAGATGCTTTATGTAGTGAATATGCTTTCTTTTCAAATCCAATATGTTCATTAATAGTTCCCCTAGTTCACTCAGACGCGTTTCGAAGAAAATGGATCTCTGATCTTCATCATCCGGTATTTCATCTTTATGAACGTATTTCATCTGGGCTGCCTCTTCCAGTATTTTCGATTTTTTTGCGTTTTGAGTAATTTGGCCTATCTTCTTCCAAAAGTATGTCAGTTCCGAGGTCTCTACATCTTCCGTTCTGAAAAAAGATGTTGATTTTGAAGAACCTATTTATTGTTTATCGATTTTGTAGTCATCATGAACTTTTCTGGAAGTATCGAGTATGCGTTGGGTTAGGATTGAGATATTTCAGTGCGCCAACCAACTTCAAGTAATTAGAATTCTATCTTAAAGTACTCCGCAACAAAAAAATCACACACAATACTTATGAAAGAACTATTGAAAATTGAATACAATTATTATTTAGTTGATGCAGGATTCAAATTATTCATCAAGGGCAGTTTCTAGGGAAAAATTTGCTTAACGAGCAATTTTAATATAATGCAGACGACCAACCAAGTAAACTGTAACGTTTTAGATTCTATATCTGACTCCTTCATCAGACAACTATAAGAAAATATGCAGAATTATCTTAGTCGTCCGATGCTCAGACAGAATGTACACGTTTCCACCGGAAATAATTTTTTATAGCTTCGTAGAGTATTTACTGTATACATATACAATATTCGAATGATTTCGATTATTCCATCAGAGTCGACGGATTATTTTGTCATGTAAACTCATATCTGATTTTATCTGAAGTAAATAAACGACACATACGAAGAGAAAACCAAATATCATTTTCACAGGTTCACAACATTACATATGTATTTTGCGATGTATCTGACAACGTATAGATAAATGCCCACGTGAAATTTATTTAAATTATCACTTATTCTCACTTATAACTTCAAATTGAAGTTATTCTTAGTTTTACAGATTATTCTGTAATAACTTCACATAAAATAGGTATCTTTTCTTTTGATATTTATATCTAACGATATACTTTCATTTCTCAACGTACTGCGTTCTGGATGCAAAATTGGTATCATAATAAAATAAAATAGAATATGAAAATAATACTAGACAAGTGCTTAAACCAACAGTTGCTCACAAATGAACTAAGCAGACATGGGACATGGAACTACGGCAAGCTTGTTAAATACTTGTGCATAGAACAATATCACCACAATTTACCTTCTTATTCTTTCTTTGATAAATGAAATTTTGCTATACAAGACTCTCAAAAATCTTTATAATTTGACAAATCGCATGAAAATTCATTTCAAATATTGAATTTAATATTGCACCTAATCTCCCTTTGAAGCAGAGAAGTCTTCGGTTTCATTAATTGATCTTAAGAAACTGATCGTCTGCATAAAGTAATATCATATATATGCATGAAAGGAAACTGTGATTGATGAACATGAAGTAGGTCAAGCATACAACCCTGGGATCCGTCGATGATTACAGTACGAAATTAAATACAAACAGTGACTCCAGGATGCATCAATATGAACTCCGTCGTACACCTAAGTAATATCTACGACATCCAGGATTTGATAATACCTGGCTATTTGCAGAATGCAGTTCACTCGCACTCTGTAACGCATCAGTTGTTTGATCAAGCAGGGATCCTGGAATCCAACGAATACGTAGAAGTAAACATTGTCCCTTAGATCGTCAGAACCATGCAAGTTATCAGGCAGAGCATATAAGGTATAGTCGCTCATCTGCAACTTCACTCTACTAGTAATTTTTTTGGATTTCGAACCCTTCATATCTGAGGCAGAAACTGAGGACTTGAACTTTTGATAGTCCAGCCTGAGGAGTTTCTTCAACAGTTCTTCTCTTTGGCGGATTTCATGGTCAGCTTGGGCGTCAGAGGCATACTGAGTGTACATTTCGTTAATCACTTTGTGTTTCATTAAAAGTGCTAGTTGCTTCCGAGAGATGTCCTCCTTTCTTCTCAGAGAGTAGTGCAGATCGCTGCAAGTTCTTTGAAGGTGGTCCAGCAAGTTTGTGGGATGTTCTAAGTTGTCACCGTAATTATTTACAACTTCCTTGATGAAGTTGATGATGCTTTTTCTGGTGATGAAGACGATATTTGAATTTTTCTTGTTTCTTTCATGTGACTCGATGATTCCGTCTAGTAATTCAGAGCATTTGGGTGTTAATTCGTTAGCAAAGACTATTTCAAAAAGTCTCCTTGGGCAAAAATCTCCGAGTTCGATGTTCTTGAAGAGTATATATGGATTAGGGAAAGAAACTATAGATTCTGTTGTATTTCTGATACCACGTACACTAGTTTTTTGAATGTATGGTACTTGCAATGACATTTTAGTCTCGTGTCAATATGAAATCATAGATTTGATGGCCTCATTCGAGTTTCATAGGTCACAGAAAAAGGGTTCTAGACCGTAGATAGAGGGAAGAGAAGATACCGCATTCCCCTTCATCCTTCACTCAATGTTTGCAGCCAAAATCTCTTGTGTTTGTTGTCAAATATTTGTTTACATTTCTCCAAAGCGATCATTGGCGTACGCATCATAAGGTAGAAAGGGATTGGACTAGTTAACGAAATGATGATATAATTGTATAAAGAGATTTATACGGTGATAATATTGAGCAGTTCTTTGGTGGTATTCAACACAGAAACTTGCTTTTCTCATGTGAATTACAAAAAAAATGCCTCAAGTAAGCTTCAGAATCTGATTTAAGTTAATATTTCAGACAAAACTAAGAGTCTAATGAGTTTCTCTCCTGAAACCAAAATATTTTCATTGCTATGAATTCAGGAAGTGAAACTATATTCAGATTGCTGGATAACGTCTCATATAAATGCATCCAAATAATTGAATGGTTTCTAGATACATTTCATGGTCGTTTATTATTTATTTTTGAAAAAAGATAACTGTGTGGTTTCTTGTATTAATATAGGTATATTGAATACGGCAAATCCTCTGAGCTGATATCCAAGTAATAAAGAATACCTTTAAATATTGAACTCCTCGCTTGGACAATACAATATTTAAAAAAAAACCAAGTGTCCAATTCACCGAGGAAGAGACTATGCTAACTACTTCCTTTCAGTCTACAGATTCGGAAGAGATTCATAATATTATTGAAAAATTGAAAGGAAACTCCTCTCCTGGTGAAGATGAAACCACAAGAATAGTCCATTATATTGGTGCTATGAGAAGATTTGCTTTATTTTTGAACAAAAGATCCAAGGACCTATTGAATAGCGCCAAATCTTACGTATATCTTACCTTGTTGGGAAAACTTCCTAAACGACCTATTGATCCAAAATAATATGCTGATTAAGGATCATAAATAAATCTTTGAATAAATAAATATTGGTATCATTTTGTATTGGATCAAATTGTATATTTCAGGAGCAGGTTCTTGAATAATGTTAACAATTTTCTCTCATGTATAAAATCATAGTAGAAATAATTGTTTATTGGAAACGAATAGAACATATCAATATAACAAATATACTGCAAAAAAATCATGTATAAGAGATGCTTTAAGAATAAATAGTTATATTATTGATGTCCGAATAATATCTGCATCCAAAATATTGACGACGTACACCAATGGCGAGAAAAGCAAAATACTAACCTATGCACGGAACGATTATTTTCCTTTTCAGCATATTTACCACACACTACACACTTTACCGGCATCCTTAATACTATATAATTGTATTGCACTTGAAAATATTCAGCTACTTCGGTCTAAATATCACAAATAACTGAATGAACAATTTTGACGTTTTGGAGAAATGTAAATATAAACACAGAGATGTTGGCCACGTTTTTCTGTGTTCTTTACTTCATCTTCTCTTTTCTATATCTACGTTCTAGACATACATCGATTTCAAGCGATGGACCAAAAGCTCCGGTTATAGTTACGGTTATCCAAACTGACATATAGGCAAAGGATAATCTGTTAATGTGGATAACCGTAACTACAACCGGAACTTTTGGTCCATCGCTTGAAATCGATGTATGTCTAGAACATATAGACTTCTGGAAAGACTATACAGGGTGATTACAATTTAGAGCGATTGACCAAAAGCTCCGGTTATAGTTACCGTTATCCAAACTGACATATAGGCAAAGGATAATCTGTTAATGTGGATAACCGTAACTATAACCGGAGCTTTTGGTCAATCGCTCTAAATTGTAATCACCCTGTATAGCCTTTCCAGAAGTCTATACTTATTACAATACTGAGGAGAAAATATTTAGCCTGAACGGAGAATATCACACGTACTTTATTCTAGAAAAACAATTAAATTATACAAATATACATACATAATAATATAAAATCTAAAAGCCCACATCATCTTCAGATTTCCCCTTCGAATAGTTCCTCAGTTGCATCGTAGGCTTTTCAGGGTCTACAAAAGTGCAAAATTTTGAATGGAAATAATTCGGAAGTGGCATCTTCAATATATTTCTCACGCGGGCAAATTTCCTATTGTTTTCTTTAAGTTTTTCGTGCAGAGATATTCTAGGTTTTATATCTGAGTCTGTCTCTTCTGGTTCTATCTGAGAGAGCGAATGTATCGAGAATTTCGACGAGGATAAATGAAATTTCAGAACACTTGTACTCAGGGTCAACTCTCTCATCACCTCGTCCTGGAAAAATTTCTTGAGACAGCTGATCAAACCCTCTATCTGGTCCAATTCAAACATACTGTACAGGTTCCTCGTGGTCTGATAAGCCAGGGCGTTCTTTTCGTCTTGCGATTTGATGAAGGGGAAGTCGATATCCCTGAGCCATTTACCGAAGAACCGTTCATTGTATTTCGTGAAGACGTTTTTGGTGATGGTCAAGAAAATTAAGTTATTCCTCGCGTCATTGTAATGGTGCATGTTTTGGTCCTCCTCGGAATCCTTCATGAAAGCAGAAGCAGCTTTATCGTTCCATAGAATCATCCCCTCAAGATTGTTCCGTATCAGGTATATTCTCTGGTGATCAGTTTGAAGAGAATGACTACATCTCCACTCGTTCACAGGACCATGGGGGTACTCGGGATCTACCTTGCAATTACCTCGGAAATCAGCCTTGAACGTCTTTTTATAAGAATCTGTAACACTTACGAAGTATTCTTCCGGTTCCTTCATATCATCCCTATTTTCGTACAAAGGTTGAACGAACAGTCTACATCTATACTGACCGTCACAGTTGTTACAATTCTTCGTGTAATCTATATGATCTGTGGTTAAGTCGATTTGTGTGAAGTTTCTCAATCTCAAGCTACCTCCACCCGGATTTATAATGAGAGAATCGAATGAGTTCATCTGGATTTCAATGTTGGAATTGATGTTATCGAAAAAGACAGGTTTATAGAAGGGATGTTCATAAAGGAAAGAGCTGGTTATCAAAATCCATCCCGTTTTGTCCTTTTTGTTGATGAAAATTGGTTCTTCTGAAAAACTCACTACTGTTCTTATACTTGTTCCATCCGGAAATTCTATATACTGGGTGCCATCTCTATCGAGCTTCCCAGAGAAGCCGTCATCTCTTCTATAGTATCTTTCTTCGGTTTGGAAGTTGATATCAGTGGTGTTTCTGCTGAACTGATACTTATAAAGTTTGTTTTTCTTCACTGTTAACTTCTCCCCTTCGAAAGTTATCATGCTGAAGGACGAATATGGAAGCTTACTGACTTCGGCAAAGCTCTCGCAAGATGATATCGTTGTGTATTGGGACGTGATGTGACTTCTCCTGCTGATGAAGTAGTTTGAAGCTTCCGGGTTCTGTTGTCCCATCGTCATCCTGTCGAAGCAATTTATGTTATTTTATAATGAAATAATAATTCGATTCAATAGAACATTATGGGTGTGAAGGAGAATAGAAAGCAATTTTTCAGATTAGATCGGGTTATATAAGGAGCGATTAGGCCTTGTCAACATCGCAAACACTTCGACCTAGAGATCTATTGTGCAGCATCCTGTTGCTTTCTGGGTGCAACGTCGATCAATTGTTTTGGCTTTAGGAACCATGAGTAAAGGAAGCCTTCCCCTATTAACAGCTTCACAATCGCGATGCATATGTTTGAATGTTTCAGTGAACTTTCGACAGATGAGACAGAGGTGGGTATTATATTCTGCAGTTGAAAATTCAAGGACAGTGTCCCGTGAGCGTACCTGTCAGTTTTTCCACTTCTAATTTTCTGAGTGGGTGAACCTTTCCGGTCCATCTCGTCGACTAGGAGAGGAATAACTGGGTCTTTGTCCATTGACCATGCAGGAGTCAATCTACCTCTTTCGTCCCCAATTTTAAACTGCCAGCACTAATCGCTGGCTGGTTAGTTTTGCTATCGCACAAATTGGCAGCTTGCTCTTTACTTTCTGGCCAGCTAGTCGGTTATTTGATAACCATACACCCCAGATGGATCAGGCACCTAAGGAAGGTTGACCTCATTGTCTTTTCCGAGTGTATATAAATTATTCCTCCTGGTGAATACGTTCCGCGCAGAGCCGAATATAAACTCTCATTGCTACTGCTTGAGACGCGAAGCAATTCATAATTTGTATATGGCCTATATTCAAGAATGAATACAACAATAAGAAGGAAAAACGACTCATTACCTGGTGAAAAGTTTCCTGATCAAACCATCGGTAAGATCTTTCTTGACCCTGCAGAACATTTCATTTTCCTTGATATTGGTAGGTTTCGTAAACCTTAATTCTCTACCACTTGACATCAACAAGTGTATACCTCCATCTAACTTCCCAATGATTATTGTCCCATCGTGTGTAAACATTCTGTACTTCTCATCCGAAATATCCTTCGGAGTGTTTCCAAAGTCATAACTCTGCTTGATAACTGACGTGTTGGATTGTAACTCAGAAGGCAATACTCGCAATGTCAGTCCGTTTGGAACCGTCACTGTGCAGTCATACACCAAGTTTCTTCTGGGTATTTTATCACATTGCTTCATTACGCATTTTCTCTTGATTGTTTCGCAAAATTCCTGCTGTACAGGATTATGGAGTATTCTTTTTACTATGCTGCTCATGGTGACACGATGCTCAGGAATTTTGTTGTGAACACGATTCATTCTCTTAGAACCTTTTATGGATACCTTCACGCAACGAGGATTGTCTTGAAGACGCTTCAGAAGATCAACGTCTCTTTTTATATTTGTCTTTAACTTCTCTTTCGGAGTTTTCCTGATTACACTTCCCACGATTGGATACAATCCTAAAGAGCTATAAGTTTCGAAATCCAATGCTGACACAGTACTCTCCTTATCTTCCAGCATTCCTCTGAAAAAGGAGTTCGATGTCTCAGATACTTGAGATGCTTTCTTTTTCTTATCATCCTTTTCTTCATCAACTTCCAAACGAGTGAGGGCATCTTCTTCAGTGGTTTCAGGCATCCCTTCTTGAACATTCTGTGCTACAGGTTTCGAAAAAACAACTACGGTGTTGTCGGATAAAATTATGTGACAACTGAATCGTTTCTGTGGCGTATGGACAACCAGCGAGTTATAGTCGGCAGTAATTTTGACCATCATCTTGAAGTAGTCGTGGCAAAACCTGCTAGTATCAACTGTAATCTTAACGTTATCTAGACTCACGAAATGTGTTGTATGTCCCACAACGCTGAATTTCGTGACACCAAAATTATAGGCGGCAAAACTATAATCTGAATCTTTTTTACCCTTACAATGCTCTGAAAAATCTACAATGTTGTTATATTCTTCTAAATCTTTCAGAATATCAACTAAGTTTGCATCCATCGCTGGATATACCTCCATGTCTGACTTACAAGTTTCTAGTATTTTGCAAACGTTTTCTTCTATGCAAGGGCATTGGGTAGATTGTCGAATATCTGAGATGCTGTATTGTATTTGAGGTACTAGAAGGTTTTTGTAATCCCTATTCGAGGTATTTACGTATTGATACATGGCAGAATGTTCCTCTAATGCTTTGGCTACTTCGACATATGTAATCTGAGGGAATGGCCGGTTTTCCTTCAGCCAATCAAAATCGTCTACGAGTGTGAACTTGCAGAAATCCGCTAAACCAACTGGCGTCCTCAAGTATTCAAACCATACTTTCGTAGTAGCACCGAAGGAATTTACGTTGTAGTGATATCTTACAATCAAGGAATTTGTGAGTTCGCAAATTATGTAATCGCAATGAGGGAACTTTAACTCAGACTCTAAGAGGTATTGTAAAAGAACCCCAGGTTTTAGTATCTCAGCCCAATGTAAAGCCATTGGTCGTAAAGCTTGGTACTGGTTCAACTCTGGGTAGTGATCTACGAAGGGTTCTTTGCTTTTCCATGCTTCCTCAGTCAAACAGTGTGGTACCATCTCCTTCATATACCTCCTATAGTTAAAAATGAGCAAGTTTTTCGTGAAATCGTTACCCGAAGTGTCCCTGTCTTCGATCTCGTGGAAAAATCTGTTCTTGAGGTACAACAGATTGATCAGATGTGTTGTCTGTTCCTCGGTAAAACATGGTTCGTCCTCTGAAGGTACCGCCACGTCGTGAAAGTGATTTTTGGAATCCTCCAGAGTCTCCTCAAATTTGCATTCTTGTGCCACTACTATCGGCTTTAGGAGTTTCAGTATTTCGAAATTATCCTTCGCGTACTGGATACCTACATGCTCGTATGCTTTTGACGTTAAGTTGATGATATCCCCTTCGTATACTTTGAACGATTTAGGACGAGTTTTGGTATCTTTTTTGTTATGACCTTGTCGTATTAGGTGGTGAATATCGAAAGGACACTGAGTTTTATGGGTGGGAGATTTCGGATTTAGTTCTTTGAATGACTGTGATTTCAGGATTTTATCTTGTTTCATTTGAACTTCTTGCAGCATACCGTTTATAATTAACGGTATTGTTATTGTTTCTATTGGGTAACTATTCATTAGTTTCTCATAAATCGGGAATTTTCTGAAAGTTTCCGTGAATTTTGTATTCACTATTTTCAGATTCCTTATGTAGTGAAAATGTAATCGTTTGTAATCTATGAGTGTTTTAACGATTTCCGTAACTTCTTTCAGGCAAGATTCCAACATTGGCGTGATATCCTTGTGGGGTGGTGCTTGGAAGTTAAACACTGCTAAATTCTGGAGAAAATCACACGGACAGTTGCGGAGGAAAGCGTAATCTCTCCAGAAGGGATTCGGATGTTTCTCCTCACCTTCAGACTCTGACACTTTGAGAATGAAAGAGAGCTTGACCGCAGCCTTGAGAAGATATTTCAAGACGTCAATATTATTGAACCCTCGGAATATGTAAAAAAAGACCTGGTTTTTGTAGATGTCGTCAATCACTAAATCGTTTTCTACGAGCTCTGTCTCTGTATAATCCTCCTTTTCCAATTTATCAATCTTTTTTCCTGATTTCGAACTGGAAGCAGTTGGTGGTTTTCTTGTTCGAGTAGATGGTTTTTTATCAGCTAATATATCCAATTCTGCGTTGAGTATTTCCTGTCTTCTCTTTTCTTTCACTTCGTTTCCGTACTGTTCGTACATAGTTTGTATGAGTTTGAATTTAAGCTTGTAGGCCATGTTTTCCATCATGGTTTCCATGTCATTACACTCGATATTTGTATATTGTACGAATTGTTTCAACTCTGGCATCAGCGATGGAGGAAACTCGAAGTCTGTGTTTCCTTTAGCCACGGATTCGAAAAAGCTTTTGACTTCTGCTGCCTGAATGAAAGTTAGATGGGTGATATTTTCCTTGACCTTATTCAAGGCTAGTAATTGGTCTATGAACTTTTCGTCTTCAGCGTTCGCTGCGTTGATGAAACCAATCTCGAAGAATCTTTTCACGCAGAACTTGTTCAGTGGCAACATCCTGAAGAAATCCGATGGTATCACTATGTCTAGTGAGTCAGTCCTAATGGTTTCTGTAGAAAACATAATACAAAAATGGACAAAATATAGTAAAGAATAATGTTTTCACAAAAAAAATTAATGTCACAGTGACGTCAGTGAAGACATCTCTCACCGAGATGCATAGATGGAGCATAGAATACTCAAAGAAGTCGATGAACCCATGATGTAAGTTAAGCATGGTGTGCTCATCTGTAATCGTATTCACCTTTTCATTCAAATTCAAAGCCCAGAATACATATCTCCTTGTATTTTAATCTTTTTGCGCGCATGTTCTAGGGGAACAGCGTGCTATCGTTTTGTCCAAATGTCTGTAATTTTGGATGATTGAGCCGAAAATGGTCTCAATCGACTAGGTTGGACTCACTGATGATGAATCCGGTGTCAAAATCGATTCTGTCCGGCCAGCCGGCCGTCCGGCCGTAGACACGGTAACTCTCGACAGAAGCAAGCTAGCAACTTTAAACTTTCAGGATAGGTTGCGCATCAGAATACCGCGGTTAAGTTTGTTAATGGGCCTAATCGGTCGAATAGTTTAGGAGTTATAGGCACTCGAACTTTTGAAGTTATTTATTTTTTATTTCAGAAACTACGTGAGCGATTGGATTCAAACTTTGCAGTTAGGTGGAGTATAATGACCCGCAACTTTGAGCCGAATTTCGTCAGGATCATCCTGTCAGGAAATTAAAAAAAAAATTTTTTTCGAAATTTTTTTCCCAAACATTTTTTTTTCCGGAAACCATTCCTCATATAAAAAAAAATCCAATCACACTTTGAGCTTTATATTTCACAGCAGTGTTCCAAATTTTAGTTTGATACGATCATAAGTTTTGGAGATATCGAGGAAAAAATATTGTGTTTACGCAGTCGGCCGTTAGGCTGACCGTCAATGATTCCGTAGATATACCTATTAAAAATTTTATTTTTCCAATATTTCCAAAAATACAGATTTGATCGAATTGAAATCCAGTAATTTATCAGTGAAAACATTTCAAGAAGCACTGCCGTGAAGGCAGCAGCTTTTGCGTGCATGTTCAAATTCGTTGCTGAAGCGGTCATCTACATTGAACATGCGCGCAAAAGTTGCTGCCTTCACAGCAGTGCTTTTTGAAATTTTTCTGGAAAAAAATTAACTAAAATATCAACGAAGGGATGAGAAAGTATAGAGATAAGAGAGGACGATGAGGCAAGAAATCAAAGTCACTTTGAAAGGCTTTCATTAATTCCTTGGTTAAATTGGAATTGGTTCTTGAAATTTATATATCGAGGATCTATATTAGATGATTATAGGTAATGATAATTATTTTTTATTGAAAAAATATTTTACTCATTCAGACAATCTCTTGCTTTGATGTGAAAAATATTCTTAATTTGTTGTAGGTATTCAGAAAATAACGTTCTGCTAACTCATCTATGAAGTGGCAATGCGATTTTTCCAAAATTCTTTGTTTCCATAAAAAATATGGCTCAAATAATCATCTATTTGCAGCAAATCTACACTGAACTAAAATGAGTTTTCAGATTTTCAGTTTATTAAAAAAATCCATAAATACACGTGTATATTCACAATAATCGCTTCCATTATTTAAATCATGGATGTCCATCACAACTAATAGGTATGAGTTCTCACATCCACTAAAATACTTTCATGATCGGAATGATTTTTCGCAACACTTCTTTATGATCTGTGCACCTCAGGGCTTCCAATTGAAAGTTTTACAGAGTGTTTTTAAGTTATGCATTAATTTAATCATAGATTCCTCTCTTGAAATGAAGAACACTTTTTTCATTTGCAGTTTTACAGGTGCGGCTCAGGTGAAAAATTATGAGAATTTAAATATTTCTCAAAGTGCTAATACAGTCCTGTACTTTGCTTAGAACTTCAACACAGATAACTTTTACTGCTCTATATCGTAGATTAACCAATTCATTGCTTGAAAATATTCCACCTCACTCAGCTTGTGAAACACTGATCTCTTAATTAGTATTCATGCAATATCCAAATAATTTTTCCATAAAATGAGTTCCATCATCGCATTTATTGAAATTTCCACAAATTTCATAATTTTCATCGAATTTATAATTTATTTGAAAATATGAAACCACTCAATCAGTGAAAACACATTCATAAAACTCTATGAATTCTCTCGATGGTCAGGTCACAAAATACAGACGTTACTCTGCCAATTTTGTGGTTTGAAGAACGTAGGTGTAGCTCAACTAGAGGCCTTAAGTAGCTCAAGGCTACGGATTTTGTCTGATTTATAACATTAAACTTTGAATATCTCGACATAGGTTTTCAGCTGAAAATATGAGAAATAATTTAGAATTATAGAATAGTTGAAGATTCTTGCAATAACATAAGATAATATTTATCTGCATTTCCTATTCTTATTCCTGCCATAAATCGACACCGTTTGAAGTTATATTGAAGTGATAATCGGAAAATGTGTGCATAACTACAGAAAACACCAAAGTTCATTTCATTACTACAAATGAAAATTAAATTTTTTCGTTAATTGTAAAAGCCTGTTTCTCTTCACCTGAGCCGAATCTAAGGGAATGATAAATGAAGAAGACGAGTTTTTTAATGAGTAAAATCTATGGTTGAAGTTTATGTACAACTCGAAGTCTCACCCTGTATATACAATTTCTTCCGGAAAGATACGATTTCGACCGATTTTTTCGAGTGACCTCACTGTTCGACAATGGCCGACCGCCCACCTATCCTTCATAACCTTTTTCCTTTGTAATCCGGTAATGGTGAGGGAGTAAGAAAACTTTTCTTCTTTTCTTTGATGACATGACTCTCATAGAAAAGTCCCAACTGTATAACTTGATTTCAGTCGGGGCTACGTATGTGAAAGTTGCGTTCGCTCCCCAGTTTTGTCCGCTGTTGAAACCCTGGCTTCTTCTTGAGGCCATTCTACACAATTGAAAGCGCTCTTCGAAAAGTACATTTCTGTGAACGTCGTCCTGAATTGGCGGGACATTGTACAGTACAGAAGAACATTTGTTGCTGAGTTGATAAGTGCGAGAAGGTCCATAAAGTCGCCTGAAAAAGAGAGGAAACTGTATCAATAATAAAAAAACTTCATATCACTCACAGAAATGTATAGAAAGTAAAAGTTCCTGAATGCAGTATCGAGAGAGAAGTTCAATTGGATTTGCTACGCTACAGGGTGGTTCACGAGTAACTGTACAACGTTTTTTAGTTGATAGATGGTACCTTGAGGACGCAGAAAATAACACTTGAATATGGACTTAGTCTATCGGTTCCTTAGATACAGGGTAATTAATTGATTTTGCCAGAACTGCAAGGCTTTAGCCCCTGAACGGTCCAACGTATCGGCTTCAAATTCAGCAGGTAGGTATTGGCAGTTCAGGTCATCAACTTCACTTACAGGTCTAACAATTTGTGGTTAATATCATTTGATTTTGCATAGATTTTCCTTTCGAATCTATTTTCCACGAGAACGGCATACCAATCATTTTTTCTCGCATCAATCGTTTGTGATATTTTTGAAAGTTTTTTTTGCCTCGTGTAATGAATTAAGATGTTCCTGATATTGAAGTTATTGATTTGAACACTTGTTTTAGTTTTGAAGTTTGAATTATGTCGCAAAGTTTAGTTCAAAATGATATAGATCTCGCGAATATCCAATGGCCTAACTTAACTATATAAAAAGCAGAAAATTGCAGTCCATAAGGAAAACTGCCCGTGGAAAGGACTATCAAACTTTTGGATGTCAAGAAGTCGACCGCCCTAAGTTGGACAAAAACACACTGATAAAGCTCATGAAACTCCAATTCACACAGGAACGAATGTTGTACCAATATGAAATTGACTATTTCTAATTTGATTTTGTTCAGTTCAATTTTAATATGTTTATTCCCTTTTTGATTTGAGAAGGTATAGTATGTGTACGAGAGGAATATAAAGGGTGTTTTTTTAGAGGTATACAACTTTTAAATGGAATAAAACAAAGATGGATTTCTGAAATTGACATGAAACTCACTTTATTCAAAAGATAATCTTTTGGCATTATGAACTGAATATAATCTCTGGTATATGACTGCCACAGCTGGCTCGGACCTAATCTAATCTGGAGGTCCAATTCTCAATCACTTTTTCCAACATTTGCGGCCGAACATCGCCAATAACGAGGCGAATGTTGTCCTCCCAGTGGTCGATCGTTTCGGGCTTATCGGCGTGAACTAGCGACTTCGAATATCCTCACAGAAAATAGTCTAGCGGCGTTAAATTGTACGATCTTGTAGGTCAACTCACGGGTCCGGAACGTGAAATTATGCGATCATCATATGTTTCCTTTAGTAAAGCAATTGTAACACGAGCTGTGTGACATGTTGCGCCGTCTTGTTGAAACCCCAGCTGCTGCACATCATGGTTGTTCAATTGAGAAACGAAAAAATCAGTTATCATGGCTCTATAGCGATCACCATTGACTGTAATGTTCTGATTTGAGTCTTCCTTTACGCTACGCTCTACAGCAGCAATGGATTCTTCTGTTCTCACTGTATGACGTCTCTGTGTTTGCGTATTATCATTTAGAGTAAACGTAGTGCGAAAACGGTCCATAGTTAGTAGAATTAATTGCTCTGATGGACGATTATGTTGATCTTGAAATGGACGTAGAGCACGATTCGTATTGCGAACAGAACCATTATTTGAAAAATAAATTTGCACAAGTTTGGAAGCGTTGTTCAGGCGTCAGTCTATTCATACTGAAATGCTAGACCAAACTAAACACGAATCACTTGACGAAAGAAATGACGTCACAATACTGAAGCGTCGAAAAATTCTCGTGATATTTGAATAATCCAAGTAATGAATGAAAAATCAATTGAATACATACTTTTTCCTGCAGATCATGATTTACAATTGGACAAGGCTGATTTATATATTTCATATAAATTACATAGAGTTTATTCGGAAATTTTCATATATTAAGTTTCTTCATCTAGTTTCGAACTTTTTTTGCTGGTCAGCTACGCTGCTGTACAGATCTCGAATCATTTCACCCAATACAACACTTGGGACTATTGTTGAAACAAGAACCAAGAAAGAAGTCCTACTGCCCTGGGATCAAAGACATGAACCGTAACATCAAGTCTATTAAGTTTGTTTAATCTTCGGTTTGTAGTCTTACACTGATGAACCACGTTCCGACTTGGCCTGATTCAGTTTGTTTAAATATGCAGATAGTTCGGAACTGTTGGAGAAATCGTTAGCTATGAAAACTTGATTGAGATTAATCAAACACTGCAGGACTTTCAGATCTCTGCACTTTGGGAACTTTGAAGTAGTAGAAATGACTCATAAAAAGCAAAAGATAAATCTATGATTATTAATAACATGGTGTGCCCTGTAGGCAGGGAATAGAATTCAAATGAGGGAGGCTAAAAGACTGCAGGTTTTTGAGTTATATGTTTTCCGCGTAGGTTTTCTTAGACATAAGTCGCGCAAAGGCCAGACAAAACTTGGATAATCAATAATGAAGTATGCCCGGAAGTTCGGGAATAGAATTTTTATGGAAGATTAATTGGAAAAACGCTGCAAATTTCACACAAGGGTTTATTATTTTCTCAGTTAAATAACCCAATATCATTGATCTCTCGAATAAAACTCATATATTATTCATAACTCATTGGTTCGCAGAGTTTTTCTTCATATGTCAGGAACCACTGGTCGGAAATCATCCGGGTGAAAAGTTTTAGGTTGAGTTATGTAATCAACGTTGAGAGTCTCATGAAGATTAGGTGTTAAATTTTCGAAGAAAAGATTTTTTTGCCCTCCTTCCCCCAGTTTTGAGCCCATAGGGTACACCGATCCTGCTGAAAAGCTTGGAGGATCAATCTCGAGTGACGCACCATTTTTCTACCAAGTTTCACGGATTTCGGTCCTGTACTTTCAGAAGAAAGCTCCAGACAACGAACGGTTAAGGGCCGAATTTTGGTTTATTTGATGAAATCAAATCGTGCGTCACTCTAGATTGATCCTCCAAGCTTTAGAGCGGGATCGGTATACCCTAAGGGCTCAAAACTGGGGATAAGAGGAAAAAAAAATTTTTTTTCGGAAAATCATCACTGAATGTTTATGAAACTCCCAACGTTGATTACTCTTGCATAACTCAACCTAATATTTTCACCTGGATGATTTCCGACCAGTGATCCCTAAGTTATGAAGAAAAACGCTGCAAATTGTGCTGTGAAAAATAAATGAGTTATGAATAATATATTCTTATTTGAGATATGAATGGTATTTGGGTTATTCAACTGAGGAAATATTAAACCATCGTTCGAAATTCGCAGCGTTTTTACGCGCATGTTCTAGGGGCACAGCGTGCTATCGTTTTGTCCAAATGTCTGTAGTTTTGGATGATTGAGCCGAAAATGGTCCAATCGACACTGATGACGAATCCGGTGTCAAAATCGATTCTGTCCGGCCGGCCCGCACGATAACTGTCGACAGAAGCAAGCTAGCAACTTGAAACTTTCAAGGTAGGTCGCGCATCAGAATGCCGCGGTTAAGTTCGTTAATGGGCCAAATCAATCGAATAGTTTCGGAGTTATAGGCACTTGAAATTTTGAAGTTATTTATTTTTTATTTCAAAAACTAATTGAGCGATTGGATTCAAACTTAGCAGTTAGGTGGAGTATAACGACGCGCAACTTCGAGCCAAATTTCGTCAGGATCATATTGTTAGTAAATTTTTTTTCAAGACTTTTTTCCAAAAAAATGTTTTTTCAGGAACCGTTCATCATATTCGGAAAAAAACTCCACCAAGACTTTGAGCTTCTCATTTCACAGCAGTGTACCAAATTTCAATTCGATACGATCATAATTTTTGGAAATATTGGGAAAAAATATGTCAAATTTCGAGGTTTTCTTCTCGATATCGTTGTTATTTTCGGTATAACTCTAGAAATACTGATTCAGTCCTGATAAAACTTTGCAGCTAGTTTGAAGATGCTGAAAGACAACCTTACGCAAAATTTCGTGATAATCGTGCATCAGAACAATTTGAAAAAAAAATTTCTGAGATTTTCTTATCATATCATCCTCATTAAATTCTGTATGAACCTTCGAACTGTAATTTGTCAATGAAGTACTGGATTTCAATTCGATCTGATCTGTATTTTTGGAAATATTGGAAAAATCAAATTTTGAATGGGTATATCTGCGGAATCATTGGGTGGATTTTACCCATTCACGAATTCGGCCTTCGTAGTTAACCTTCTCTACAAATATCGAGTTTCTAAGTTGTTTCTTTCGGAAGTTATTGTGTTCACGCAGTCGGCCGTTTGGCTGACCGTGAACACAATAACTTCCGGAAGAAATGACTCAGAAACTCGATATTTGTAGAGTAGGTTTGGGGCTTAATTACGAAGGTCGAATTCGTGAATGGGTAAAATCCACCCAATGATTCCGTAGATATTCAAAATTTTATTTTTCCAATATTTCCAAAAATACAGATTAGATCGAATTGAAATCCAGAAATTTATCAAAAAAAAAAATTCAAAAAGCACTGCCGTGAAGGCAGCAGCTTTGGCGTGCATGTTCAAATTCGTTGATGAAGCGGTCATCTACATTGAACATGCTTGCAAAAGCTGCTGCCTTCACGGCAGTGCCTTTTGAAGTTTTTTGAATAGTTCATTCGAATCTTCATACTTCAAAATGTTTTATCAAATAATAAACTGAAATGATCAATTCCAGTCGATCCAATTTGTTTTGCAGGATTAATGGGAAAAGAAAATGTTGAATGGGTGTATCAGAGGAATCATAGGGTGAATCATTAAAAGATGCCGGTTTTTCTATGAAACCTTCACACAATATCTTTCGATATCTAACGATATACTTTTATTGTCTTCAACGAACTTAGAATGAATGACAAATACAATTATTATAGCAACTGACATATAATGATTGGGAAAAAGACACGAGAAAACGGTAACATAATCAAATAAAATACGAAAATAATAATAGGCAGTGTTTCATCTTCTATCTTTCAATTTTGAACCATCAGAAGTATCTATTCTATATGATATGTCAAACCTTATCACGTGTCTTCACCAACACTTAATAGACGACTTCGGCCCAAGTTGCCAACCCACAATTTTCTTCACGAATTTACCATCACTGGGGAATGGGAGTTTCAGGACAAATTCGACATGATAAGGTTCGCGTTATTGATAAATATCCGTGAAAGATGCTTCGGCTTCTCAAACAAGATAATTCCTTCCAAATGTAGGGTATTGTTGAGATCATCTCAGATTGGCTGAAATTTAAGTTGGGATTCCTGATTTCATGTAAGTAGTATCAAATTTATATAGGATATGTTCCGCAAATCAACTTGGTTATTTCGGTTGCCAGTTTTCCATTCCGTAAATATGAAATATTAGATTGGTTACTGAAAAAAAATGTTGATTACGGAATTTAATTGATGAAAAAAACGTTCTTTCTGTCACCAGAACGACAGTTAATGTTCTATGGTAACATATCCATAGTACAGAACAATCTTTATTAACTTTATGATCCATAGCACATAGAACAGACAACAATCAACAATGGAAAAATTACTAGGTATGGTCTATGGATCATAAGGTAAATAAAGATTGTTCTATGCTATGGATATGTTACACATTGATTGTCGTTCTGGTGCATGGACTTAATATGTCTATGTTCTGGTGACAGAAAGATTGCTTTTTCATCAATCAAATTCTGTAATTACCCTTTTTTTTTCAGGAACTTACCAAATATTTCATATTTACAGAACGGAAAACAGCAACCGAAATAACCAAGTTGATTTGCGGAACATATCCTCTATAAATGTGACTATTAACATGAAATCAGGAATCCCAACTCAAATTTCAGCCTAATAAAAAACCTATATTTGGAAGAAATTATCTTGTTTGAGGAGCCGAGGCATCTTTTACGGATATTTATGAATAACGTGAACCTTATAATGTCGAATTTGTCCAGAAATTCCCGTTCCCCAGAGATAGTAAATAAGTGAAGAAAATTGTGGGTTGGCAACTTGGGCCGAAGTCGTCTATTGCAAATGGATATGCTGATCTTTACCTCTGGCAAGCTTGTCAAATGCGAATATTTGTGCATAAAACAATCACACCACACTATCCCATTCCTTTGACAAATGAGATGTAGTAAACAACACTTCAGAAATCTTTAAGGTTTTCAAAAAAATCTCATTCGACTAAATTCTATATTTTGAAATTGTCAAGAATATGCATTTCCACATTGTGTTCAGAAAATAATAAACTTGTTTGTCAACTTTGCAGCGGTTTTTGAAATGACTTCGTCAGAGCAAAGAAATAATACATTTCAGAATCTTTCCCTGGAAGAATAACTTCAATTTAACAAATTCCTATATATTTAAGGGATCATTCTTGGAATGCGGACAATTTGCTGGCTAGAAGGGTGGAATGTCTGGTAGAGATTCTCTCGCCTGAGTAGAGAATCGCCATTGGGAATTTCAATAAGTCATACTGCGAAAGCTGGAATTCTTGAAGGCGAAATTGGGCGATAGAATGATTCTTACAATTTATTTGAAATATGACCCTAACGGGATACACTGAACTTTGAAATATACATGCTGTTCTCAAGAAAATTACAGTCTGTATGCTGTGAATTGTTGGGAGAATACAGCTTTCGTTTACGCAGAAAACACATATACAGTTTGTCAATTGGAAAAGGTACTACCCTTCATACCCTTTTTATTTTGTTTGGACAGTGCAGATGTATATGGAATTTAGTGTTCAAATGAAGAAACAATCCTATTTATAGAAGGTATAAATTTCATGATACTCAGAAGCATATCATTTTTTTCATTATTGTCTTTCATATTCACTAATCGAGTATCGAATTATCCTTCAGAAAAAGTTCATGGTTTCAATCGTCCTAGGAAAATTTGGCGCATTTTGAATCGACTTAGAACCGGTCATGGTCGCTGTAATAGTTTCCTCTTCAAATGGAATTCGGTCGAAAGTCCAAGGTGCGAGTGCGGAGAAGAAGAGGAAACAATAGAACATTTAGTTAGTAGTTGTCCAATATATAAATTTGACGATGGTTTCGAGGCAATTCATTCGATGTCTGATTCTTTTTTGAGATGGATCGTGAACTTCAAATTAATTTTATGAGTACTAAATCATTTACTAGTTCATATTAGTTTTTTCGTCCCCTTTTTTGTTTTCAGGTGTGATTCCAAGGTTTCAACCTGCATCGCATAGGAAAGAAGAAATTTTGTCGATGAAAAAGAAGCCTTTCAATAAAAAACAACAATTTCATTACACTTATACGGGGAGACACAGTTTTTTCTGAGGTTTTTATCTGTGCTCTTGTATCATACGTAAAAATGTATGATACCCCGTTTACATTTCCTCTGCTAATACTGTTATGACACAAATTGTTTGATATAAAAAAATGTACTGCCCATCTCAAAAGAATATATATATAACCCCCAACTAAGCTTATTATTTTGACTATTGAATGTGTTGTATTTTTTTGGTTCTTCATTGAATAAACATAATTTGTCCAAAAATTTTCATTAACTTGAAATTGAAGTTTACTAATATATGCTAATATCAAGTGTTACTAGAAAACCTCAGTTTTCAAATCCGATGAAATGAAATTAGCCATTGAACACCTGTTCTCTTATTGGAATTCTTATGAATTTAAATGGAAAGAACTCAAATTCAATTCAAATTCAATTCAATAAGTTTTTATCCTCTGTGAAACTCCAACTCTTGATAGGTCTCAGTCAGACTTGAAGTAAGGATGATGCTAGTTCTGCATCACCTTCAATAAACGCCGCTTTACCACAATTCTTTGTATATGTGCACAATCTGGAAAAATATGTGTATATTCTAACAAGCTACCAAATGATTTCGATGTATCAGTAGATTCTGTAAAATGATTCCACATTGCTTACCTTATAATTTCAGTCCTCGCTTACTATTGGCGAATGAAGATAAGCGCTACTCCCTCTGGTGGCTATCCGAGTAACCCGAGGTACAGACATTATCATTGACAAGTCAAAAGAAATGTTAAGAAAATGAGAAAGTTTATGCATTTTTCTTCGCGTTTGTGTAATTTTACAAGGGCTTCTACTGAGGAAAAGCAAACTCAAATGTCCCTTCCCATAGATTTCTACAGCCCGGTACAAAATTTGGAGTTATGGTGAAAGAAACTTCCTTTAAAAAGTTTGACCTGAAAGTGTTGAAGAATCGATAAAAAACCAACAAACAAGATTTATGAGAGTCTGTTAGCTGCATATTACCGATGACGATCATTTTTATAGAGGTAAGCACGAATTGCTCATGAAATATTAGATCACATTCATGAAGACAATTTTTTTCAGGCCCATAATCCAAACAGAGAAATTTACTTAAGAGAAAAGCTATGCCTTCCAGAAATCTGCCTGTTGAACTGATCATTGAGGAACAACGTAAATGTTCTAGTGATAGAACTGACTATTGAAAAAAAAAGAGTCTCAACAAGGAAATATCTGGTGATGAATACTCTTCGCCCAAAGTGCTTCTGCCGATGAAAGCAAAGTTGTACAAGGCTTATTTATTACAGCTTTTTCAAGACCAATCATATGAGTATTGGAAAATTTATTTGTCAATCCATAATGAATAAGGCTTACGGTACGATTAGCATTAGTTTCATGTGAATGTATTTATTTTATTCACAATATATTGAGTATTTAGTCCTTCCCTATAAAATAGTAAAATTATGAGTATTTGTCTATTATTCTGAAAAGTATGTTTTACAAAGTCAATCTTGCCATTTGGATCTGAAAATAAATAATATTAAAATACTGTCTAATTCTGGAGATATCCCCATAATTTTAGAGTTGCCATACTCAATTAGATTGAAGGATGATACATACCTTCTTCATAAGAATGGAATATGTACTCCCAGTAACACTCTCGTCAACTATAAAAGTCTAAAAAGTCTTTGAATAAATCGTGAAATCAAAAATTATCAAACAAAACACTAACAAACAGTACAAAATCGACTATCAAAACAAAATCTATGTCTGTATCTAAGGTTCTAAAACTGGCCACCGTGGTGCTTCAATCTTAAATTTAGACGCCAATAATAAAGGAAAGCATCGAATGATAGTATACTCGCCAAAAACTACGATGTTTATTGAATTCGTAGAATATATTTCACTGAAAGTTATACAAAACTCACGGCCGGTTTCACAAAACTTTGATTCGCCGATCAAGGGCTTGATTTTCAGTCAATGGTGAATTCTGTGTTCGATTTCAGTTCATTTTCAACCCAACCATCGAATGCAAACCTTAATCAACGAATTGATCGGACGTCAAAAGTTTTGTGAAACCGACGGATAGTGTGGTAGAAACTCATTCATCTTAGATCCCTATTCTCGAATCGAGGATGGGAGAAAATAGGCGTGTCGACGCTGTTGTCAAGGAAACGCGGTGCATTTTCGATGGAACGATAGAGAGCGTTCATACCATCATATTCATGAATAGGGTTCCTTATTTTATTTTTTATCTTGTGTGATGTCAATTCAGTTCAGACAGACTGTTGCCCTGACGACAGGTCCTAATTTCCAAATAGCGCCATCTCCACTGAAAAACACGAATTCTAGTGATTTCCCCAGCTTTGGAGAAACAAAAGCGCATCTTTGAATTCCCCTCTACGCACCTTACGCATAACCATTAAAGGATATAACCTCACTTCATGCACTCTACTCGTAATCATTGACTAACCTCCATAAATATTTCCGCTACGAACAGAGTGCAAGTTCACAACAAAACACACCGACCGGTATCAATGCCATACTATCTACGAATATGTAGTTTAATTCCGCTATCCGCAAGGGCGTTTTTCATGAAAAAAACAATTTCATTCAATTTTCACTAGTTCTGTTTCAGATATTGGTAAAACCCAGAAAAAACATAAAAAATGATGCAAAATCCTCCCAAAATAAGCTTTAATCGATACAATATCTACACTGCGAACAAACTTCAAATGCCAAACGTTTCTGACCGTCAGTATGCAGTATATACAGGGTGAATCTTTGAGTTGTACATTAATTTTAACCATAGATTCCTCTCATCAAATAAAACACTTTTTTCATTTATCATTTTTTCAGATTCGGCTCCAGCAAAAAGTTACAGGCAGTATAAAGTTCCAAAAAAATCAGTTTTTCTTCCGTAGCTTTCATATTGTAACTCCGAATAAGATGAATTCGATGTGAAGTTTATGGCGCATATTGTTCAGTGATTACTTTCATCCTACTTCAAACAGTTTCCGAGTTATAGACTCGCCGATTGATAAAACTATACGAAATTAGCATGAAAAATGCAGATAAAATTTATCTCATATCATTATAAGAATATTCAATCATGTTAAAATACTTGATTATTCTTCATAATTTCTCCTTGAACGTTGGGCAGATATTCAACGTTGAATTTTATAAAATCGGATAAAAATTCGGAAAATTACCTCATATTTATGGATCCGCCCCTGATCTATTGAAGGAAGTAAATTAAGCTGGGTTCACGTTTATCCGGACCATAGAATACACATAAAATTCATCTATTTCGCATAGAACTAATATTAGGTATATGCTATTTCGTGACCATACCACAGACCTTACCATAACATTCATAGAAATGGAATAACATATTATTATAAGACATTTTAGAGAAAATTTTAAGGTTATTTGATTGATTTCATATAATTTATTTATAAATTTCCTGAAAAAAGTATAATTATGTAGTTTTGAATATGAGAATGGGCAAGGATGGATTTGTGTATAATCTTATAGTGGAATGAAATTGGATATTGCATGAACATCAAGTTGAAAATCAGTGATTCAAGTCCAGTGTAGTGAAATGTTTTCCTTGCGGTAATATCGCAAAGAGCACCAACTCATAAGAATCAAGTGAGTAAATGAGTTTCCTCATTCTTTTTTCTTTAAATTTCAAACCCTGGATTGGTTATTCCCCATAAAAAAACCGTAAGAGATATCTGTGGTGAACTTACAAAACAAGTGCACGAGTGTATTAGCACATCGAGAAATATTCAAATGCTTATAATTTTTCACCTGAGCCGAATCTTGAAAAATGGCAAATAAAAAAGTGTTTGATTTGATGAGAGGAATCTATAGTTAAAATTAATGTACAACTTGAAGACTCACCCTGTAAATATATGTAATCACTCAACACATTAGTGGAGTTCGTATTCGTGAATGGGTAGAATAGACCAAAAAATTCCTTCCTTTGAAATATTATTCTTCTTCAATATTCGAGAGTAAATATCCGATTGCGCAGTCTTAAATTTCATCGGAATCCGACAATGAGTTTCTGAGAAGTTTTTTGTCTGATTTCCTCAACGTTGCGTAGGGTAGTTTGTCGGTATTCTAGAACAAACTGTTCAGAACTCTGACTTCTTGATTGTTCCAAATTGAAACTGCTACTGCTCTTATATCGCCGGGATTGTTCGACTCTGCTTGATATCCAAGACGAATATCTATCTGAGTCAATAGTGTCCATCAAAGGTTGTTGAATTTCAATGTTTGGGCGATCCAACTTTGCGAGGCGCAGATTCATCAATTCAATATAATTTTCTTGGAGAATTGGACCGCTTATCTGCATTTGGTCCTGTCAAACAAAGCCCTAAGAAGAGCAGATAATGGGAACTTTTTGGAAGTTTGGTTGAATTTGTCTCGAGTATAAAATATAGGGGATTTGTATTTTACTCCTTTCCTTTCCTGTTAAGTTTACGCCCCCACTCAGATATAACCCTGAAAACTGTGAACATATTTTTCATTCCTCATGAAATTCAGGTTCCAAGTTTTATTTAGGAATGGCTATTGCTCTGTTCGAAATTTTCCGTTTTGAATATGAAATGAAATATTCTAGAAAGCACTGACGTGAGGTCGGGAGTTCTAACGTGCTTCTTCAAATTCTAAACCGTTTCCAGCTTGGTTGAAATCCCAGAATTTTTAAAAAGTATTCCAAATTTTTCGAAGAACATACACAAAAATATCATGGAAGAAAAATATTTGGCATCAAAATCCTGAAACATGTCAATTTTGTTTCACTTTTATTTAATTTTTATGCATTTTTGAAGGATTTTTGTTGAACCCTGTGTCATCCCCATCAACCCTCTAAATTTTTTGAATAGGGAAAGTGGGTCATGTGATACTTTTTTGGCAAGTCTTTGTATTTTCTTTACAGGCGTGCAGAAATTTTTGAGAAAATATATATTTATTTTTTTGAATTAGTTAGATCAAAGAGGTTTTCAGTATGTGCACTTCGTCATGGCTCATTTACTCTGAGACGATGGTACCTGATGAAGTTTGTCACATAATGAAAGTTGGGTAAACCCGCCAGATTTCCCGTCGCGAAGCTACAAGTAAGATATTCACCTCATTGTAAGTAGTGTAAGTTCCTGAACAAAAAATATGAAGGCCAACATAGGCGGTCTCTCTTTGTTTGGAAGATATGGGCCCGCAAAGTTCCAAATTGATGCATTTTCAGATCCTTTTTTCCGCCATAAAAATGATCTCTCACTTCTCAAATCTAGTTCATAAATCATCTTTGAACCTTCAACCAACGAATAGCGACACATTATTTCAAGAAAATTCATTATTTAAAGGAAGAAAAGTGAAAATATCAGACAACCACTTAACCTATATTTCTACAAAATACTTCTCAATGCTAAAGCGGAGCTTGGCAACAGCGCGTCTTTTCATCGCTGGCTAATGTATTATGACCGAAGAGTAGTTGCTGGCGGGAAATATGAAATGAAGACAGTCGAAGGATATGATTGTAAGGAAAATGCTTCTGTCAGAAGAAGAGGTTGATATTCTAATATCAAAACAAAATCATTGAGAATATTCGTTTAAGGTTTCCCTCTCAATATTTTCGTTTGAACGTTCTTTCTATCCCCTTCAAACTAGGGAGGTTGTTATCTACTTCGTTTTTTGTTGTGTCTTCGAGATGGTCCCAGTTTAGAATGAGATTCAGGGTATTCCAATAAAATGGGTTATATAATAACCTCGATTTCCTTGGATATCTGGGAAGGGCGCGACCTATCACATATGAAAAAAATGTACGTTGAAATATATATCAGGGTGTATTCTCATTCCATTTCTATGTGTTTCAACCTTGTAGATTTCATTAGAAACGAATTCTCCTATTGGAAGATTAAGACAATTAAGAGTGTCGCAGTAAACAGTAAGAACTAAGAACACATTTCATGATATTTCATTTTTCTTGCCAGCAATAATCTGTCGTTCACGAATACGCACGATGGCACGATTCCCACCGATAAAATTCGCGCCATTGCCAACCTTCACTTTTAGACAGAGTCAAAATCAGAAGGGATAGAGGTTGAGTGGTTGTCCAGTAATTTCATTGTTTTTTCATTAAATATTGATTATTCTTGGAAAAAAGTGTTGCTAATTGTTGGTTGAAGGTTCAAAGGTGGCTTGTGAACTATACAGATGAAGTGAGAGATCGTTTTTATGGTGGAAAAAGGGACCTGAAAACGACTCATTTTGGAACTTTGGGGGCCCATATCTTCCAAATTAAGGGAGACCGCCTATGTTCGATTTCACATTTTTTATTCAGAAAAACACACTGCGTACAATGATGTAAATATCTTTTTAATATCTCGGCGACGGGAAATCTTGCGGGTTTACCGAAAGTTGACCATTACAGTTTTGATCATACACAACTTTCAACCCCAACGAACCCTTTAATTGAGAAAAAACGTGAGGGGGTTGAAAGTTGTGCATGAAAAAAACTGTAATAGTCGACTTTCATTCGGTGACTAATTTCATCAGGTATCATCATCTCAAAGTGAATGAGCCATGACAAAGTGCATATACTGCAAACCTATTTGAACTAACTAATTTTTCAACAAAAAATTTTTTTTCTTGTAAATTTCTGCACGCCTATAAAGAAGATACAAAGACCTTGCCAAGAAAGTACGACATGACCTACTTTCCCTATTCAAAAAATTCATAGGGTTGATGGGGATGGCACAGGATGCAACAAAAATCGTTCAAAAATGCATATAAATTTGGTAAAAGTAAAACAAAAATTGACCTGTTTCAGGATTTTGTTGTCAAATATTTTTCTTCTGAGAAAATGAATTTGTTCCATAATTTTGACGCGCACTGTATATGAAAAATTAATTTCAACCATATCTTGTTTCATCATTCAAATTTCTCGAGCTTAAAAAATTAAATTAAATTAAAAAACTTCAGTTATATCGATGAACACGTGATTCTAATCGAACACTATATTCGTTGACGTACAAGCCATGAAGTGCCCTTCAACTTCTGTATCCAATTTTCTGGTAGCATTCCGTCACTGTAATTGGAAATTAATCAATTCGAAATACAGCACGAACACGTGTCGTGACGTCGTTTCCAATCAGGATGTCACGGAAGATCCAGCTATTTTCTACTTAGGTTTCAATAAGAGCACCAACTCTTATTGATACAGGACATCTTTCATCTCGTGAATGGACGTAGCAACATCATGATGAAACAAATATGAAAAGCTCTCCATCCGCTTTTTGTTTGTTTTAGTCTGTATCAGTCAGTGACAGAGACAAGATGATGTACGTTATACAGTGCACGTCAAAATTATGGAACAAATTCATTTTGTCAGAGAAAAATATTTGGCAACAAAATCATGAAACAGATCAATTTTTGTTTCACTTTTACCAAATTTTTATGCATTTTTGAAGGATTTTTGTTGCACCCTGTGCAATCCCCATCAACCCTCTAAATTTTATGAATAGGGAAAGTAGGTCATGTGGTACTTTTTTGGCAAGGTCTTCGTATCTTCTTCACAGGCGTGCAACAATTTTCAAGAAAATATATATATTTTTTTGAATTAGTTAGTTCAAAGAGATTTTCAGTATGTGCACTTCGTCATGGCTCATTTACTTTGAGACGATGGTACCTGATGAAATTTGTCATCGAATGAAAGTCGACCATTACAGTTTTGTTCAAGCACAACTTTCTACCCCTACGAACCCTTTAATGGAGAAAAACAACATTTTTACGTGAAGGGGTTGAAAGTTGTGCATGAACAAAACTGTAATGGTTGACTTTCATTCGGTGACCAATTTCATCGGGTATCATCGTCCCGAGGTAAATGAGCCATGACAAAGTGCATATACAGAAAACCTCTTTGAACTAACTGATTTAAAAAAAAAAAAAATTTCTTGAGAATTTCTGCACGCCTGTAAAGACCTCGCCAAAAAAGTACCACATGACCCACTTTTCCTATTCAAAAAATTTGGAGGGTTGATGGGGATGGTACAGGGTGCAACAAAATCCTCCAAAAATGCATATAAATTTGGTAAAAGTGAAACAAAAATTGACCTGTTTCAGGATTTTTTTGCCAAATATTTTTCTCCTGAGAAAATGAATTTGTTCCATAATTGACGCGTACTGTATAATGATTAGTCACAAGTTAACAATAATTTTTATCTCGCACAAACTGTGTAGAAGTCCTTTTGAAATAGTAGTCATAACTGTCATAAAAAGTGTACTGTTTTTACTAAATATGGACATATCCCAGAGAACAAACTGTATATCGAGAGGTATCCCAGTTATATCTCCGTTAGTTTTCAATCTGATTAGAGTGAACTGAAGAGCAAATCAAACAAAATCTGTCAGTTACCTTAAGTTCTATCAGCGATAAATTTATCGAATTCATTAGGTGGGATAATTATGCATATCTGGATGTTATCAGCGGCACGTTTGGTTGATAAAAAAACATACAAATCTCTTGATTTAATGGTTTTTCGAGCGAAACGATCTCACTGAAAAATTCGAATGAAACAGATGTGACGAGATTCGTATATGAGGTAAAAATTCCTAGTGACATTAATATGGAAATATGAAGATTCAGTTCATCTCCATTCTAAGTGCGAGATCAGATCAAATTTATGGAACGAAAAATCAACGCATGATTTCCACGTTCACAAGAAATTTCCAGTAAGAATACGAGGTTTCAGGTTGATACAACTTTTCTCAGTCTAACAAATATTCTTCACAAATAACGAGGTTTTAATTTTTTCGATGTGAGTTCGAATAAAATTATTAGATAATTGAAAATTGAAGTTCTTGTTAAAATGAATCATTTTCGAATCCATCGAGTTTCTGAAGATTCCAAAGGAATACAAAAATTATATTCGTTGCCACAGAATTCCCAGTATCTGAATTTTGTTTTGTACCACTGAATCAGATCGGCAAAAATTTCGTTAACTTCGATAACTGGGAAACGTTTGATTTAATTAAGTTGTGACAGGAGTACTCTGGTATGAAGAAATATTCCAAATTACAAATTTTTTTAGCAAAATTGACAGGATTTTCCATACTTGAAAGTGCCACGTTTCTCTATGATCAAACATTCTTCTTGACATGCACAGGTACATAAATGTGTTTTCTTCTTCTTCTCCTGAAGGTGAAAGTTCTAACGACGATTTTTCTGAACTTTTTTCTACGCTACACTTTTCGGACAAGGGATGAGTTTAAACCCGAAAAAGATAAATCCAGAAGAGATCGAGCTTTTTTGGGACAAAGTTGAAGGCTAAAGCTAACGAGTGACTTCAGAACATAATCCTTTGACGATCCTGATTATGTCGAAATAGGGGTTTTTCCTGAATTTGGGTTATTACTGCAAATGCAAATTTGAACATAATTATTATGGGTTTGATTCATCATTTTCCCAAATTACCTTCAGAAAGTATTCAAAATCAGGTTTCAAAATTGTGGTTTGGGATTTGTCATACATGCACGAAGTGACGACGTTGTTTAGTAGAATAGCTTTTTCTGCTATGGAATAACGAAATATTTATTCCTATTCTGTGGTACTCACGTGTTCTTGGTCAATATAACCAAACAATTCCCGTTTACGATTTATTAGTAATATGACAGTATGACAGTCTCTGCTCTTCTTTTTCTATTCCTTGGTCGTTGTCTTATTCTCTAACCAGATCGAAGTATAGCTATCTCTGTTTTCCCAAGCAAAGTAACACATTTGACGTCCTTTTCTTTCCGAGAAAGCTGAATTTGACGTTGCTATATCGTGCACTCATGACAAATCCCTTTAAATGCAAATCCCCATTTTTATTTTTCAGTTTTAGGTGATCAAACATTTTTTTAAAAATACAATATTGAAATTACATTTTTGAAATGTGATGTTCTGAAGGTTTTTCATGAAAATAACTGCATTTTCGTTCAAGGGAAAACCCCCCATTTTTCTCCCAACAGACAAAGCTACCAATCCAGGTTCCTGCGCCATTTTACAACGCCTAGATTTTTTGCACTCACATCTGAATTCTGTTAACCAAATTGATGAATCTCTTGCTGGGATTAATTGATGGCATTCACTAGTTTGAGACCTGAATATGAAATTCTGGTTATTTTCATAAACTCACCTCAAAATTTCTAATGGGAATTTCAATAGAAATTCCAACTAATTAGCCAGAAATGAAATTATTGAATACAATAGATCAGATAAGTTCTCTCGCGTTCGTCGAACTGATACCGACAATCCTTTTCCTTGAATTCTACGACTGGAGTTCTAATGAAATGTCAAATTAAAGGAGATTAAATCTGCTCTAATTATTGAATAAAGAGAGCGTTATACAGTTATCTTTAGATTCGCAGTCTTCTTAAAATTATAATTGATGAGGCTATAATTCACAGTTAGCCACATTAATGTAAGAAAATTAATGAATTTTTTTATGGAACCATCATCTATCCTCATTACTCATTACTAATTAGACGATGATTATAAAGCTTCAAAGTAGCTAAGGAGTCAGACTAGAATTCTTAATGGTTCCATAACAGGATTTTTCCAAGAATGGTTACAGAGGGACTTTCTTATGTCTGTTGCTTAGTTCTATAACGAGCATTATTATTATTGGAGTTGAAAATTTGTTCGGAAAATTTAAACTGCAAGATCGAGCTCTGCCCAATTCACTCCTTATTCAATTGGTTTGAAGCCATACATATTAAACCAGGAAGCGCAAAATATCCCGTGTGGTTTGAGGAGCTATAACACTAAATAAGAGAGATAAGTAGGATTCAATGATTCTTATAACCAGTCGGCTAGTTACTTTTCTTTTGCCCTTAATGGAACACAAAACGAACGAATGAACGAGAGGGGGATGTTGAGATGGGGTTAATTCTGAACAGATTTGCATAATAAATTTTCTCATGTCCACCGATATTCATGCAATTATATTCCATTAATTGAAGAGCCGTTCACACCTTGGAGAGAACATCCTGTTCAAACAACCATTCACTGATGCCGTTCCTAGAGCAGCAAAAGCTCAACCGAGGCAGATAACGTTTCCAATTTGAAATTCATTCTTCTGCATGGCATTCTGAAGTTTATGTAGTGGACTCTGATTAGCAGAGTTTGATGGAATCGTATTTATTTTAAGTCCCCTCCTGCGTATGGGTATCTTCATTGGAATAACAAAAAGACTTTTCATTTCAAAGGAAAACAGAGTGAAAAAATGTTATTTCGAAAAACATAGATGTATTTTAATTGACTCATTCGATTTATCCAAAGTAGCATCAGTTCATTTGACTCTAACAACGATTCTCCTAGTGTTCACATCGTCGTAGCTTTGTTTGCGATTATTTCTTATGAAACCATCCTGTATATTCATAGAAGAAGGAAAGTATTTAGATATTTCAAGACTACTAGCTCATACTTTTCATAAATAGTTTGGATAGGATTTGATTTCCACTTTGTATTCAGGTATTCATATTCATTAGAATTGTTTGGAGTCCCAAAATGGTGAATGAACCGGAATCAAATTCTTACTAGGTTTTGATGTCTGTTGATTAGTTCTATTCCATATCTATGTAACTATATTCCACTAATGGAGGTAGCGTTAGCACCTGGGAGAGAACTTCCCCTTCAAACAGCAATCAACAGATGCCGTTCCCAGAGGAGCAGAAACTCAACCGGTAGAGTTCCAAATTGAACTTCATTCTTATTCATGACATCCTTAATTTTTATTTACGAACTGGACTCTAATTAGCGAAGTTTCATGAAATCGTGTTTACTTCAAGGCTCTTTCTGGATAGGTCTCTTTAATGGAATAATAAAAATACTATGGGACAGTAGCAGAGGGGCAAAAGATTGCAATTTCGGAAAAAGGTGATGTAATTCAACTGGTTCATCCGATTGATCCAGTATAGCTTTGACATCTGAAATGGAAGGAAGAATTTTGTTTGGCCTGCGATTATTGTTGCTGTGCTGAACACAATCCAATGTTGAAGAGATTTGCATTACTTCAGGCGACTTCAACATCGATTTTCTTGGCGCTAACTCAATTTTTAAGTATGAATGGAGTCGAAATAGAAGCAACATTAAAAAAATATTTACCCTCATTTCACACCCTCTACAGGAACGAAATATAACTAGCACTAATATCCATTCCATGTCGCAGAAGGGACTGAAGAAACACGATTCAGTGAAACCACTAGTAATTTAGACACCTAGAGTATAGATCATAGAGCATTAGATGCATTTTGTCTCTGTTCGACCTCAACGAGCGTAGAATACCAGATGTTCACACTTCCCTACAATAACATCAATATCTCATCTTAAAAGCGGTCATAGAACTATATTGTCGTATCCACATAATAAATCAAGCAAAAAAGAATATTTAACTCTCATTTCTCACCCTCTGCAAAAACGAAATATAATAAGTGCTAATCTTTAACCCATGTCACAGAAAGAGATGAAAATAAAAAGACTAAGTGAAACCACCAGTATTTTAGAAACTTTTGAGTCTAGATCATAGAGCTCTGGTTACATATCCATGGCATAGAACAATGGTGAGCTCATCTGATCATCTGTGATCGTATCTACCAACGATGACGTCACTTTTTTCATTCAAATTGAAAGCACAAGTATTTGAATGTCTTCTGTAGAATTATTTCTTGAGAATTTCCAAAAGTGGGCAATTCCATAGGCCCGTCTGTTCGCTTAGAATTTTGTATTTATTATTATCGAAAAAAGCTACAGAGTTCAGGTTCACACCTATAAACTCAGCCAGTAAACAAAATAGCATTATAGTAAACAAGATAGCATTTCACTGCAGGTTTATTCGAGAACTGTTATTTGTTTTTCGAATGAAAAGTTTCTTCAACTTCCGCAGGTTCTTTGGAATTATTGAATTCACATAATATTTTCTTAAATTCATTATTTTCCCAAAATAAATTTACATTTTGAAACAAACGTAATTACTACGACCTCTATGTAGAGACGACAATGTTGTGTAGTTATCTGACAGGAAAACTACTATAACCTAACATTTTCATAATATTCACGGTGAAATGTGTCAGGATGTCATGGCCAACCGGGATAGTTTATAGAAGTGAATGGAGTATATTGTTTTCTGGTAACAGAAGTATAGATCTGGGGAGTCCGAAGAAACATGAACATAATATGTTCACTCACCGTAATTCTCATTCATATCAACTCATCTCATTCAAAAAAAAGTTGTTTTTCCGTTTTTCTGTTAACAAAGACGCAGTTGAACGTCAAAATTGAATGGAGTATATATCTATACTCTCAATTAGAAATAAATGTCCTGAATCAATAGACGACTTCGACCCAAGTTACCAACCCACAATTTTCTTCACAAATTTCATGTTAATAGTGTCAAGTTTATAAAGGATTTGTTCTGTAAATCAACTTGGATATTTCGGTTACCGGTTTTCCGTTCTGCAAATATGAAATATTTGGTTGGTTCCTGAAAAAAGCGTAATTATGGAAATTGAGTGATGAAAAAGCAATCTTTCTGTCACCAGAACATAGACATATTAAGTCTATGCACCAGAACGACAATCAATATTTTATGGTATCAAATCCATTGCATATAACAATCTATATTTACCTTATGATCCATAGACCATACCTAGTAATTTTTCCATTGTTGATTATTGTCTCTTCTATGTTCTATGGATTATAAAGAAAATAAAGATTGTTCTATGCTATGGATATGTTACCATAGAACATTGACTGTCGTTCTAGTGACAGAAATAACGTTTTTTCATCAATCAAATTCCGTAATGTATCTTTTTTTCAGGAACCAACCGAATATTTCATATTTACCGAAATAACCAAGTTGATTTGCGGAACATATCCTATATAAATTTGACAGTATCAGGAATCCCAACTTAAATTTCAGCCAATCAGAGATGATCTTAACAAAACCCTATATTTGGAAGGAATTATTTTGTTTCAGGAATCTTTTACGACTATTTATAAATAACGCGAACCTTATCATGTCGAATTTGTCCTGAAATTCCCGTTCCCCAGTGATAGTAAATTTGTGAAGAAAATTGTGGGTTGGCAATTTGGGCCGAAGTCTTCTATTCTGGCATGAGGGACACTGAAAATCCCTCTCAGAAATTGGAATAATCAGTACGAAAATATCAGAGATGTTCACATGGCAACACCTACAAGGAAAAAAACTGAAAGCTTTTATTTAATATTCAACATCTCTTTTGGGAGAGCTGGGGATTCTATAATTCAATTTCATGTCTTCTGAAGCTCGTGCTACAATAACGGTCGTTGTGTTTTTAAAACACAACATGTCTGAGCGGATTAAATAGACGAAGAGGGAATTGAACAGATTCAGCATGTTTTCCGTGGAAAATCCTGAAATATTAATGTTCGTGCCATTTTTCCGATGTGAAAAGTACATATTTGAGGTTCTCTCGGGTATATGCAATCGCAGAAACATTCCGAAACCTCTGTGAAATGCCGATGTGAGGAAAATGGAATGAAAAACATCAATTCTCCAATCTACATAGAATCTTCATTTCGACTTGATGGGATTTTTATCTTTATCATAAACATGAAATTATTGCCAATTATAGATCGTCTGAAGTATCACACAAAAAATGTGAATAATTAGTACAAAAGATGGGGATGTTGATAGCAATGTTCACGTATGTAAACCTGCATGAAAATATACGAGTGCTCTTATTTGTTACATCAGTGCATTTCAATACTTTTCTGGTGAAGCTTTTGAAGGTTTGCGAGGTAGCTTCAACCTCTTTCGGAAAGTGTCACGTTTCGTCCCGGCTTAGTTTGGGGGAACTCGTCAGGGCATGCACCAAACTAAGCCGTTTACATGCCTACGTGAGTGGACACCCCTTGTGAGGATCACTAAGAAGTGTAGCAGACCGTTGGGGATGAGCGTATTTCCGAGATCTTGTGAGGATCCAACCGGGACAGCGTGCGCGCTAGCGCCCCCTGTACGTTGACCGATGATGTTGGCCAAGCGTTACAGGCAGGTAACGTAGGGTACTTAAGACGCAAGATGGTACTCCGCGCGCGACTTAAGTAAGAGCTGGTAGAGGGCGCTCGCTACAGGAATGCAATTTAGGGATTCCATTCCATTACTTCTGAAGCCCATGCTACAAATAAAGAACAAAACTATTTGAAAACCACCATACATCCGAGCAGATGAACAAGGCTTGCCAATTCGACAAAATTCTCAAAACGAAAATTCGAAAGAAAATAATTCTGAAAATATTCTAGTTTGTCTGATGAAAGAGTCAGATTTGTAATCTGGAACGTCATAGTTCGCTTTGTTTATAGTTTAAATTATTAGTGTATTGTTCATATTGACAAATAGTTCTATACTGTAATCCGCAAAGGCGTTTTCCAAAAAAAAAACAATTTTCATTTAATTTTAATTGTTCTGTTTCAGATGAACCTAAAAATTATGCAAAATCCTTCCAAAATAAACTTTAATCGATTACTCAGACAAGCCAGCGTTTGCTATTTGGATTGAAAATGTTTTCCGTGGAAAATCCTGAACAATTATTGTTCGTCCTGGTGGTTTACTATTTGATAAAATCAAATAATAACCCTCGATTATCGACCAAAAAAAATAACCCACCTAAAAATTTCACAGTCTAAATTTTGAAGAATGTTGATTTGAATGCACTTTTGAAAAAAAAATTCGTTCGTCCGCCTTACGTTGTCCGGGGCTTTTCTCTGGAAATACTAACCGAAATCCGTGAAACTTGGTAGAAAAATCGTGTTTCGCTCGAGATTGATACTCCAAGCTTTTCAGCAGAATCGGTGTACCCTAAGGGCTCAAAACTGGGGGTTGGAAGGAAAAAAATGATTTCTCGAATACTTATTACTGAATTTTCATGAAACTCTCAACGTTGATTACTGTTGCATAACTTAACCTATAATTTTCACCTGGATGATTCCCGATCAGTGGTCCCTGATTTATAAAGTAAAACGCTGCAAATTTTGGTGTGAAAAACCAATGAGTTATGAATAATATAAGTCTTATTTAAGATAGCAAATGGTATTGGGGTATTTATCTTAGAAAATAATAAACCCTTGTGTAAAATTTGCAGCAATTTTTTCGATGTGGAAAGAAAAGATGTTGGTTCTCTCTGGTATATCTATTTGAAAAAAAATTCCAAGAACTCTAGGAACTCCTGAAGGATGTGTAGAAATCATTATTTCGCATTGACGAGAATTTTATCTTTCGTTCAAACCATACAGATTCAAGAGGCGTATGGACTTGACAAATCAGGGATTGAAAAGATTCAGAATGTTGCCTGTGGAAAATCCTGAATTATTAATATTTTTAGCATTTCAGATTGGGAAAAGTACATATTTGAGGTTTCCTTCGGTATACACGATTTGTAGAAACATTTCGAAAGCTCTGGGAATTGCCGAAGGATGTTAATAGGAGAAACCGGGAAAATCAATTATGCCCAATATCGGTGTTTCGATTTAATGGAATTTATGTTTTATGAAAACATTGGGGTCTTGATTTCATTTTCAATCTCACTAGATGGTCTGAAGAATATTTCTATGCGAAATCTCACCCAGAATTTCGATAAGATAAAATGGTGGCTGCGATACTCCCGCATGAAAAAATCCAAATGCTCTGATTTGGTGTTTAAGTATATTTCCACAATTCCCTCTACAGCTATATTGGGATCATGTCTTTCAATTTCATTCCTTCTGAAGCTCCTGCTACCTACTAACAGTCAAAAACGAAAAAATCCGAGCAGATGAACTATAAAAATTCTGGATTGAACAGATTTAAAATTTCGCTTGGAAAACCCAGAATAATTCATGTTTGTGTCATTATTCCAATTTGAAAAAACCTAGAAAAGCACTGAGGTGAAGTCAGCAGCTTTTGCGCGAATTTTCACTATATGATATCCTTTGAACATGCGCGCAAAAGCTGCTGACCTCACCTCAGTGCTTTTCTATGATTTTTTCGATGAATCACTGGATTTCAATAGACGACTTTGGCCCAAGTTGCCAACCCATAATTTTCTTCACAAATTTACTATCACTGGGGAACGGGAATTTCAGGACCAATTCGACATGATAAGGTTCGCGTCATTTATAAATATCCGTAAAAGATGCCTCGGCTCCTCAAACAAGATAATTCCTTCCAAATATAGGGTTTTCCATTGAACATAGAAGAGACAACAATCAACAATGGAAAATAAGGGAAATAAACATTGTTCTATGCTATGGATATGTTACCATAAAACATTGATTGTCGTTCTGGTGCATACACCTAATATTTCGATGTTCTGACGACAGAAAGATTGCTTTTTCATCAATCAAATTCCGTAATAAACCTTTTCTTTTCAGGAACCAACCGGATATTTCATATTTACAGAACGGAAAACCGGCAACCGAAATATCCAAGTTGATTTGCGGAGATATCCTTTATAAACTTGACACTATTAACATGAAATCAGGAATCCCAACTTAAATTTCTGCATAACAAAAACCTATATTTGGAAGGAATTATCTTGTTTGAGGAGCCGAGGCTTATTTTACGGATATTTATAAATAACGCGAACCTTATCATGTCGAACTTGTCCTGAAATTCTTGTTCCCCAGTGACAGTAAATTCGTGAAGAAAATTGTGGGTTGGCAACTTGATTTTATAATTCAGTCTCATTCCTTCTGAAGCTCCTTCTACAAATAGTCTGGGACGGTTTCAAAAAAACAAAATTCAAGTGGAGGAACTGAACAAATCAGGAATTCAACAGATTTAGAATGTTTTCCGAGAAAAATCCTGAATAATTAATTTTCGTGCCGTTTTTCCAACGTCAAATGTACATATTTGAGGTTCTTTCTGAAATATCTATCCTCAGAACCAACTGTTAAATGACAAAGCGTAGAAAAGTAGAGAGTGGAAAAATTCATTCTCAAATATGCAGAATATCATTGCTTCGACTTGATGAAGCTTTCAATTTTGAATTGATACAAGCAATATTGCCAGATATAGATCGTTTGAAAAGTTTCCAATGCGATGCTCTTCTCAGAATTGTTCACATTTAAAAATCTGCATGAAAAGAGCAGAGTGCTTTCATCAAATATTCAAGTAACTATTCTTTGCAGCGTTATGCAGGGATTTTATAATTCAATCTCATTTCTTCTGAAGCTTCTTGTACAAATAGTCGGGGACGGTTTCAAAAACACAAAATTCAAGTGAAGGAACTGAACAAATCAGGGATTGAACAGATTCAGAATGTTTTCCGAGAAAATCCTGCATAATTAATTTTCGTGCCGTTTTTCCAACGTCAAATGTACATACTAAGGTTCTTCCTGAAATATCTATTCTCAGAATCAATCGGAAAATGGCAAAGGATATGAAAAGCACAGACTAAAATATTCAATTTTCAAATATGCACAATGTCGACTTGATGAAGTTTGCATTGTTCATTCAAACCTGATACGAATAAAATGATACAAGCGTTATTTCCAATTATGAATCATATGGAAATTCTTCAGCGGAGTTCTTCTCAGAATTTTATTGAATTCGTAGAGTGAATGCAATGTTCTCATGTAAATAAATGCCTGCATGAAAGAGATTGCATGTTTCATTTAGTATTCTAGTATAATTCAAAAATTCTCTGAAGAGTATATTTCAGCAATTCTCTGAAAAGTTATACAGGGGTTCAATATTTGTATTTTAGATTTAATTCTTTCCGAAGCTAATGCTACGAATGGATGAAGACAGTTTCAAGATAACACTGAATCCCTGCAGATCAACTAGACCAATCGTGACATGCACAGATTCAGAAATCCCCAATTTTAAATGTTCGTGCTCTTTTTCCAATGTGATAAGTAAATATTTGAGTTATATCCATTTGAAGAAACCATTCGAGAGCTCTGGAAAATGCCGAGAGATGTGTCGAGATCATGAAATGAATTTTCCCATAAGCACAATTTCGTTACGTGGAATTTATGAGGTTTTTATCTTTCACGCAAACTCAATTAAAGGCCGTCTTAAGAGTATTCCGTTGCGGAATTTTATTGAAAATTGCAAGAGTTGATACAGAAGATGATTTCACCTTTTCTTCAGAGTTTCTTCAAGGTAATGTCGTTCGATTCGAAGATCATGCAACAAATGGGCAGATTCAAATTCGCAATAAATATATGAACTGTGTTATTTATGTTCGTGCCATTTTTCAAATGTGCTGATGATCAATGGAAATATTTTATGTGTTTTTTCATGCATATATTCGAGGAACATTTTACTTGGAATTTCAAGTCTCTAGGTTTATGCTTTCGAAATTTACAGCGTACACGGACGGCCGGACGACCAACCGGACAGACAGAATCAAATTTGACCGCAGATTCTTCATCCGTGAGTTCAACCTAGTCGTTTGAGACCGATTTCAGAACAAACACGTTAAAAGAATTCAAGAATCTAGTCCTGTTTTATTCATTTTCTCATCTCGTTTTAGTTTGAAGAATAATGCAATGAGGAAAATTACTTGGCAGGTGATCGTTCTGACATAGATGCATAGAACACAAGCTGCCAACACCATTTTACATATTTTGGGTACGAACTGCGGTCCAAATGTTGTCAAAATACGGTTTTATTGTCTTACTTCAGTTTTAGCCGATAAATGCCGACATCGAGAGATCTGCAATGTACAATCTGAAATATTTACGGAAGTTTCCGACGTGGCATATTAAAACTAGTCAAATCAAAGCTTTTTTTTGATTTTCCGAGTTGCACCATACATTCTTTTCAAACAACAAATTCGTTTTGACAAATTTAGGTTCTGACTATTCATTTCATTTCGTCAAAATGATGAAAATTCATATAAAGATTTCCTTCGTCTATGAATACACAAGTCTGAAACGGAACATTTTTGAATACTTTTCATTACGAGAGGTATTTATTACTTCAATACTCAGTTCATGGAGAAGGAGTCTTCCATAGTTGCGAAATCAAAAATACCTATAGGAAATATTAGGAACTATACATACTACGGTTGATTCGTTCTGATAAATACGCATGAACATGAACAGCAAAGAGAATAATTCATATTTCAATAATGATAAACATGAACATTTCCTCGAAATATTTTCACAAGTATGTAACAAAACTTTTGAATAGAATAGTTATCAATAGGTACATACAAAATTTATCAACCATATTTTTATGAAAGGAGATCCAATCTAACCATGAGTAGTAACGTCAATCTCCTGTTCCGTTACTACCGTTGCTGAAAGTCTTCCGACAATAAACCGCATACTGCTCATTGTTCCCTCCCACATATTTCATATTATTAATGTGTAGATGTTCCTCCTGTTTTAAACTCCTCTTATATATTAGTAAGAATCATTTCAGATATCTCATTTATGTTTCGGGAAATTATTTCATCAAACCTAATAGATTTTACAGATTCATTTTCATTCAGCGGAATTGATTGTATGGACGAAAAAGCGACTTTAGCACCATCATCGTTTACAGAGCCAACTAGGGCAATATTTGACAATTCGAAGAACGCGTTTTGGATATAAAATTTCAGTGGGTAATAGTAGGAAAGTATAGACACCTGATATATTCTATGCATCTTGGTTCTGTCAAATCAATCAACTTAGTAACCAGCTAAGAAAAATCGTAGGCTATGAAATAGAAATATATCATATCCATGGGTGCTATTGATAATTTTGAAGGATATCAAGTTGATAATGTCTGAAAATTCGATCATTACAGAATGAAAAATTGCATTAATAATGGTGCTGAAATAGTTGAAATTGCATTATTCATTATAATGAACTAATCATATAAATCAGCAGATAAGTTGATTTGATTTCAAAGGTATCATAATCTTTAAATTTAACAGATATTTAGGTGTCCAAAAAGAGTACGCGAAAGTTACTTTCGAAGATGGAAACAGTTCGAAAAAGTGTGGTGGTAGGAAAATTTTATTTTCGATGCGAAATCTCACTCAAAATTCCACTTATAAGTACAGAAAGTACTTACGGTGACCAGTTTGTTCACAAATAAAAAAATTCAGATTCCAGAGATTTAAAGTGTTCACAGTAAAAAAACCTGAATCAAATATATTCGAGTTGTTTTTCTGAGGTGAAAAGTAAATATTTGGGATTCTCCCTGGTATATCTGTATGAAAAAACATTTCAAAAGCACTGTGATAAAAAAATGAATGAAAACAAACATTTTCGACGTGTATCATATTATTATTTTGACTTGATAAGAGTAGGAATTTTTCTCTTTCATACAAACTTGAGGCAGTTAGCTTCAATATAGATTGTCTGGAAAGTATTCCGATAAAAGCAAGAGGGAAAAAACAAACCTCTTATAAATTTTTCGAAAAAAACCCGGCAATCATATAAACTGCCTTCTAGCCTAAGGGTGGCAGGCAACTTTTTAAAAGTTAGCCTACACAGCTGAGCATAAATTGTGGAAATAATTTCAGTACAGAAAATGTTTTGATATCTCAGTCGATCCTCAATAAAAACGCTGCAAATTATACACAAGGCTTCATTATTATCTCAGTTGAATAACCTAATATACCATTGAAATCTCAAATAGAACTTATATACTATCCATAACTCATTGGTTATTCACCCCAAAATTTGCAGCATATACAGGGTGATTCCGGAGGGGACCGTCAGATTTTAGGATAAGTTTACACTAGTCAAGACAGTCTCGAAACAATGTTTGGTTTATGGTTGGAGGTCTCTATTGAGAATATACAGGGTGATTTGTCCGATTCGATCGATTTTACTTTTATTGATGTCTTTGGTATGGCTTATTCGATTTCAATGAAATTTTCAGCGTAGTACAATAGTGTTGAACACATTCATTGATTTCAATTTTTTTTCAAAATAAGCTGTTGTTATTGTGATAAATCCAAATTAATTGTGCAGGTTGAAAAAACACCCTTTACATAGCGTTTCCTAAACTACGCTATCCTTTTACGATTCTACCATAATAAGTCATTATTTGAGAGTTTCTAATTTTTTTGGCACACTTCTAGTTTCTGAGAAAATTCCATCAAAAAAAGACAATGCCGAAATTTCGCTCCAATCGATTCTACTTTCATTGATAACTTTGGTATGGCTCATTCAATTTTGATGAAATTTGCAGTGTAGAACGATCTGAACGAGTACATTCAATAATCACAAAAGTCTCTAAAAATACAGGGTTGTAGTTGTGATAATTTTAGAATTTCAGATTAATTGTGCAGTTGAAAAAAAAACACCCTGTACATTGCTTTTTCAAAACTTTCTTATTCGTTTCAGATTCTACAATAATATGTCATCATTCAGAGGTTTTTAATTTCTTTGCCACACCTCCGGTTTTCCTAGAAAATATTTTTGAAGAAGAGCATGATCGAAATTTGGCTCACAAGCAGTGAGAGTATTCCGCACTAGGTAGGAAAGCTGTACCTATTGTCCAAGGATGCAAAGCAGTTTTTAAGTTCTAAAATATTCTTTTCAAATTCCCACTTCATATTTAATCGCTTATATTTCGTATGAAACCATTCAATTCAGAATATATTTCGAATTTGAAAAGAATAACGTAGAAGTGACGAACAACTTTGCATCTTTGGACGATACAGCTTTCGTACCGAGTGCGGAATACTCTCACTGCTTGTGAGCCAAATTTCGATAATGCTCTTCTACAAAAATGTTTTCTAGGAAAACCGGAGGTGTGCCAAAGAAATTAGAAACCTCTGAATGATGACATATTATTGTAGAATCTGCAACAAATAAGAAAGTTTTGGAAAAGCAATGTACAGGGTGTTTTTCTTTCAACTGCACAATTAATCTGAAATTCTAAAATTATCACAATTACAACCCTGTATTTTGAGAGACTTTTGCGATTATTGAATGTACTCGTTCAGATTGTTCTACACTGCAAATTTCATCAAAATTAGATGTGCCATACCAAATTTATCAAAAAAAAGAAGAATCGGTCGAATCGGACAAATCACCCTGTATATTCTCAACCATAAACCAAACATTGTTTCAAGACTGTCTTGACTAGTGTAAACTTATCCCAAAATCTGACGGTGTCCTCCGGAATCACCCTGTATAACTCGGGGACCATTGATCGGGAATCATCCGCGTGAAAAATTTTTAGTTAGTGATCAACGTTGAGGGTTTCATGAAAATTCGGTATTAAGTTTTCGGGAAACAATTCTTTTTCCCTCCAACCCCCAATCTTGAGCCCTTAGGATGCACCTGCTGAAGAGCTTGAAGGATCAATCTCGAGCGACACACGATTTTTCAATCAAGTTTCACGAATTTCGGTTCATAGAAAAGCCCCGGACAAGGGACGCCAGACCTTATTGAGACAGTTATTAGCAAAGTCGCTTATTGTGTTGAGAATTTCGTTCTTTCTTAATTGCAAATGAGAAATTCATCCGGAAACGTCATCTCATTCGGAAAAACGGTACCCATCTGGCTCTCAAGTCTGATCTCGCTTCGGAATAGGCGTCCCAAATGAAATATTCGCTATTCGACTAACCAGCCACTTATTTTATAGACGTAAGTCTTCTGGTTGAAAAATTATGATTTTTTTAAAAAAGGTCCAATTTTTTCGATTTTCCTCGGGCCATAAAAAACGAACCAGACTCTCCACTAACATTCTGATTGGATTTTCTTAATCTACGCCCTCGAATTAGTATATGGTTCAAATTTCAGGTCGATCGGAGAACTTTCGATTTTTGGTAAAATTTTAAGGGGTTACCCTTAAGAAAATCTCAATTTTCGAAAAATAATTTTCCGACTCCTATCGCCGTGAAATTTGGCACACTTACTAATTCGGGGGCGTAGAACAAGAATATAAGGTCAGATATTTTTTAAAAAAATCGTCCTGGACGTGAGAGGTCCTTGAAGTTCCAAAATTTTGGACCTTTTTTCAAAAATTCATTATTACCGACTCGATGAGAGTAGGACGATGAAATCTGTTTTAATTCATAGATAAAGGATTGAACTGCACGTAAAAAATTCGACATCACCCAGCTTCGTTATTTTGGTCGGCACGACGTCTCAAAGTTGACCAATATTTCGAAATTTTTTCACTATTTCCGCCATAATTTCTAAGCGGTTGTCACTGGACGATTTCTAATGACATATTCGTGATCTACGACCTCGATTTAATAGGAAACAATAAGAAGGTCGACGATTTTCGAAGAAAAAAATTTATTTGGGACTTAGAAAAATTTTCATAAAGAACCTCGAATAAACATCAAAGCGCAGAGGGGTGGGGGGTAAGATTCAGCGATTCCGTGCGAAATTTTATTTTTGAAGCTACTACAGTTTTATTGCTAGCTGATTGCTCCAATTAACGTTGGGCCTTTGTGATCCGGAGTTTTTTTCTGTTGAATATTCATTGATTGCTGCAAGATTGGAATCCTCGAAGGATATATTGGTTTCTGAAAAATGATGGCAGGTACCGTCTAACTAGAAAATTCTTTTTTGAAGATTTAATTTTTTCGGCCAGGCAAAAATTGGAGTAAGAAATGAAAATAAACACCTCAAGAGATTGCCAAAATCACAGTTCTTGGATGAATATTCTGAAATGCAGAAAACTTGATGCGGCTGCTCGCATTACAGAATTTTTTTCTCAGAAAAAGTATGAATCCCGCTTCTGGGATTAATATTTACCAACCGATGTTAGCGGACAATCTTGAGAATCGTTTCATTTCACTGTCAGACTTCAGTTATGCTACTCGCGACGATCAAAGTGTGATAAATATCGCTGAAGAATTTGCGCATATCAAGCTGCGAAAATTAATAATAAAAACAATAACTTTATTCCACATATTACAATCGAATACACAAGTGCTCGATTATGAAAATGAAACTTGTCAACATCTACGATACTCAATTTTCACCCAGAAAAAAACACGAAGAAATCTACATCACTAACAAATCACAGAAGAGGAAAGAATACATGAATATAATATAAACCGCTCAGATACTCTTCAGAGATTTCGTTCATAGTATTCGGGCATGTTGTATGGTTCTAAGTTTAGTAATATCTGTCGTACTTGTTTTCTGAAAATATTCTCGTTAGTTAAGCTTTTTACTGATTGAGATAACTTGTTGAAGGCCGATATGCTAAAGTATAAGCACCCCTTTTCGTATTGTCACAGCCTGTGTTTTGGAAAATTAAACAGGACATTTCTACTGCTCTTTGCTTGCAAATTTGTCATAAAACCTTTATTTTTGAATGAAAAAACAGTTAGTTCATAAAGGTATATACCTGTTTAAGTTAGAATATTGTTCGTCTTGAAGTGGTTTCTACAGGTTTCATCATGCTTCAACCCTAAAATACTTCGTAATGCGCGCTTCTGAATGATAAACAAATCGTCTATGTCTCTACTATTTCCCCAAAAAATTATTTCGAATTTAAGTATCGACTGAAAATTTGAAGAGTAGACTGTTTTTAGTGTGCTCAGGTTACTGCTTGGTTTCAAGACCCTAAAAGCATACAACATGGAGTTTAACTTCTTACTTAGACTTTGTATATGTAAGGGCCAATTGCACCGTTTTCGTCTTAAGCTTCAGTTAGTTAAGCGACGATAAACTTATTAAGCTCTGATTTAAATATTCGGCTTGCACTGAGGTTGAATGTAACTAGATTTAAGTTAATCTAAAAATCTAGGGACTTTCTCATGAATTGGTACTTGTGACTAGCTTCATGTTGGTTATTTTAACCCTAATTGATGAAATATTTTAATTCAAAAGATGAAACTCATTTTATACGTTCTACCATATTTCCATAAGATATGAAAAATCAAGAGGCATCTATTGAAAAAACCACCGAAAAAATATATCAGACAGACTTTATAGCTTCCGTAAAAATATTGCATGTAACGTTTCCGACTTGTTTATTATCATTAAGACTAGGGATCTCTTACCACAGACTTGTGCTCTTACTTCTACATCAGGCTTTAAACATTATTCAAATTTATAGTTATATACTCAAGTAAACTTATATTTTGTGATATCATAAGATTTAAGCTTCTGCATGGAATAACAATCCTGGCGTTTGTGAAATGAATAAATAAATAGTATTGATTTATCCGAAAAGCTTTCGGATAAGTTATGGCTTACCCATGGATATACTTTCTATTGAATTATTTTGTTTGCAACAAGTATATTATGAATTGAGTTAATTTTTGGTCGAATATAATGAAAACTCTAATGTGAGATCCGCAGAATAAAAAGTATTCTATATAAATATTGAAGTATCATGTATGGATGGATTGATGAAGGTGCAATTTCTTTTACATTAATTCGTTTGTAGTTATATTTTGAGTCCAGTTAATATATAATCGAGGAGAATGATAGCACAGAGACAGCACCTGCACAATAATAAAGTAGTATATGATAGCTTTCCACGTAATACGTCACTTAATAAAATAGTACAGGAGAATCTTCATGAAACTATGCTTTTTCATTCCAAATATGTCCTCGATTTCATTCTGCTATTCGCTCTTGGAAATAAATAAGCACATCATTGTAACTTTATCCTTTCAAATAGTTGAAGGCTTGTAAGAAATACCATTGAGTTTTCGAACTCAATGGAAATACTGATGTTAATTCTTCATGCTTTAAAAACTACGAATCAATACCTACTGATGTCATTATCTCTCTATATCAATTTTCATCAATATCATCTGAAATTCAATAACTTTCAATCAAAATTTGATTATCAAATCCATTCACTCATACGAGTTCTTCATGAATGTCCAATGTAAACGAAAAAAATTTAAACAAACTGGAGGTTACGTCCAGAAAAATGTCAAACTTGTACGAAATCGCTCGAAAGTAGGGTTAGATTTCGAAGCTTACCATTTATCTTTCTTTTAAGCCCCCAAATTCCAGGGTTTAAATTTAATAGTCAGTTAAGGCCATTGAACGTGGATTACGTGACGGTGCAAGATAATTTTTTACCTAAACCTTGGTTATGGTCTTAATCTATGGTTTTGTAATACGGTGCAAATGGCCCTAAGTTCCACTGAAGATTTTCATCTATCGTTAATTCGAGGAATCTGTTTTGACCTGAATTGGTTTATTCAGGTGTATTGGGGGGTATCAATAGTAGAGACCCCGCTTGGTTGAATTAATCGCACTTGATTAATTCAATTGACGAATATTTTCTGATCTTTATCAGAAATGTAGATGTTTCTAAAATAAGCAGATAATTGAAGAACTTATTGACCAGTTGTTCAATATCGTTGCACTGATGAGCCGAAGATGATGTTAAGGTGTATTAAAAACGCACTTTTAACACTCAACACAAATGTATTTTCTTGTATCTGTATTAGATAACAAGACCGAAATGGTATACAAGTTATACACTAGAATCTTCCTTCTATATCTTATTCGATAGCAAGGTCGAAGCGACTTTCAAATGAGAAGTTACGATTTTTACAACACAAGAATTAACGTATAATCTTGTTTGTAAATTCGAAAGCGAATTGTTGTTTACTGTACAACGGTCAAATGAAGAGTGTTTAAAACTAACTAAAACCCAAATTAAGAAAATTCCCTTCTTCACATTTTAGAGGGAGAATATAGATTTTGATTGGATTTTTGAATTAAGCGACGCCCTTCTAAGACCCGAAAAAACACCTCGGATTGGCTGGTGCGAAAGAGAGAGCATAAAAGTGTGAAGGAAATTTCCCTAATGGTCTGGGACGATAAATTCTATAAAATGTCATATGTGATGTCTGGATTCTTTGAGTACCACCCATAAAGCTACGATTCCTGGAATACTAAGAGCTTGAATTTCATCTGCGTGTTTTCTGTCATGCAAAATATAACTTAATTGTTGGCTTGAGATAAAATGCTCTTAACGCCGGTGTTAATTGATTTAAACCAAAAAATATTGAATTTCGGGCATATTGCTGGAAACCAAAGAATTCAGACTGCGACGTTGAAAAATCAAGAAAGGGCAATATATCATAAAATGATGGGTCCAGGATACGGGACACAACATACTCCCGCGCCTTGAACCATCAGGTTCAATATAATTGGATTGATATCTTCGAACAAATGAATAGTTAACAGAATATTTACAAACAAAAGAATTAAAAATATAGATCAATTACTATAATTAGAATGATGTCTTCCAACAAGTGAATAGTACATAATATTCACAAACGAAAAAATTAAAAATATAGATCCAATATAGCATATGATACGAATTAATGTAATATTCACAAATACATAAAACATGAAACCTGAATCGAATATATATATGCATGAACTGCAACCAATAAATAGTATGTTTACAGACTCATCAATCAGAAGAAAAATCTGGAATACATAGCATGCAAACAATCGAATTGGCAGAACTATATTACTAAATATTGATAGGTAAACTGAATTAACAGATATGATTGAGTCAACAAGCTACTACCAAGAAAAACCTTAACAAGGTGCAAAATTCCAAACAAGAAATAGGTGTTGAAGTAATACGATCGAAAAAACACAGCTTTTTTTTCTATAAGAGATCGCTTGCCATAGTACCACCAAGGAGGAAAATGAGAGGTGTAAGGAATTACTTCATTTACGTCCGATGCCATGAATGATATGAGCGAGAAGTTAAAAATCTGTTCTATATGGTTAATAATGCTAGTAACAGCTTTTCGATGAACGCAAACAATGTTCGTAACGTTAAACTCCACATTATAATCATATGAGGAGCTATTTTCAAGTTTTATATTAAACGAAAGTGATAAAACGCTTAGAATGCCTGGTAAAGGTACATAGTTTTCATAGGCCAACAAGCAGTAAAATACATTATAATAGACTGATTCCAAAAGCGACAAGACAATATGTTTCATGGTAGACACAACAGATTTAGAGGAACCCTCCTTTTTTCTTGATACATCGATCGGGCTAGCATGAATGACAAAAGCGAAATATGTATTTTTGATTGAGCCGGGAACTGTATAATACTTCGTACGGCTATTACTAATCGAAACTATTTGTTGACATACATGTCCAGGAGGTGCGCGGATATGATGGTATGTTTTTGCAATAAGTGTCAAAATAAGGGATTCTACATATTCCGCATAATTTATGACCTTTTCCATCATCACCAGATAAATAAACTGACAATTCAAATTTACGTGCTCATGTACACCTATGACTAAAATATATAAATATAATTGGTCAGGCTCCGAGAATTTCAGTACAGCACTGTTGATAACATGTGCATGAGTTTTATGATCGTTCCGTTTTTCATTGAGATGAAGAAGTGCCTTACACTTTTCGAGACACTCTCTGTATTTGCCGGCGGAACAGTGAAACGAGTCGCGATATTTAAACGAAACATAGATATTTAAGGAAGCCTTTCTTGAACGTTTACAAATTGTACGATTTCGACCGGACATTTGATCTTTATCTGCGGTGAAATTACCTAAAGGCGAACGAAAACGAGGGATGAAAGAGGTCGACTCATTTTGAATATTTTGACCTGCTATTAGGCACTCGTTCAAGGAGATTACCGAGGAGGTAGCGAAAGTATCTACTTGTTTTGCAGCTGTGCAATAAAGTTGTTGATGAACATCGCTTTCTTCAAAACTCGAGAAATTTTTGAAATTGAAAGGTTCCGACAAATTCTCCTCTTTGAGATTGCGGTCTGTTTGCTGCACAAAAAACAAATTCGGATTCCTTTCGAAAGGGTCGCACACTTCGAAGTTTGATTTATTGCCTTCCAAGTGTGGCCGACCAACAAGGCTGTCATTAGTCTCATTTCGGTTATTGAAATTATCTTCGCACCGAGTTTCTTCAGATAGCTGCGTTTCATTTGATGCTCCAATAATTGCATCAGAGAATTCAGAATTCATGCTATTAATGCAAGGCATATTCTTGGTTTGGCAGATTAATTTCTGTGAGCATGAATTTGATTCAAATTGAGCACTGAGTGAAGTGCGTTGGTTCAACAGATTGATAGCTATCGTATATAATTCTATCCAGTTTTCCTCAAATTTATTTTGATAAATTTCTAATTCGGCTAATTCGACGGTTTCATCTGAGATTAATTGTAATTCTAAATGAATTTCTTCGGAGGTAGTGCGCGCGGCATCTACTTCATTAAGATATTTTTCTAAGAGAAGATAGTGCTTAGTGGCATCGAACTGGTTCAGGAATTTTTCGAATTGTTTGAGTTTAGTCCTGGCATTTCCGCGTTTGATTTTCAATATTTTTATTTCGTCTGACGACATTTTTTCGATGAAGCAATACAAATAATCAATTAATCAACATAAAGAATACAAGAATGAGGAATCCGAACAAAGGGAAATAACTTGGTGGGTAAATGACTTACAACTTACAAGCTGGACAATTCCTCACAATATGCAGAAACACAATTATTTCGCACTCAACACAATTCGCGAACTTTTCTATATCGCGGCACAAAAACTCATCAGCGAACTTTCACTCCAAGGGTTGGTTTGGGATCCGTTGAACCTGGGTTGACAAGGATCTTCGAAGGATGGACTGTATGATTGTATGTGAATAATATCCGTGGTTCGATGAGATCAATTGCTCCTTGGATATTATATTCGATGGGACCAAAGTTTCTGTGAATGATATCCGGCTCGAAGGACCAATGTTTTGACCTGAATTGGTTTATTCAGGTGTATTGGGGGGTATCAATAGTAGAGACCCCGCTTGGTTGAATTAATCGCACTTGATTAATTCAATTGACGAATATTTTCTGATCTTTATCAGAAATGTAGATGTTTCTAAAATAAGCAGATAATTGAAGAACTTATTGACCAGTTGTTCAATATCGTTGCACTGATGAGCAGAAACTGGTGTTGTTAAGGTGTATTAAAAACGCACTTTTAACACTCAACACAAATGTATTTTCTTGTATCTGTATTAGATAACAAGACCGAAATGGTATACAAGTTATACACTAGAATCTTCCTTCTATATCTTATTCGATAGCAAGGTCGAAGCGACTTTCAAATGAGAAGTTACGATTTTTACAACACAAGAATTAACGTATAATCTTGTTTGTAAATTCGAAAGCGAATTGTTGTTTACTGTACAACGGTCAAATGAAGAGTGTTTAAAACTAACTAAAACCCAAATTAAGAAAATTCCCTTCTTCACATTTTAGAGGGAGAATATAGATTTTGATTGGATTTTTGAATTAAGCGACGCCCTTCTAAGACCCGAAAAAACACCTCGGATTGGCTGGTGCGAAAGAGAGAGCATAAAAGTGTGAAGGAAATTTCCCTAATGGTCTGGGACGATAAATTCTATAAAATGTCATATGTGATGTCTGGATTCTTTGAGTACCACCCATAAAGCTACGATTCCTGGAATACTAAGAGCTTGAATTTCATCTGCGTGTTTTCTGTCATGCAAAATATAACTTAATTGTTGGCTTGAGATAAAATGCTCTTAACGCCGGTGTTAATTGATTTAAACCAAAAAATATTGAATTTCGGGCATATTGCTGGAAACCAAAGAATTCAGACTGCGACGTTGAAAAATCAAGAAAGGGCAATATATCATAAAATGATGGGTCCAGGATACGGGACACAACATAGCAATATATCATAAAATGATGGGTCCAGGATACGGGACACAACAGAATCTAGAATCTAGAATATGAGCATCTGTGTGAAATTTGCAGCGTTTTTAGTTGTCGTATATCGGTTTCCAATATTTTTGAAAAATTTCGCGAAAATCAAAAATCATTCGAAGTAATTCGACGCAGTAAACTCCTGGATACTATTCTAGATATGAATTCAAACGAGCGTTTAAAAGCTCCTGGAATTCCCGTCAGTGCTCTAATGATTTCTTAAGTCTGACAACAACGAAATAAGCTTCAAATTGATGGATATAAATTACTGTCTCGTATACATGTCCCTAATTAAAATTCTAAGTCAGTATTCTCGGTCGTGATCCTAGATAATTCCAATATTGAATTTTCAACCGATACATCTTTCGATAGGGACTTAACAAGAAAACTTATGATTTATTCATGATCAGGGTGAACTCGCTGAATATTTTCGAATTCAATATTATCTGCAGGGTAGGATTGGTGATTGTAGCAATATAATCTCATGTATAAAATTTTCAAACGAGGAATGCCATAGGAGTGGAACCTAATTTCTTTCGAATCATCATTTATTTTATTTTGAATCGACTTCAAATGGAATTCGGTCTAAAGTTCAAGGTGCGAGTGCGGAGAAGAAGAGGAAACAATAAAACATTCAGTTAATAGTTGTCCAATATATAAATTTGACGATGGTTTCGAGGCAATTCATTCGGTGTCTGATTCTTTTTTGAGATGGATCGTGAACTTCAAATTAATTTAATGAGTACTAAATCATTTACTAGTTTATATTAGTTTTTTTTTTCTCCTTTTTTGTTTTCAGGTGTGATTCCAAGATTTCAACCTGCATCGCATAAGAAAGGAGAAATTTTGTCGATGAAAAAGAAGCTCTTCCATAATAAACAACAATTTCATTACACTTATACGGGGATACAGAGTTTTTCTGAGGTTTTTATCTGTGCTCCTGCATCATACGTAAAAATGTATGGTACCCCGTTTACATTTCCTCTGCTAATACTGTTATGACACAAATTGTTTGATATAAAAAATGTACTGCTCATCTCAAAAGAATATATATAACACAAACACAAGGAAGAAAATATAAAAATAATATCTTATTAACTCTCTGTTACGTCATAATCGACTAGGCATCTAATTAGTCACAAACTGCAGTGAAGAACCGTAATATTTACTTGAGGAAAAATTAAATATTTATATTTGATCTGCTTCCACTTCCATTTCGTGTTTGAGTCGACCCATCCACATGGAAAATTAATATAACTGACGAATAAAGCTGTAATCGAATTTCGAGCAGTTTCATTTTTTGTGTAAATATACCTGAAAAAAGGAGTATCTACAACGTTGTCCTTTCAAAGAATATTTAAGTCAGTATTTCCACCAACGGTGTACGTTTCGTTTTTCAGAATTTCAGTTATATTCATTTAAAACTGAGGATTACAAACGCTCGTCCAATTTCCAAATCAGTTAGTTTGTTGATTTCCCTATATGAATTTTTTTTGAGTCGATATATTCTTTGGTTGAACCAATTCATTTTCCACTAAATACCATACCGAATATTATCGAGCTGAGAGTTACAAATATACGGAAAAATGAGTTCCAATATATTTAATGATTCCATCTATTTCATGTCGTCCTGATATGGTTCATATTGCAACACGACGTCTTCATCGGTAAGAAATAGATAGCAGTGCAACAAGTAATATTCCTGTCACGGCGTCTCGTTTAGGTTCATGAGATTTTGCAATCACACTTTCCGATCGTATAGTCATGCTACATCGAAAATGAATAGAGGTATTTTTCTGTCTAGATACTGTATGGTCCGAGAATATGCGTGCTTAATTTCATGAACCTAGATTCAGTATAATAAATAGGTGCAAGTTTTGACTAAGTATTCAATTTTCAATTGAAATAAATTTCAATGATTTGTTATAACGGCAAGAATTCCAAAAATTAACAAGTTTGTTTTCCTTTTTGCGGTGTTCCACTTGAAATTCAACGAGTAATTCGAATCTACAAAAACCAACGTCAGTTCATATGAGAGAATTGGAAGCTACGTCCACTTTCGGTTCAACCAGAAGTCATAGTGATTATGTTGACGATTGGCCATGAAACGAGCGCACAAAAACAGAGAAATAATTCGGATATCAATATAACAGTTTTCTCAGATGATTACATAGGGTTGTTCGGTAATTTTACTCGTCATTTATAGCTCATATCCTACCAATAAATTTCAGATGTTATCGATTTGAATGTGGATTTCAGGTGATATAACAGTTTTATGTGAATGGATGATTATGTTCTGACACTCGTTTGTATTTGTCGTTTATTTTATGTTTATGACATAAATATTGTGATGTACAAGCAGGATTATCTATTTCACATTCCATGTGTAGAGCTGACGAATTCTGTTATGAGTTGAGGTGGAGTTTTACAGCAAGTGGAATAAAAGTAGAAATGAACTAGTGCAGGCTTTCAAATCTGCACGCAGGAATATTCTTCCAAATGCAAAATGGCGAATCTGATCGATTCTGAGTATTCTTTATAGGTATTTAGAAACTTCAGAAATAGAAAAGTTATAGATTATTCGTTTTTTGTGTTTTTTCATCTTCTCATAGGAAAGACGATATTTCCTAGGGTCTTTGAGTCTTCAAGGTTTAGCTCTGCGCAATTCATTCTTATTCAGTTTATACAGAATCGAATATAATGAGAAAGTTGAACAACTAAATTTTAATGGAAACATTCATATAGGAAATAAAATGAAACAAGAAATAACAATGAGAACCGAAGAAGGCCAAGTTTTGTTCTCATTTCAGTTCAAAACCGATGAAGCGTATGACCAAAATCTCAGTTCTGTATTGTGTTCCCAATTTCGGTGTTCTTGCCTGAAATTATTCTATTTCAGTTATCTGCATGAACCAATTAACTTAGCGTCTGCATTCTACAGGTAATCAGAGCCAAACTTTTCCTTGGATCGAGCTCTTACAGAAGCGAGTAGGAATGATCAGAAAGAATCTCCCAACGATGAACGTCAGATACTTCCTCCCGAGAAAACAATCCTTTGTGAGTGAGTTATTCCGGAATCTGAATTTTTATTGAGTTATATATCCATAGCTAATTTATAACGAACTACTCTTTAACTAGACTAGTACATGTGAAGGCAATTAATTTATCATAGCACTTATCGAACTGATCAAATGAGATAATCGTGCAAAAATCTCAGTGAAACATATCGGCACCAGATACATTTTCTAGAGTAAAAACAAGTGAATTTGCCGGTATGGGTCGCTCTCTCAAGGGATTTTCGGAATTCTCAAAATATACTCGAAATCGTCCAGAAATATCTTCCTAATTTTCTATTCCACGTTTAACCTCGCCACATACACACCTTAGTTTATTATTGTAGTAGAGAACACCTTAGTGTAGTAGCGTTGAATCCATGTTATCATATACATGTATATTTGCCGGAATTAGCAAGTCTCTCCATCAAACCAACCAGTAAACACCATCTATTTAATTCCATCTTTAGTGGGCCTCATCTCTTGTTATCTAAGGGTAATTCGTATGGCCTTTACATGTTAATTTGTAGCTGGAAATTTTTGACGTGTAGATCTGTACAGCTGCGGCCTCGTTTCGTAGAGATCTACAGCAGTTTAACCATTAATGTTGAAGGATTTTGTAGAGGGAAATTCGAACAGTAGGAATTATACAGGATGCTCTACGACAATCTCGGTAGTTGGGCCGACCGCAAACACAATAACATCCATGAGATATTACTTAGAGACTCGATAGCCGAAAAGTAGGAAAACCGAATAAGGCCAGATTTTTTCCCTAGTTTAGAGCTAGAGTTCAATGACCGAAATATCATTTCTGTATCGTGTTCGTAATTTGGTTGATTTCTAGCCTGAGATTTTTATGCATATGTCATCTGTATAAACCAATGTATTTTGCGTCGACATTTCACAAAGAATATTCATTAGAACGGGAGCTTTTAGAAGCGAACGAAAGATAACGAAAAATTCGTGAGACTCATATCTACTGAATAATCTGGCGAATCTCACTAATTTCTGTTTTCTACTTTTGTAATCAAACCTTGAGTTGAGGCGTAAATTCTCAGCAAATGAAATAAAATTAGAAAAGAACTAGTGAAGGTCCTCAAATCCACATACAGGCTTAATTTTGTGGATTACAAATTGGCGAAGGAGCAGGTGTAGATTTAGAACCAGGTCTATCTTGGGAGTTTTTTTTTGAGAATACGAAGAAACTTCAGGAATGAATATGTTATAGCTCATAAATTACTTGGATCTATCAAGGTTAACCTCTGTGCAGTTCACACAGGAAATAAGATAAAATAAGAAGTAAGAATTGCAACTGAATATGGTCAGATTTTTTTCTATTCGAGTTGAAAACCAATGACGCGTTTGACAGAAATATGAATTCTGTAACGTGCTCACAATTTAGTTACTTTCTAGCCTGATATTACTATGTTTCAGTCATCAGTATGAACCAATGAATCTTGCTTCGACATCCCACAAATAATATCAAAGTCAAACTGTTTCTTCAGAGGAAATACTAATAGGCGAATTCAAATCCTCTTTGAATGAGATATTTCGGAATCTCTCTCAAGTAATATATTTCGATCATAACTTTTCAGGCCAATACCTATCAGATAATTCATGATGAACTAGTCTATAACTAGACTTGCCATTCAAGATGGGACTGTTCAATCCATGCTATTATCATTCCTGCTGGATTTTGCAAGCATCCTCATCAATCCAATCAGTGAACACAATCTATCTATGTCGTGTTAGTTCCATCATTAGTAGATCTGATCTGTTGTTATCCTAGGGGAATTTATTTGTCATTTCCATGTCAATTTATAGCTGGAGATTTTTGACGTGTAGTTATTAGAGATGCACAGCATGTGGCCTTGTTTCGCAGGAATTGTCCCATGTTAAACCATTATTGGGGTTTATGTATGGGAGGACTCGATGAAGTTGGTTTCTATGGTAAGGTGCTAATTGGATCTTTTTCATAAAATTAATGAACGAATAACACGAAATCACTCAATCAGTTTGAACAGATTATTCAAAATCTATGAATTCTATGGAATGTCTGGTCCATAGACATGGGGACAAAGTCTCTTTATCTAAAGTCTGCTTAATTCAAAGAGTTTACTAGCTCGGTTGCGGACTCGCAAAAATGCGGCAATTTCTAGAATTTTGTCTAATTTCATAAAGTTCAATGTTGAAAATTTCGAGAACGGTTTGTTCAGGAGAATTCATAAGGAAATTTTGAAGATCTTGTTTTGGTCAATAGCACAGTAAATTCCAGTTGCAAAATGTTCTCGGAAACATCCATCGAATCAAGATCTAGTACTTCGTTGAAAGGGAGGGCGTGAAGGTTAATGCAAAATTTCGTGAGGAACTTGCAACGAATTTGAATGAGTGCGTGTAAGCTCCTGACTTCACGTCAGTCCTTCATAAAAAATTTTGTACTTGAAACGGAGGAATTGTATTGTATTGTATTGTTGCTGATTCTCCTAGGTTCCGCTGCGGAACCCCTCAGAAGCTAATGCTTGTGCGAGTTAGGAGACCAGGTGTGTTCTGTGTAGGCTTTGTTACTAATTCCTTGCGCCACGTTAGGAATAGCACTGTTAATTGTTTACCCAACAGCGAATGGTTAGACGGTCCCCTGAAAACCGGAAAAATTCTTTCCCGGCCAAGGGCTTGAACCCCAGACCTTTCGATCATGAGGCTAGCGCTCTAACCACTGAGCTACCGTCACAATTAGGCGTATGATCCAAAAGTTTCTGGCTACAGCACAGTCAGGCGATTTTCCATAAATGAACCAAAGTTCAATTCAGAAAATCTTACGCCACTGAATATTTCGACCTGAAAGTGCCCGTGAAAGCGCAACAATATAATGAATTTCTGATATGAAACCCTGAATAATTTAACGATAGACGAGTAGGGGGTGCTTAGGTAGAAAATTAAGTTTTAAATGGATGATGCAGGTACAATGCCTCAAGTTTTGGTGGAAAATATCCTTGTCCAGGCCTCATATACGGAAAGTTTTGCAGCTCAGGCAGAGTTTGCAGACTTATACCTAGAGAAACATCGAAAACAAAGTGGTCTTTGAAATAGGGAATTTTAAATGGATTCATTAATATTTTATCAATTTCAAGCTGAAAATAATTTGGAGGGATTACAGTGTACTTACTATCGAGATACGAGGTGGTTCTTACAGGGTGAACCACGAATAACTCCTTGATTTCAAAGGGTTTTCCACGGCGTGAGGAATACAAAAAAAATTATACAATCTGGTGTTTTTAGACGCTTGTTCCGAGAATAACATGTCCAGAAGTGAAATCACATTATCTCAATTTAAAAGAAACATGATTGGAAAAACTCATTTACTCACTTCATTCCTATCATTTGGTACTTTTTGCGTTACATTATTGTGAGATAAATATTTCTCCAGACTTGAACATTAAAATACTGAACGTCCCTTTGATATTCATGAAACATCTTTTTTTGTACAATGAGATTATACACAATTTCATCCTTGCTCATTCTCCTATCGAGAATTCCATAATCCATCAGTATTTCCGTTTCCACCATAATTATGAAGGCATTCAGCTAACCCATAAACACTTCAAGTGCTCTCTAGGGATTATATAGAAAGTTTGGTCCATATACATGGAGACGTAGCCTCTATGAAGAAGAAGATAGCCTCAATGTATGTGGCCTGTTTACGAAATAGATATTTCTGTGTATTATATGGTCCAAAAAAACGTGCGTGGAGCTCAATTGACGGTCTTCACTGCCTCTAGGGTGGATACACAAAAATGGGGACATTTCCCGAATTTCATCAGATTTTACAACAACCAACGTTGATTATCGGAATGATCGGAAACGATGCGGTAAATAAGAAACCATAAAGAATAATATGATTGAGATATTTATATGACTCAAAGTAAACATTATCGGCATTCTTCATCCTGATTTCCTATAATTTTATGAATCAGTCAGTCAATAACTAGGAAATAATTGAAGCTACGAAAAAATACTGCATTTTTTTTGGAATTTCAACAGGCTGTATTTTTTATAGCTGAGCCTGAAAATAAAAGAGTTCATCCCATAGGCTTCTCACAAGCTCACCCGGTATGGTTATAGCTTATTTTTTATTTCGTCAAAGTTTCTCATCATTTGAGAAAGTCGAGTATCTTTCATTTTTGCAAAATGGCGAATGCACAACCCTTATGAAACCAGGATTAAGCGAACAATTCAAACTTATGTTAATCAAGCTTCATATCATAAATTCAAATTCAAAGTTTCATATCATAATCAAATCCTTGCTATTCATATCTGGTTGAATGTTCAAGCTAAAATCAGAAACTCCTGCGGAGAGAATGCTCACAAATTTGTCAGACACATTCACGAGGAAGACTTGTATGTATAATTTATGAATTGTCTGTCTGAATTGACATAGGTACTATAATATTTATCGCTTAAGTCGACTTTATGGTGACTATTAAGTTTTCCTCTTCATTTTGTGCTGCTCAAACCATCATCATCATATTATATAATCCAAGTTTGAAGGAACATTTCATCTCAAATGTCACAATTTATTTGCTTCAAAATTATCCTAATAATTCAAACCATCAGTGCTCCCAGACTTCATAATCACATTATTTCATTAGAAACAACAGATTTAAATAATGGAAAGGAACTTGACAGACTGACTCGAAAGCATCAAACTGCAAAGTTCAAAATCACAAAAAATTACTCCTCGAAACAGTTCAAATTATTTAATAGTGAATAATGAAACACTGACGTTGACATTGAAGTATTTCTTCGAGGCAGTTATTACTCAACAGAAGTTCATTAATTGAAGACTTCTTTATCAAGTTATATAACGACAAAAATAAGATGGTTTGAATTTCCCACTCGTGCAAGCAGAGAATCAAGCAAGTTCTCTGTTTCAAAATTAAGTTCCATATCCGATTACAAAAGCGACTCATTGTGTTGTTGTTCATAAAACAAAAGAGAACAATGTATGATGAGATTAACTTCGTCGATCCAGTTAACGAAATCAGTTGCCTCTACGGCTTATGTTGCTAACTTCATATTCTTTACGATGAATATAAATATGTGTTCATCCAACTGAATAATGTTCTACACAGGGCGAGTCTTCAAATTGTCCATCAATGTTCACCACAGATTCCTCTAATCAAATAAAATACTTTTCACGTGCTTGTTTCATTTGCTATTTTTCCAGATTCGGCTCAGGTTGAAATATTTCTCAATGTGCTAATACACTCTTGACTTTATTTAAAAGTTCACCACAGGTGATCTCTTTTGCAGAATGAACAATAAAATATTTGAAGTTCAAGGAAAAGTGATTGAGTAAACTCATTTACACACTTGATTCTCATGATTTGGTACTGCGATATTATTGTAACGAAAGCATTTCACTACACTGGACAATTGAAACATCGTTCTTCCATCTGATATTCAAGGCAATATTCAATTTCATTCCACCTTAAGATTCAATTCAACTCCATCTTAGCCCATTCCCATATTGAAAACTCCATAATTATTCTTATTTTCATCAAAGTTATGAATGATTTGAATGAAATCATTCTAAAAACCTGAGCACATCAATTCTCTTGAATTCTATGGTAAGACTGCCTCATAGACATGAAGACATAGCCTCCACGTCTATGGTCTGATCACGAAATATCACAGACCTATATGTTTGTTAGGTCTATACGGAATAGGTTAATATTTCTATGTATTGCACGGTTTCCAAAACTTGATTAGCGACCGCCGATTTGTCATCCTGACAACTTTTAACAACTCTTTCTCTATTGCTCCTGTATACCACCCTCCCCACTCGTTCATCATATGAAATCGTACCTGCAGTTAGTAACGATATGTCTCTTGACGAAGGAAACGTGATTTCCGAAACGTGCTTTATATGCAGAAAGTGTACGTGGATTAGTTACTCATTGTTTTTTTACCTCCCCATTTACAAGCCCTGATAGAACCAGTATCTTGTATACTTATTTCGAAGAACTTTGAAATAGTTTGGAAGCATCTAGTGTTTCCATGAAATAAAAGAATTCTGTGAAAGGTGCATATCAGATTATTTGGTTGAAGAAGATGCCATTTGAATTTGAATTTCCACATAATATTGGATCCGTGGCGCATGACATTCTAGATGTCATTTATTCGTGTTCAGGCCAAGATGGAAGCCGCAATAATTGAGGTATTTGTGTGATGTGCGAGATGGTGCCATAACTAATCGATAAACTCCTATCGGTTATTTATTTTAGTTCCACGTAAAACGAGGCAAAATAAATATCTGAGTGTGGCGTGACAAGATCTGTACATTACGTTGGGGCAAGATACGGAATTTACCTACTAAATGGAGTATACTTACTATTAAAATGTCAAGGTTGACGATTCTATTCATTTCAAATGACAACGCTGCAGCGTATACCGTCACAACAGATGTAACAAACAAGTGAATTTTATGACAAAAGCCTGAAACACGTCGATTTATGTTTTTGCGTATTACAGAAAACTCTGCCCTTCTTGATTCACTTTTGAACTGGTCATAGTCTATTCTGCAGTTCATGGTTTTACATCAAGACCCACCTCGTGAGACACCGAAAGAGTTCTAGATACTTTTGCCTGTTGGATGGTGGCAAATCACCCAAGTGAATAATAGCAATTATTTGCGAATTAAATACTATACTTTGTCCTCGACTTCATTGGTAAAATTGGAATGATTTGCATTCTCAACAACCTAAAGGGTTTTCCAATAAGACGTGTTATTTTGATATTCAAAGAAAAATGCCATTTTTCAATATAAATGATCGGATGTTTATTTCATTATAACGAAGAAGCTATGCCGTTAAAAGTGGAAAATAACATCAGGCAAATGACCACCACGACCACGCTTACAGGACCATATCTTTTTAATGAAATTTTCCATAACCAAATAGCAAAGTGGCTGCCCTATGTCCTCGATAGCCTCACGAATTCTATCTTTGAGGTCTTGAATCGACGCTGGGCTATTGACGTAGACCTTCTCTTTCACGAGGCCCCAAAGGAAGAAGTCGTAAGGTGTTGAATCACAAGATCTCGGTGGCCAATTGTGATCACCTCTTCGAGAGATAACACGGTCCGGAAACTTTTCCCGCAAAAGATCAATGGTTTCGTTGCTTGTGTGGCACATAGCGCCGTCTTGTTGAAAGTTAACATTGTCCAGATCAAAACCATCCAATTCCGGCCATAAAAAAACATTAGTCATCTCTCGATAGCGCAATCAATTCACCGTAACTGTTGCTCCAGCCTCATTTTCCAAAAAAATAGGTCCAATGACTTCGCCGGACCATAAACCGCACCAAACAGTCACACATTGAGGATAGAGAGGCTTTTCATCAATAACTCTCGGGTTTTCAGAGCCCCAGATGCGACAATTTTGCTTGTTGTCGAAGCCACCGAGGTGAAAATGGGCCTCATCACTCAAGATGATTGTTCGATGGAATTCCGGATCATTTTCATGCATTTCAACGACCCAATCAGCAAAGACACGACGTTGTTGATGATGGGCCGGCTTGAGTTCTTGTGTTAACTGAGCTTTATAAGCCTTAAGACCCAAATCCTTATGACGTTTGTGGAGTGCCTAATTCCAAAGAACGACGAGGAAGGGACCAACCTGGGTTTTCTTCAACACTTTCGGCTACAGCAGCAATATTCTCGGCTGTTCTTGAGCGACGTGCACGGGTTTTATTCTTCACATCACTAACTTGTCCCAACAGCTCGAATTTTTCCACCAATTTCTTTATTGCGGTCCGACAAGGTGCTTCACGACGACCCAAAAATGTTTGAGTTTTACGAACCGTCCCTGCCAAATTATCACCATTTTTATAGTGAATTTTAATAATTTCATTGCGTTATTGAAGCATGTATCGTTCCATTTTCATTAATTGCGTAGTCTCTACTTGTCAAATGTCAAAAAATGTGACAGATTCAAAAGTGACATCTACTGAAATAGCGGGCGATTCAAAATAACACCTCTTATTGGAAAACCCTCTACAATAGAGTTGTCAGAATAGTCAGGTTCGTTCTCTGTGATTGCTAGAAATCGTCAAGAATACTAAAAACTTCAAAACTTTCACTTGATTCATGCATGGAGTGTATAATATTCATTATACACGCCTTTTATCCACAGGCTTGATTGATGACTGTCATTTTCCCTCAACAAGAGCCATCGAAATATATTTATATATATTATTATTGACCTCACCAACCTGAGCCTTACTACTTGACGAGAAGATATGCCAAATTAAATCGAAGATATTTGAAAAAAATTTCAAAAATTTCCGTAAATGATTTTTTTTCAAATTGAAATATTGAGATAATAATCTGAATATCTCTGATCAACCAGAAAATTTCAACAAATTCTTTTGATATCGCCGCAAATAATCTTGTTAAATATAGACTCCAAGGTTTTTGCAATATTTTATGGCAATCTGAGAAAAAATTGCGTGAAATCCCAACCAACAGAAATCAGCAAAATTTTGGGAAAAAAATCAACAAGCACTCAGAAATGATGTCGTTAATATTTCCAATCAAACTACGACACCTTCCATATATCGTACAAAACATTCAGTTTCCATAGAATGAATCAATCATCACGCTTCGAATCCGAGAAATTGATTCGAATTTCTCATTATTGTTCCGTTCGCCATGATTCGATATTAATGGAAAATTCATTGCTATCCGTGAATCTCTGAAGAATCTATCGCATTCAATTCCAATTCGTCCTCAGGACACTCTCCCACAGCTTGACCCAGTTACAGCCAGACGAACAGTGTTAAGTGGAAATTGAATAAAACATGCCCACAATTCCAGCTACGAACAAATTGAATAGTGCTAGTGCAACGTCTGAACTATTATCATAATTTCCTACTCACTTTGGGAAACCATGCACGGTTATATTTAACCCAATATGTGGTAAAACTGTGCATATTCCAATTTTATGTCTGCGGTTTATGGAAATGTTGGTCCTTCTTCTGGAAGGGAATCAAGGGGGAAGAAATGTTTTAATTTATGGGAAGGATAAGAGGAAAAACTAGTAAACGAGAGGTTTTCGTGAGTGCCAATTTTATTTTATGATTAAAGGATTGTTGATAGCGGTTTCAAACTGAAAATAAGGGAAGAGTGAACAACCTTAAAACATTTTAACCTACAGGGATGTAACCTAACCTAACCTAACCTAACCTAACCTAACCTAACCTAACCTAACCTAACCTACAGGGATGGCTGTGGGAACCGAATGTTTTTGTTATAGACAGAAGAAGGGCTAGAAAAATTAGATCGCATTCCTACCATCGTGTAATTTAGTGTTCATCAATTCTTATTGGCTGTTGAATCACTACAATGGGGGTTTTCCCTTTAAACGAAAATGCAGTAATTTTCATGAAAAACCTTTAGAAAATCACATTTCAACCATACAATTTCAATATTATATTTTTAAAAAAACGTTTGATCACCTAAAACTGAAAAATAAAAATGGGGGTTTGACATTTAAAGGGATAAAATTCGAGGAATACAGACATTTGGAGGAATAGATAGATCCAGAGATGTACTGACGTGAAGGCGGGAGCTTTTGCGCTCACATTCTTTCGTTTCAAACAAGGCTGAAACGAAATTCTGCAGGCAAGAACGCTATCGTTTCGCCAAATAATGGGGGGTTTTCCTATAAACGAAAATGCAGTAATTTTCGTGAAAAACCTTTAGAAAATCACATTTCAAATATATAATTTCAATATTATATTTTTAAAAAATATTTGATCACCTAAAACGGAAAAATAAAAATGGGGGTTTGACATTTGAAGGGATTCGTCTTGAGTGCACGATATGGCAACGTCGAATTCAGCTTTCTCGGGTAGAAAAGGACGTCAAATGTGTTACTTTACTTAGGAAAACAGAGATAGCTATACTTCGATCTGGTTAGAGTAGAAGACAACGACCAAGGAATAGAAAAAGAAGAGCACAGACTGTCATACTGTCCTATTACTGACGAATCGCAAACGGAAATTCTTTCCTTATATCGACAAAGAACACGTGTGTACTACAGAATAGGAATAAATATTTCATTATTCTATAGCAGAAAAAGCTATCCTACTGAACACCGTTGTCACTTCGTGCATGCCTGGCAAATCCAAAACCCCAATTTTGAAATCTGATTTTGAATACTTTCTGAAGGTATTTTGTGAAAAAGATGAATCAAACCCATAATAATTACGTTCAAATTTGCATTTGCAGTAATAACCCAAATTCAGGAAAAACCTCCATTATAAAGGGTGTCCGAATGATGACCTTTTTTTTTAAACACTCTTGCAGTCTTCACGCGACAGCAGAGCGCCAGAGTAATGTCTTGCGAAAAATGTTTTGCAAGGCATGAATTGTCCGGGAATTATTATTGTAAACCTTCGATTTAAGGTATCTCGAGAAAAAACCACGAAATTTGACATATTTTTTCACAATATCTCCAAAAATTATTATCACATCAAACTGAAATTTGGTTCACTGCTGCGGAATATGAAGTTCAAAAAATGGTCAGAATTCTGTCCGAATAGTACGAAGGCGTAGAAGGGCCACTCTTTGTCGACAAAAATTTTTCCACCTAATTCCGACTTTAATCTCGGAATTATACTAATTCCGACTTTGAACTCGGAATTATAGACTAATTCCTACTTCAAACTCGGAATTATACATAATTCCGACTTCGAACTCGGAATTATACTAATTCCGAGTTTGAAGTCGGAATTATAGACTAATTCCGACTTTAAACTTGGAATTATAGTCTATAATTCCGAGTTCAAAGTCGGAATTAGTATAATTCCGAGATTAAAGTCGGAATTAGTCTATAATTCCGACTTCAAACTCGGAATTAGTATAATTCCGACTTTAAACTCGGAATTATAGTCTATAATTCCGAGTTCAAAGTCGGAATTAGTCTATAATTCCGAGTTTAAAGTCGGAATTAGTCTATAATTCCGACTTCAAACTCGGAATTATGTATAATTCCGAGTTCAAAGTCGGAATTAGTATAATTCCGAGATTAAAGTCGGAATTAGTCTATAATTCCGACTTCAAACTCGGAATTAGTATAATTCCGACTTTAAACTCGGAATTATAGTCTATAATTCCGAGTTCAAAGTCGGAATTAGTCTATAATTCCGAGTTTAAAGTCGGAATTAGTCTATAATTCCGACTTCAAACTCGGAATTATGTATAATTCCGAGTTTGGAGTCGGAATTAGTCTATAATTCCGAGTTCAAAGTCGGAATTAGTATAATTTCGAGATTGAAGTCGGAATTAGGTGGAAAAATTTTTGTCGACAAAGAGTGGCCCTTCTACGCCTTCGTAGAATAGAATTAATAGTTTCTGAAAAAAATTTTTTTCGAAAAAAACTGAAAGAACTTTTTTTAATTCACTGACAACATGATCTCAACGAAATTTCACGAGTAGTATCGAGTCCTTATGTTTCAACTAACTGCTTAGTTTCAATTCAATCGCTTCAGTGGTTCTGGAAATATCAGGGATTAAAAGCACGGAATTTTACATATTTCTTCACAATATCTCCAAAAATTATTATCTCATCAAACTGAAATAAGGTACACTGCTGCGGAATATGGAGCTCAAAGTATGGTCAGAATTTTCTCCGAATGTAATTATTAGTTTCTGAAACAAATAATTTAAACGAAAAAAATTTTTTTTTATTTACTGACAGCACGATCCCAACGAAATTTCGCGAAAAGAAACAAGTCTTTATGTTCCAACTAACTGCCAAGTTTGAATTCAATCACTTCAGTGGTTTTCGAAATATCAGGCAAAACTTCAAAAACCCCTAAACTATTCGACCGATTTCACCCCTTAACGAATTCAACCTTCGCATTTTGAAATGTAACCAACCCTAAAATATTCAAGTCGATAGGATCCTCAGTACGCCCGTAATCGTGCCTACGGACGGCCGACCGACCGGACAGAATTGATTTCGACACCGGATTCGTCATCAGTGATTCCAACCTAGTGAGCCATTTTCGGCTCAAAATTCGAAAATTACAGACATTTGGACAAAACGATAGCACGCTGTTCTCCTACAACATGCGCGATTCAGGAATTCAATATTTATAGAGCAAGCTTGGGGCTTAATTAGCAAAGCCAATGTTGTTTATGGGTTAATTCGCCCAATGTTACTTAAACATCTTCTGAGCATATTGAAACCTTCATTTTCAACAATCAAGTCTGATCGAATGGAAGTGCAGTACTTTATTGGAAAATTATAGCTTGAAGGTTCATATTTGATTTGATTCTCGAAATTCTCAGACCAGGAGGAATAGGCCGCAACCGAAAGCAAATAGCTTTATTTATTGGGTTGAAGCAAAATCCTTCCTGCATGTTTGTTGGAGTTGATGAAATCTGTGACCGGAATCAGGAAGTTTCATGATTCCCCAGATATAAACCCTTTCATGGGTCAATTAGAGAAAATGTACGTGACACTTGGGAAAATGCCTTATTGTGCTCGTTCATAGAAGCTTGCCGGTCATTTCTAGCCTATTATCCCCAGGGCTATGTCTGGTTGTAAATTGCAGTTATCTCTTTGCATTATTCGTTGTTCCATGTGAGGAATGGAATAATAAATCAGACCTGAACTGAGCATCGAATGAGGCATGGAATGTTCACGTGAATTTTTCTTCGGAAATGAATAGAAGACTTCGGTCCAAGTTGCCAACCCACTATTTTCTTCATAAATTTAACATCATTGGGGAACAGGAATTTCAGGACAAATTCGACATGATGAGGTTCGCGTTATTTATGAATACCCATAAAAGATGCCTCGGCTCCTCAAACAAGATAATTCCTTACAAATATAGGTTTTTGTTAAGATCATCTCCGATTGGCTGAAATTTAAGTTGGGATTCCTGATTTCATGTTGATAGTGTCAAATTTATATAGGATATGTTCCGCAAATCAACTTGGTTATTTCGGTTGCCAGTTTTCCATTCCGTAAATATGAATTAGTTGTTTGATTCCCGAAAAAAAGGTTAATTACGGAATTTGATTGATGAAAAAACGTTCTTTCTGTCACCAGAACGACAGTCAATGTTCTATGGTAACACATCCATAGCATATAACAATCTTTATTTACTTTATGATCCATAGAACATAGAAGAGACAACAATCAACAATGGAAAAATTACTAGGTATGGTCTATGGATCATACGGTAAATAAAGATTGTTCTATGCTACTTATATGTTACCGTAAAACATTGATTGTCGTTCTGGTGCATAGACTTATTATGTCCATGTTCTGGCGACAGAAAGTTTGCTTTTTCCTCAATCAAATTACGTAACTAACCTTTTTTTAGGAGGCAAAGGAATATTTCATATTTACAGATCGGAAAACCGGCAACCGAAATAACCAAGTTGATTTGCGGAACATATCCTTCATAAACTTGACAGTATTAACATGAAATCCCAACTTAAATTTCAGCCTAACAAAAACCTATATTTGGAAGGAATTATCTTGTTTGAGGAGCCGAGGCATCTTTTACGGACAGTTATGAATAACACAAACTTTATAATAATTCTTTTTAATGACACTGTTCATTTCCCAATCAAGTTTCATTTCGATCAGATAAATATTTTTCGAGTTATTGAAAAATAAAAATTTCAAAAATCTGCAGCCCAAAAACCATTCTGCAGATTTGGCTCATTAACGAACTCAACCGAGATATTTGGATCTCAACCTAATCTGAAGATTTCAAGACTCTAGGTCCTTCCTTTCGAAAGTTACAGCGCACATGGCCGGATGGCCGTTCAGACGAACAGAATCAATTTTGACCTCGGATTCTTCATCAGTGAGTCCAACCTAGTCGTTTGAGACCAATTTCGGCTCAAAATTCGAAACTTACAGACATCGTGACGAAATGATAACGCGCTGTTTCCCAGAACAAGCGCGTAAAAATTAAAATGGTGGAAAACTTTTCAGAAATAATATTAATATTAATAATAATATTATAAATTAATATTTTCTTTCAAATGAAAACGGCATTTCCTAGAATACCACCGAATCCCACGTATCGAAAAAGCACTTTCAGATGTCATGAAAACATGTTTTCCACAATATTACTGAATTTGTAGTTGTATTCTTCAGCATTTTTAAAAAAGCCATCGAATTACCTTCAAAACCAGTTGTCGCTCAACACCTCCCTTCTCATTTCAGATTAAAGGGGTTGCTGTTGTCGTCATGCCCACAGTGATACGATTGGAACCAACCGTCTTCTTTTTGAATATTTTCTAATTCCATATGGTTACCGAGATATTAAAGGAGTTATATTTTCAAATTGGCCCACTGTATGTTATCCCAATAAATTGAATTCTTCGGGAATGTTTCGAACAAATGCAAGGCATAATTCACAAAAAATGTTCGGATAAATTCAAGTCTCCTGGAGTACTTCAGGAATTTCTGCAATTTTCCGAATCATCGCAAACTGAGATAAAAATGATTACAGCAGGGTAAGAATGAAACAAATTCTCCGAACATTTTTCCTTCTTTCACGTAAACGTAAACAAACGTACACTACTTAGAGAATTGTGATCCCAAAGGAAAACTGGTTTGGCTTGGGACTTCGTTCCGCACATCCTATTTCCAGTCGCCGTTGGAGTAAAGTAGCTATGCCATTATTTTCCTGAACTAATTTCAGTTCAAGATCGTTAAGGATAACTTGAGAAGTCTCATCACAATTTTTCTATTTTCTGCCGAACTAATTCTTGAGTCAGCACAAGAGATAAGTTCATTAAACGATTTTCCTCGCTTGAAACTCCCATTTTTGCTCGCTTGTCTATTTCTATTCTCATTCTAAGGCTTGAATTGCTTATAAAATAATGAATCTCTCTTCGAATTCATCGTTAAGTTGGATAAAAATTTATTGGATACGTTGATAATTCCTGTCGCTTCAATACAGACTACCCAGTCAACTGGTTCGAAAGTTATTTTCAGTTTTCTGAATCCGATAAAATAATAACGAAAGCGAAGGTAACGAACCTTTGTTGAATATATATATCAGTTACAAACTTCTGAATTAAATATCTAGAAAAGCACTGACGTAACTTCAGGAAGTTCTACGCGCTTATTCACCATTCGAAGCCATTTCAGAACATTTCACATGAACCTTCACGCCGTCATTTTTTAACTAATATCGATCCTACTACATTATTGGTAGAATTGGGGAAATAAAATATCAAATGGACGAATCAACGAAATCAAAAGGGAAATTTTACACCAATTCGACCTTCTTAATTAACACCCAAACCTGCTTTGAAAATATCGAGCCCGTTAGTCGTTTTTTTCTCGGATATTATTATGATTATATACAGTTTTCACCTTTACGATCCCCACGAAATTTTGCCTTAAGACGTGCGTTGGTATTCTTCAAATCGCGACATAGTTTAAATCTGAACGCTTCTGTTCTTCTTGATTGGGGAAATAACCTCGATCTTTTAATTTCTCCGAGAAAGAACCAAAACTAACTGAAACTCTAAGCACTGTTCTGAGATATCAACTCCAATGTATATCCTGTATATTATATTGATTTCAAATTATACCCCAAGTTTCAATCTGATCGTGTCAATAGATCTCGAGATATTGAGGGAATATTCTGAAAATTGCAGATGAACGAAATTCGACATATTTTTTTCCTAATATCACCAGGAATAAACACTTAAATTTCATGTGGAACACCTACTTCAAGGTCTGTGCCGAGTTCCATCGAAATCAAGTAAATAAATCAGAAAAAAACCTTTTTCTCAATGAAGATGTGGATCACTTTCGCAACAATCTTTAAAATTTTTCAACGATGAGATGTTATTCTTCGAATAATTACGGGGTTTGCGATGTGATCTCATCTGTGCTTTTTGAGATATTGAGGAAAAAACCTCAAAATTTCAAACGAAAACGAAATTTGACTTATTTTTTTATTATTCTCCGAAAGTTGATATCGTATCGAATTCGAATTTGAAAAGTTGTTGTTGAGTACTAATTCTATGATATGTGCTTGAATTTGTCGAAATCTGATTAACACTTTCCGAGAAAAAAAAATTTCAACAAAAATTTCTAAAATTTTCATTTTTTCAAATTTTTTAACAATCGAGGATATCAAGGAATCAACCTCGAAATTACTTGTATGTATAACTCTGAAACTGTTCTGCCGATTTCGCCCGCTAACGAATTCAACCAAGATATTCAGGGTCAACCTGGCCTGAAAATTTCGAGACTCTAGGTACTTTTTTACGAAAGTTAGAGCGCACACGACCGGTAGGTCAGAATCGAATTTGACCACGGATTCTTTATCAGTGAGTCTAACCTAGTCATTTCAGACCAATTGCAGCTCCAAATTACAGACATTGTGTAAAAATGCACACCAGCGAAAAACAGAACTGCAAAATGCCTTGCATGATTTACATTTTTTCCAGAATATTACTGGATTTGTTGATGTATTCTTCAGTTATTTTCATCACTACTACTGAACAATATATTTAAGAAGTATACCAGCAAAAAATGTCAAGTGTACGCCATTTTTGAAAAGACTATCGAAAAACTTTCAAACAAGGTGTTATTTAATCCCTTTTCTCGTTTAAGATTTTAGGGGTTGTTGTCAACAAGATCATAGGGTTGATACAAATTGATCGTAATCAACAGTATATAATGACCGCCTATGAACCTGAGTTAACTTCTTTTCCATATTTTCTGATTTTGCATGTGGGCCGAGAAATAAGGTGGTTCAAACTGACCTACTGTATGTATTGTCCTAATATTCCCAATAAACTGAGATAAAAATATCCCAGGAATTCTGCGAACAAAAGATCCAACAGGCCATTACGCAAACCATATTTTACATGAACTATTCAGGTAATTCCAAGCCCCTTGAAGAACCCAAGGAATCTGTGCAATTTTCCGAATCATCGCATACTCTGATTCAAAATAAAGAATGATTACAGCAGGATAAGAATGAAACGAAATCTCCAAACATTTTTCCTCATTTCACGTAAGATTCCGAATAGAAGTGAAACTGTCCAGAAGACAAATAGAGAGTATGTATTTTCCATTGCATCTACTTGGTAAACGAACATACACCTTAGAGAATTGTAATCCTCTAGGAAAACTAGTTTGGCTTGAGAATTCTCGTTCCGCACATCCTATTTCCAGTTTTAGTTGGGATAAAGTAGCTTTGCAATAACTTTCTTGAACTCATTTCAGTTTGAGCTCGGGTAGCATAAGTTGAGTAGTTTTATCACCATTTTTCTTCGTTCTGCTCAGCTAATTCTTGAGCCAGCACTGAAAATAAGTTCACACAGAGTTGTTTGTACAACAAGTGAGTTAAATAGATGGTTGTTCATGAGAAGAAAGTTTAAGTAATACGCGCCCGAAATGCGAGTGTATGGGTTGATTTCTTCGAATCAATAAACATTTATAACTCACGTGATGTATATAAAATTTCATCTTATTTCGACGAGGGTTCAAATGATGAGTACTTTCTAGAGAAAATACCTTTTATGAAATGAGATCACTTCGATTAATGGTTGCTAGATGCACTTGCCCACCCTTTTTGAACCCTTCTACCTACACGCAGAACCCACCGATGGCCAATACGCTGTGATCGTCTAGTAAAATACTACGTTGTGTTCGCAACCCAAAATACTTTCATATTCAGAGAATGAGCGAGAAAAGTGAGGGGAAAGTCAGGTTAAAATGAATGGAACTACACTTTGGCTATTTGGTGCGGTACTCTTAAATGAGGAAAAATGATGCATAAGGAAAACCCCAGAACCGATATTCATTAAAATATATCAGGAAAAAATTGCAGTAAATGGTGAAGTCAGTTATGCTCCGGCAATCGGTGAAATCCAATCTGAAATGAATGAAACTAGGAACCAGAATGGTTCCCCTAAGAAACCTTAGTTATAGAAACAGTAGCAGCAGAGCTGCAATGTCAAAAGTTACAGGGTTATTGGACCTTTTATGCATAACGTTGACATCTAAGCGCCTATAAATTGTAAATTCAGAGTCATATAGGTTCGCGAGAAGATACTCAACTGTCAGTACCTCTAGATTATAATGTGTGAAACATATAGCCAGATATACCTTCATGTGAATGATCGCAACGAACAAGCTTGTAGTGATTGTAATAATGTAACAAACACTTACTTGGTTGAAAGCGAATATTTAGCAAGTACACTTTGCCAAGATGGCAGTTTTTGATTCCGTGCTTTGTTCGACGTAATTTCGAAGAAGGACCGTGTAGACCTACCCGTTCCATTGGGAATTTTAAAGGAGAATAAATCATAGCCGGCGTTAGCTCTGTCATTAGAGCTCATGCCTCATGATCGTAAGGTCTGGTGTTCAAGCCCTTGGCCGGGAAAGAATTTTTCCGGTCTTCAGAGGACCGTCCAACTATTCGCTGTTGGGTCAACAATTAACAGTGCAGTTCCTAACGTGGCGCAAGGAATTAGTAACAAAGCCCACACAGAACACACCTGGACTCCTAACTCGCACAAGCATGAGCTTCTGAGGGGTTACACAGCGGAACCTAGGAGAATCAGCGACAATGCAATACAATCTGTTTCGTATCTTCAACTTTCTAGGTTAGTTTCTCGACCATTACAAAATCAACGTCCCCTTCTATGATTGAGAGAATCACATTTATTTAGCACATAGGCGCAGTATTCAATAGAAGAGTTGGAATGCTTTTTAGACACAGCTCCAAATGAGCAATATTCATTGAAAAACGTGAATGTTGACGTATGGTTTGATGAAAGTGTAATAAATTCAAGTTGAAATTTCTTTAGATTCACAAGTATATTAAAAAAATTTCAATTCATTGTGTGAATAAACGACAATCTACTCTTCTAGCCAAAGAATTAATAATGTCGTTTTAAAATATAAAATGGGCTAAAACGAATTTCCTCGGAATTTCCATTTTCTCTCCCTTTTCTCATTCTTGAGCTTGAATTGTTTATGACGTAACGAATCTTTCTTCGAATACATCGTTAAGTTGGATAATAATTTATTGGATTCGTTGATAATTCCTGTCGTTCCAATGCAGACTACTCAGCTGGTTTGAAAGTTATTTTCAGTTTTCTGAATCCAATGAAATAATAATGAAAGCGACTGTCCGAAACGGAGAAATGGATCGAGTTTGAGAGCTTTGTTGATTATACAGATCAGTTACAAACTTCTGAAATAGAAATTGGTTAAAATTCCAAAAGAACCTATGCGCCAGACACTTTATGGTTCTGTTATTCAATTTATTATCCTGAAGGAGTGCAGAGTATAACTGCGGAATTTTACGACAAATTCAGTAATACTGTGGAAAAAAAATTGATTAAAGCATCTGAACACTCTGTTATTTTTCACTCGTGGGATTCACTGGGAAAAGCTGTTATTGGATCTTTTGGTAAAAAAATATTACCCATTTTTATGTTTGATTGCAACTCTTTATATCGTAACTATTTTTTCATGAAGGGGAAATGAAACAAGATATAACTCAATCCTCCTTACGATTTAAAATTCTAAGGGTTGGTGTCATGTAGGAAAAAAGAGAAAGTCTTTGTCTTCATAAAGTGGAACCTATGTAATGTATTATCCTGGATTAACATATTTCGACCCTACGGTCATCTTCAGAATCCAATATGGATCTGGAATTGATGAATTTACAACAATTTTGTCAGCAAATTGCCTCATATCATGAAATAGAAGACAAACAATAAAAGGTTTGCCAAACCTTTTTGAGGTTAAAATTGCGAATGATAAAATAAAATAACCAAGGTTTAAAACACATACAATTATGGTTCCAAGATTCGGATAATTTTGAACATTGAATCAGGATTCGAAGCCAAAACTGATGTCTAGACTAAATGAAATAAGGGTGATGTAAAATTTCGTGGACTAAATAACTATAAGTATGAATTTTCTAACAGCTAATTTAACACTGAAAGAAATTCATTTTCAAAATGTATGTGAAAAATTTCAAAAAGCACTGCCGTGAAGGCAGCAACTTTTGCGCGCATGTTAAACGTTGATGATCGCTTCAGCAACGAATTTGAACATGCACGCAAAAGCTGCTGCCTTCGCGGCAGTGCTTTTTGAAATTTTTACTGATAAATTACTGGATTTCAATTCGATCAAATCTGTATTTTTGGAAATATTGGAAAAATAACATTTCGAATGGGTATATCTACGGAATCATTGGGCGGATTTTACCGATTCACGAATTCGACCTTCGTAATTACGCACCAAACCTACTCTACAAATATCGAGTTTCTAAGTAGTTTCTTCCGGAAGTTATTGTGTTTACGGTCAGCCTAACGGCCGACTGCGTAAACACGATAACTTCCGAAAGAAACCACTTAGAAACTCGATATTTGTAGAGAAGGTTTGGACCTTAATTACGAAGGCCGAATTCGTGGATGGGTAAAATCCACCCAATGATTCCGTAGATATACCCAATCAAAATTTTATTTTTCTAATATTTCTCAAAATACAGATCAGATCGAATTGAAATCCAGTTCAAAGTTTCATACAGAATTTTATGAGGATGATATGATAAGAAAATCATAGAAATTTTTTTTTTCAAATTGTTCTAATGACACAATTATCACGAAATTTCACATAAAGTTGTTTTTCAGCATTTCAAAACTAGCTGTAAAGTTTTATCAGGACTGAATCAGTATTTCTCGAGTTATACCGGAAAAATCAACGATATCGAGAAGAAAACCTCGAAGTTTGACGAATTTTTTCCCTATATCTCCAAAACTTATAATCGTATCGAACTGAAATTTGGTACACTGCTGTGAAATATGAAGCTCAAAGTGTGAGTGAAATTTTTTTCGGATATGATGGATGGTTTCCCGAAAAAAAAATTTTTTGGAAAAAATGTTCGAAAATTTTTTTTTTCAAATTTACTGACACTATGATCCTAACGAAATTTGGCTCAGAATTGCGCGTCGTTATACTCCACCTAATTGCCAAGTTTGAATCCAATCACTCAAGAAGTTTCTGAAATAAAAAATAAATACCTTCGAAATTTCAAGTGCCTAAAACTCCGAAACTATTCGACCGATTTGGCCCATTACCGAACCTAATCGCGGCATTCTGATGCGCAACCTATCCTGAAAGTTTCAAGTTGCTAGCTTGCTTCTGTCGACAGTTATTGTGTCTACGGCCGGACAGAATCGATTTGGACACCGGATTCGTCATCAGTGAGTCCAACCTAGTCGATTGAGACCATTTTCGGCTCAATCATCCAAAATTACAGACATTTGGACAAAACGATAGCACGCTGTTCCCCTAGAACATGCGCGCAAAAAGCATCAAAAAAGGTCTGCTTTGGGTCCAACAGGTTCTAGATCCCTGCCTGTCCAGAACAGGTGAAACAGAATTAAATATTAGACACTTCCAATGATAAATACCTGATAAAATAATTGCTGTAGGATATCACATTATTCAATTATCAGTTGAAGTGGGATATTCTGCCTAAATTGACTACATAGTCATCCATGATCACATGAATCAATGAGTATTTTGCATTTGCTGTAATCATACGATTTCAAATTCAACTGAAACATCTGCATGTGGATATATGTTAATCGTTTCCCAAACTGTGCAATCGATTTCCCATGTATTTATGTTTCGATGCGGTTAATATATTGTTATATGGATTGAGCTCATCTGTCTCATTGAAAACAATTCATTCTTCGCGAAAAATTAACGTTCATAATCATGAAATATTTCGAGCAATGGTATAGTTCAATACCAGAAGGAAAAGGCCTAGAACTAAAGTGAAGTCATCAGCTTTTATGCGCATGTCCAAAGCGGTCATCCTTTCACGTAGTCGTCATTACTTGAAGATGTGAAGATGGACTGAGTTTCCCGGCACATATAAAGGAAAGGAAGAAGAAGAACGACTAACTACACGTAATCTGTGACTACGCTCAACTACACTCAGCTGCACTGATAAATGGAAGTCAGTGGAGTTGGTGTAGTTAGTGCACTTTACATTCAGCTACAACCAACAAACCATAAACTCTCTCAGTAATGTACATTCGCGATAATTGTGAAGTTGCATAACCATAGACATTTCATACGTAGGTTTATTTTTAATCCACGATGAAATATTATATACTGTGCTTGTTCCTACTAAATCAGTTTTAATTTACTTATTTGCAAATCATGCTGTGCAAACAATGATGCAAACATTCAAATGTTGTTGCTAATTAAATTATAACCATTCAGAAATCGATAATGAATTCGGAGTTAATTGATGTCATTCACCCTAATTATCGGCGAACCGTGGCCAAATTACCTGCATAAACTCAGACTATTTAACCTTCACTTTACTCGTGAAGTAAATTTCCCTCTCTACACACAAAATCTATCTTCATCTTTGCGAACTTAATTTTTCGCGCGCTTGTTCTGGGAAACAGCGTGCTGTAGTTTCGTCCAAATGTCTGTAGTTCTCGAATTTTTTAACGAAAATGGTCTCAAACGACTAGGTTGGACTCACTGATGATGAATTCGGTATTGAAATCGATTCTGTCCGAACATACTTCGATGACTATAGCTACTTTCAGGGCTGGGCAAAATACATGCTTGGCTTAATTGAAATACAAATTACAAAATACTTTCTCGCAAGTATTTGAGATACAAAATACAAAATACTTTCAAGTCGAGTATTTGAAATATAAAATACAAAATACAGTTTTTTAACTATTTGTATTTGAAATACAAATTACAAAATACATTCAGGTGTTACGTAAAATGTGAAAAGAGTGCAACTAATTCAGCTCAGCAATTTTATCGCTAAGTAAAGAATTCCCTTTCAGAAACACAAGATTTTTGAATGTAGTATCAGACAAAAAGCCTCTTGTTGGGGAATGAATGAATCCGGCTAAAGAAAACAATCTTTCTACAGGTCCTGATGGGCAGAAACTAGTGTTATATTGTATGAAAACATTTTTACGCGCTTGTTCTGGGGAACAGCGCGTTATCATTTCATCACTATGTCTGTAATTTTCGAGTTTTGAGCCGAAATTGGTCTCAAACGACTAGGTTGGCCTCACTGATGAAGAATCCGTGGTCAAAATTGATTCTGTCCGTCCGTTCGTGTGCGCTGTAACTTTCGAAAGGAAGGACCTAGAGTTTTGAAATTTCCAGGTTAGGTTAAGATCCTGAATATCTCGGTTAAGTTAGTTAATGGGCCAAATTTGCAGAATGGTTTTTGTGCTACAGCCATTTGAAATTTTGATTTTTCAATAACTCGAGAAATATTCATCTGATCGAAATGAATCTTGGTTGGAATATGAACAGTGCCAATAAGTAGAATTATCCATGGAAAAATTCGAAAAAAAAATATTTTCATTTTTGTGAATATTTTTTTTAATTTTCCTATTCCATTAAAATTTCCAAGTCAACATTTTGCAATGTGAACAAGCGAGTAAAAGCTGCTGACTTCACGTCAGTGCTTTTCTAGATTTTTTATGTTAGGATAATGTTCAAGGGTGGTAAGCTTTTTGCCCTTATCGTTTTTAGAAGTTGACTAACTCTAACTCCATGATGAAATGACCATTGTGCAGGACCTTTTCTTTCTTTCCATTTGCCGAAAACATGATTGCCAGCAAAAAAACTAGATGAAGCAGATGAACGTCGCGCCATCTGAAGGGAGATTCAGGGACTATTTTTTGTAGAACGCTCAGCGCTAGATGTATTTGTTCGAAAGTATTTCGAAGACAAACGTATCGAAATACAAAATACAAAATACTTCAGCGTCAGGTATTTGAAATACCAATTACAAAATACATTTTCAAGAAGTAATTGAAATACAAATACGTATTTTGTATTTGTATTTCAAATACGTATTTCAATTACAAGTAATTGAAATACTGCCCAGCCCTGGCTACTTTCCAGTTCCTTTTGTCATTTTGTGAGACTGTTTTGCAACTATGCGCTCTTCAACGGTTTGGTGCAGAAAATAGACCTGTTACTATGCGTACATTTCACTATCTTATTAGAACATTTGGACTCTTTTCATTCTGTCCACGATTAGAGCTGCCTTTTACTGTGGACTACACTCGTCAATATTGGAATTGGTGCGAAAGACCGCACCAATAGGAGGCAGAATGGCATTATGTCGTATTCAGAGATGAATCGCTATGCTGTTTAGGCGTGCAAGATTGCAGAAGATGCATAATACAGTGGAGATCGTGGTTGTATGTCATTCGCTATCTAGAGTCGTATACAGAGGATTCTATTGAAGAAATGGTTGGAAACTGTAGTTTATGGTAACCGATCGCTATTTCTGTTTATTCGAGACAGTATTATCGGGTGAATAAAACTGAATTGGAATTGAAAATGAAAAAATGAAAAACAATACGCATTCAAACGAAAGAATTGATTATATCCCAAAAATAATCACTGAAGCCTGCAGGACAATACCCCCCCCGTTTTCTCCTAGTAGCGAGGTTCCACTCATTCTGATACTTCTGGCTGCTATTGGCATCGTTGCATCATGCAGACCAATATATTTATTGATTTGATCTATCAAAAGTCAAGAGATGGCGCGCCAGGCTTACAGTTTTCCTCTATGCAGCTATCTGAGTTCAAAAGAGCTTAAAAATATTGATAATGATAATTGGTTCTGATTTTGATATGATTTGTATATATTTAGTGATATTCCTCAAATATTTGTACTGATTATAGTCGTCAACTCAGATTTTAATCAAAATTACTAGAAACTGTAAGCTTCAAGCGTGCCATCTCTTAGCGTTTTTCGAAAGATCGAATTAATGAATATTAATGCATATTCGTTAAAAAACAAATATATCAGGATTAGGATTTTCTGAGAATGTTTCCGATCCATTTTTAATATAAAATTACCATATTGCCAGAAAATGAAATAAATGAAGTAATTCCCGTAGGTATCACTTTTAATGTATCCGAGTATATATTTCGTTATGAGCTCTTGAAGGTGAAAACTGATCTTTCTCGAATGAAAACCGGAAGGTAGGAATATAGTAGGGGTGCCATATCATGTTATATTGTCGTTTTTTTTGAGAACTAATATAACAATATTTACCTGAAAAATGAGGTTTCATTTTCCACGCAACAATTATTGAAATTTGTGTCCTGGAATATACAGAGGAAAATCTCAGAACCTATATACGTATCATATTTCATCTTCCTTCAAGGGAAATATATATAAATTCTTGCAGAGATTGGACCCGATGTTGAAATTAATATTTTTCTTCGGGGAAAACACTCATTTCATATTCGTCATCTCTCTGAAGATTTCTTTGTATGCTAACATATATGAAAAGTTGTCATGTTCATGGAGTTTTCTACGAGAGGGCCATAAGTTTGTCGTTATTTCTGGAATTTCGTTAGTGGAGATTGCTGAATTATTGATTCGAAGATTCTTGCAGAATTTAGGAGGATTCTTTCACTCGAATAATTTCCAAGAATTCGTTTTTTTTATTTCAGAAACTATCGGTCAGGTTTTACCATGATTTCAGATGCTATGGAAACAAAACTCAATTGAATCTAGTACCTATCCAGTTGAAAATGATGGTCTGAAAGTTCATCAAAAAAATTCGTGCATAAAGAACGATTAAAAGATCGCAAAATAGTTTCAATTTATAATTTCCAGTGGCCAGAATTAAGAACTCCAGGCTGGGCCCCTTTGTAAAAAAACTGATGACGAATCCGGTGTCAAAATCGACTCTGTCCGGCCGAGGATACGATAACTGTCGACAAAAGCAAGCTAGCAACCTGAAACTTTCAGGGTAGGTCGCGCATCAGAATGCCGCGGTTGGGTTCGTTAAAGGGCCAAATCGGTCGAATAGTTCCGGAGTTATAGGCACTTGAAAGTTATATTTATTCTTTATTTCAGAAACTACTTGAGCGATTTTCTTCCAAAAAAATTTTTTTTCAGAAACCATTCATCATTTCCGAAAAAAAAATTCCACTCACACTTTGAGCTTCATATTTCACAGCAGTGTACCAAATTTCAGTTCGATACGATCATAAGTTTTGGAGATATCGGGAAAAAATATGTCAAATTTCGAGGTTTTCTTCTCGATATCGTTGTTTTTTTCGGTATAACTCGAGAAATACTGACTCAGTCCTGATAAAACTTCGCAGCTTGTTTGAAGAGGCTGAAAGACAACTTTATGCAAAATTTCGTGATAATCGTGTCATCAGAACAATTTGAAAAAAAAAGTTTCTCTGATTTTCTTATCATATCATCCTCATTAAATTCTGTATGAACCTTCGAACTGTAATTTTTCGATGAAGTACTGGATGTCAATTCGATCTGATCTGTATTTTTGGAAATATCGGGAAAATAAAATTTTGAATGGGTATATCTGCGGAATCATTGGGTGGATTTTACCCATTCACGAATTCGGCCTTCGTAATTAGGGTCCAAATCTTCTCCACAAATATCGAGTTTCTAAGTTGTTTCTTTCGAAAGTTATTATGTTTACGCAGTCGGCCGTTAGGCTGACCGAATTACGAAGGTCGAATTCGTGAATGGGTAAAATCCGCCCAATGATTCCTTAGATATACCCATTCAAAATGTTATTTTTCCAATATTTTCACAAATACAGATTAGATCGAATGAAATCCAGTAATTCATAAAAAAAAATTTCAAAAAGCACTGCCGTGAAGGCAGCAGCTTTTGCGTGCATGTTCAAATTCGTTGCTGAAGCGGTCATCCACATTGAACATGCGCGCAAAAGCTGCTGCCTTCACGGCAGTGCTTTTTGAAATTTTTTTTTGATGAATTACTGGATTTCAATTCGATCTAATCTGTATTTGGGAAAATATTGGAAAAATAACATTTTGAATGGGTATATCTACAGAATCATTGGGCGGATTATACCCATTCACGAATTCGACCTTCGTAATCAAGCCCCAAACCTACTCTACAAATATCGAGTTTCTAAGTCGTTTCTTCCGGTTATTGTGTTTACGGTCAGCCTAATATCTCCGAAAATAATAACCGTATCACACTGAAATTTGGTACACTGCTGTAAAAGATGAAGCTCAGGCTATAGATAAAATCTTCTTCAGATATGTTGAACAGTTACCAGAAAAAAAAACTTTTTTCGAAATAATCTCGAAAAATAATTTTAAAAAATTTACTGACAGTACGATCACAATAAAATTTTCCAAGTTTCGATCTAATCGCTCAAATAATCATCGAAATATCAGAGATATAACTTTCAACAATGGCTATAACTCCGAAACTATTCTGCCGTGTTTTCCGATTAACGAACTTAACCGTCGCATTTTGAAATGCAACCTACCTTGAAATTTTCAAGCCGATAGAATTCTCTGCATTCATGTCGAGCATTTTATTTGAGGGCCATACATTAAACGGATAACTCTTCAAAAAGCAAGCAATAAAGCAGAATTAAACCGATCAAACGTTGACAATTGGTCTTTACGCAACTCGGACATATTCTCAAGTTTATCGAATATTAAAATGGACGAATAATTTCATGAATCACACTCCACATGTTTGGCAATCATTTCGGTTTACTACCGCCAACATATAAAATTCAGTGAATGACACCTATTCAGTGTATGCAGTAAATCTAGAATTTATTGCCTAGATTTTTCAAACTATCAGAGTGTCGTGAGGAGAATAATGATATCAAAGACATCGCGGATAATGATCCCCATAAAAATGAGTTATTGATTAAAATTCTCAAACAAAAACAAAGGATGCTCTGAAAATGTGCGATCTATTAATCATTCTAAATAACGATACATAATTTTTTGTCAAAGGATATGTTCGATCTGAAATAATTCTTTGAAATAAGATCCATTCCCGCTCTTTCAAATACAGGGTGATTCCGGAGGAGACCGTCAGATTTTAGGATTTTTAGGATAAGTTTACACTAATCCAGACAGTCTCGAAACAATGTTTGGTTTATGGTTGAGGGTCTCTATTGAGAATATACAGGGTGATTTGTCCGATTCGACCTATTTTACTTTTATTGTTAACTTTGGTATGTACGAAGGCGTAGAAGGGCCACTCTTTGTCGACAAAAATTTTTCTACCTAATTCCGAGTTTAAACTCGGAATTAGACAAATTCCGAGTTTAAACTCGGAATTAGACTTATTCCGACTTTGAACTCGGAATTAGACTAATTCCGAGTTTGAAGTCGGAATTATAGACTAATTCCGACTTTAAACTCGGAATTAGTCTATAATTCCGAGTTCAAAGTCGGAATTAGTCTATAATTCCGAGTTCAAAGTCGGAATTAGTCTATAATTCCCAGTTTAAAGTCGGAATTAGTCTATAATTCCAACTCCAAACTCGGAATTAGTCTTATTCTGAGTTCAAAGTTGGAATTATGTATAATTTCGAGTTTGAAGTCGGAATTAGTCTATAATTCCGAGTTCAAAGTCGGAATTAGTCTAATTCCGAGTTTAAACTCATAATTAGGTAGAAAAATTTTTTTCGACAAAGAGTGGCCCTTCCACGCCTTCGTAGGTATGCCCCATTCGATTTTGATGCAATTTTCAGCGAAGTACAATATTGCACATTCATTCTGTTACATCTGTTTACGATTCTACTATAATAAGTCATTATTTGAGAGTTTCCAATTTTTTTGGCACACTTCTAGTTTTTCGAGAAATTTTTATCAAAAAAAGACGAAATTTCGCTCCAATCGATTCTACTTTAATTAATAACTTTGGTATGACTCATTTAATTTTGAGGATATTTGCAGTGTAGAACAATCTGAATGAGTACATTCAATAATTGCAACAATATCTCAAATTACAGGGTTGTATATGCGATAATTTCAGAATTTCAGATTAATTTTGCCAGTGAAAAAAAAAACACCCTGCACATTGCTATTCCAAAATTTTACTCGTTTCTGATCCTACAATAATATGTCATTATTGAGAGGTTTTTAGTTTTTTTGTTACAACCCCTAGAAAACATTTTTGAAGAAGAGCATTATCGAAATTTGGCTCACTAGCAGTGAGATTATTCTGCACTGGGTGGAAATGCTGTATTATCCAAGGATGCAAAGTTGTTCGACACTTCTAAACTATTCTATTCAAATTCGAAATTCATTTCCAATTGCTCATTTTCTGTATAAAATCATTCCATTCAGAAAATTATTAATTTAATTTTTTTGCAAACCTCCGTTTTTCAATGAAAGGGTTATTTCTATGAAACAGTGACGTTATGTGATTACGTTCAATAATGTCGATTGGAAATTCCAAACAAATATGTATTCAATAAAAAAGAGGAAACCATTTCGAAAATTCAATGTGAATTTTCTGTTTATCCTAAAGTCCACTTGTCACTATTTGTTTCGTATGTTTGTTCGAAATTTGTTTCCATGTGTGTAGATTTGTTTGGTTTATGCACATAAACATATGAACATATGAAGTAATATTCTGAATTGAATGATTTCATACAGAATATGAGCAATTATATATGAATTGGAATTTGAAAAGAATATTTTAGAACTTAAGAACTGCTTTGCATCCTTGGAATATACAGCTTAACTACCTAGTGCAGAATATTATCACTGCTTTTGCGCCAAACTTCGATTATTCTCTTCTTTAGACATTTTTTCTCGGAAAACCGGAGGTGTGCCAAAGAAATTAAAAACCCCTGAATAACGACATATTATTGTAGAATCTGAAACGAATAAGAAAGTTTTGGAGAAGCAATGTACTGGGTGTTTTTCTATCAACTGCACAATTAATCTGAAATTCTGAAATTATCACACTTACAACACTGTGTTTTAAGAGATTGTTGCAATTATTGAATGTACTCATTCAGTTAGTTTAACACTGAAAAGTTCATCACAATTGGATGAGCCATACCAAAGTTATTAATAAAAGTAGAATCGATTGGAGCGAAATTTCGAGTTGGTCTTTTTTTGATAAAAATTTCTCGGAAAACTAGAAATACGCCAAAATATTAGGAACTCTCAAATAACCACTCATAATAGTAGAATCGCAAACAGATAGCGAAGTTCAGGAAACGCGATGTACGGGGTGTTTTTTCAACCTGCACAATTAATATTGAATTATCAAAATAACAACCGCTCATTTTGAAGAAAATTTTTGAAATAATGAATTTACTTCGGTGAAAATTTCATTGAAATCGAATGAGCCATACCAAAGTTATCAATAAAAGTAAGATCGGTCAAATCAGACAAATCACCCTGTATATTCTCAATAGGGACCCCCAACAATAAACCAAACATTGTTTCGAGACTGTCTTGACTAGTGGAAACTTATCCCAAAATCTGACTGTCTCCTCCGGAATCACCCTGTATATCAGAATCTATTTTCAAATACGAAAATCTGTTTGTCAATAAATGTTTCATTCAGTAACATACTCACCTAACGGCCTGTAGCATTGTTTATCGAATTCTTCCAATATTGCACTCAACAGTCCCAAAATAGCTTGGGGGAATTCAGTTATTAAAAACAGAAACAACAAAGCAAGTAACATATTGGAGGTTCTGTCAGCCTGTTTGACCTTCTTCTTCTTATTGCTTAGCAAACCTGACGTTTTCATATCTTTCAAATTGACGACAGTCTGTAGCAACACTTTTTTCCTCTTTTTCGTCTCAACTAATATTGACACTAACTTCCAAGATAAATGAGTTAAAAGGATGCATGGTACTAGTTTTATGACAACACCGTATACCCAGAAACTTATAACTTTTGCGGTCTCACTGGCGATGTCTGTCACGTAAATCAAGTCACCTGTTACTTCACCCTTGTAGTTTTTGAGGTTATCTCTAGTGATAATTCTTCCGGATGGATCGCAGGTTTGGTTGTGGTGGTTGATTGTGAGTGAGTAGATAATGGGGGTGCAGATGATGGGGGCACAAATATACACAATTATTATCACGTAAATAGTTCGTTTTAATCCGAACCAAACTCTTGTATTATGTGGCCTGGATATGGTGACATACCGCCATACAGCCAGTATGACTGTCAGGCAACAGGATATGAAGTGGAAGATTTGGCTGAACAGAGCGTGGAAAAACATGAAGATGGCCCAGTTGTAACTGTAGCTTCCTATGTAGTTCCTTCTTTCCTTGTTGAAATACCTGTGTAGACTGAATGGTATGTACTCCAGCATCACCATGAGGTCTGCAAGGGCCAATCCAGCCAGAATCAGATTGGTCGGCCACCTCATGTCCTTCCTCAGAAGCACTGTCATCATCAGAACATTGGCAGCGGATCCAAAGATGCATAATGTTAAACTCAACACACCGTGCAATTGTTCGTACGATTTTGAGAAGTTTGTGAGGTTGCAATACGTGGTGATGTTCATGGTGTTCGATAGAGAAGACGGAGGTAGCGCAGCTTGTTTGTAAGTGGAGCAAATACCATACCGAGTTGGAGTTGGGAGGTGAGTGAAGCTGGTTTTCATTTTAGCGTTAGCATCCCGCGTAAAGTTGCGACGCAGGCGTAGCGAGCGTCGCTTGATCGCGGGGCGTCGGAATTTGATTGGAAGGTTGAGGACGTACCTTGGGTTTAATTTTTTGGTGCTAATGATATGGGACATCATCGCGGAAAATATTGCGACGTGTTTGGAAATTAGCATGGCAGTGGCGTGCCGAGTATCTGCTGGGAAATATTCGAATATATACTCCATTCACTTTTATAAAGTATCCCGGTTGGCCATGATTTAAGTCTATCATGTTTTTGTAACTAAAACCAAGGCAGGTTGGCGCTCCTGAAATATCGACAATGTCAAAATAATTCGACGCGAGGTTGCCAATTTCTACTCTCTTTCAATAACAAATAACAATTCAGCTTCAGCCGTAATAAACTATTAAATTAACATTTCTCTTTGATTGTATTGTATTGAGCCTTAAGTAGGTAGTCATGTTTGAATTGAACAAATTCCTTAACAAATAATTTCAAAAGCTATATATTTCGTGGATTTGTTTCGTTAGGAAGTAGTACATTGAAAATGAACTTGGTATATCCTATCTTGGCAGAACATTGAATTTTTATGTACGAAAATAACATGAATTATGCAATATCTCATTCAATGCTATTTTTTCTAATATTTTAGGAACTGCTTTTTTCTGGGAATTGAAATATGTTGATCCCAATCCAGTGTATGTATCATTCACGTAGATTCCCAAGACCTTTGTAATTGGAGTTAGTTCTTTTGAGGTTAACTGTTACACAGGTTTCTAAGTACTACTACATTTTCATACTGGAATATTTCGAGTTGTGCAACAAGGTATTCAAATGACTTCTGTAGGATTATTTCATGAGAATTTAGAAAAGTAGGGAATTCGAAGTAACGGACTACTCTTTCCATCATTTTTCAGTAAATTCCAAAACACTCGATTCTTGATTTCCGTACAAGAAAAAAGCATTACTGAATCTTCCAACCATGTTTACATACGTGAAATATTTCCAATATTAACAGAAAAAAAAGTTTCTTCAACATACGCCAGGTCTTTGGAATTATTGAATTCACATAATATTTTCTCAAATTCATTACTTTCCAAATATAGATTGACATTTTAAAAAATGAGTAACTACTACGACCTCTTTGTAGAGAGGACAACATTGTATAGTTATCTGACATGAAAATGACTATAACCTAATATTTTCAAAATATACACGGTGAAATCTGTCAGGATGTCATGGCAAACCGGGATACTTTATAAAAGTGAATGGAGTATATGTATTTCACGAAACTTCGCAGTTTCGCTTTATCTCGATTATTCATGGAAGAATTTTTTAGTGAAATACTTTCATACAAATGTGGGACCGAAAAAGTTTGATATCAGTACAATGGATTTATATATTTTTCAAACATAATGATATATATTTTGGGTTCGGAGATATTCCATTTTTGGAAGCAAAACACTTTGTAAGTATATTAGTTCAATTTTCTAAAGAAATTTCTTTATAAGAAAACCTAGAGAAGCACTGACGCATGCTCACTGTTGGTGATATCCTGACTTCACGTTTTCTAGATTTTTTTTCGATAAACTACTGGTTTTCAACAAGATAAAATCTGTTTTTTGGAAATATTGCAAAAATAAAGTTTTGAATGGGTACATCTATGGAATTATTAGGTGATGTCAGCCTTCGTAACTAAGGTCCAATCCTACTCTAAAAATAACGAGTTTCTAAGTTGTTTCTTTCGGAAGTTATTGTGTTTACAGTCGGCCGTTAGTTTAGTATTCAATCGAAAGATTTAAATTTAAGTTTTTTTCTCAAATTGTTCTAATGACACGATTATCACTTAATTTTGCACAGAGTTGCTTATCAGAATTTCCAAACTAGCTGCCAATTTTTATTCCGACTGAATGAGTATTTTTTGAGTTATTCCGGAAAACAAAGATATCGAGAAGAAAACCGCGAAATTTTATATATTTTTTCTCAATATCTAGAAATTATAGTCGTATCAAAATGAAATTTGGTACACTGCTGTAAAATATGAATTTCAAGGTACAAGCCGAAGTTTTTTTCGGATTCAATGAAAAGTTTCCGTGTGATCTCAACGAAATTTTGTGATAAGTTGGGCGTTGTAATGCTTCAACTATCTGTCAAGTTTCAATGCCTCGCATGAATAGTTCCTGAAATATCAAGACATTAATCTCAAAATTTCAAATGATCATAACTCCGAAACTGAACCGATTTGTCCCATTAACGAACTTAACCGGCGCATTCCAATGCACGACCTAATCAGAATGTTTCAAGTCGCTAGCTTGCTTCTTTCAACAGTTACCGTGTGGTCGGCCGGCCAGCCGGAGATAATCGATTTTGGAAACCGGATTTGTCATCAGTGAGTCCAACTTGTCGTTTGAGACAATCTTCGAAAATAACAGACATTTGGACGAAACGATAGCACGCTGTTCCCTAGAGCATGCGCCGAAAAATGAAAGTCATAGGATGAATAAACAAACCAATCCAAGATCCACAACCTACACTCTCAAATCAACAAAAATGGCACTAGGAAAAAACGAAAAAAAGTGAATAATAGTTATTTATTCATCAAGGGAGTTATGGAGATGGTAATTACCGAGGGCAATAGATTTCAATCCCTAGGGATGTTAGTCTCGAGGGATTGTAAGTTGCCCGAGGTTGTTAACATTCAATACCTCACGTGATAGATAATAGATTTTATTTCATACTAATGAAATATGAAAACCAAATTTTGTTGGTTTTGGAAATCAAACGAACTTTGTTTAAGAATGAAGTATATAGACATGATTATCATAGATATCAACTGACATGTTTTTAAATATTTGTCAAATTTATTCATTCGTGAGAAAATGAGCTTGTAGAGAGTTGGGATTTAATGCGATTTGTTGCAATAGGTTGAGAAAGCTCGTACCGTACTACTTCCCATAAAGTCGGAACGAAAGTATGAACAAAAAAGAATATGACAAATTGCAGCAGCGGCTGAAAGTTAACCGTATCGAAACCAAGTGAAACTATGATGTTGGTTTAGTTCAAGACATGATATGTATCTTTTCTTCTACATTCTAGTCTAAGTGAATTGATTTATTTTTTTTTATAGCCTAAAGTGGTCAATATCAAAATTAATGATGAGAATTTATAATGATACAAAGAGGATTGAGTTTCACGCACTAGAAAATTCGACAATTGTCGGTTTGTTTTTGGGAATACATCAGAAGGAGTTAAAGATTTATGACTGCCTAGTAAAGGGTTTTCCAATAAGAGGTGTTATTTTGTATAGCCCAGTTTTTCGGTAGATGTCACTTTTGAAGCTGTAATTTTTTGACAATTGACAAGTAGAAACTACGCCATTAATGAAAATGGAACGATACACGCTTCAACAACGCATTGAAATTATTAAAATTCACTATAAAAAATTTCAAAAAGCACTGCCGTGAAGGCAGCAACTTTTGCGCGCATGTTCAATGTAGATGACCGCTTCAGCAACGAATTTGAACGTGCGCGCAAAAGCTGCTGCCTTCACGGCAGTGCTTTTTGAAATTTTTTTCTGATAAATTACTGGATTTCAATTCGATCATATCTGTATTTTTGGACATATTGTAAAAATAAAATTTTGAATGGGTATATCTACGGAATCATTGGGCGGATTTTACCCATTCACGAATTCGACCTTCGTAATTAAGCCCCAAACCTACTCTACAAATATCGAGTTTCTAAGTCGTTTCTTCCGGAAGTTATTGTGTTTACGGTCAGCCTAACGGCCGACTGCGTAAACACAATAACTTCCGGAAGAAACAACTTAGAAACTCGATATTTGTAGAGAAGGACCTTAATTACGAAGGCCGAATTCGTGAATGGGTAAAATCCACCCAATGATTCAGTAGATATACCCAATCAAAATTTTATTTTTCCAATATTTCCAAAAATAGAGATCAGATCGAATTGAAATCCAGTACTTCATCGAAAATAACAGTTCGAAGTTTCATACAGAAATTAATGAGGATGATATGATGAGAAAATCATAGAAATTTTTTTTTTCAAATTGTTCTAATAACACGATTATCACGAAATTTTGCATAAAGTTGTCTTTCAGCGTCTTAAAACTAGCTGTGAAGTTTAATCAGGACTGAATCTGTATTTCTCGAGTTATACCGAAAAAATCAACGATATCGAGAAGAAAACCTCGAAATTTGACATATTTTTTCCCGATATCTCCAAAACTTATAATCGTATCGAACTGAAATTTGGTACATTGCTGTGAAATTAGAAGGTCAAAGCGTGAGTATAATTTTTCTTAGATATGATGAATGATTTCCGAAAAAAAAATTTTTTTGGAAAAAAATTTCGAAAAAAATTTTTTTTAAAAATTACCAACAATATAATCCTGACGAACTCTAGCTCAAAGTTGCGCGTCGTTGTACTTCACCTAACTGCCAAGTTTGAGTCCAATCGCTCAAGAAGTTTCTGAAATAAAAAATAAATAACTTCAAAACTTCAAATGCCTATAACTCCGAAACTATTTGACCGATTTGGCCCATTAACGAACTTAGCCGCGGCATTCCAACGCGCGACCTACCCTGAAAGTTTCAAGTCGCTAGCTCACTTCGTTCGACAGTTATCGTGTCTACGGCCGGCCGGACAGAATCGATTTTGACACCGGATTCGTCATCAGTGAGTCCAACCTAGTCGATTGAGACCATTTTCGGCTCAATCATCCAAAATTACAGACATTTGGACAAAACGATAGCACGCTGTTCCCCTAGAACATGCGCGCAAAATGGTGAAAATTTGGCAGAGACGGTTCGTGAAACTCGAACATTTTTGGGTCGTCGTGAAGCACCTTGTCGGACCGCAATAAAGAAATTGGTGGAAAAATTCGAGCTGTTGGGACAAGTAAGTGATGTGAAGAATAAAACCCGTGCACGTCGCTCTAGAACAGCTGAGAATATTGCTGCTGTAGCCGAAAGTGTTGAAGAAAACCCAGGTTTGTCCATTCCTCGTCGTTCTTTGGAATTAGTCATTCCACAAACGTCATTACACCGTATTTTGCATAAAGATTTGGGTCTTAAGGTTTATAAAGTTAGGTAAGCACAAGAACTCAAGCCAGCTGATCATCAACAACGTCGTGTCTTTGCTGGTTGGGTCGTTGAAATGCATGAAAATGATCCGGAATTCCATCGAAAAATCATCTTGAGTGATGAGGTCCATTTCCACCTCGGTGGCTTCGTCAACAAACAAAATTGTCGCATCTGGGGCTCGGAAAACCCGAGAGTTATTGTTGAAAAGCCTCTCTATCCTCAACGTGTCATTCGACCTTACTTTTTCGAAAATGAGGCTGGAGCAACAGTTACGGTGAATGGTTACGGTGAATCGAGAGATGATTAATGATTTTTCATGGCCAGAATTGAATGGTATTGATCTGGACAACGTTTACTTTCAACAAGACGGCGCTACGTGCCACAGAAGCAACGAAACCATTGATGTTTTGCGGAAAATGTTTCCGGACCGTGTTATCTCTCGAAGAGGTTATCACAATTGGCCACCGAGATCTTGTGATTTAACACCTTGCGACTTCTTCCTTTGGGGCCACGTGAAAAAGAAGGCCTACGCCAATAGCCCACCGTCGATTCAAGACCTCAAAGATGGAATTCGTGAGGCTATCGAGGACATAGGGCAGCCACTTTGCGATTTGGTTATGGAAAATTTCATTAAAAGGATATGGTCCTGTAAGCGTGGTCGTGGTGGTCATTAGCCTGATGTTATTTTCCACTATTAACGGCATACCTCCTTCTCTGTAATGAAATAAACATCCGATCATTTATATTGAAAAATTGCATTTTTCCTTGAATATCAAAATAACACCTCTTATTGAAAAACCCTTTATATCTGTCACATAGTTACGGAAACTAAAGCTTTATTTGTCTGTAATGTATCAATATGAAATAAAAAATTTCATGGTTGAAAAAGTTAAACTTAAAGATTTATCCTGTGTAGCTCTGCAATATCCAACCAAAACGCTCATTTTTAGGAAGTAACAACTGTCCACGAGTTGTCAACAACTTCATATGCACTGGTTGTAACTCTAGCCTAATAACTAATGTTGTATTTCCCTTTCACAATTTCAAACTACACGTAACGAACTCAATCAGAATTAAACATACAGTGTTCAGACTTGAATTGGAAACCAATCAGGTATTGATTCGTTTCAATTCATTCTTGTTTGATGGACTTCTCAACTAAATAATATTGCTCCTATTATTCCCAAATACCTAGCCTTGCATGAAACGATAAAAAGTTCTCTGGAAGCACTCAAAGTTCATGTTATTTAGTTCATTTGGGATTTTAAAAGCTGAAGTTCGGTTAATTGAAAAATTCCGCTGGATAAATAACCATTCTTCTTTTTGTTAAACAGGTAGATTATCCCGGAAATCTATCTCTACAATGAGCCAGAATAATCTAGTCACTGAATTCCCATCATTTGGATTGGGAATTATCACATCGAGACTTCATTTATGATGTTTTAGACGAAATTCCACAAGCCACTTTCTCGTTTTTATTCATTTCATTTTATTCTTTCAGCTTTTTTTCAGTCATGTTGCAATGCCTTCATACGTGTCCATTTCAATGCTATACCGGGTGTAAGAGAAATCAGGTTTAACCCTGAAAAAAAACTTTGATATTAATTAGGAATATTCAGATTATTTCCTAAATTATCGATTAAAGCTAATTGTAGTAGGATTTTGCATCATTTTTCAGTCCTTTTCTGGGTATTAACTTCTAATATATTAAAAAGACCTATTAAAAATCAAATATGAATTGCTTGTTATTGAAAAAGCCCTTGCGGATTGCATGATTGAACTATTTGTCAAACATTTGTTACTTTGAACTTTTCATCCTGAAATCACTTAGGGATTCACATCTTATTCTGAGGCAATTTTTCCACTAAATCGATCCTAGATCTTCCACGCAGATCGGATACTCAAGCTTTATTTTCAATTTTCGCAAGTTTTGCATGAATGAACTCGTGAAAAAATTCAATAGGTTCAATCATTATATTGAGAATTCAATTCAGATAAAAAGAAATCGAATAAGTTCAATCAGATAAAAACATCTGACAATTTCAAAACTCTAGATTCTTTCTCTCGAAAGTTAGAGCGCACACGGCTGGACGGCCAGAAGGAAAGAATATAATTTGACCACGGATTCCTCATCATGTTCCCCAGAACCAACGCGGGAAAACATAAGGCTTTCATAATGTTGCCTGAAGATTGAAGAATATTGAGGTACGGAAAAGTTGTGAAATTTATCCTCGAGCCCAGTTTGAGAATTGATTGAAATTTTACCATAGAACCTATGTACATCCCCAGTAGTATTATGAGTACCGAGAATCAAACCGAATTAATTGTGATTTTTGCTGCGATAGTTCCGGGTTCGGTAAAAAAATCCATTATGAGAGTCGAAGCTTTGAAAGGTTGCTGCTCTTTAGAGAAACAAGAACTTATTTGCACGTTTTATACCTTATTTGCTTCAATTTTGTACAACATATTCTGCATGAAATTGCATTCATTTTAAAACGTTACAATTCACAGAAACCCGAAGTTCCACGAATCTGGAAAATTGCTCATAAAGCTCAAAGTTTTTTTCCTCATCATTTTCCTGGGAAATTCTTACATGGAATTGCACTAAAATAGCTGAGACTCAGTGAAAATTAATGTCTGTTTATATTTCAAGAAACAAAATATACATTTATTACTCTTACGCTTTCTTTATGAAAACGTGTCGACAAGAACTAAATGAAATAAGCCAGTCTCGCCACCTTTATGAATTCTTGTTACAAGGATGCTCTTGAAAATATTCAGAAACATATTTTTTCGCTGCGTAACTAAAGTTGAATATCCCGACGGATCTTTTCTCATTCCGACTATTTTGTTTAATTGAAGACAACAAATTATAAGATTTTAATGTTAAGGTATTACAGAAAAAATTTCATTAGTAGTTATTAAATGTCATTTAGTTTTACGTTTTAGTTGACTCAATATGTAACATATTTTTCAGTTTATTTCATATTTTGATGAATTTTCGGTGAATACTATCCAACTATAAATAAATCTATGGGAGATTATTCCACAAAATATGTTAATTTTTTGCTTTTCAGTTGAATGACTCAGAGTCGGGTCACGTTTTAAATTTTATTCTTCACAATGTGAGAGAAAGTCTCACTCAAAACTTGAGAAGGTTCATGATACTTAAGACGATCCATAAAGGTTCAAATTGCTCTGAATTCTGCTGTAAGAATCATGAACAATGATAAAAAATTCAATGGAGCACCTCCATTGAATTTTCACGAGGAACTTCCTTTCTTAAAATTTTCCATATCTATTGAAAAACACCCTGTATTGCCCCCAATGAATTTGCATCACCACAGAATGGGGAGTAACCTCACTTATTTTGTGGAATCCTGGATAATGGAACGAACTCTCTGAAACTACAGCAAACTCGTTTTCACAAATAATTACACTTCAGCTTCTGTCCATGTTTGGGATAATTTGTATAATTGTCTCTCGTTTAAGGCCGTACATTTAGCTGAAATTACTGATTGGAATGATCCTGCAATTAGTTATATCACAGATACTTTGATTAGGTGACCTATACTTACATTGAAATTATGGTATTAATCTACCGGCAACTTCTTAGGTTAATTCATTGAACAAAACATAAGTTTCGACATTGAGTATCAAACAGTGTTTAATACTCAATGGTTTCGATGAATTTGAGATACCCGTAACGACGAGTGAGTGCGTATGAGAATAACTGAAAGACCCAAAATGTATTTGAATTGAGGGGGAAGTCTTAGAGGAGGCATGGAGAACCAACAATGAACAAGTTCGGGAAGTTTGGCATTCATACATATTCAAGAATAAGGAATAAGCTCTGCATCGTATGTGAAGTTTATTTCACTAAAAATTTGGAGAAAAGCACATCCAGATAATATAAACGACAGGACAGAGCCGGATTTAAGGTATGGTGAAGGAGGCAAATCAACTAGTCGCCCACAATTATGATTCTTCTACTTGAAAATAATGACTATTTGCGCGCATGTCTTGGAAAACGGCGTACTATCGTAACCATTCTTCTTTTTGTTAAACAGGTAGATTATCCCGGAAATCTATCTCTACAATGAGCCAGAATAATCTAGTCACTGAATTCCCATCATTTGGATTGGGAATTATCACATCGAGACTTCATTTATGATGTTTTAGACGAAATTCCACAAGCCACTTTCTCGTTTTTATTCATTTCATTTTATTCTTTCAGCTTTTTTTCAGTCATGTTGCAATGCCTTCATACGTGTCCATTTCAATGCTATACCGGGTGTAAGAGAAATCAGGTTTAACCCTGAAAAAAAACTTTGATATTAATTAGGAATATTCAGATTATTTCCTAAATTATCGATTAAAGCTAATTGTAGTAGGATTTTGCATCATTTTTCAGTCCTTTTCTGGGTATTAACTTCTAATATATTAAAAAGACCTATTAAAAATCAAATATGAATTGCTTGTTATTGAAAAAGCCCTTGCGGATTGCATGATTGAACTATTTGTCAAACATTTGTTACTTTGAACTTTTCATCCTGAAATCACTTAGGGATTCACATCTTATTCTGAGGCAATTTTTCCACTAAATCGATCCTAGATCTTCCACGCAGATCGGATACTCAAGCTTTATTTTCAATTTTCGCAAGTTTTGCATGAATGAACTCGTGAAAAAATTCAATAGGTTCAATCATTATATTGAGAATTCAATTCAGATAAAAAGAAATCGAATAAGTTCAATCAGATAAAAACATCTGACAATTTCAAAACTCTAGATTCTTTCTCTCGAAAGTTAGAGCGCACACGGCTGGACGGCCAGAAGGAAAGAATATAATTTGACCACGGATTCCTCATCATGTTCCCCAGAACCAACGCGGGAAAACATAAGGCTTTCATAATGTTGCCTGAAGATTGAAGAATATTGAGGTACGGAAAAGTTGTGAAATTTATCCTCGAGCCCAGTTTGAGAATTGATTGAAATTTTACCATAGAACCTATGTACATCCCCAGTAGTATTATGAGTACCGAGAATCAAACCGAATTAATTGTGATTTTTGCTGCGATAGTTCCGGGTTCGGTAAAAAAATCCATTATGAGAGTCGAAGCTTTGAAAGGTTGCTGCTCTTTAGAGAAACAAGAACTTATTTGCACGTTTTATACCTTATTTGCTTCAATTTTGTACAACATATTCTGCATGAAATTGCATTCATTTTAAAACGTTACAATTCACAGAAACCCGAAGTTCCACGAATCTGGAAAATTGCTCATAAAGCTCAAAGTTTTTTTCCTCATCATTTTCCTGGGAAATTCTTACATGGAATTGCACTAAAATAGCTGAGACTCAGTGAAAATTAATGTCTGTTTATATTTCAAGAAACAAAATATACATTTATTACTCTTACGCTTTCTTTATGAAAACGTGTCGACAAGAACTAAATGAAATAAGCCAGTCTCGCCACCTTTATGAATTCTTGTTACAAGGATGCTCTTGAAAATATTCAGAAACATATTTTTTCGCTGCGTAACTAAAGTTGAATATCCCGACGGATCTTTTCTCATTCCGACTATTTTGTTTAATTGAAGACAACAAATTATAAGATTTTAATGTTAAGGTATTACAGAAAAAATTTCATTAGTAGTTATTAAATGTCATTTAGTTTTACGTTTTAGTTGACTCAATATGTAACATATTTTTCAGTTTATTTCATATTTTGATGAATTTTCGGTGAATACTATCCAACTATAAATAAATCTATGGGAGATTATTCCACAAAATATGTTAATTTTTTGCTTTTCAGTTGAATGACTCAGAGTCGGGTCACGTTTTAAATTTTATTCTTCACAATGTGAGAGAAAGTCTCACTCAAAACTTGAGAAGGTTCATGATACTTAAGACGATCCATAAAGGTTCAAATTGCTCTGAATTCTGCTGTAAGAATCATGAACAATGATAAAAAATTCAATGGAGCACCTCCATTGAATTTTCACGAGGAACTTCCTTTCTTAAAATTTTCCATATCTATTGAAAAACACCCTGTATTGCCCCCAATGAATTTGCATCACCACAGAATGGGGAGTAACCTCACTTATTTTGTGGAATCCTGGATAATGGAACGAACTCTCTGAAACTACAGCAAACTCGTTTTCACAAATAATTACACTTCAGCTTCTGTCCATGTTTGGGATAATTTGTATAATTGTCTCTCGTTTAAGGCCGTACATTTAGCTGAAATTACTGATTGGAATGATCCTGCAATTAGTTATATCACAGATACTTTGATTAGGTGACCTATACTTACATTGAAATTATGGTATTAATCTACCGGCAACTTCTTAGGTTAATTCATTGAACAAAACATAAGTTTCGACATTGAGTATCAAACAGTGTTTAATACTCAATGGTTTCGATGAATTTGAGATACCCGTAACGACGAGTGAGTGCGTATGAGAATAACTGAAAGACCCAAAATGTATTTGAATTGAGGGGGAAGTCTTAGAGGAGGCATGGAGAACCAACAATGAACAAGTTCGGGAAGTTTGGCATTCATACATATTCAAGAATAAGGAATAAGCTCTGCATCGTATGTGAAGTTTATTTCACTAAAAATTTGGAGAAAAGCACATCCAGATAATATAAACGACAGGACAGAGCCGGATTTAAGGTATGGTGAAGGAGGCAAATCAACTAGTCGCCCACAATTATGATTCTTCTACTTGAAAATAATGACTATTTGCGCGCATGTCTTGGAAAACGGCGTACTATCGTTTTGTCCAAATGTCTGTAATTTTCGAATTTTGATCCAAAAATGGTCTCAAACGACTAGTTTGAAGCTTTTTTTGGGAGGATTTTGCATTATTTTTTAGGTTTTTATGGGTTTTCACTCCCAATATCTGAAACAGAACTATAAAAATCAAATAAAATTGTTTTTTCCATGAAAAAAAAACTGTCAATAGGACAAGTCTCGAATCGAAAGAAAATAATTCTTGAAATTTTCTATTCCAAACCTACTGTACAAATATCGAGTTTCTAAACAACTTAGAAATAGTTGAAGCCTGCATTCTGCATGGGCGTTTTCTATGAAAAACAAATTTCAATTCAAGTTTTAATAGTTCTGTTTCAGAAATTGGGAGTGAAAACCCAGAAAAAATCCTACATAATGATGCAAAATCCTCTCAATTTTATTACCTACCTTTGAGTAAGCGCGAAAAAACTGAAAATAAATACGCCGAATTGCAGTACAGAAGATTTGGAACAAAGAAATTTTGATTTTTACCTTCAGGTCTAATGAAACACCCTGTACAAGGAATATCATCTGGTCTTTGATATCTGGTTCTGCATAGATTATTGTTTGTAGCCATCATCTAATTCTGTATAGATTTTTATTTCTTATACTGTTTTCTACGTGGGCGAGAAACCGTACGTTAATTTTTTTTTCGAAGATAATTCAACGATTATGATTTTTAAGAGAAGGGAACAGGCGACATCCTGGATATTTGTTGTTTTGAAATTCAGGATACTTTTTACAATTTTATCTCACTGTTGCTGGTCCATTCGAATTGTATGAACCAGAGAAAAGTACTTCTATTGTGATACCATTTAGTTTTCGAATTTTTCAAAACTCAATAGTAATACTAAACGTTTGAGAAACGAGCAACAAAATTCAATTGATAGGAAATGTTGAATAAAGTATTTCTGTGGTCACAAGTATTCCAGAAATAAGAATAAAAAGTTATTGTGTTTATGGTCGGCCTAACGGCCGGACCGTAAACACAATAACTTCTGAAAGAAACAACTTAGAAACTCAATATTTGTAGAGAAGGTTTGGACCTCAATCACGAAGGCCGAATTCGTGAATGGGTAAAATCAACCCAATGATTCCTCAGATATACCCATTCGAAATTTTATTTTCCCAATATTTCCGAAAATACAGATTAGATCGAATTGAATTCAGTACTTAATCGAAAAATTACAGTTTGAAGGTTTATACAGAATTTAAAGAGGATGATATGATAAGAAGATCACAGAATATTGAATATTTGAAAAAAAAAATTTTAAATTTTTATTTCGAATCGTTCATCGTGACATGATCATCACGAAATTCTGCACAATTTTATCCTTCAGCATTTCTGAACTAGCTGCGAAATTTAATCACGATTAAATCAGTATTTCTTGAGTTATACCGAAAAAACAACGACATCGAGAAGAAAACCACGAAATTCTACATATTTTTTCCCAATGTCTCCAAAAGTTATAACTGGAATTGTTCCCGAATGTGAACAATTGTTTCAGAAAAAAAAAATTCGAAATTTTTTTTTTTTTGGATTGAGTGACTTTACGATTTCAGAGAAATTTTGCTCATAGTTTTGCGTCGTTATGCTCCAACCAACTGCCAAGTTTCAATCGAATCGCTACAGTTGTTTCTGAAATAAGAGAGAAATAACCTCAAAATTTCAAATGGCTATAACTCCAAAACTATTTGGCCGATTTGGCCCATTAACGAACTCAACTGCGGCATTCCGATGCGCGAACTACTCTACAAGTTTCAAGTCGCTAACCGGCTCCGTTCGACAGATATAATGTCGTCGTCCGTCCGGCCGGAGGGACAGAATCGATTTTGACACCGCATTTGTCATCAGTGAGTCCAACCTAGTCGTTTGAGATCATTTCTGGTTTAATCAGCGAAAATAACAGACATTTGGACAAAAAATAATGGAGCAGTTCTCTACCTTATATTTTTTCCAACTTATCTTGTTATCAAGCTTACCAAGTACAATTGTCCTCAGATAATCTCAGTTCCTAACAACCTGAAACCAATCTACCTACTATTATCATTACCCAGTTTTTCTGGATCTGCTCCAGAGTTTCCAACGTATCATTAGCATTAGAATATGCAGCGATGATTAGACACGATTCAATTTAAGTCCGTCTGGGCTAGCATCATTAGTTTCAAATTACAATTGAATGGTTAATTTATCGGAAAATAATTGGGGGTAATGGATCAGCCGATTCAAGTAGGTCAGCAAGATCGTTAGACAGGACTGGAGATATCGTATTTATCGCACAACAGGTATACTGCAAATAAGGGTGCGAACGACGAGTAGTAAATATCTTGAACATGAAATACCCAATATCCTTTATCCTAGAAAACATTTCGTTTTTGGGAAAAAAAATTATTTTGAATGAGTTAAGGAATAATTGCGATAATTTTACGCATTCACGAATCTCACCTTCGTAATTAAGCCCCAAACCTACTCTGCGAATAACGAGTTATATCAACAATAATAATAATAATAATAAATTAACATAATCACAAGGACAAATATCCGTCGACAAATCAACAAATATTCCCCCTTGATCAGAGCTAATCATCCAATCTATCAAAACATCTACACCGAAGAAGCGGATCCAAGAAAAATGACTACAACTGTTTCACAGTTGTTACTGATCTTCAGGTCAACTTACCTTGTATAAAACCGCAGGCGGAATCTCGATACTTCTCACCTTTCAGAGAGACCGCTGTAGTTTAACAACTTACAGCGCGCCATCTTCTGGGAGCATCTTGCGAATCCCACCTTCGAGTGCAGAATACTTTAATCGATATGCATGACGTTCATCCTTTAGTCGCATTATGGTCGCTGTATCTGTGATATTGCAGATTCACAAACACCATCACGACATGGAAACGCTCGGTTCATGTGAATTGCCACAAGACGAAAAGTCCAACATCTCACACAGATAGGAATTGGTTTAACGGAGCAGAAAGAGCTCCAGTAATAATAAATTAACATAATCACAAGGACCAATATCCGTCGATAAATCAACAATTATTCCTCCTTGATCAGAGCTAATCATCCAATCAACCAAAATATCTATACCGAAGAAGCGGATCCAAGGAGAATGACTACAGCTGTTTCACAGTTGTTACTGATCATCAGGCCATCTGATAATAATAATCATAATTACGATAATAATAATAATGACAATAATAATAATAATAACGATTTATCAGAAAAGTTTGAAATATTTGATGTTTTTCTCAGTTGCAGGTCTCATATCAGTGCTTATTCATTTCTATGAAATTTGAAGTTGACTCTCGACAAACGTGCAGAATCCGAAGGATGTTTAACCTAATGATGGGGTATGACAAAATCCTCTTGATCCTGTGATTCGAACTAAGGATAATACTTGTGAATGCCATGAATCCTAGCAATGAATTCACCTCAAAGGACAGATGAATTGATAGGGTATTGCAGAAACTGATTTAAAAATAATCAACATGTCAGATAATTTATAGAGTTGCAAAATGGCGGATGATGCTCGTTTACTGTGTTGGAATTGAGAATTTTCCAAAAATATAATAATAATAATAATATTCCCAACTATTGCCAAGAACAGTCGAATTTTCATCTCAATGTTTATGTTTCGAGTTTAAGCTTGTCCTGAATCACATCCAGGCTCGCGAGTTCCCTGAATCTGATATATTTTACCTGAATATCTCTTACTCTCTCTCTTCCGAAGGGATTAAATGTAGCTGAAGAGATTTATCGAGAGGAGCTGAAGGATCTCCACTTTCTTCAGATGATTGATAGAACCCATACAAGGACTGAAGGAGATGAACGTTCGATGTTTGATGTTTCAACAAACTTTTTCCGGATAAAGAGACGAGATGTTCATCTCACTTTTTCTCAATGAAATTGATTAGAATTCTCGACCTAGAAATCGAAAGAGATTCTGTACGAAGCTGTTCTGTGAATAAAAACCATTAATGATATCAAAATGGTAAATTCACCTGCACGATTATTCCTGAACGAAATGATCTAGAGATGTGAAATTGTCAAGGTGCGTGGTGCATACGAATGTGCTGGTAGAGCATGAGGGTGAAAATTGAAAAAATCTGCCTACCGGTTTCGGAGTACATTCAGGAATTTCATTTCTGCAATAGTAAACTACAAAAAGTCTCATTTTAAATATGGGGTTTGATTAAAAATTCTCCTCCTTTTTATATGTAGAATCGTGATGAATTTGTTCCGATCCAAGTATCAAGCATATTTTGTAACGTTACAAAACGCTCCACTGTCGATTTTAGTTTCCATCGCGAAAATACTTCATACTAATAATTTCAATTCCAATCGCAAGAAAAACGCCTTACTGAAATTATATGATCGGTCGCTAAAGAACGCTCTTCGTTTTGACGGTTGAGTGTGTGTTTCGCATACGCGACCCTTCAAACTCGGTCCAGCTGATGGAAAATTCTTTCTTTTTGGTGCGGAGAAGTTGAAGATTCAACACCTTGCTAGAGTTTAGCGAATTAAGGTACCTCGTAATCCATTAACATCCTGGAATTTTGAAGTTTTATTGTTTCTTATAAGACGTCTATTCAAGAGGCGGTAAGTACTACGTATATCCCGACCAATATTTTTTGCTTTTGTGAATGCCAAATTGTGATTTCTGATTTATTTCATTCCATGCAGGTTACACAGGTTAACATTTTCCTTTGTATAATATTGTGCATTTGATTTCTTGTCTCATTCTTATTATCGAATAACGTGCTCTTATTCCTGAGTTCTAGATATTTCATCTCATATTTATTAGCTTGTAAATTATTTCAATAACGTCTAGAGTCACTGGAAATGAGATCATGTGTTACAAGCACTATCTTATAGTTTTAAAATTTGCAGTCTTTGTACCGGGGCTACCGCCTACTGCATCATCTTTTTACCGGGGCTGACGCCCACTGAACCATCTTTTTACCGGGGCTACCGACTACTGGATTAACTTTTTACCGGGGCTAACGCCCATTTGAATATCCTACTACCGGACCCAAAGTTTAACTGGATCATCTTAGTACTAGAAGCAATTATTACTGGATTATCTTAGTACTGGAGCTCATTATGGCTGGAATTCTTTATACCGAAGCTAATTATTACTGGAATATCTTAATTCTGGACTTTGCTCGGGATGGAATCTCTTGAAACTGGACAACCTGCATAATACCTGTATTTTGAAGGATCATACCACCGGATCCTTACTATTAAGATAAGAGCTTCTTCGAATCCCGGATCTCAGATTCACTGTACCTAAATTTGTGTTTTTATATAGCAATTTTAATTGTAAAGTTGAAATAAATAGAAAGGGAGTAAGAGGTCGCATCATTACCAACAGATTAACGACTAGGGATACATTCAGGAGTTAATTTAATTTCAATTTATGATACTATACAGGTGGCATTTGAGTTGTACATTAATTTTAACCATTGATTCCTCCCATCGAATTAGACTTATATACTTCCTTTCCAAGTTTGGCTCCGGTGAAAAGTTACAAGCATTCAAATTTTTCTCGTTATATCGCACTTTTTTTGTAAGTTTAATACAGATATCTATAAATGTGATTTGTATTGCAGAATTACCAATTCATTGCTAGAAATTCGAGGAAATATGATTGGGAAAACTCATTTGCTCACTTTTTCCTCATGATTTGGTACTTTTTGCGTTACATCATTGTGAGGTGACTCTACACAATTTCAATATCATTGATATCTTGAATAAAAGTTTATATTATGCATAACTCATTGGATTCTCACAACACAAAGAGTAATTCCATAAAAAAATTCCTGTGGAACATTGATATCACAATAAATACCCTTATATAATTGAATAACATTTCTACATGCAGAACGCTAATTGAGTAGCATAATTTAAAATAATATTTCGAATGAGAAGAGACATCCACATTCGTTCCACCTCTATAAAAACCTTACGCGCGCACATTAAAAACATTCTATTCTACTCGAATTAAAATTTTCATAAAATTCGGTTGCTCTGGGGTTCCCCAGAATTTTGGTTTGCGTAGTACATCAATCGTCAACATACGAATATTCTTTACTGGATTGAATCGATATCCAATATTTTTCTTACAGAAACTTTGAAATAAGGGTTACTATAAAAATAATGGACATGGATGATAAAATATGACGCTACAAACATCAATTGATGAGTTTTCCGGTTTGTTATTGATTTTTTGCATATATCCTCAAATTCGTTTCATCATAAACATGCTCATTATCTTTTATATTCACCCTTATTTCAAACTCTCAGTACGAAAAATATTGGATTTCGATTGAAACCAGTAACGGATATGCACATGTTGACGATAATTCTACTACGCAAGCCAATATTGATGGAAACCTCCGATCAACCGAATTTTTTGGAAATCTTCATTATTTTAAATTATTCCACTTAATTCGCGTTCTGCGTTCAAAAGTGCTATTCAGTCATACAAGGGTATTTATTGAGATTTCAACGTTTCAAATGAATTTTTTCATGGAATTGGTTTTTGTGTTGTGAAAAACCAATGATTTATGAATAATATATAAGTTTTATTTCAGACATGAATGAGCTACATGACGAAATTTAATCTTAAATCCCGTTATCCGCAGGGTGATTTCTATAAATAATAATTTTATCCGATGTAGTTATGTTTCAGATATTGGGAGAAAAAACCCAAAAATATTTAACTACTTACGGTTAAGGAACTGTTGAGAATATCGATGGAGTATATGCACATTGTGTTTATAAAATAATGAACGAATCCGTTAAAAATTTCTCGATATGTGTTGAAAATTTGGTAATCAATCTTTTCATCTACTTTTAGATATATGATTCTGGATGAAAAGTTTACCGATTATTTCACTGAATTCTATCTTAGAACCGAATGCGATGATTCATTTTCGCGATTATTGGAAATATGCAGCGTTTTTCTCTTTAACTCAGGGACCACTGATCGAAAATCATCCGGGAAAAACTTTAGGTTGAGTTATGCAACAGTAATGAAAATTCATGAAAATTCGGAGGTAAGTTTTCGAGAAATAATTTTTTCTCCCTCCTACCCCCAATTTCGAACCCTTAGGATACACCGATCCTGCTCAAAAGCTTGGATGATCAATATCGAGCCATACACGATTTTTCCACCAAGTTTCACGGATTTCGGTTCAGTACTTTCAGAGAAAAGCCCAGGAGAACGGACGGACGAATTTTTCATTAGTTCATTCAAATCTACATACTGTGAAATTTTCTTGGGGGGTAATCTTCATTTTTTTATCGATCACTAATGTTTATTATTTTATTTTATCGAATAATGAACCAAAACAACTGCATGCCAAAATTCAGTTCGATCAAAACGTATTCGCGAAAATATTGGAAAATATTATTTCGAATTCGTGAATTAGCTTCCAACGAAAGTAGAATTCGTAAATCGGTCGAATCAGCCAGAAGATTCCTCAGATATGAAAATTTTCAGTTTGGGCAAGTTGCTACCAAATGAACTGAACAATGAACAATCTTTCGTGATTGTATTCTTTGCCACTATGTTGAAAGTTAACGATTAATGTGTTTGTTTAGCAAATATGTGGTGTTAATTTGTAAAACTACCCTCCTTATTAATATGTCGGCCCTCCTGTACAATCGGAAAGAATGCAAAAAGATGTAAACTTTTACCCGTAGGGGGTTATTTTATACGGTTCGTTCCAATCAATTTGTATCAACACTGTGAGCGGGATGACCGGGCAACCTGTAAGTTAATTTAGTAAGGGCCAATTGCACCGTTTTCGTCTTAAGCTTCAGTTAGTTAAGCGACGATAAACTTATTAAGCTCTGGTTTAAATATTCCGCTTGCACCGAGGCTGAATGTAACTAGATTAAAGTAAATCTACAAATCTGGTTACTTTCTCATGAATTGGTACTTGTGTCTAGCTTCATGTTGTTTATTTTAACCCTAATTGATGAAATATTTTAATTCAAAAGATGAAACTCATTTTATGGGTTCTACCATATTTCCATAAGATATGAAAAATCAAGATGCATCTATTGAAAATCCCACCGAAAAAATATATCTGACAGACTTTATAGCTTCCATAAAAATATTGCATGTAACTTTTCCGACTTGTTCATTATCATTAAGAGTAGGGATCTCTTACTACAGACCTGTGCTCTTACTTCTGCATCAGGCTTTAAACATTATTCAAATTTATAGTTATATACTCAAGTAAACTTATATTTTGTAATATCATAAGATTTGAGCTTCTGCATGGAATTACAATCCTGACGTTTGTAAAATGAATAAATAAATAGTATTGATTTATCTGAAACAACTTTCGGATAAGGAACGGCTCACCTAAGTATAGACTTTCTATTGAATCATTTTGATTGAAATAAGTATATTATGAATTGAGTTAATTTTGGGTCGAATATAATGAAAACTCTAATGTGAGATCCGCAGAATAAAAAGTATTCTATATAAATATTGAAGTATCATGTATGGATGGATTGATACAGGTGTACGTTTGAAGATCGACTAACACGAGGATGCAATTTCTTTTACATTAATTCGTCTGTAGTTATATTTTGAGTCCAGTTAATATATAATTGAGGAGAATGATAGCACAGAGACAGCACATGCACAATGATAAAGTAGTATATGATAGCTTTCCACTCAAAACATCACTAAATAAAATAGTACTGAAAAATCTTCATGAAACTAAGTTTTTTCATTCCAAATATGTCTTCGATTTCATTCTGCTATTCGCTCTTGGAAATAAATAAGCATATCATTGTAACTTTATCATTTCAAATAGTTGAAGGCTTCTAAGAAATGCCATTGAGTTTACGAACTCAATGGAAATACTGATGTTAATTCTTCATGCTTTAAAAGATACGAATCAATGACTACTGATGTCATTATCTCTCTATATCATTTTTCATGAATATCATCTGAAATTCAATAACTTTCAATCAAAATTTGATTATCAAATCCATTAACTCGTATGAGTTCTTCATGAATGTCCAATGTAAACAAAAAAAAATGTAAACAAACTGGAAGTTACGTCCAGAAAAATGTCAAACTTGTGCGAAAGTAGGGTTAGATTTCAAAGCTTACCATTTAAAAGAAGGATTTCTTTTAAACCCCCAAATTCCAGGGCTTAAATTTAACAGTCAGTTAAGGCCGTTAAACGAGGATTTCGTGACGGTGCAAGATAATTTTTTACCTAAACCTTGGTTATGGTCTTAATCTATGGTTTTGTAATACGGTGCAAGTGGCCCTAACATAGATAACCACCACTCAATTTATGCAGAATGTACAACATCGCGTTGTTATCTGACAGGAACATGAACCTGACCAAATATTTTTCAATTACACGGAGTGGGATGTGTCAAACTTCCATGGCCAATCGACTGACTTTATAGTGTTGAATGGATAAATATGATGATCTGGTATCGAAAAAGATGGCGAAACGAAATATGATGTGTCGTGTTACAAGATAACAACACACACGTCTGGTCCATGCCACGCTTCTGACCGACGTCCATTTTGTGTTCATTGAACCAAAGATCTTCTCATCAATTCCTTCGATACTTCACATATCCAAAATGTTCGGTTACTCTGGAAAATGAACATTACAAAAGCAGAATCGGTTTAATCATCACAGAATCCAATCAAATCGTGAATTCAGTTGAATATCGTTCGGAAAACATAATTCCTGTTTCGATAAAGCGAATTGATACGGCACCATTGTTCATATGCTTTCTTCTCCCACGGTCAGTCATGAATACAAAATGATTTGAGAGAGGAAAGGCCTAACAATTGGCATGATGAATGTTTTTTTACCGCTTGCCATCGAAAGCTTGAAAAACCACTGTCCATTTGTAGATACGAATAAATGGTCGAATCTCTATTTTCCATTGCAGGATATTTTTCAACTTCAGCATACAATGTAAAAAAAACTACATCGTTTTCATTTATTTTATTTCAAACTATATATATACAGGGTGATTCCGGAGGAGACCGTCAAATTTTGGGATAAGTTTACACTAGTCAAGACAGTCTCGGAGCAATGTTTGGTTTATGGTTGGGGGTCTCTGTTGAGAATATACAGGGTGATTTGTCCGATTCGACCAATTTTACTTTTATTGATAACTTTGGTATGGCTTATTTGATTTCAAAGAAATTTTCAGCGTAGTACAATAGTGTTGAACACATTCATTGGTTTCAAATATTTTTCAAAATAAGCGGTTGTTAATGTGATGAATCCAGATTAATTGTGCAGGTTGAAAAAACACCCTGTACATAGCGTTTCCTAAACTACGCTATCTGTTTACGATTCTACTATAATAAGTCATCATTTGAGAGTTTCTAATTTTTTTGGAACACTTCTAGTTTTCCGAGAAAATTTTTTCAAAAAATGTTAATGTCGAAATTTCGCTCCAATCGATTCTGCTTTTATTGAGAACTTTGGTATGGCTCATTCAATTTTGATGAAATTTGCAGTGTAGAACAATCTGATTGAGTTTATTCAATAATCGCATCAATCTCTCAAAATACAATGTTGTAATTATGATAATTTCAGAATTTCAGATTAATTGTGCAGTTGAAAAAAAAAACACCCTGTACAATGCTTTTCCAAAACTTTTTTTTTTTTTGCAGATTCTACAATGATATGTCATCATCCAGAGGTTTTTAATTTCTTTAGCACACCTCCGGTTTTCCTAGAAAACATTTTTGTAGAAGAGCATTATCGAAATTTGGCTCACAAGCAGTTAGAGTATTCCGCACTAGGTAGGAAAGCTGTATCGTCCAAAGATGCAAAGTTGTTCGTCACTTCTGAAATATTCTTTTAAAATTCGAAATATATTCCGAATTGAATGGTTTCATACAAAATATTAACAATTGAATATGAAGTTGGAATTTGAAAAGAATATTTTAGAACTTGAGAACTGCTTCGCATCCTTGGATAATAAAGCTTTCCTACCTAGTGCGGAATACGTTCACTGCTTGTGAGCCAAATTTCGATCATGCTCTTCTTCAAAAATGTTTTCTAGGAAAACCGGAGGTGTGCCAAAGAAATTAAAAACCTCTGAAAGATGACATATTATTGTAGAATCTGAAACGAATAAGAAAGTTTTGGACTATTGAATGTACTCGTTCAGATTGTTCTACACTGCAAATTTCATCAAAACTGGATGAGCCATACCAAAGTTCTCAATAAAAGTAGAATCGATTGGAGCGAAATTTCGACATTACCATTTTTTGAAAAAATTTTCTCAGAAAACTAGAAGTGTGCCAAAAAAATTAGAAACTCTCAAATAATGACTTATTATAGTAGAATCGTAAACAGATAGCGTAGTTTAGGAAACGCTATGTACAGGGTGTTTTTTCAACCTTCACAATTAATCTGGATTTATCACAATAGCAACCGCTTATTTCGAAAAAATTTGAAATCAATGAATGAGTTCAACACTATTGTACTACGCTGAAAATTTCTTTGAAATCGAATAAGCCATACCAAAGTTATCAATAAAAGTAAAATCGGTCGAATCGGACAAATCACCCTGTATATTCTCAATAGAGACCCCCAACCATAAACCAAACATTGTTTCGAGACTGTCTAGACTAGTGTAAACTTATCCTAAAGTCTGACGGTCTCCTCCGGAATCACCCTGTATATATATATATATATATATATATATATATATATATATATATATATATATATATATATATTCTTTTGAGAGAGAGCATTACATTCTTTAGTATATCACTAGTTAGCAAAGGAAATGTAAACGGGGTGCCATACATTTTTACGTATGATACAAGAGCACAGATTAAAACCTCAGCAAAAACTCTGTCTCCCCGTATAAGTGTTGTAATTTGTTTGGAGAAAATGGATGGCATCTTTTTCATTGGAAAATAATTTCTGCGTCGCCTTGAAATCATTTTGTCGAAATATCTTGACATAATATCTGAAACAGAAAGAGGGACAGAAAACCAGCAGCAGGCAGTAAATAAAATTACCTACATTTGCTCATTGACCGTGAGAGTCTTCCGACCAGGTCTGGTCCTCCAAGTGATGATTTTTCAAATCCTCAGATAAACGAAGAAACCTACAGGCCCCTTATAGTGGGGAATCATCTCTCATAGATCCATTACATTTATTTTACACTAGAAATCTTACAAAATATCTGAAATAATTTGAAAAATTTGTTACATATATTATGTCAATGAATTAAAACATTACAAAGCGGATTTCATTTCCCAAGGACGATATCGTCCAAATGATGACCGTTTTTTTCTGAACACTCTTGCAGTCTGACCCTTACATTTGCTATGACGCGACAGCAGGGCGCCGGTGCAATGTCTTGCATTTCACGGCGAATATTATTTTGAAATGCCTGAATTGTCCTTCGATTCAAGGTATCCACAGAAAAAAAATCGCGAGGCGTAAAGTCAGGGGACCGAGGCGGCCATGGAATGTCTCCAAACTTGCTTATCAGTTCATTCAGGAAAAGTGACCTTAAATTTTTCATAGACACCCTATTTGTGTGAGGGGTTGCACCATCTTGCTGAATAAGTGTTGTCACCTTGATGCAGCTGTAATTGCGGTAACAGGAACTCGTCTATCATACGGAAATATACCGGAGCAGATACTTTTTCTCCTTGAATAAAAAAAATGAGGGACAATTACTCCGCTGGCAGAAATGGCACACCAAACTGCGGTTTTTGAGCAACGTAAACGTTTTTAATGACTTTTCCTAGGGTTGGTGGGGGACCAGTATCGCACATTTTGCTAATCAACTTATCCATCGATATGGAAATGTGCTTCGTCACTGAACAAAATGATTACGAGCGTGTGTGCTGTCCGAAAACGAGCCAGCATTGTTCTCGCGAAGGGTTCTCGCAAAGGATTGTCACTTTCGTTTAGACCTGAACGTTTCACGTGGATGTCGAATAATTCCATTCCGAACTTGAGACACATCTCACCACGCCAGTATTTCGGTAATGGCTATCCAATGTTGAAAAATTCCATCTGGACACCCTTTAACTGAGCTGAAATTCAGTAGAACCTGTATTTTTCACATTTCGGGAGTGGAAGAAGATTATTGAGCATGAAAATAATTTTTTTGTCTGCGTGGCAATCAATCGTTGAGGTATTTCAGCTCGTTATGTCTTTGCCGAAATATCTTCCATTTTCGAATTTTGAGCCAAAACTGTCTGGATCGAGTAGGTTGGAATCTCAGAAGGAGTATCCGTGCTCATATTCAATTCTGTCGAACCACCCGTTTGGGATCTAACTCTCGAACGAGAGGACCAAGCGACTTGGAAATTTCAGATTGGGTTTGGACCTGGAATATCTCGTTAATTTCGTTATATTTATGCGGAATTATTGGGTAGATTTTACGCATTCACGAATTCAAACTTAGTAATTAAGGTCGAAACCTACTCTACAAATCTTGAGTTTCAAAGTTGTTTTTTCCGGAAGTTATTGTGTCCAAGATCGGCCATCAGGCCGACCGTAATTATTGTGTCCGTTAGGACGACCGGACGATAACTTGGAGGCTCGATATTTTTACAGTAGTTTTGGGGCTTAATTACGAAGGCTGAACTCGTGAAGGGTTAAAATCCGCTTAATGATTCCGTAGATATTCCCATTCAAAATTTAATATCTCCAAAATTTCAGATTGGATCGAATCGAAATCTAGTGGTTGATTGAGAAAATCTAGATAAGCACTGACGTGAGGTCAGGAGCTATTACGACTTTGTTCAAATTCTAACTATAAGATCAACACGAAATTTAGGACCTAGTTGCGTGTTGGTAATCTCAACCTGATAGCGAAATTTCAATCTGATTGCATTTGTACTTCTTGAGATATTACGGAAATAACGTTAAAACTCCAAATTACAACGAAATTTGACACATTTCCTTTCCTTATATCTCCAAAAGTAAATATCGGATCGAATTGAGATTCGGAACATTGTCGTTCAATATTGGCTTCAAGGTTTGTGCTGAATCCGATTGAAATATAAAAAATATGTTCAGGGAAAAAAAATTTTTATCGAAGATTTCAAAAATTTTCGAATACATTTTTTTTTGTTTTTCTAACATTTCGATCCACACGGAATTTCGCTCTGAGTTGCGCGTTTTTATTACAAAACTGTCCAAGAAGTTTCAATTTGATCAAGTCAATACTTCATGAGATATCGAGGAATTAACCTCAAAATTTCAAATGGGCCTAACTCCGAAACTATCCAACCGATTCCACCCATTAACGAACTCAACCGAAATATTTGGACTCCAAACCTAATCTGACAATTTCAAGTCGCTAAGTCATTCGAAAGTTTGAGCATATACGGACGGTCGGATAGAATTCAATTTGACCCCGGATTCTTCTTCAGGAGTTCAACTCAATCGTTTAAGACCATTTTCGGCTCAAAATTCGAAAATTACAGACATCCTGACGATTTTTCCTAGAATGAGCGCGTGAAAATGACAGCTTGAAGGCTCATGCAAAATTTCGTGGGGATAATATGATTAGGAGATCACCAAAAGTTGGAGGGGTCGATACGTGACAAGATGACCGTTTTGGAAACGAATTCGAACCTGCGCGCAAAAGCTGCTAACTTCACATCAGTGCTTCCCTTGATTTTTGCGCGCATGTTCTAGGGGAACAGCAGGCTATCGTTTTGTCCAAATGTCTGTAATTTTGGATGATTGAGCCAAAAATGGTCTCAATCGACTAGGTTGGACTCACTGATGACGAATCCGGTGTCAAAATCGATTCTGTCCGGCCGACCGTAGACACGCTAACTGTCGACAGAATTGAGCTAGCAACTTGAGACTTTCAGGATAGGTTGCGCATCAGAATGCCGCGGTTGAGTTCGTTAATGGGCCAAATCGGTCGAATAGTTTCGGAGTTATAGGCACTTGAAGTTTTGAAGTTATTTATTTCTTATTTCGGAAACTACTTCAGCGATTGGATTCAATCTTGGCAGTTAAGTGGAGTATAACGACGCGCAACTTTGAGCCAAATTTTGTCAGGATCATATTGTCAGTAAATTGAAAAAAAAATTTTTTCGAAATTTTTTTCCGAAAAAAATTTTTTCTTTCAAAAACCATTCATCATATACAAAAAAAATTCCACTAACACTTCGAGCTTCATATTTCACAGCAGTGTACCAAATTTCAGTTCGATACGATCATAAGTTTTGGAGATATCGGGAAAAAATATGTCAAATTTCGAGGTTTTCTTCCCGATATCATTGATTTTTTCGGTATAACTCGAGAAATAATGATTCAGTCCTGATAAAACTTCACAGCTAGTTTTGAGATGCTGAAAGACAATTTTATGCGAAATTTCGTGATAATCGTATCATTAGAACAATTTGAAAAAAAAAATTTCTATGATTTTCTTATCATATCATCCTCATTAAATTCTGTATGAAACTTCGAACTGTTATTTTTCGATGAAGTACTGAATTTCAATTCGATCTGATCTGTATTTTTGGAAATATTGGAAAAATAAAATTTTGATTGGGTATATCTACGGAATCATTGGGTGGATTTTACCCATTCACGAATTCGGCCTTCGAAATTAAGGTCTAAACCTTCTCTACAAATATCGAGTTTCTAAGTTGTTTCTTTCGGAAGTTATTGTGTTTACGCAGTCGATCTTTAGGCTGACCGTAAACACAATAACTTCCGGAAGAAACGACTTAGAAACTCGATATTTGTAGAGTAGGTTTGGGGCTTAATTACGAAGGTCGAATTCGTGAATGGGTGAAATCCGCCCAATGATTCCGTAGATATACCGATTCAAAATTTCATCTTTCCAATATTTTCAAAACTACAGATTTGATCGAATTGAAATCCAGTAATTTATCAGTAGAAAATTTCAGGAAGCACTGCCGTGAAGGCAGCAGCTTTTGCGTGCATGTTCAAATTCGTTGCTGAAGCGGTCATCTACATTGAACATGCGCGCAAAAGTTACTGCCTTCACGGCAGTGCTTTTTGAAATTTTTTCCTCGAATGTTTATGCATGAACTTCTACAAGATATCTGAATAATTTTGATCACCCGTCGTACATTCCAAAAACAAATTCCTGAGAAATTTATAAAAGTTAATCACTTATGTTTGAGTTACGATTCACTCGATTTATGTAAGGTTGAATTACAACTGATAACAATTCATTTATCAAATACGATGATGCTTCCCCAGTGATTATTGGTGTTTTCTTTCTGGTCAGAGTGAACAAAGATATGAATATTTTACCGGAGATTCTGTTTTTATGCGCTATTGGTGCACTTGCTTTAGCAACGAATGGTAAGTGTGCTTCGATCATTTTTTTAAAATTAGCTGAATTTCTCCTTTCCTGTGGTATCCAGCAATGACCTCATTGATAACAATTAATCAATCATGCTGCGAACGAGAAAGTTTGGAATATTTGTGGGAGATAATATAATCTGAGTACAATACACATCTTCAATTTGCAAACGAAAGGTTCTAAAAATACAGAAAGAATGTATAAACATCACAAAAAATCTAATTCTAAAGTGTCTGGATAATGTGAGGGTTGAGTCAGCTTTGTTTAACTCCTTCAATTCAGAAAGTTCATCAATGAAATTTATCTTTTTATGTTTAGAACGCTTTAGTTATGAGTGTTTTGACGTTTAACTACGTCTTTGTTAACAGATAGTACGGGAAAACAACATTTTTTTGAATGAGGTGTCTTGATATGAATGAGGATTATTGTGAGTGAACATATTGTGTTCATGTTTGTTCGGACTCCCTGGATCTAATTTTCTGTTCCCAGAAAACAATATACTCCATTCAGTTTTATAAACTATCCCGGTTGGCCATGACATTCTGACACATTTCAACGTGTATGTTTTGAAAATGTTAGGTTATAGTCATTTTCCTGTCAGATAACTACACAACGTTGTCCTCTCTGCATAGAGGTCGTAGTAATTAGGTACGTATTTTTCGAAATGTGAATTCACTTTGGGAAAATAATGAATTTGAGAAAATATTATGTGAATTCAATAATTCCAAAGTCCTGGCTTATGTTGAAGAAACTTTTTTATCTGTTAACATTGGAAATATTTCACGAATATAAACATGATTGGAAGATTCAGTCATGCTTTTTTCTTGTACGAAAATCAACAATCGAGTGTTGAATTGTAACTGGAAAATAATGGATTTACTAGTCCGTTGCTTCGGGATAGTTCATTCGAAGAAAAAATAAGAGTACTCGAATAACCCTTGCAGTAAAACTTCTAAACGAACAGACAAACCTATGGAATTCCCTACTTTTTGAAAATCTCAAGAAATAAGTCTATAGAAGACATTCAAACACCTTGCTGCATGAATTGGAATACTTCAGTATGAAAATGAAGTAGTACTACAAAACCTGTGTCGCCTCAAAAGAACTAACTCAATTTACAAACGTTCTTGGAAATCTATGTGAACAATGCACTGGGTTTTCACTCACATACGTCGAAAATGTTGGATAGCTTGTAATAAATTATTGATTCCAAATTATAAGGGTTACTATCAGAAAAAGCAGATTTCAATTCTACAAAGCACTACATGATACTTTGCTTCTTCAAAACTACCTTCGGTTTTTTGAGTTTCCAAGCGTGATGCACAGAATACAAATATGATCATTGATGATTATGTTGAGATTGGGAGTAGAAATTGGCATTGGCATTTGGCAACATCGCTGAGATTTATTTTGACATTGCCGATATTTCACGAGTGCCAACCTGCGTCAGTTTTAAGTAAAAAACTTGATAGACCTAAATCATGGCCAGCCGAGATAGTTTATGAAAATGAATGGAGTATATGCTTGATTCATCGTATTGCAATGTATAGCATTTTAAATTAGGCTCCTCCCGAAATTTGTCGAACTCATTACCAAAAATTGTCTTGAGTATAGTCGCAAGGAATAAATTATCTTGTGTTCTCAAAGAGACCTAGAATGGGTGCTTCGAAGTGATTATTTTTGTTCGGAAAAGATTGGTTGGATCCAGATCAAGCTAATTCTGTGATTGCTCGATATCATTTGTTTAGTTCTTTGATAGAAATTCGTTGACATAGATAACCTTGTGATATGTCTTCCGGCATTGGTTCAAGGGCAACGTGTTTCATGCCCAAACAACAATTCGAATGGTATCAATTTTATTAGAAATTCTCTCGACCTTAGTGATGTTACGTTCAGTTGAAAACGGTGATGACTGGTAAGAGATAGACAAAGCTGCGCAACAATTTCTGATTATTTGCTATTCTATGATCCACAACACGAAATTCCATTTGAAATACAGAATTTCCTTCGATACGTTCTTCATTATAAAAATCAAAAAACGCACTCGAAATGATCAAACAAGATGTAAACACCGAAAACAAAAGATTTTGTTCAAATTCGTTTTCAAAGAGGTTATATTTTCACGTATTGACCCCACCTAATGCATTATTGGTAATCTCCTAATCATATTATCCTCATGAAATTCTGTATGAACCTTCAAGCTGTCATTTTTCGATAACGTACTGTATTTCAATTCGATCTAAGCAGTATTTCTGGAAAAATTGGGGCAATAAAATTTTGAATGGGTACAACTACGGAATCATTTGGCGGATTTTACCCATTCATGAATTCAACCTTCGTGATTTTTCCAATATTTCGAAAAATACGGATCAGATCGAATTGAAATCCAGTTTTTTATCGAAAGAGACAGAATATCAATAGGATAATGTAATTCTTTCAACTTTATCTACTGACACGATCATCATGAAATTTTGTACAAAGTTGTCCATCAGCATTTTCACACTAGCTGCCAAGTTTCATCATGATTGAGTCAGTTTTATGAGTTATTTCGGAAAACACAACGATATCGAGATAAAAGCAATGAAATTTTACATATTTTTTTCCCAATATATCGAAAAATGATAGAATTGTATACTGTATTAAAATATGAAGGTAAGTGCCGAATTTTAACGAAATCTGTTTAGTGAATTAAAAAAAAAATATTTCCGATAAGGATGTGAATAATTTTCGAAAAAGAATTTTTTCAAATTGTTTCAATGATTGGATTCGCACGAAACTCTGCAGTATGTTGAGCTTTGATATATTTCAACTAATTACTAAGTTTCGATGTGATCGCATTTGTACTTCGTGACATATTGAGGAAATAACCTCAAAGTTTCGAACAACAAGGACATTTGACATATTTTTTTCCATATATCTCTGGAAGTGAACATCGGACAAACGGACAGAATCAAATTCGACCACGGATTCTTCATCAGTGAATCTCACCTAGTTGTTTGAGACCAATGTCAGCTCAAAATTGGAAAACTGCAGGCATCGTGACGAAATCTAAGACTTGGTTCAAAAATGAGCCATTGTCTACTTCGCGTCAGTGCTCTTCTGGAATTTTTTTCCATCAATCCTCGGTTCGTATATTCCTGGCAGTCGGAAATGCTGTTTGTTATACACTCTTCAGAGTGTAACCTCCTTCTCCGGGTTCGAGCGCCATATTAACCATATTAATTCTCTCTTTCCCTCAATGTGGGGGAATGTCCATTTCAGGTGCTCGTGGTTTTTGTTCATTTCATCAAATTTTTCCAAATGAAATTCCATCCTTAAGTTGCAAAAACTTCTATTCGAGCTTTCATTACATGAGGAGCTTCCTCCAAAGTCAAGAAGAAATTAGTTCGTTTTCTTTCATAAGCTTCTGTTTTATCCGAAAGAAAAAGAAGGAATGGAATTAATTAATTATTCTGGGGCTTCAGTAACCGTCAGAAGTAACATGGAGAAGTTTGTCCGAGTACAATGTACTCTCAAGAAAAATATTGAAAATTTTGGTTGAAATAATTAGATTTTCTTTCTCTTCTAAATTGGATAGCTCTGGTAAACGTTAATGGTAAAATTGCATTTTTGAGGTTTGTTGATGCTAGTCAAGTTCGTGAAATTTATGAAAATACTTTCATATCGGTGTTGCAATATCAATTATGATTTTCCGACTAACTGAATGATGAAATCATGAATTCAGTTGAAGTATTGCGGATATTATCTCAACGATTCAAAACAACAAAATTCATTTTCCATTCCAAGAAACTGTAAAAGTTGATTCTTGTGAATATCTTGTCGAATGAGGGGAGTTCGAATTAACTTGAAACTCGATTTTGTATCAACTTTCACCAACCCGTCGAACTTTTGTATGCAAATGTCGAAATTCACTGCATAGAAACTCCGTTTAGAATTCCGAAGTTTATTTATAGTTTACGGCCAACCAAAATCAACCCACCCTGTAGAACGCATTGTTTTGATTTCTCATTTGAGACTTAAGATTTCAAGAAATAATTATTAGTGGTTTTATGAAACTTTTTTCGATGTGTTAGTGGTTCATTTTGGCCATCATTTTTGCGCGCATGTTCTAGGGGAACAGCGTGCTATCGTTTTGATCAAATGTCTGTAATTTTGGATGATTGAGCCGAAAATGGTCTCAATCGACTAGGTTGGACTCACTGATGATGAATCCGGTGTCAAAATCGGTTCTGTCCGGCCGGCCGGCCGGCCGGTTGGCCGGCCGTAGACACGATAACTGTCGAACGAAGTGAGCTAGCGACTTGAAACTTTCAGGGTAGGTCGCGCATTGGAATGCCGCGGTTAAGTTCGTTAATGGGCCAAATCGATCGAATAGTTTCGGAGTTATAGGCATTTGAAGTTTTGAAGTTATTTATTTTTTATTTCAGAAACTACTTGAGCGATTGGATTCAAACTTGGCAGTTTGGTGTAGTATAACGACGCGCAACTTTGAGCCAAATTTCGTTAAGATCATATTGTCGATAAATTAAAAAAAAATTTTTTTTCGAAACCATTCATCATATCCAAAAAAAATTATACACACACTTTGACCTTCTAATTTCACAGCAGTGTACCAAATTTCAGCTCGATACGATCATAAGTTTTGGAGATATCGGGAAAAAATATGTCAAATTTCGAGGTTTTCTTCTCGATATCGTTGATTTTTTTGGTATTACTCGAGAAATACTGATTCAGTCCTGATTAAACTTCACAGCTAGTTTTAAGATGCTGAAAGACAACTTTGTGCAAAATTTCGTGATAATCGGGTTATTAGAACAATTTGAAAAAAAAAATTTATATGATTTTTTCATCATATCATCCTCATTAAATTCTGTATGAAACTTCGAACTGTTATTTTCGATGAAGTACTGGATTTCAATTCGATCTGGTCTGTATTTTTGGAAATATTGGAAAAATAAAATTTTGATTGGGTATATCTACGGAATCATTGGGTGGATTTTACCCATTCACGAATTCGGCCTTCGTAATTGAGGTCCAAACCTTCTCTACAAATATCGAGTTTCTAAGTTGTTTCTTTCGGAAGTTATTGTGTTTACGCAGTCGGCCGTTAGGCTGACCGTAAACACAATAACTTCCGGAAGAAACGACTTAGAAACTCGATATTTGTAGAGTAGGTTTGGGGCTTAATTACGAAGGTCGAATTCGTGAATGGGTAAAATCCGCCCAATGATTCCGTAGATATACCCAATCAAAATTTTATTTTTCCAATGTTTCCAAAAATACAGATCAGATCGAATTGAAATTCATTACTTCATCGAAAATAACAGTTCGAAGTTTCATACAGAATTTAATGAGGATGATATGATGAGAAAATCATATAAATTTTTTTTTTCAAATTGTTCTAATAACACGATTATCACGAAATTTTGCATAAAGTTGTCTTTTAGCATCTTAAAACTAGCTGTGAAGTTTAATCAGGACTGAATCAGTATTTCTCGAGTAATACCGAAAAAATCAACGATATCGAGAAGAAAACCTCGAAATTTGACATATTTTTTCCCGATATCTCCAGAACTTATGATCGTATCGAACTGAAATTTGGTACGCGCGCACGTTCAAATTCGTTGCTGAAGCGGTCATCTACATTGAACATGCGCGCAAAAGTTGCTGCCTTCACGGCAGTGCTTTTTGAAATTTTTGATATACAGGGTGGACCAAATTGGCCTCTTTCGAAGGGAAAGTCCTATCATTGTACCTACTAGATAGACGAAAACTGATGTCGGTGTCTACAGGCCAATGATAATAAGAAACCGCAGATCCAAAGCTATCACAGATACATAGTTTCCAGGTGTTTGGCGAAAATGATCATTAAAGAAGAATTGGAAATTTTATCCGGTTGAAATTTTTCCATTTCTGTGAAAATAATGTTAGTACATAAAGTTAGATGGTGATTATGTGCTTATATTTATTTTCAATAAAACAATTCAATATCATTATGCAGCACTGATATATCTCGTGCATTCAGTAAAATTTATTGTAACGTTTTCTGGATTTGTCAAAATGTTCAGAATAATTAAACTACAATTTATTTACACTTATTCACACTAATAACAAATAACTGGATAACTAATTCTATCAAAGTCTGTGCACAATTTATTTCCATACTATTTATTTTCACTGGTTTATTTCCGCAATAACTTCTACCAGAACTCCGCTGAATGACTCCCTGGGGGCCGATTCTTGAATCTCGATTAAAATTAAACAGTATGACAATTGCCATATGTTTGAGTCGATTTTCTCAGTTGAATATAAACAAGAAGTAGTCATTACCTGCGCATTGAACCGAATGTCACTCGACAATCGAATGTATATCTCCTCTGCTCTGTACCACTCGTTGCTAAGTGGAAGGAAACGGTGATAAGGTTATGTTTATATTCCGATTTGAAATTTATCGATATCTTGCATTCAGTTTATTTCTTGAATATTTGCTTGAAAACGAAGTCGAAATGGCGAGTAGAACTAAAAATTTGCAGATGCTCGAGGAAACTTGAAAAGTCGACATAAACATATGACACTTGTCATACTCTTCAATTCTTGATAGAGATTCAAGAATCGCCCCCCTGTCCTACTCCGTGGCACATTTATTCGATAAATCTAACATCGTCAAAAGATGGCGCAAAGGAAGCATACCCTTTCCAAAAATTTTGAATAAAATCAGAGTTCATGGAGAAAACCAATATTTTAGGAATAACACAAAATACACAATTCAAATAGAAATCATGCTCTCTCGGATCCAAACTACTGAAAACTGTACCGCCTTTTAACGATGTTTTAATTGTTCGTAATTCGAAAAAATATACACTCAATCGAATCCGAAAATAATAATGTTGATTCCTAAAGGATTTTATATATTGAGAAATTGAGAACAACACATGAAATATAGCCGCACGATACCGATAATTAAAAAAAAATACCGCCAAAAATTCTAGACGAAATATGACGGACTTTCGACAGATTTATGACGTTTGTAGCAACTATGAGGATATAATCACTGGACTAGAAACTCCTCACGTTATCTCTCTCGGAAATTACTGCCCTATCGTTCAAAATCATTATCAGCTCAAATTTGTAAATCTCAGTCATTCCAACAAAGTGACAAACATGCAGAAATGTCAGGTAGAATCTGCGCTCTGACTCGTACTGATATATTTCAATGGTTCCATTTCTGATGTTCAAGAATCTTCAAGGATTAAGTATTTCCACGAAATTCCCTTCAACTACCTCCAAACTATCACCGCTAACTTGCATTCTTGCCTGAAGTTCGGCTCCTTTAATTAGTCTCCACTTGAGCTTCCTAGTTGATTTATTGCTTCTCTTTCAAGATGTCAAATTCATTTCCAAAGGATCGTGTTCTCTGAAGACTGAATATATTGCGTCGAAAACAATTCAAGATGAGCTGCGTTTTGAATGCCATTGGAATATGTACTGCTTATATTCTAGCCTTGTATCGCAGTGACGGATCTAGCGCCTTCTTTACAGAGCTAAAAAACTTTTTCCGATGTCTTTCGACAGAAATTTTTTCCAGGTGATTTATTGTACTGCAATCAAACCAAGAAAACACCTCACTCATAATTCCAAACCACCCCATGAAAAATATGCTTTGAACTGAACTGAATAGGACTCCACGTTTCTTTAGCAAGTCAAAAAAACTTGATGAGTAACTTGCCAGGTTTGCCTAGCACTAGCTTGCACGTGCCAAGATATCTGGAATAAACTCCACAGCTGGCATATAGAAGGGATAAATAACAGTGACTTGCAAGGTGCTCACCCTAAAAGACCTTATACACAATCCAATCTCCACGGCAGGGTAGGATTTCACTTATTACACTACACTCGATGTCGGCCCCTTCCTGCCTAGCTACCTACCACCCGGCATACAAGGCAGTATCATAGCAAAGCCGATAGCGTATATTCAGGAAGGGGTGGTATCTAGGGGGTAGTATAATGAGCGACACCCTACACCACAGTGAGTCCAATCTAGCCGTTTTTTTTCGATAAATTACTGGCTTTCAATTCTCTCCTTCTTCTTCCACTTTTGATTAGGACTTTGTCCTGTGTTTTCTGCTTCAACCTGTTATTGGCTTGTTTCCTGGGACATAGAGTTCCAGCTCTCTTTTCAACGCTTTGAGGGGCGCCCTAATGGTCTGCGTGTGCCAGGTTTTTGTGTTTCCGCCCATTTAGCCAGTCTTTCGTTAGGCATCCTTTCCACGTGGTCTCTCCAGAACCTCCTGCGAGCTCTCACCCATCAGACGACATCCCGCACCTCCAGTTCCTCCCTTATATCTGAACTCCTCACATGGTCTCTGAGTGTTACCGCTTTGATAGATCTTAAAATCCTCATTTCTGTTGTTCTCGCCATTCTCTTTGTTGTCGACGTTTCTGCCCTCGTTTCGGCTGCGTATGTGAGCACTGGTCTCACACACGCTTTATATATGCGAGTCTTCGCTTTGTGACTCATGTTTTGTTGGTCCAGATTATATCTCTCAGGCAGCCTCCGATCTTAGCTGCTTTGTGCGCCTGTGTTCGGACTTCTTCTACGAGGCATCGTTCACTGGATACTGTCACTCCTAGATAGTTGAATTTTGACACTTGCTCTAAAGTTTTTCCGTTAATTACTATCTTACCTTCTTTCAATTCGATTTTCCATTAAAAAAAGTGTTTCTCAGAACGTTGCTATATTCAAAATACTGTTGGTTTTCTGTAAGTGTGTAACAAAGATCATTTTATTGATGTTAGTGTATTTGTGTATATATTCAATATTTTTCGTACCACTTTTTGGTGTCCATTTGGGTAATTTCTTTGATTATGGTTGTAGCTTGGGAGATTCGTCGTCGCTATTTTAATCCTCCTTCATGTTTATTTTTCTGTAGCCCTGAGGATTATCCAGGAAATATATGATCGAAACGTTGGCAATTCATAAAATATTGTATTAGTCGCAGTCCTCCCCCTACAAAACCTAACCCCCGAACTCTTGTTACCAAAAAAAAAACCGTTAAAATTAAAAGTGATTCCGACAACTCCTAATCAACTGAAGTCCAAGGGGCCGATTCTTGAATCGTGATCAAGAATTGAAGAGTATGACAATTGCCGTATGTTTGCGTCGATTTTCTGAGTTAAATATAAACCACAAATAGATATGACCTGCGCATGGACCCGAATGTGGCTCTACAATCGAATGTTAGAAGGTTTGTTTCAACACCCAGTTCTGTTACTGGCTTGAACTCATTCAGAACTGAATCAATTCACACGTCCGAGCTCATCCTAGTTCGGGACTAATACTGAATAGCTAGTTCGAAAATGTTGGAAACGAATCATTCTCAGAAATTCCCTTGTTATAGCCTATGAATAGTTTGTCACCCGAAAAATGCAGCCCGTTTCTGCCAGATGTGGTTTTATTGCCCTTGCAGCATTCGAATGGCATGTAACAGCTGACCGTCTCAATTCGTCCCTTTCAGTTCTTGCCTATAACCAAGAACGGAATTCACCGTTCTGACCACAATTTATTTCACGTTGGAACACTTGGTTCGGAATTCCAGAATCAGTTCGAACGTCGTTGTAACGCTAATATCGATATGCGCACACTCCGCCGGATTCAGAACTGGTTCCATCCAGAGTGTGTAGGAACGAACTTATAGGTTTGTTTTGGTTCTGAATTCAGAACTGTTTTGTGACGGTTCCGCATGCGCGATTGCGATTCTGTGTTTTGGTTAATTTCAGAACCGGTTCAGGACTTGAGCAAGCCTGTTTTGGTTATTTTCAGAATCGATTCCGAACTGTTTCAGAACTGCGAACGGAGTTCTGACGTTAGAGTCCGAAATGCTTCATATTTTGGTGGTTCGCACAAGCGTAGAGTGGCTGTCAACGGTTTGAATGGTTAACCTGACTTTTTAGACGTCGTGTTGATTTGGTTTTTGATTGGATTGTTGTATTTGTTGCGGAAACGGTTAACCGTTAAATTAAAATTTTTGTTATTGGGGATAATTCCTTCGCTAAGACCTCCAGGGATAATCTAATGGATTTTATTTCCACTGTTCACACCTGGCATGTATATTTCTCAAATAAATCTATGAATTCAAGAGTTCTCCTCTTCCTCTATCGAAAAATAATAATGTTTCGAATTGATATTTTTCTGAAAAGCACATATCTGAATAACGGTCATCATTAAATTTATTATTATATCAATCAATAATTTGTTGGTTCATTTTGAAATATAATTAAAGTAATGAAGAAAATTCAGAGAAATGATCTTCACAAAAAAAATTTAAGTGGACGGAAGTATCCCCAAAAATATTTATATATAACATAGTGCGACAAGGACTTCCACATCTTTTAAATTATACCACTGGCAATATATAAGATCTGATTAACATCCCTGTTTGCTGCCAACTCAAACGGAAGTTTTTCTTCCTCTACGATCCAGATGAGAACCCGAACTTAATTCGTGTTTTGGTTTCACCGCTTTGAGATCTGTTCTAGGATAGTTCAGAATCGAGCTTCAATAACGCATCGATTCTACGCAGTTCTAGAACTGTCCTAGGACAGTTCTGAATTTAGGAACCAAAACAAACCTTATATCTCCTATACTCCGTACCACTCGTTGCTAAGTCGAAGGAAACGGTGATAAGGTTATGTTTATATTCCGATTTGAAATTTGCAATCCATTGCATCATCTTGCATTCAGTTTATTTCTTGAATATTTGCTTGAAAACATAGTTGAAATGGCGAATAGAACTCTCACAAACTCTGCAAATGCTCGAGAAAATCGACATAAACATATGACAGTTGTCATATACTCTTCAATTCTTGATCGAGATTCAAGAATCGGTTCCCTCTGTGTTCATAAATAGGTTTGTTTTGGTTCCAAGTTCAGAACTATTCTGGAACAGTTCCGCATGCGCGATTGCGATTTTGTGTTTTGGTTCATTTCAGAACCGGTCAGGATTTGAGTAATCCTGTTCTGGTTATTTTCAGAATCGATTCCAGAACTGTGAAAGGAGTTCGGACATAAGAGTCCGAACTGCTTCAGAATTGGGTAGTTCGCACAAGCGTAGAGTGGCTGTCAACGATTTAAATGGTTAACCTAACTTTTTCGACGTCGTGTTGATTTGGTTTTTGATTTGATTGTTGTATTTATTGAGGAAATGATTAACTGTTGAATATAAATTTTGTTATTGAGGATAACTCTTTCGCTATGACCTCCCAGGATAATCTAATGGATTTTATTTCCATTGTTCACACTTGGGATGTCTATTTCTTAAATACATCTATGAATGCAAGGGCCCTCTTCCTCTATTGAATAATATTAATGTTTCTAATGAATTTTTATCTGGAAAGCACATATCCGAAATACTTTCATCCTTAAATTCAATATTATATCAATCAATAATTCGTTGGTTCATTTTGAAATATAATTTAAGTAATGAAGAAAGTTCAGAAAACGATTCTTACAAAAAAAAATTAAGTGGACGGAAGTATCCCCAAAAATATTTATATATTCTCTACATAGTGCGACAAGGACTTTCGCATATTTTTAATTAAACCACAGACAATAGATAAGATCTGATTAACATCCCTCTTTTCTGCCAACTCAAACGGACGTTTTCCTTCCTCTACAATCCGGATGAGAACCCGAACTTAATTCGTGTTTTGGTTTCATCGCTTCAGAACTGTTCTAGGATAGTTCAGAATCGGGCTTCAACAGCGCATCGATTCTACGCAGTTCTAGAACTGTCCTAAGACAGTTCTAAATTTCGCAACCAAAACAAACCTAAAATGTCCTTACATCCTCAACTTTCTCCATGTTTTTTCCGTCATCAAGTGGAAGGAAAACATTCCGGAAACGATACAAGACTGACCCAATTTTCTGGAATGAACAACAACCCATGCATATCACAATTGTAAACAAAACCTCCTGGAATTACGAATAATGAAGCCCATATTAGCCTGTCGTAATCCGAATGAATCCATTCATATGGCGTCTAAACACGTACATAAATATTAATTCAAGCTAGATATTCCCGATTGAGGCTTATCCCGTTGAGGTCGCTTCATGAAGCTTATTCAGACCGATTGAATGTTCCTATTTTCGTGGAATTGAGCGCACATAATGCTGTGAGTTGACCTGAATAATGCGTATCTGGAAATGTGAATTTTCCTGGAAATCTAGGATCTCCTAATTAGATGTTCAGAAAACTCCGGGAAATGTCACGTTTTCGATTATGTCTCTTGCAGTTTCACACTATTTTAGGTTTCATCTTCGGTTCAAGATGATGCCCACCACTTGAATTCCGCTAGTCGGAAAACGCTGATGCTTGTGCAAAATTTCGTGATGATCGTGTCATTGGAACAGTTTGAAAAAAAAGTCAATTTTTTTTCAAATATTCAATATTCTGTGACCTTCTTGACATATTATCCTGATTAAATTCTTTATGAACCTTCGAACTCTCATATCGATAAAGCACTGGATTTCAATTCGATCCAATCTGTATTGCTGGAAATATTGGAAAAATAAATTTTTGAATGGGTATATCTGCGAAATCATCGGATGGATTTCACCCATTCACGAATTAGGTCTTCGTTATTAAGGTCCAAAACTACTCTACTAATATCGAGTTTCTAAGTGGTTTCTTTCCGTAGGTATGGTGCTCACGATCGGCCTTGTGGACGAAATACAGTCATATAGAATTTCGTGAGGATAATATTATATGATTAGTAGATTCTTCCTATCAGGAAGCAGAGCTGCGTTTGGCAGGACCAGTACATGAAAGGATGAGCGCTTTGGACATGCGCACAAAAGCGGATAACTTCACGTTAGTTCTATTCTAGACCTTCCCCTTTTGGTACTGATTTTTTTCTTGAAAAAAAAACCAAGAAAAGCACTGCCGTGAAGGCAGCAGCTTTTGTTCAATGGAGATGACCGCTTTAGCAACGAATTCGAACATGCGCGCAAAAGCTAGGTTGACTTTTCTAGGTTTCTTTCGATAAAATGCTGGATTCCACTTCGATCTAATCTGTATTTTTGGAAATATTGGGAAGATGAAATTTTGAATATCTGCGAAATCATTGGGTGGATTTCATCCTTCTACGAATTCGGCCTTCGAAAGTAAGGTCCAAACCTACTCTACAAATATCTCGTTCCTAAAGTTGTTTCTTTCGGAAGTTATGGTGTTTACGATCGGCCTTCAGGTCAACTTTGTTCTACCCCCATTTATTACTTCATGGAACAGAAACATAATGAAAAAATTAAAAATCAATATTGTAACATTATTAAAATTGTGACGGCTAATCCACCAAAAAAGACGAACAATCAAAAGAATAATTAATGAAACAGATAATTTGAACAGTTCAAATTGCTCAGAAAAACATTTCGGGAACTAACAAATTCTGTTGACATATCAGTATTCGATGTTGGTTTATTAATGTGTAAGAACGGAAGAATAAATAAACTTCACAACTCCGAAATATGTGCGCTTGAAAAACTAAATTTGAATTTCTTTTATTAGGCCGGAATCTTTCAGTATCGCATATTTCGGCCTGATAAAGAGGAATTCATTTTTAGTCTTTCAAACCCACATATTTCGGTGCGGTGGAGTTTATTTCTTCGTTCTCAATACAATATCGGATACCGTTGCTTCAAGAGAATTTGTTAGTCCCCAAAATGTTTTGTTACTCTAATTTTAACCAATTTAAATTGTTCGGATGATCAGTTTAATTAATTATTTATAAGGTGAGTTGGTGAATTCTTTCTTTCGGTAGTTCATCTTATTTGGTCGATACGCCGCGAACAACTCTAATTATGTTACAATATTGTTTTTTTGCGCGCATGTTCTAGGGGAACAGCGTGCTATCGTTTTGTCCAAATGTCTGTAATTTTGGATGATTGAGCCGAAAACGGTCTCAACCGACTAGGTTGGACTCACTGATGACGAATCCGGTGTCAAAATCGATTCTGTCCGGCCGGCCGTAGACACGCTAACTGTCGACAGAAGCAAGCTAGCAACTTGAAACTCTCAGGATAGGTTGCGCATCAGAATGCCGCAGTTGAGTTCGTTAATGGGCCAAATCGGTCGAATAGTTTCGGAGTTATAGGCACTTGAAGTTTTGAAGTTGGGTATTTTTTATTTCGGAAACTACTCGAGCGATTGGATTCTAACTTGGCAGTTGGGTGGAGTATAACGACGCGCAACTTTGAGCCAAATTTTGTTAGGATCATATTGTCAGTAAATTCGGAAAAAAAATTTTTTCCAAAATTTTTTTCCAAAAAATGTTTTTTTTCGGAAAGCATTCATTATATACAAAAAAAAATTCCATTCACACTTTGAGCTTTATATTTCACAGCAGTGTACCAAATTTCAGTTCGATACGATCATAAGTTTTGGAGATATCGGGAAAAAAATATGTCAAATTTCGAGGTTTTCTTCTCGATATCGTTGATTTTTTCAGTATAACTCCAGGAATACTGATTCAGTCCTGATAAAACTTCACAGCTAGTTCTGAGATGCAAATAGACAACTCAATGCGAAATTTCGTGATAATCGTGTCATTAGAACAATTTGAAAAAAAAAATTTCTATGATTTTCTTATCATATCATTCTCACTAAATTCTGTATGGAACTTCGAACTGTTATTTTTCGATGAAGTACTGGATTTCAATTCGATCTGATCTGTATTTTTGGAAATATCGGAAAAATAAAATTTTGATTGGGAATATCTACGGAGTTATTGGGTGGATTTTACCCATTCACGAATTCGGCCTTCGTAATTAAGGTCCAAACCTTCTCTACAAATATTTAGTTTCTAAGTTGTTTCTTTCGGAAGTTATTGTGTTTATGCAGTCGGCAGTTAGGCTGTCCGTAAACACAATAACTTCCGGAAGAAACGACTTAGAAACTCGATATTTGTAGAGTAGGTTTGGGGCTTAATTACGAAGGTCGAATTCGTGAATGGATAAAATCCGCCCAATGATTCCGTAGATATACCCATTCAAAATTTAATTTTTCCAATATTTCCAAAAATACAGATTTGATCGAATTGAAATTCAGTAATTTATCAGTAGAAAATTTCAAAAAGCACTGCCGTGAAGGCAGCAGCTTTTGCGTGCATGTTCAAATTCGTTGCTGAAGCGGTCATCTACATTGAACATGCGCGCAAAAGTTGCTGCGTTCACGGCAGTGCTTTTTGAAATTTTTTATCATTGTGTTTCTATTCCATGTAGTAATACAGTCTTCTGAATGTTCATTCCAAGAAGTTGTTTAAGCCAGCTGAAGAGAACCAGGCTTTTCGGAAGGTCGCCATATATATTAATAAGTTCAAAAAATTAGTTCCTCGAGATTTTAAATCATGCTCTTTTTATCTTACAACGATAATAGACACAGGAAATTTTGCACGTCAGTATACCTCAACTATAAATTTACGTCGGATTCTTCATCAGGGTATTCAACCTGGTCATTTGAAACCTTTAAAAAAATCGAACACTCGGACGAAATGATAAGGTTCTGATCCTCGAAACAATCGCTTTAAAAAATACCTTCTGCGGAAATAATTTTATTAGTACAGTCTTCAGAAAGTCTTTTTTCGTGTGAAAATTATTATTATTATTATTAGTTTCCTGATTCCTCTATATTTATGATTTCTCCTTATTATTATTATTATTATTATTTTTTATTATTATTATTTTTTATTATTATTATTTTTTATTATTATTATTATTATTTATTATTATTTTATTTTATTATTATTATTATTATTATTTTTATTTTTATTTTTATTATTATTATTATTATTATTACCCTACCCTTAAATCCCTCTGGCTTGTAACTGTATGTGAATCGTTACAATTCTATGCTGCATTCATGATTACCAAATGTTACCATTCTCTATTATCGAAAATAAAATCATAATGTTTAATGTTGGTTTACCATTTATTCCTCCTGAAAATCTCGCTTTCCTCAAACTTGTCTGTTCGAAACTATGTATGTAAATATCTTAAATACTTGTTTATCTTGTATATACGCTGCTTTTATATTTTCAGGAACACCTTCCTACCGCCTACCCGAAGAAGTGGTTCCGCTATCATATGCCATAAAATTGCAACCCCTTCTTCCACAGGGCTTCTTCAAGGGAGAGGTCTACATAAATGTCAGAGTACTCCTTCCAGTGGACTCGATTTACCTTCATGGCAGCGACTTGAATGTATTAGATGCAAAAATCGTAGGGGATTCGGAAAAAGCCAACTTCGAATTAGAGAAAGATTATGAGCTCATCCGAATATATCATGAGAATGGAACGAAAATATTGGTTGGAGATTATCTGATATACTTGAAGTATGAAGGAACATTGGTCCACGATGATCAGATGGGTGTTCTTCGTGGGACCTATACTTCAGGGGATGATACTGAGTAAGTGAATTGGTCAATCTGGCTGCAAGTGTGCAAACTACCCTTGTGTCAATATATGATAATAAACTTACATAATCCAATCAGCCAAAACCTCTACATCGAAGATGTACCGTCCAAAAAATTCGTTCACTGCAATTTCTCGGTTTTACCTATTATCAGAACGACTCGCTTTGTTCAAATGCAGATTGAGTTCTAGAGACTTGAAACCTGTTAGATAGCAGTCTTAAGGACGAAATTACACTAGCACTTTAGAAATCCTGAGCTTCGAGTGCAGAGAACTTTGAACGATGTGCATGACGTTCATCTGTTTGTCGTTTCAAACAGCTCGCTCTGAATTATCAAGGAGGTTGTCGAAAAGAGAATGAGGCATATCGGTTGAAAAGTGTCACTTCGACGAAAAACAGAATAACCCATACAGACTTCGATCTATTTTAATGTTGAATTTTGTTATATGTGTCTCATTTGTTGATGATCTCTGTACATATTGTAGTTAAAAGACATACAGAATCATACGAGTGAACATAAGAAATGGAAAACATTCAAGAATACCAGATTATCGTCACAAGATACCCATAAAAATATGGCAGATTATAACGAGAAAACACCCGGTTATGTGGTAAACTCACAAGCTCGTCCTTGAGGTTTCTTACATCTCTGTGAACCATTTCCTTTATTTGATGTTCGACGTTGCCATATTGCGGCAGAACCACACGAAGCGGGTGTTTCCTTCTTGTGTAGTTGCTGTACAAATTACATAATGCCTGTTACAGCTGCCTGAAACGACAAATGTATGAAAGTCATGCATATAACTCAAAGCATTCTGCACTCGAAGGTAAGGGTTCGTGAGGTTGCCCCCGAGATGGTGCTAGTAAAATGTTGCTCTCAAGACTGCCATCTAACTCGTGTTAAGTATCTAGAACTCTGTTTCATTAGGCCAAGTTAAGTAGTCCTGATATAGCTGAAAGTTATTATTACCTCGGCTTAAGGTGGAATATTTGTTGATTCATCGACAAGTGTGCTTCCTTGTGATTATGTTAGGTTATTCTGAAACTGGAGCTCTTATACCTCTGTGAACCATTCGCTTTGGTAAAGGGTCCAGCAGAGGACATTTTTGACAAAATCATAACCTGGGTAATTGTAACTTTGTAAAAGAATGTTTATCAAATAATTTGGATTCAGAATTTCGAAGCATTCTGGAATCTCATATGTGAAAAGTAACATCAGTCAGGTGGCGTCCTTGTTTCGTGATATTCTCCTGCAGTATTTCTTGGAAGTTTCAGAAAACTGTTCCAACGTTGCTCTCTCAACTGCGGTGACTTCCACGCGAATGGCTTCCTTCAATTCCTCAAATATTCGGGGCTTGTGTTGGTCAACTCGTGCTTCGAAGTGTCCCCACAGGCCACAGGAAAAAGTCGCAGATGGCCAAATCTGGGGACCGAGGAGGCCAATGAACGTCACCAAACCTGGAAATAAGGCGGCCAGGGAAGAGAGGACGAATAACGTTTATAGTTGGTCGGGCTGTGTGGGCGGTCGCCCCATCCTGTTGGAACCACACACGTCGGTTTGGAACACGACTTTTTCTTAATTCAGGTGCAAAGAAGTCAGTTATCATTCCGCTATAGCGCTCAGAGTTCACGGTAACAGCATTGTCAATGACGTTTTCAAAGAAGTAAGGGTCGATGACGCAAGTTTGGGATACAGCGCCCAACGGTTACTTAAGGGCTATGCTCTAGATTTGAATTCACAAATTTTTCCACCGAACGAATCGAAATATCTTCATTTCCTTTCATTTTACAGGGTACTCATGGTAACAGAGTTACAGCCCACACATGCCCGTAGAGCCTATCCATGTTTCGATGAGCCTGCTTTGAAAGCTATTTTCAACGTCAGCATCGTCACTCCTGATACTAACTGGATAGCTTTGTCGAATGCTGATGAAATAGTAAGTACCAAGAACTAGAAGCTTCTTTCTATATTACCATCCAAAAGACTTGGCTTTCCCTGCGAACAATCACGATCATGCCCAATTTCTAAGATATGGATAGTTTGACGTAAATTGTCAAAAGGCTGCTCATGTGTAGACAATTTTCACATGTAAAATCAGGGTAAAGCTACCTTTTGTGCTAGGGAGGTTCGGGTATTTGGGTAATCGGAGATTCTTTCCTTTATTGGCCGACGACGATCACGTGATCGTCGTCAGCCAATAGGGTGAATCTCTCGACCAATAGGATGAATCCCCGATTACCCAAATACCTGAATGTCCCTCGCACAAAAGGCCCCTTAAGGGGAACTTGGGGTTCAAATACTTCCAACATCAGCATACGAATCGATCATAAAATATATTGTATTCAATTTTATAGGGTCGAGAGGTGACCCCTGAGGGAGTCCTTTTCCGATTCGAGAGCACGCCCTTGATGTCCACGCAACTAACTTCGTTCGTAGTCACAAAAATGGGTTACTTGGAGAACTCTTACCCGCATAAAGATGGACAGTTGAGGATTAGGACTTTCTTAGGCAATTCCAAAGAAGAGAACCAAACATTCGTTCTAGATTTTGCAGCGAAATGTGTAAAATATTATGAGGAGTTCACAGGAATCGATTATCCAATGTCGAAAATAGGTGAGGAACTTTGTAGTCATTTTATTCAACTTTTGTTTGTGGCACCTTCGGTTGACCAACACTAAGCACGATAACTCCCAGAGATTTTGCAGATACACAAATTCGGAATATTGAATTCAAACGAGTCGATTTGACGAATTATATTAATAAATTAATAAATAACACTTATTTGTCCACGATAATCGAATTATTGAACTACGTATATTAAGATTGCTCTTGTTAAAGAAAAATGAGAGTCATTAATGAAGCACGCGGATAGTTAGCGTGTTTAATGAATATTATACACTACATGCATGAATCAAGTGAAATTTTCGACATTTCTCGTAAGCTTGACAATTTCCGGCAATCACAGAAAATGAAGTGGATGATTCTGACAATTCCATTGTAGGTTGTTGAAAATGCATAATTATACCTACTTTACCAGTGAAGTCGTAGAGAAAGTATATTATTTAGCTGGCATATATTTGCTATTACTCACTTCGTTCGAATGAATGTGATTGTTCGAACCGAAGTAGAATTTCCCTGGGAAATGGGAAAAAGATTTTGCAGAAGATTCTGAATCGTAAGAGAGAAGATGAACACAGTGTCTTGTATTATTTTTTGTGACCTATCAATATCGAAAGATAGTATCTGTATTTTTTGCACGGATGTTCCGAGGAACAGCGTGCTATTTTTTTCCAAATGTCTGTAATTTTTGAAATCTCTAAGGAAGATAATCTCGAATCACAAGGTTGTATTGACTTATTGATGACGATTCCGGTATCAAAATCGATTCTGTCCGGCCGACCGTAGGCAAGATTACTCGAAACTTGCAGTATAGGATGTATTTCTAAGTGCGAGTGTTTCGGAGTTAAAGGGATTTGAAACTTTGAGGTTGTTTCTGTGATATTTCATGAACTGCCAGAACGATTGAGTTCCAATTGGGCAGTTATTTGGAATGAAACAATGGAAAACTTTTCGCAGAATTCTGTCTAGATCGTAAAGTTATGAAACTTGATAACTGGTTTGAAGATCCCGATGAACAACTTTGTGCAGAATTTCGTGATGATCATGTCATTAGAATAATCTGAAAAAAAATCTCGAAGTTTTGTTTTCGAATATCCAATACTATGCGATCACCTGATTATATTAACCTCACAAAATTCTGTATCAATGTTGGAGTTGTCATTTTACAATCAACACTGGATTTTGCTTCGATATGTGGTATTTAAAGAAATATAGGAAAATGAATATTTGGATGGGAATACCTGTGGAATCATTGGGTGGATTTCCCTCATTCACGAATTCAGCCTACGTAATCAAGTCCAGACCTACTATACAAATATCTAGTTTCTAGGTTGTTTCTTTCAGAAACGTGAGGACGACTGTTAAATCTGTCGTATATCTTGTACAGAAAAAGGTACTGTCTCAAACAAAACATCATTCTTCATCAGAAAGAGAGAGATAGTGACTGCCAAGGAGCAAATGTTAAACTATTTCGACATCTTAAACCTCGAGAGTCGTTCCGAAACTAAATTTCGTATAAAAACGCCAAACAGTTTTTTTTTCAGTGAATTCATGAAAAATCTTTATACACAGATAGACTGTTATATGTGTGGCCACCCTGTATATATAAATTCAGTTAATAGCGTTCCCAAAATGGGTGGCTATTACCATGGATTTCCACTGGCGGTAGACTTTCACTGTAAGGATGGGATAAATCACAGTCTGACAGGGTTAATTCTGTAGATATTTTACGATCTAGTTGAGCAGGGGTGAAGAGAATAGTTTCCACTACGAACTCTGCAAAAATTACTTTTTACGATGCGAGTCGCGTAGATGATGGTCGTTTATTTATATCTCCAATTCTCCTCTGAGTCAACTGAATAAATCAAGAGATTTCTCAGCGAAAGATATAGCTGTACTAAATAATATTATCAGTAGGAGATAAGAGTATTTTCCTCGAAGCTGCAAGGAGCATAAGAAGGAATCTGGAAATGGAAAATGCAGGAAATTTCCTGGGAAGTTTCAACAAAAAACCGGGGCTGTCGCCGACATGAGACCTGAATCACCAGACAGTATCGAACGTTGATCTATGACGCCCTTAAATCTTCATTTTCCCCTATTCGTTATCCCAAGCTTTATTTGGTTAGCCGATTGACAAGAGGTTTTCCATTGATGCAAAAATAAGACACAATCAGGTCGATTCCGTTTGCGGATTGCTATAAACTTTGCTATTTAAGTCATATGTTGCTATCTTTCCTAATCATAGCAATGAAGCCATGATATTACGTATTCTGTTCCGAGTGAGTTATAGCAATGTTTTTTATGAATTTTGTCACAGCAATATTGCAATCATGGATTTCCATAATCGGTATTTTATAGCTGAAAACACTGTATTTTAGGACTTAAGAGCGACGAGGAAGAATAAATGAATCCTACTCCATAAATATTTTGTCCTGTCCAGTTTTCAAGTCATATATTGCTATGTTTCCCATTTACAGCAATAAAGCTATGATATTACGTATTCTGTTCAGAGTGAATTATAGCAATGTTTCTTATGAATTGTGTCACAACAGTATTGCTACCATGGACTTCCACAATCGGTATTTTAAAGTTGACAACACTGTACTTTATGACTTAAGAGCGACGTGGAAGAAGAAAATAATCCTACTCCATAAATATTTTGTTCTGTCGAGTTTTCTATGGTCTCACGTACATAACCTCTACCTACAGTTTCCGTTATTTATGTAAACATTGATTAATATTACTGATTCGAAAATGTTGTGGATCAGAAAATCCAATGGAAGTCGAATTTCCCGGATAGAAATAGAATATTGGATACCAGATATCAAATGCAGCAATTTGGTTCAGACGGAATATTTCGGTGAACTTTCCTGTTGGTTACTAAAACGGACTGCGTCTACTATACTGGTAATTCAGTATAAGTATTTTCCTTGAAGATAAATATTCCAAAGAACTTTGAACACATTTCCATTAGCACGTAGTAGCTACTGCCCTGATATCGATAATTTCGAATTCGTGGAAGGAATAATAATGAAACAAATATCATATTTTCTTTCTAATTTATCTTGTTATCAAACAAATCATGTACTTTGGTTGCTAAAATAATAGTATTGATAGCATCAGGATTCTTGTTAAATTGACAGATCATATTGTGCTGAGAATCGATGATGACAATACCAATATCTTTTTCTTGCAATACTGCCATTAATAAACATGACTTATTTGGATTTAATATTAAATAGGCCGTAATTTGAAATGAGGTTCTTCTTCACGACTCTACTTCATTATATTAACTCGTCCCTGCCTGACATAACATGTCAAATATTTTGTTTGCGTTTTCTTGCAATTGGCATGCTATTTGGTTGTAATTTTCGAATTTTGAGCTGAAGTTAAACTCAAATGACTAACGTGGACTAACCGATGATGATTCAGGTGTCAGAAAAGTGGCCGTAGTAAAAATTACGTCGGATTTAAATTGTCAGGGTAGGTTGCATTTCATAATATGGCAGTTAACTTAGGTAATTGTCCCAATCGGCCGAAAGGTTCAATTATATAACCTAATAATTCGAAAACAACTGGATGAATTGGATTGACAGTTGACAGCATGACGGAGATGAATTTTTTGCGAAATTTTGTCGATATCATATAATTGATGAATTGAAAATAAAAATTATTCGAAAACAGTTTTTTCCAGAAATTTTTCATCAGATTCGAAAAATATTTCGAACATACCTTAAACTATGTATTTTATAGCAGTGTAACGAATTCCAGTACGATCCGATCATAGCTTTCGGTGATATCGTGATATGTTAAATTTCGTGGAATTTTTAAACTGATTTGAAAAAGCTGATGCACAACTATGTGCAAAATTTCGTGATGATCGTGTCAAAAAAACAATTTGAATCAATCTTAGTTCGATCCACAATATTCGAGAAAAAAATATGTGTCAGATTTCGTCGTTTTTTTCGCGAAATCTTTGTCATTCCTCTGAATAACTCGAGAAATCTTATCCAATCATGATAAAACTCCGTGACTAGTTGAGATCAAAATTTTCCTATTAAAACCAAAAAAAAACTTAAGCATCAATGAAAAAAAACCATGATTTGCGAAACCGCATTGTAGCAGGTTGTGATACTTTAAAAAATTCAGCAGGCATATTTCATCGCATACGTATATCAATGAGAAGAAGAGTAAATGCTTGATCGAAACTGAAGGCGGTCATTTTCAACTTTTATTTTGATTGTAGTGTCAATACTCTACAGGTTTTTGTTCATTGTTCGCTATTGTTTTAATTGTAAAAGTCTCAGTAGAATAGAATCTTAATTTGGTTGGCTGTTGTTCAATGAAATGCTATTTAACTTGGGTAATGATTTTCTCGTAAATGCTCAAGTTTTAGAAAAAACTTATAGAGATAAAAAGTTAGTCACTGAATTGGGCTTTCAGGCCATGTTTTGTTTGAAGGAAAATTTTTATTTAAAAAATGTTGTAAGAAAAAATATCTCTGGGGTTGACTATTTATACCCTTTCTCAGCATTCTTTAGGGTTGAAAAAATTTCAAAATGTGTTTTTCTATTGACAGATAATATTTATCAAGTTTTGTGTCTTCAGCTTGATATACAGGTGAAATGAAAAAGAAAAACATTTTTTGTTGTTTATCTTCGGACGGGTGTCACTTTTCCGGGGATAGGTTCTTCAAAAAATTTACATCGAATACCTACCTTAATTTTCATCATAGAATCACCCCTTGAATTTTTTCGGTGTAATTCAGATACCTACACCTTGTATACCCATTAAAAAGTTTGCCGATATGAATAGATAATATCCAAATCTTTCAATCAGGATGTGAAGCTGCATTCGGCAGGGTCAAAACGTGGATGAGTGATTGGCAACAAATTCGAACGAGCACGTAAAAGTTTCTGACCTCACGTCAGTGCTTTCCTCGATTTTTTCCTGGGCCGAATGACTACTCTGGAAATGCTATGCATTCGATTTTATAGTCTTACGTGGTTTGATATCCTGCCTGTAAAATTGTGCTGACATTTTCACGCTGCATTCCAGAATTTCATGGTTTGTAGGAAATTCATAATAGCCAAAAGGTATCCTTCCGAAATGGAATGAATTCAAGCATATGATTCGATGGCCGTCAAAATCGTCTGGCTCAGTGTCGTTCCGAATATTTTCACGTTTCAATAAACTGAGAACAATGAAGTTACCATTATCGCAGAATCCCTTTACCCGGCATTCATATATATTTAAGCAAAATTTATTCTTTCTTCGGGAACAATTCAAAATATCCTAAATGTTGCATGAACTAGGAAATTCAATATTTTACCGTCGTTAGTCTTTCCACTTTCCGTTTAATATTTTTGTACAAAGTACACTGATTGCTTTATAAAAACTCTGCAAATTTTACACAAGGGTTTATTATTTTTTCAGTTAAGTAACCCAATACCATTGATATCTTAAATGAATTTTATACAACGTGTCAAAAAAAATAACATTACTCGTCAATAATTATTAAACGAAGAATTATTGGGGAATATCCTCGCACCTGTCGATTTTTGATTTCAAAACCAATCTATAATGTGGTTTTTTAAATTCACTAATTTTCACTACTTTATTTTTTCAACTGCAAATATATGGATTGTGAAAAATTAAATTAAATGTAATTTGATTACCTATTCAGCGATGTGGCTTGAAGTAGAATTGTTTGTGCTGTTTCTCATTGAAAAATTAAGAAATAATTTAGAATTTTTAGTTAGGAGGGTACTGTAATCAGACCGTTATTCTCTTATTAATTAATAAGGATAATAAATCAAAAGCGTATTGAAATACAATAGGGCTGGTATCGTAAAAACAGAATACATAATTCAAAACAATTCACTTTTACAAAAATCAAAAAATTCACTCTAAAGATATGGTTTACTGTCAACAACTGCATTATACAGGGTAATTTTGAAAACTTTCAAGTTGGATGTCCTCCTTTACCCTTGGGGTAGAGCATCAAATAGCTTTAGGCTCATGTACAAGCGCGACTTTTCTATTAAGGTTAAAGAGTGACGTGGGTACAGGTATGAGCATCTGTACGCCTAGCGTTGTTACAGTTTAAATATTGTTGAAAGTACCTTCATGAAAACGAGTACCCTATATACGTATAGACCACATGATGTTGAAAATTTTTTCTCTTTAGAATGCCCTCTACAAGATTCTCGAAAACCTAACTTCAGTACAATACTCAACATGAATTTTTGCCTCAGAAACACTCACCTTATTACTAAGGAAAATTCTCGAACCCATGGATTTGTAATTTGAATTGAATTAATACTTAAATTTCATTTTCGTTCACATAACTGAATTGGTCATCGAATGACATTTGATGCGATATATCACATGCAATATTTTTCAAAAAAAAAAACTGTTGAGGTTTAAGGGTATAGGCCCCCAATTTTGAAACTGCATGCATTTTTCAAACTTCGAAAATGGAAAAAGAAATGAAAATAGGAAAATTCTCAAAGGCATGGATTTGTAATTTATATTGATTTAATAATTAATTTTCATTTTCGTTCACATGACTGAATTGGTCATCGAATGATCTTTTATTACATTAAATTCAATATTTTTCCGAAAAAAAACTGTTGAGGTTTGAGGGTATAAACCCCCAACTCTAAAACTGCATGCATTTTTCAAACTTCGAAAATAGAAATCGGTGGTCAGGAGGATATTCTTCAATATTTATTATTTTAAGAATAAGAATCTGACACCAATCACAAATTGTTAATTTTCTAATAAGAAAATTGCTTAGCAAATTCTTTTTCAGTCACGCCACTCAATATGGAATGGAATGGAATGTACTTTCATTTGATATATAACAATCCATATATTACTATTTGAAAAAAACAGTATAGGGGTGTGGAGCGTAAAGGGTGGAGATTTCGAATTCAAAAAAGCATAGGGAGACCTGCTTTCGAAATTACAAATCCTTGGATTCGTTGATTTCCTGTAATATTAATTATTAATAGAATAGTGGTCTGATTGCAGTACTCTCCAATCACAAATTGTAAATTAATTCCTGATTTTTTATTCAAAAACGGCACGACAAATTCTTTTTTTAGTCGAATCGCTGAGTAGGTTATCGAATTACCTTTCATTTGATGTATCACAACTCATAGCGGCGGTAGCTCAGTGGTTAGAGCGCAAGCCCCATGATCGTAAGGTCTGGGGTTCAAGCCCTTGGCCGGGAAATAACTTTTCCGGTTTTTAGGGGACCGTCCAACCATTCGCTGTTGGGTAAACAATTAACAGTGCTGTTCCTAACGTGGCGCAAGGAATTAGTAACAAAGCCTACACAGAACACACCCGGTATCCTAACTCGTACAAGCTTTAAGCTTCTGAGGGGTTTCGTTGAAGCCTAGGATATTCGGAAAAAATACAAAAAATACAAATATATTCCAATTTGAGAAAATAAAGTAGTGGGGTGCGCGGGCGGCGTTGGGGGTGAGAAATATCAAATTCAAAGAAACACAGGATAAATGGCTTTCACAATTCAAAATCGAGATGTGTGAGGATTTCCTTAATAATTCTTCGTTCAAAAATTATTGACGAGTTACGTTACTTTCTTGGCACGCTGTATACTATTCATAACTCATGGGTTTATCATCCCAAAATTTGCAGCATTTTTCTTTATACCTCAGGAACCATTGGTCGGAAATCATTCGGGTAAAAATTTTTTGGTTGAGTTATGCAACAATAATAGATATTAAGAGTTTCATGAAAATTCGGTGGTAAGTTTTCGAAAAATAATTTTTTTTTTCCCTCCAACCGCCAATTTTGAGCCCTTAGGTTAAACCGATCCTGCTGAAAGTTTCGCGGATTTCGGTTCAGTACTTTCAGAGAAAAGCCCCGGACAACGGACGGCGGACGGTCGGATTTGTTTTATTCGTTTATTTTTTTTTTTTGTCATTATAGATCATATTTTAGAATTATATATTGTTTTAAATATCACGTACAGATTATAATATATTATATATCTCTGTGATGAATTTGTTTATTTACCGAAATAAACTTTATTATTATTATTATTTATTATTATTCGAATCTACATACTCCAAAACGTAAACTGTGAAATTTTCAGAGGGGGTTAAAATTTTTTTTTTGTTGGTCGATCACTAAGGTTTATTATTTGATTTTATCAAATAATAAACCAAAATTGGATCCTTTTGGATTTCTCCTATGAGTATGTGGGTTTATTTAAATGAATGAAATTAACCAATCTATTTTTCTCTGAAACTATCCTAAAGTCTAAGATCCGGCTACAAAATCAGTAGGAGAATATATATCTACAGGGTGGAATATCAAAATGTGGTCGCATTATATTCAACAGGCAGAAGTCCTGATTTTCGGCTAGCTTTAACCAAGCGACCCTACGTCATCGTTAATATAATAATAATAATTAGCTTCAGTTCGATATAGAAATAATATGTAAAAAGTAACAAAATCATACCTGTTCATACCTGCCTGTGAAGGGGTGCGGCCAAGTGCGCAAAGTCAGTCGTGATTTTTCGAAATCTTCACATATATTGCTATGAAGTGAATGATTTCTTACCAAAAAAAAAATTGAATGCATGCAATTTCTTCCGGAGAATCACTTAACAACTATTTATTGAAAAGTACTCGCGGCCACATTTTGATTAGCAACGCTGAAGATATAATATTCTCCTATTAAAGAATGTACGTAAAAAATTGGTTTCAAGCAAATACTCGATAGGCGCTCTGCTTCTGCAGCCGGATCTCGTACTACTAGGGAAAACTAAGAACCTCAACACACAATTTGTATATTATTTGAGGTATATAATTATTCTTTTGTTAATGAGCAGTACATTTCTGTTATATCATAGAATATATGTTGATAACACATATTCTAGTATTAGCAGAGGAGATGTAAACAGGTTACCATACATTTTTACGTATGATGCAAGAGCACAGATAAAAACCTCAGGAAAAATACTCCCCGTATAAGTGGATAGTTGTTCGTTATTGAAGGGCTTCTTTTTCATCAACAGAATTTCTTCTTTCCTTTCAATGTAGGTTGATATCTCGAAATCACACCTGAAAACAAGAAAAAAAGACGCAAAAAACAATATGAACTAGTAAATGTTCTATTATTCATTAAATTAATTTCACGATCCATCTCAAAAAAGAATAGTCCACCGAATTAATTCCTTCGAAACCATCGTCGAATTTATATATTGGACACCTATTAACTAAATGTTCTATTGTTTCCTCTTTTTCTCCGCATTCGCATCTTGGACTTTCGACCGGATTCCACTTGACGAGGAAACTATATATTACAACGTCCATGACCGGTTCTTAATCAATTCAAAATGCACCAAATTTTCCTAGGAAGATTGAAACCATGAACTTCTTCTGAAGGATCGCTGATTAAACTTTGTTGAAAACATTAAACGAATTCCATCCCGAACGACAAATTTCTTTGTCACTCTTATTGGAATAAAGAAAATCGTTAATCCATAAAGGTTTACGAATTAATTTTTTTTACTAGAAATTAATATTTGGTGGTTGGGAAGTTCTATCATACCGAAAAGTATGCATATCTTTGGTGACATTTGCGGTCTGACCACTCGATCCAAAAATGCATAATGATGCAACTTTGTTAATTGAGCACCCTGTTCATCATGGAATATTCTGAAAAGCAATCGAAGTTCCTTCCAAATGATGTATCATGTTCGTACACCGATAAAGTCAGGTTTCAGAGATGAAGATGTTTTCGTTGAGATAGAATTATTTACAGCTACGAAATATTATGGAATATATTATAAAAAGTCAAAAATCTGTTAAGAATGATGGAATTAACTGGTTGAAACAACATTCGAGAGAATATCTTATTTCCGTAGCCTTCCTTTTCAAAAATTGCAAATACTTCCCGCTTCCTTTCTAGTACTACAAGAAACGTTCTTGTGATGATGTAATGAAGGATTTTTTTTTTCAGATTTGATTGAGTATGACAAGAAGTTCTCAGCAACCGAGTATTGGGGTCTTACTACTTTTAAAACTGGCCTCCTAAATCCCAGTCAGGATATTTTCGACAGGCATCAAATATCTATCGTGCTGGCCCACGAACTGACTCACTATTGGTTCGGAAACTTGAGTAAGTCTCTATAACGGATGCGGAAGTTGTCGAAGAAGTATTTAGATTGATTGTCCTATTCGGAAGTCAAGAAATAAGATCTATGGTATAGTTACATGCGTGCAAACTTTCATTAATACATTTTCTATTTTTTCTCAATGCTCTGAAATATATACATTGCGTCGATTTCAGACCACCCTCAATATCTCGGACAACCCTTAATATCTCGATCCAGGAAAAATGCAAATATGTATATGTATAGTGTAGACTTTGGTTCTTGGAGGGACATTTTGTAGGGTTTGTATCAATCAATTAGTACGAAGCGTTTCAAAAACGTCCGAGTCGTCTGCCGGACCCTGTACAAATTAATTGGAACTAACCATATAAAATGTCCCCTAACGAACTGGAGTCTTTTTGCACTTTTCTGATTGTTTATGGGTTTACTGATATATAGGAAATAATACCTAGTCATGGAAATTCATTGGACAATGGATGAAATAACATGAAATATACCTTTTTCAAAACATGGAATGAATCAATTGTTCCAATTAAAATGAAATTAATCTCGAGAAATGAGAAGTTTAAAATACATTCATTAGACATGTGACATTTAACGCGCACCAGAGTCAATGACGTCAAAGTTTGTAATACAAATATAATTTTAACCGTCTTTCAGAAATTGTCAAGGAACTACTTCTGAACATCACCTTGAAATTATCTGTGAAAATTTAACAGGGTAGCCTCTTTCATTTTCCTAGTGAAATCTTCACCTGTTAATTTTCCAACAAATTATACCCCAAGCACGAAGATTTCGAACCATCCTCAAGCTTTACCCTGTATAATTACAAGGATTGATATCTCCCTGTAGAAATTGGGTACCAACATTTATCTTAATCTATGTAGGAAATATATTATATTAAATTGTATTTATCCACATCACTGCGTTTAATTCTTGACTAGCGCCATTCATTTCATTATTTCTGTTTTTTTTCAGTCACAAATAAATGGTGGAACGACATATGGCTGCAGGAAGGCTTTGCCCAGTATTTCTCTCTTAAAGTGGTTGATGAACTACTGAACAAAACTAATGTAAACGAATCATTTTTTCAATCAACTGAACTACAATCTAGTTTTTCAGGTAGAGAGTTACCCCATTGATTATACACCGTCAGTATTTCGACATGACATGGAGTCCAAAGACATAAAACCAATTGTTACCAACTGCACCACCCCGACAGAGATTATGACCCGATTCAATGAAATAACTTATATCAAAGTAAGTATATAAACGCAGAATTTCACCTTGGAAATAAGTGTCCATATATCGAAGTGTTCATAACATATTCGATGGAGTTAAAGTATTATTTAATTATATTTATCCAATGGAACGATGTGGAAATAACAATCTAAACAGTTTCTGAAATATTTTCTGAAGTCAAGAACTCCTTATATTAACGATTACATCCACAACAGATAGAGTCAATTCAGATTGAATATTCATCGTGTCTTGAGTCCTAAGTACTTAAGCCTGAACGTGATGTTGAAAGCGATAAATGGATATTTTGAAATGCAATTTAAATCTTTGAAGTGAAACAGTCTGAACCCCATTTTTTTTTTGGCTTTCCGACGGTTGAAACCTACTGTGGGAGGATTAGTGTATTCATGAATCTTACTGGATTGAAGCATGTACAGGTTGTCACATTGAAAAAGAAATAAAAGAAATCCTCCTAGTAGAAAAATCTAGATTTCGGAAAATCGATCTAACTCATTGATTTTCTCGAATAAATTCATCAACAAATCAAATTTCATCGCTCTACCTGGCAATCCTAAACGAAAGATTCTGAAAAAAAAATATCATCCAATTCATCCAGAACATGATTACCAATTAAATAGACAATTCGAGAAGCAAAGATCTGTTCAGAAAAACTGGATAAGTGTCCTGATTACTGAAACCTTAGGAATGCTGAAATTGAACCCTGGCAACTTTCATACAATGGTATAACTTCTGCTCAAACTCCCGCCTCATGTTCTAGAGCGTTTCGAGGCTAATTCGGCTACATTAGGTTTGTTTTGGTTCCAAAATTCAGAACTGTCCTAGAACAGTTCTAAAGGCGATGGAACCAAAGCACGAATTAAGTTCGGGTTCTCATCGGGATCGCAGAAGAAAAAAAACTTCCGTTTGTGTTGGCAGAAATGAGGAATGTTAATCATGTCTTATACATTGTGTGTGGTTTAATTAAAAATATGCGGAAGTCCTTGTCGCACCATGTAATATAAAATATTTTTGGGAATACTTGTTCCACTTAATTTGTTTTTCTGAATTGTCTTCATTATTTCAATTATATTCCGAAATGAACCAGCAAATTATTGGTTTATATAATAATGAATTCAATGACGAACGTATTTCAGATATGTGCTTTTCAGAGAAAAATGAATTCGAAACATTATTATTCAATAGAGAAAGAGGATTCTTATATTCATAGATGTATGTAAGAATTATACATCCCAGCTGTGAACAATGGAAATAAAATCCATTAGACTATCATGGTAGGTCGTAGCGATGGAATTATCCTCAATAACAAAAGTTTGAATTTAACAGTTAACCCTTTCCTCAACAAATAAAACAATCAAACACCAAATCAACACGACGTCGAAAAAGTCAGGTTAACCATTTAAATCGCCACTTTACGCTTGTGCGAACTACCCAATTCTCAAAGAGTTCGGACTCTCGCGTCCGAACTCCTTTCACAGTTCTAGAACAGTTCGGAATCGATTCTGAAAAAAACCAAAACAGGATTACTCAAATCCTGAACCGCTTCTAAAATGAACTAAAACCTAAAATCGCAATCGCGCATGCGGAACCATTCTAGAACAGTTCTGAACTCGGAACCAAAACAAACCTATTGGTCGACAATTCTCTGGCGTAATTCTACGAGAGAGTCATAAAAGATCATAATTTTCGGACAGAATCATTTTTGGGGTTCATGGAAATGGCAGTCTCAAAAGAGCTCCAATTCTCTGAGGAGGGTAAATCATGAAATATATAAAGTTTTTGTCACGGAAAAATGTTTAAATTGCATTTGCTTTTGATTTGAAAATTTTCGGTATTTTCTATAGCGGCGTTTTCGATGGTGAAATCAGTCTCTCCACCAAACAAAATACTACATAAAATTTGGGGAAAGGTTCGATACAGTGCTAAACTCTGAAATTATAGAATCATCTCTGAGAAATTATCCATTGATGTCTAAATATTTGATACCATAGTTGTTTGAAACAAACGACTCGAAAATTTTGTGATGCTCAAAGTTCATAATTGATGACATGAATAGCTATTTTTTCAATTCTAGGCCGGCAGTATTCTACGTATGTTGAACTACTTAGTAGGAGATAAAGGATTTGAAAAAATGATCCAGAAATATTTCAGGGCCTACTCATATAGTTCTGCTAACACTATGAACTTCATTTCAATTATTGATTCCATGTTTCCCGGTACTCCCCTGATGGAATTCTTGGAAACGTGGTTATATCAGAATCGGTTTCCCATGATCACGATTGAAGAGAATCTTGAGAAGGAGGTGTACATACTTCGACAAGAATCAGCTTCGAAGTTCAAGGATACAGATGATTTATCCCCCTTTGGGTAAGTATCAAGGCCTGAGACAATTGAGGTTTAAAACGTCAGAATGCCGAATACATATATTCAAGACAACCTATAAAAGCATTGACGTGAAGGTGGCAGATTTTGCGCGCATGGCCCTACTGGCAACTACTGAATTTGGCATATTTTATTCAAATATCTCCGGAAATTATGATGGAATCGAAAAAGAAACTGATACATTTCTGTGAAATATGGAGCTGAAAGTCTGCGCTAAATTTTTTCCAAATATGATAAACATTTTCTGAAGGAAAAATTTTTCTCTGAAAAATATTTTGAAAAAATTCTTTTTTCAAATTTACTGACGATATGATCTCAACGAAATTTCGCGAGAAGTTGCCCGTCGTTATACTCCAACGAACTCTAACTCCGAAACTTTTCAACCGATTTTTTCCATTAACGAACTTAACCGTCGCATTTGAAATGCAACTCACAGTGAAAGTTCCTAGTTGATAGGATTCTCCGTAAGCCCGTGATCGTTCCAACGAACAGACAACCTGCTGGAGAGGATCGATTCTGACACCAAATGTACCAAATTTCATTGAAATCTGATGAATAGTTCCGGAGATCTTGAGGAAAATATGGCAGATTATGAAAACATTTTTTTTTCAAATATTTTACAGATACAATTGTCAAAAAAATTCAGAGTTTCAATTAAAAGCTGCGCATTCGGTATGCTACAACCAGTTATGAAATTTCAATCTAATCGTGGCAGAATTCTTTGAGATCTCAAAATTTCTAATAACAATGAAATTCTTCAATATCCCTGATAAGAATATCACATCAAATTGCAATTTGAAACACTGTTTTTGAATATTGATACCAATAATAATAATAATATACTTTATTTCATAGTATGTAACCATACACAGAGCAGATACATAAGGGAAATAGTGTGAACATAAATAATCATCCAAAGAATATGGTTCCAACTTTAATATACAGTCTCTCACCTCTTTTTTAAAAAGTTTTAAAGTATTCAGTCTCTTAATAATATCAGGTTATTCATTAAACATTCTGATGCACATATATGAAGAATGTTTCTCTGATGAAGACTGAATCGATGTATTGGATAGTGTAAATTTAGTGATCTCAGAGGGTAATTGTTCCCACTAGTGTGAACCGAAAACATGTCCTTATGCTTGAATAAGAAAATTAAACACTACACTATACAGGGTGATTCCGGAGGAGACCGTCAGATTTTAGGATAAGTTTACACTAGTCGAGACAGTCTCGAAACCATGTTTGGTTTATGGTTGGGGGTCTCTATTGAGAATATACAGGGTGATTTGTCCGATTCGACCGATTTTACTTTTATTGATAACTTTGGTATGGCTTATTCGATTTCAATGAAATTTTCAGCGTAGTACAATAGTGTTGAACACATTCATTGATTTCATATTTTTCTTCAAGATAAGCGGTTGTTATTATGATAAATCCAGATCAATTGTGCAGGTTGAAAAAACACCCTGTACATAGCGTTTCCTAAACTACACTATCTGTTTACGATTCTACTATAATAAGTCATCATTTGAGAGTTTCCAATTTTTTTGGAACACTTCTAGTTTTCCAGGAAAATTTTTTCAAAAAATGATAATGTCGAAATTTCGCTCCAATCGATTCTACTTTTATTGAGAACTTTGGTATGGCTCATCCAATTTTGATGAAATTTGCAGTGAAGAACAATCTGAACGATTTCATTCAATAGTCGCAAAAGTCTCTCAAAATACAGGGTTGTAATTGTGATAGTTTTAGAATTTCAGATTAATTGTGCAGTTGAAAAAAAAAACACCCTGTACATTGCTTTTCCAAAACTTTCTTATTCGTTTCAAATTCTACAATATTATGTCATCATTCAGAGGTTTTTAATTTCTTTGCCACACCTCAGGTTTTCCTAGAAAATATTTTTGAAGAAGAGCATGATCGAAATTTGGCTCACAAGCAGTGAGAGTATTCCGCACTAGGTAGGAAAGCTGCACTTATTATCCAAGGATGCAAAGCAGTTCTTAAGTTCTAAAATATTCTTTTCAAATTCCCTATTCATATTTAATCGCTTATATTTTGTATGAAACCATTCAATTCAGAATATATTTCGAATTTGAAAAGAATATTGTAGAAGTGACTAACAACTTTGCATCTTTGGACGATACTGCTTTCTTACCTAGTGCGGAATACTCTCACTGCTTGTGAGCCAAATTTCGATAATGCTCTTCTACAAAAATGTTTTCTAGGAAAACCGGAGGTGTGCCGAAGAAATTAGAAACCTCTGGATGATGACATTTTATTGTAGAATCTGCAACGAATAAGAAAGTTTTGGAAAAGCAATGTACAGGGTGTTTTTCTTTCAACTGCACAATTCATCTGAAATTCTGAAATTATCACGATTACAACACTGTATTTTGAGAGATTATTGCGATTATTGAATAAACTCGTTCAGATTGTTCTACACTGCAAATTTCATCAAAATTGAATGAGCCATACCAAAGTTCTCAATAAAAGTAGAATCGATTGGAGCGAAATTTCGACATTATCATTTTTTGAAAAATTTTTCTCGGAAAACTAGAAGTTTGCCAAAAAAATAAGAAACTCTCAAATAATGACTTATTATAGTAGAATCGTAAACAGATAGCGTAGTTTAGGAAACGCTATGTACAGGGTGTTTTTTCAATCTGCACAATTAATCTGGATTTATCACAATAACGACCGCTTATTTTGAAAAAAAATTTGAAATCAATGAATGTGATTAACACTATTGTACTACTCTGAAAATTTCTTTGAAATCGAATAAGCCATACCAAAGTTATCAATAAAAGTGAAATCGGTCGAATCGGACAAATCACCCTGTATATTCTCAACAGAGACCCCCAACCATAAACCAAACAGTGTTCCGAGACTGTCTTGACTAGTGTAAACTTATCCCAAAATCTGACGGTCTCCTCCGGAATCACCCTGTATAAATGCCATATACTGTAAGTAAGGTGTCCCTTTTAAATATACCTCTACACGACTGATTGAATTTCATCTTGAATATATTCTTCCCAAATTTCATCGAAATCTGAAAGTAAATATTCAAGAGAAAATTTTTTTAGGTGCAAATTTCCGAATAAAATCATTTGAAAAGTTTCTTACAATCATATCCTCCCAAAATTTCGCAAAACGTTGTGCGTGGATACTTTTTAACTAACTGAAGCTTCTAACCGATCGCATGCCTACTTTTTGAGATATATTAGCCTTGAAATTTCAAATGGGAAACTGTTCGGCCGATTCTACCCATAAATTGAACTCAGGCTGTAAACCTAACCAAAAATTTCAAGACTCCTGGTCTTTTTCTTCGAGAGTAACAGGACATGTCTACAGAATTAAGTTTGACGAAGGATCCTTTTTAGGGAGTCAGGCCTAATCGTTCAAGACCAATTTCGGCTCAAAATTTAAAAAATTACAGACCTTTAGGCCAAATGATAGTAAGCTGTTTCCCATAGCCTGCTCGTAAAAATATCGTAAGGCATTATTGCCATCTATCAACGAAAGTATAGAAAAACTCAAATCACCTAAGATGATTGGCTCGAAATAAACAAGAAATACCACAATAAATTCATGTTTTTTCAATATATAGTACTCGACAAGTGGGGGCTATAAAAATTGTCCGTGTCTCATGGCCTTCTGGTGGAAATGAAATTGTTTGACCCGAAAATGTCATGGCTTAAATCAATTATAATGAATTATATTATATTATTCATTTCAGATACCGATGGACCATTCCAGTAATATACACCACCGATATTCAGAGAGAACCGACTACAATTTGGTTCCGGAAGGATGACGACTTCGGTGAGTATTTTATATACAGTGTGAGCCAACGAAAATCTCAATAACTTGATTTTCCGGCTTTGGAATGAAAATGTGGAAAATCGCTCAGACCCGTCAATTTTTTATTCGAGAGAGAACAACTTTTCTGCTCTTTGCATCCCCATTACTGCAACCCACTAATGGGGGTGAGAACAACCCCTTGATTTTGAATAGGGATGAGGGGTGCTGTGATAGAAGATCTTATCGAGTACTGATCCTGAAATTTCCATCGACAACGAAATGTGAAGTAAAATAGTGAAAGAGTACTTACTTTGGCTTGACAACATGACTACTAAATACGTTTGAAATGTGTCGCATTCGAATACTATTCTCGAGATAAATTGCACATTGCCTAATTCACTATTTTCGGTGTTATTTCATTATCAAGGGATATTAGAATGCCAAATTTTAGGGTCGGATAGTAATCGATACGATCTTGAAAATAAGTTATCGCAATACCCCTAAACCATGTTAAAATCAAGGGGTTGTGCTCACCCGTTACGGAGATGAAAAAAGCGGAAAAGCTGTTCCCCTCGAATCTAATATTAACAGGTCCTAGAGTTTCCACATTTTCATTTTGAAGTCGGAAAATCGAGGTGCTAAGTTTTCGTCCCTGCATGTAATTCCAATTCGGACTGTAATTTATTTCTTGTTCAATTTCAGTCACTATTCCAAAATCGAAGGAAGGATTCATAAAGCTGAATTACAATTTTATGGGTATTTATTACACGAATTACTCCGCAAAAATGTGGCAGGATTTGATAGATCATGTCCAGGTAGGTGTATGTGCAATTAACTCTAGGAAAACACTGACGTGAAGTCAGCAGCATTCGCTAGCATGTTCAAATTCATGCGAGAAAACAAATTGAGAGGATACTTATTTTTGATGGTTTTAATGACACCTTCATCACGAAATTTTGCATAAGGTTTTGCTAAATTCAATTCAATTCAATTCAATTCAATTCAATTCAATTCCATTCGATTCGATTCGATTCGATTCGATTCGATTCGATTCGATTCGATTCGATTCGATTCGATTCGATTCGATTCGATTCGATTCGATTCGATTCGATTCGATTCGATTCGATTCGATTCGATTCGATTCGATTCGATTCGATTCGATTCGATTCGATTCGATTCGATTCGATTCGATTCGATTCGATTCGATTCGATTCGATTCGATTCGATTCGATTCGATTCGATTCGATTCGATTCGATTCGATTCGATTCGATTCGATTCGATTCGATTCGATTCGATTCGATTCGATTCGATTCGATTCGATTCGATTCGATTCGATTCGATTCGATTCGATTCCATTCAATTCAATTCAATTCAATTCAATTCAATTCAATTCAATTCATATCAATTCAATTCAATTCAATTCAATTCAATTCAATTCAATTCAATTCAATTCAATTCAATTCAATTCAATTCAATTCAATTCAATTCAATTCAATTCAATTCAATTCAATTCAATTCAATTCAATTCAATTCAATTCAATTCAATTCAATTCAATTCAATTCAATTCAATTCAATTCAATTCAATTCAATTCAATTCAATTCAATTCAATTCAATTCAATTCAATTCAATTCAATTCAATTCAATTCAATTCAATTCAATTCAATTCAATTCAATTCAATTCAATTCAATTCAATTCAATTCAATTCAATTCAATTCAATTCAATTCAATTCAATTCAATTCAATTCAATTCAATTCAATTCAATTCAATTCAATTCAATTCAATTCAATTCAATTCAATTCAATTCAATTCAATTCAATTCAATTCAATTCAATTCAATTCAATTCAATTCAATTCAATTCAATTCAATTCAATTCAATTCAATTCAATTCAATTCAATTCAATTCAATTCAATTCAATTCAATTCAATTCAATTCAATTCAATTCAATTCAATTCAATTCAATTCAATTCAATTCAATTCAATTCAATTCAATTCAATTCAATTCAATTCAATTCAATTCAATTCAATTCAATTCAATTCAATTCAATTCAATTCAATTCAATTCAATCCAATCCAATCCAATGCAATTCAATTCAATTCAATTCAATTCAATTCAATTCAATTCAATTCAATTCAATTCAATTCATGTCAATTGAATTCATTTGAATTCAATTGAATTCAATTCAATTTAGAAAAGTAAATTTTATAATTTATAGTATTTTTAAACTGAGGCACCTAAGCATGCTTGTGTTGTGCCTGTTTTGCATACTACATTAAATTTGTGCTACATAGTATTCAAAGTTTCCATGTTGAAATGGCAAAATTCCGATCCAATGAAGAAGCAAAGACATAAATCATCTTCCACAAAAAAATAACACATATATGCTACATTACTAACGATATAAGGTGGTCACTGTTCTCAGAGACATATTTATTTATTCTTTTATTAAACAATTTAGTGGTGAGAGTTTTGAGGTAATTTGGAAAATCGGTAAATAATTACCGAGTTTTCAATATTCTTCGAGTACCGAGGAAATATGCATGAAATTTGATATATTTCTTCGCCGAAGATTAGAATCGAATCGAACTGAAATTTTTTAACAAAACTACATACAAGATCTCTGCGAAACTTCAATTGAAATCTGATGAATAGTTTCCATCAGAAAGCAACCTTATGCGGACAAAAATTTTCGAAATTTCTTTAAAATTCACTAGCGACTAGGACGCCAAAAAAATTTCACAACCAAATGCGCTCCAGTATTCTACGATTAATTTCCAAGTTTCAATCTTTTCAGAAAAAATTTTACACAAGGGTTTATCATTTTCTCAGTTCAATAACCCAATACCATTGATATCTCAAATAAAACTTATATACCATTCATAACTCATTGGTTTTTCACCCCTAAATTTGCAGCGTTTTTCTTTATAACTCAGGGACCACTTTTAGGTTGAGTTATGCAACAGTAATCAACGTTGAGAGTTTCATAAAAATTTGGTGGTAAGTTTTCGAGAAATATTTTTTTTCCTCCTACATACTTCAAAATGTAAAATGTAAAATTGTCAAGGAGGGTAATTTTTTTTCGGTCGATTACTTAGATTTATTATTTGATTTTATCAAATAATGAACCAAAACTGTTTGGTTGAATTGAACTTGGCCATCGCATTTTGATGTGCAATCTACCACCGAAGTTTCAAGTCACTAGATCATATCATTCTCAAATTATCGTGCCAACTACTGGCTACCTGGCAGAATCGATTTTGACACCGGATTCTTCATCAGTGAGTTCAACCTAATCGTTTGAGATTATTTTCGGTTTATTTTTCGAAAATTCCAGATATCTCAGTAAAACGATATAATACTGTTTCCTAGAACATGCACGCAAAAGAGGCTTTTTTTAATTTCGGAGAAAAATATAATATTCTCTCTGAAGATTTAGTGATGTATTATTCAGTAAACCTTTGAATCATTTTGCAGTTACTGAATGGGGTAGAACAAGTTTCCCTCACATACGAAGCTGTGAAACTCTTCGAAGTTGACGTCATCAACTGTGACATATTATTGAAATTAATAGGGAAGACTGGAACCGAAATGAATCAATATGGTTTATCTCCTTCTAGTGCACTTTTCACCCTCATGAATCACTTGAAATTCAACCAAACTACCATCAAAATTCTGAAGGTGAGTCCGAAAACGAATAAAATTATATTGAATATAGAAATTAGTTTCACGGAGAAGAAAGAGCTCCAGTATTAATGAAATAACATAATCACAAGGACGAATATCTGTCGATAAATCAACAGATACTCCCCGTTGATGAGAGCTAATCATTCAATCAACCAAAACACCTACACCGAAGAAGCGGATCCTAGGAGAATGGCTACAGCTGTTTCAATATTATTATTGATCGTCAGGTCAACTTACCTTGGATAAACTGCAGGGGGATCTCTCGATACTTGTCACCTTTCAGATGGACCGCTGCAGTACAGCGCGCCATCTGCCAGGAGCATCTTGCGAGTCCCACCTTCGAGTGCAGAATATTTTGATCGATGTGCATGACTTTCATCCTTTAGTCGCATCAGGTCGCTGTAGCTGGAATATTGCAGCTTTACAAAACCGTCACGACATTGGAAACACTCGGTTCATGTGGATTCCCACAAGACAAAAACGTCCTTGTGATTATGTTATTTTATGGAGCTCTTTCTTCTCCGTGAAACCAATTCCTATCTTTGTTAGATGTTGGACGTTTTCGTCTTGTGGGAATCCACATGAACCGAGTGTTTCCAATGTCGTGACGGTTTTGTTAAGCTGCCATATTGCAGCTACAGCGACCTGATGCGACTAAAGGATGCAAGTCATGCACATCGATCAAAATATTCTGCACTCGAAGGTGGGACCCGTAAGATTCTCCTGGCAGATGGCGCGCTGTACGTTGTTATACTGCAGCGGTCCATCTGAAAGGTGACAAGTATCGAGAGATCCCTCTGCGGTTTATCCAAGGTAAGTTGACCTGACGATCAATAATAATTGTGAAACAGCTGTAGTCATTCTACTTGGATCCGCTTCTTCGGTGTAGGTGTTTTGGTTGATTGGATGATTAGCTCTGATTAAGGGGGAATATTAGTTAATTTATGGACAGATATTCGTCCTTGTGATGATGTTATTTTATTATATTGAAGTTCATATTTTTGCATAATTCCTTTTCAGAAATACATCTACTCTATTCGTGCCAGGTCGAGTGTGTTGCTGAACAGAAAAATAGAAACTCAAGGCTTGATGAAGAGAAACAGAAGGAGTATCTTCAGTGAAAAATTCAACACAACAGAAACTAAAAATACCTCTATCAGTAATAAGACTCAAACAGAGAACATACCTCATCCGAGGTATGTCAAATGCGCCAAATGGATTCACGACAATCTAAGCTACCTGATCAATTGAACACAATGTGTTGCCTTCCAGTACATGACAATTATACGCTTTAATGAATTTGTAGTAACTTATTTCTATAATAAAAGTTTGATAAGTAATTTGGTGCAGTTATTTAAAGAATTTGGAAGTTTGCCGAGTTTCCCCCACCTGGTATGTAAACATTTCCTCCTGAATAACCCAAGTTAGTGTTGAAATGCCAAGGCACTGAAGTCTGTGTAGAAGAGTCGCGTTGGAAAAGATTTCTTAAAATTTTTTCACCAGAAATAATAATAGATAAGTAGATAAATATTCGTCACGATAATAAGTTAGACTGAGCAACTTCTCTGCTTTGAAAACGATTTCCCATATCTGACATCTTTTTCAAAAGTGAGCTGTAGAATTTATGATTTCCTATGATCAAAATGTTGTAATGTTTCCAAATTTTGAGTTCGTGAAGTTTCGAGTAGAAGTATAAATAGCAGAAAAAGAAAGAAAATTGCTTCCATTTTCTTGATCTCCGTCCTCAAATCGGTAGAGATTATGAATGATATAATTCTCAAAGAAAAATGACGCATCGATATCACAAAAGAAAGTTATAAATAGGCAATATCTTCTTTTATTGTTTCCACCAGTGGTGCCTGTAAGACATGAACTTGATATCTTTAGGAGAATATCATTGCATTTTCTCGAAATGTAGTTTCTTTTGTAAACCTTCTTGATTCCAGGAAAAAATGATATCTTCCGTTTTTTCAGTCTGATACACGTTTATAATATTTCAAATTCCAACGAAAAACCTGGAGCAGTCTCAATGATAGCGTGGAAAATAGTTAGCTATTTACTGATACATAGTTTTGTCATGTATACAAATCATTTAAATTTTTTTACACTACATAGTTGCGTGTCAGAGGAAAAAAATTTTAGCAATAAAATTTTCCATAAATGATTAGGAATTCGAAGAAATTTCAGAAAACGCAGTGACCAACAAATTATATTTATTATTTTAACTAGTAACGTCTGTATGTGTTGCGCATTAGATATTTCCGTCGAGAACAATGGTGCGACAGTGCTCTTTACCAAATTGAAAATTATTTTTGAAATTCTTATTACTTTTCGAACAAATTTTATATGCTGATTTCACTTCGTCCTGCGTATAAAAATATAATTTCAGAAAAAAACACCAAGAACAGTCGGAATGAGAATGTGGCAAAAAAATAGATGGGGAGTTATTAGCTATGTTCCCGGGTAGGATAACGAACCAATTCTGAACCAACTCATTACCCACCCAGAATCGTCACAGAGCGCATGTCTAGTTCTGAACCAATTCCGAATTCCTTTCAGCACGAACGTTTACGGAACCGAAGTGGAACCCTTAGAATAGACCTGAGTAAAGAACAAGGCACTACTTCTTCTAACTATCCTTTACTTTTAAGCATTTCAAAAATTTGCAGTAATTCTTTAATCTTGATCATTTTTACGATCGAGATTCAAAACATCGCTCGGAAGAAGCTATCATGAAAAGTCTTTTTCTGAGTAAAAAAAACTATAAGTAACTTGAAATACAGTACGCTGTCTGAACATGAAGATCCACATGCGCCTCAGAGCTGTTGTTATCGATATATTTTTGTGTAAAATTAAGTTTTCACGAAAAATACAAAATTCCATCCAAATCGTGACAGCGGATGTCAAGATGAGCAAAATATAACCTATATATTCATTTATATATTTGTGGGAATATATTTTACCTTCAAACGAATTATTATTGCACATATATGTACAATAATTGCTTGTTTAAATGATTATATAAGCTGATGTTCACTGATTTGTCGCCAAACCTTGATTATAACTAATCTAGAACCACTAGTTCTTCCAACAGTGCGGTAACTGCTAGGACCGGTTCGGAATCGACTTGCTACAGAATCGATGTAAACCACGAACACAGAACTAGGAAGAACCGTAACTACTAGTTCGGAATTGTGCGAACGCTCTTCTTCAAAGTACGCATGCCTTCCGTACGGAACTGGTTCGGAATCGGACCCGCGAACATAGCTATTAATACATAGTTATCCTAAAAGAATTTCATAGAATGTGGATGCGACAAACTCAATTGAATATCTGGGAATATAATAAAAAATGTCTAAGGGAATATTTTTTTCTCAGAACTCACCGCTCTCTACTCAAAAGTCAAGAATTTGAGGACATTGGTTCATTTGAAGATTTTTCTGAATCATCCAGGGGATATACATTCTAAAGGATCGCAATCTTATGCTGAAACCCTGAGCATCAACAAAAATCTATGAGGTAATATTTTGAGAAATTTCGAAGAATAAAATTTTTCGGAAAACCTCCCCCTGGAAAAGGCACACCCCTCCCAAGAAGACGAAGAGAAAAAATGTTTCTCTCCCTTATTTTTCCTGAATATTAAGCTGAAGAGACGAATCCTGGTAAATATTATCTGTCAATAAAAATACACATTTTGGAATTCTTTCAACCCTGAAGTATGCTCAAAAGGGGTGGAATTAGCCAACCCCTAAGATGTTTTTTCTTACAACTTCATTTTGAAATGCAGCAATCATTTCAATGAGAAGAAGAGTAAATGCTTGTAGCTGAAGGCGGTCAGTCTCAATATTTATTATGATTGTATTGTCGATATTCGATAGATTTTTGAAGTAGAATCATAATTCGGTTAGCTGGTCTTCAATGAAATGCTATTTAACATGAGAAATGTTTTTCCCGTAAATGCTTAAGGTTTCAAAGAAACTGGTAGAGATAAAAAGTAAATGAAAGAATTGGGCTTCTAAGCTATGTTTTTCTTGAAGGAAAATTTTTCCCGAAAAAATTTTGAAAAATAATATCTTGACTGTTTTAACTCCTTCTAAGCAAACATCAGGGTTGAAAAAATCCAAAATGTGTGATTTTATTGAATATTTATCAAGATTCGTATCTTCAGCTTAATATACAAGAAAAATAAATAAGAGAAACATTTTTTTTGTTAACCTTCTGAGGGGTGTAATTTTTCCGGGGGAGTTTTCTCAAAAAAGCTTATACCGAATACCTACCTTTATTTTCATCACAGAATCACCCCTTACATTTTCTCGGTATTATTCAGATACACCCTGTATAATGGTTATCGTGCAAGCTGGCCTGTAAATTATTCGTGCTGGAAAAGAGAAGTACACCGAACTTTCAATAATAAAAATTATGCAGTTTTTGAAAAATGAAATTCCTCAAGGGCGCATTTTGACAATTTACCACAGGCGCTGAAATCCTTCATCCGGCTGTGCACGTAACATCTACTGAATCTCTACTTCACCCTACAAAATAGAAATATTTCAAAAAACCAGTCATACCCCAGGTCATAACCAGGCCGTTTTTGCAACGTTGCACCTTCGCTACTATAGACCTATTTTGCTTACATAATTGGCTCCAAACGAAACGATTGCGTTAAACTTCAAAGAAATTTGTCTCGTTTGTCGTTATCTCCCTAATAAAGAAGTCTTTGATTTTATGTTTTCGAATTGAATACGACGCTTGTTAATCAAATTTCAACATTTTGTTTCCGTGAAGGTCAAATTTCAACCTATTATCGATCACAGTTTTAGAAGTTATCGCTCGAACGTCTCTTTGTCAACTTGACGGATATTTATTAATTTTGAAAGGGCTCTGGCCCAACACCAGGACCGGAATTGAGAGATTCTCATCTGAAAACCCCGAAACTTTCATGAAATTCCGAATAACTAGAAAAGCACTGACGTGAAGCCAGCAGCTTTTGTGCGCATGCTCACTTTAGGCGATATCCGTTGAACATCTGTAAATTTGGAAATATTGGGAAAATAAAATTTTGAATTGGTATTTCTGCGGAATCATTGGCTGAATTTTACCCATTCGCAAATTCGGCCTTCGTATTTAATTTCCAAACCGATTCTACAAATATCAAGTTTCCTCCGTAAACACAATACCTTCCTATAGAAATAACTTAGAAACTCGATATTACCTTAATTACGAAGGCCATATTCGTGAATGGTTAAAATCCACCCAATGATTCCGCAGATATACCCATTCAAAATTTTATTTTTTCAAAATTTCCAAAAATACACATGAGATCGGATGAAAATCCAGTAATTTATCGAAAAATGACAGTTCGAAGGTTTGTACAGAACTAAATGAGGATAGTATGATCATAAGATCACAGGATATTGAATATTTCAAAAAATTTTGTCAAATTGTTATGACACGATCATCATTAAATTTTGCCCAAATTTTCCATCAGCATTCTCAAACAAGTAAACTAGTTGCATTAAGACTGAATCAACATTTTTGAGTTATTCTGAAAAAACAACGATATCGAAAAAAAAAACACGAAATTTTACATATTTTTTCTCAATATCTCCTCAAATAATAACCATATAGAATTGTTACACTGCTGTGAAATATGGATTTCATGGTATTACCGGATTTTTTTCAAAATGATATGAATAGCTTCCGCGAAGAAAAATTGAAATTGAAAGAAATTTTTTTTCCAATATTTTTTCGAAAAAAATTTTTTTCAATTTACCTACTGCATGATCTCAACAAAATCTTCCGCAAAGTTGTGAGTCCTTATGTTCCAACTTACTCTCAAGTTTCAATTTAATCGGTTCAGTAGTTCCTGAAATATCAGGGAAATAACCTCAAAACTTCAAATAGCTATAACTCTGCAACCGTTCGACCGATTTTGCCCAATAACGATCACAGCCTTTGCAATATGAAATGCAGTCAACCCTGACACTTTCAGGTCGATAAGCTGCTTCGTACGTTCGTAATCGTGCCTACGAACTGACGGCCGTTAGGAAACCAGGTGTGTTCAATGCCACTAATTCCTTGCACCACGTTAGGAACAGCACTGTTTATTGTTCACCCAACAATGAATGGTTGAACGAACTTGTGAAAACCGGAAAAATTCTGATTCCACCAGCCCATAAAGCACACCAAACAGTCAGTTAGAGTAAACGTGGTGCGATAACGGTCCGTAGTTAGTCGAATTAATTGTTCTGATGGACGATTATGTTGACCGTAAAATGGACGTAGAGCGCGATACGTATTTCGAACAGAACGATTATTTTCAAAATAAATTTGCAGAATTTGAAAGCGTTGTTCAGGCGTCAGTCTATTAATGTTGAAATACCAGACCAACCTAAACACAAACCACTTGACAGCTGACAAAATGGCCGCCAGTTAAAACAGTATTGCCAACTTAAAATTGAATACCTGTGAAAAAAACACCCTTTATGTCGTCGCCCTAAAGGACAGATCTGACACTTATTTGCGTTGATTTGGAAAGATATCTACAAAGCCAAGTTCGCATTGAGTAGAAACATATTTATTTTGAATATATAAATAACTTATTTACTGACACCTTCAATATATTAAAACAATTTATAATGGAAGAGACTTTATCTACACTCCTTCTGTAAAGTACAAAATGTCGGATACCGCTCTGTCTTCGGTAATATCCCCAGCGTACACGAAATAGAGATAAAAATTTCATAACATCCAAGAGCCTTTCGGAAAAATACGATCGATAGAATTAATCGATTCCAACTATTCCGAATAATTGTTTTTGAATAGTACGATATCATCAAAGACGATCTTGTTTTCAATAACAGCCGTAATTGAAACATAGAAAAACTTCTTTGACGCACCGCCAAAATGCTCTAGGTCAGTTGTTTTCAATGAATTTCATCATCCTCTAAGCTCAAGATAAGTTTTAGTATAAATTCTTTGGAACGCCAAACAAAAACCAGTTCAATCATTTGACTGGCCTAAAGATGAAGTTCCTCATTTTAACCCTTGCAACCCTTGCAGTGGCATCCGCCTCTCTCTTCGGCGGAAAAACTTTCAACATTCTCGATGATGGCACCATCGTAGTCCGTACTGACATGGGTAAGCAAATCATGATTTCTAAGAAACCTGGACCAATGGGACAAAACGTTATGGAAATCGATGTTTCTGGACCTTTCACCGCCGGCAAGAAGATACAAATCGACGAGAACAACCTAGTCAAGGTATCCCCAGGTACTGGAGCTTTGGGCTTCAACCCCGCTGACCTTATGGACAGACTTAAGAGGTCTCCAAAGGTCACCACCCCAGCACCAACCCAGGCCGATATTTTGGCGGAAATCGTGAAGGAGTTCCAAGGTCTGATCAACGAATCTGGATACGAAAAATTCTTGGCTAAATTGCAGAAATCTGTGACTAAGGGTAAACTTGATCAAAGCATCGTAGACTACATCCAAACCTTGGCCGAAGAGATGCCATGGCACGTAATCCCAACTACTGCTGCTCCTCCTGTCAACACCCAACTCCAATACACCAACCCCAACGCTATGCCAGTCAACCAACTTCCTTGGTACTTGTGTAATGACATCGCCTGCTTCAAACACATGATGATGATGAACGGTATGTACCAGCAGAAGGCTCCATTGATGACCTACGACCAATACATGAGGATGAATGCCTACAGAAACATGCAAATGAACCCAATGAACTACTACGGACAAATGAACAGCATGTACCCCGTTCATGGATACATGGGAGTAAACCAAGGATTTCCAGTAAGAGAGAGCCAATTCGACGATGGACTTGTCAACAAGTGAGTGGGACAAAATATTGAATTTTCATCAGCAAATTCAAATATAACTTTTTCATTTCATAAAGTTCCTTTGAAAACTGTTAATCACGAATATTTTCGAAACGATAGTCAATAAGAAAATAGAAAGATATTTCGAAAATTCAAAGGAAAGAACCGAAAAATCATTTTTCAACTGTACTATATTTTTGTTATCTTTCAATTCCCTCAATGATTATGGCAGGAATAATAATGCAGATTATCTCTTCGAATCGATGACCATTGGAATGTGATCTCAAAAATATTTATTAATTTGAAGTCGTTGAAAATTCTTGAAGAACTCTGACGTGAAGTGAGATGTTATTGCTCCAAGAAAATTTAATTTTTTTTGATTGTTCTGACAAGACGGTCATCACAGAATTGAGCATCAGCGTTTTCCAACTGACTACCAAGTTTCTTTATGATGGGATCTGTGTGTTTTGAGTTCCGGGAATAATAACGAGATACCGAGGAAAAATTACGAAATTTTACAATTTTTTCCCCAATATCTCCAAAAATTCGAACCAAACTGAACTTTGAAACACTTCTGAAAAAACTTAATTCAAGGCATGTCCGAACTTCATCGAAATCTGATGAATATTTTTCTGAAAAAAAATGTTACAACAAAAATCCAAAAATATTTCGGAAACATTTTCTTTTTCAATTCGATAACGACACCATCACATAAAATCCTATTTGAATGATTATTCATATTCACTGATGAACCTTATTTTTCAGTGATTTGGCAGCAAGAAAGAACTTCTGGAGCACCTACATGAACAACCTGAACATGAACTCTTTCGGAAAGCAATTGGAGGATGAACAACAAGTGCCTATCAACAAGGAAACCGTTGACAACAAACTTATGTATTAAGAAATCAATGAAAAAGTACCTACGAACGATAATTTCTAGTTGTTGATGAAACTTGAGTGTAAATGTTCACGAGAATTCTTGTTTTGTTGAAATTCTTGATAAAACTTGCAAGAACTGTTTGTATATAAGTATATAAATGAGGAAAATTAAATGTAACGAATATTTGTATGTTTTTTTCAATAACTTTGGACTCCTATTGACGCCCTCAATAGTTCCCTCGAAAAAAAAATTTGAGTCCTTCTTATGATCTGCAAATAACTAATTTTTAGTAGGTATAAATCTAGTCAAGCTCTAACGTGAAGTCAGCTTGATTCCAGGAATTTTGTAATCTTCTTATCTTATTATTTTCTTAAAATTTGAGACATCCTTTTAGCCTGTATTTCTGAACCGGAAATAGCTTTCAACTCAATGGCAGTCTTTTCTGTCGGAAGATTGTTAATGATGGTGCAAAAGTTCATATAAAATTTCAACGAAACCCGAAAATTTTTGAAATGTTTTTTGCAGGTATTGAGAAAACAAGATTCCATCATTTGGCCATTACTACACCTATCCTACAAATTGAAAGGGTGGGTTACTGATGAATTCGACCAGGAATTATTCTCCGTCAGTGAGTCCAACAGAATAGTTAGAAACATTCAAAAATTACAGACATTGGGAAGAATATAATTTACACAGTTTTGCGCCTTTGTTCTAGAGCACAGATTGCTATATCGTTTCCCGCATGTCTGTAATTTCCACTGGTGAAGAATCCGATCCGAAAATGGAATCTCTGCGGCCGAGAACTCGAAACCGAAAAATCTAAAATCTTGTTTAAGTTTGAAAAAGGAAAATCGAAAAAAAATAATTCTGAAAATTTTATCGTTTATCTGATTAAAGAGTCATATTTGTACTCTGAAACGTCACAGCTCACTTTGTTTATCGTTTGTATTGTTCCTGTATTGTTCATTAGGCAACCTGATCTCCAAGAAACTGCCCTTGATGAATAGTTCAATCCTGCCATCCGCAAGGGCGTTTTTCATGAAAAAACAATTTTTATTTAATTTCTTATAGTTCTGTTTCAGATTTAGGGAGAGAAAACCCAGAAACAACCTAAAAAAGATAAAATCCTGAAAATTTCACGGTAGTTTCCGCATCGAAAAGAGACAGTTAATTCTGTTACTGGGCCAAAACGATCAGATAGACCAGGGTCGATAATTTTTTTAACCGAAAAAAAAACAGTACCATGGAACTCATTAGAAAAGGAAGAGAATTTAAAAAATAGGGAAAAATTATTGAGGGGCGATCTGAGTTTGGGAACTGAAAGGGAGCTAGTGTTTAAGAGTAAAACACGGCTTATCTCGATTTTGGGCAGAACTACAAGTCCTATGGAAAAAGTTACAGCCCAAAGTTATAGGTTATATAAAGATCTTCAACTTTTGTATTCACACATTTTCGACCTGACCTCGAAATGTGAAAGACTGAAATAAACAAGTTTCTAGTTTCTATTTTCATCCCCCACAAAAAAAATTTTTACACAAAATTCATGAAAAATAACTTTTCTACACTTGTAATTCTTTCGATTTTAAATATATTTTTTTCTTCCCTATTTTACTGAAGATCAAAAGAGCACCCCAATTTTGAATTGAATAGTCTCTCACGTCAAAATATCTTTTTTTTTGAAAAAGTTGGTGTGCTTTTTGTTCGTTGAAATATCTTCTTTCTGATGGTGTCAAAACAATTTATGCTACTATGGTAAATTTTCTTGAAAAATATCAGGTAGTAAGGCCCAGACCATTCTAGCGTTTTTCCCACTCTATGTTATTCAGATTTGATTAATCGGATTTCAAAAAATTTGCAAATACCAATATTTCACAACAGTGCAAGAAATTTCACCCAGATATCAAGGAAAACATATGTAAAATTTGGTGATTTCCCCATGGCATCTTACTCAAAAAATACTAATCTGATCATAATGATCTTGGTATCGAGTTGACAAATGCTAATGTAGAATTTATGCGAACTTTCGTGATAATCGTGTAGTTGAAGCAATAAAAAAAAAACAAAAATTTGACTAACGGCTATTATTTGAACATCTGCGCAAAAGTGTCTGCCAGTGCTTGTCTAGAATTCCTGAACATAAATTACTCTCATTAGATCATTCATTGATCTGAATTATAGCACAAAGTATGTCGGCGCCTTCGCCAATTTGCAACCGGGAAATATTTTCTTACGGGGTATTAGTTGAGACAGATATAAGGACGAAGTTATTTGAGTTATGTTTAAACATCAGCTCCTTGTGCAAGTTTGGAAGTCTATGCAAATAACTACAAAAAAATCCGTTAGTTGATACATACCTATAGGTAGGGTCAAACTCATGAAAATATAATCAGTAAAACGATGAATAGAACTACCCCACAAAATCAACATTCTCGTGGACTATTCCGTCAGCTAAAAGACTCAAATTCTCATTCTTCGAATTGAGAAATAATTCAATTTGGTTCTGTTTGCATGCTAATTATTTAGCACTGACCTTTTATCTACCAATTAATGAAAAAGATAAATGCATATTTTGATATTATTATTGGGTATCTTCCATCGAGAAAGTTTTTTAAGAACAAGAATCAAAACAAATTATGAACTCATTAACATCTTTCATGCGGGAGGTTGTCTGGGATCATTTCTTTTCGATAAAGAAATTCCAAATTTTCTGTTGTTTTCTGGATTTTGAGTATCGAAAAATATGGTGGAACTCCACTAATATCTCTGCCTACTCAAGAAATTATTTCCGAAAGATAAATATGAACTATTGAAGCGAGAATTAATTGAATTATTTGATTTCAATTAAATTTGGGAATAGAAATATATTCTGCAATCCTTTTCGAAATAACGGTTATCTGAAATATTCAGAGCTAAATTCTTCATAAATATCAAAACTTGGTGAAAACCCGTAAAATACTCAAAATGGTACATTTCACGATTATGAGAACTAACGAGATAATTTGTACCAGGAGTTCGAATTTTTTCTTGGGTATTGAGCTTTTTCAAAAAATCATACAACGAGAGATAAACGGGAAACGAAGGGAGATGAAAACTGACCATGTTCGAATGAAATTTTTGTTTTTTATATTTAGAATGACCTCCCAAAATTTAAATTCTTACTCACGAGGCACTCTGTATATGAATCAGTTGAAACTTTTCAAAGAAATCTAAAGGATTGAGTAAGGATCTCTATATATTTCTATATTGCGAACGATACTTTCCGATATGAAATATTTGTATCAAATAAAATGCTATGGATTGTGATCCTACGGTTACGTTCTTGTATGAAGTTTGTGAAAATTATCATTCTCCCATTTATAATTATAGCGAATTTTTATTATATATCGTTGAATTGAATTCAGTTGTAGAACTTCTTATTCCACCACAACATTCTGCGTGGGTGCAGTTTCAAGGCAAATAATATTGTACTGCAAATCTACATAAATTCAGACTACTCAGATTGTTATTCTGAGGAAAGTAAAATCTATCATAAATTTGAAATTCGCATTTTCCTCAATGGATCAGATTTGATTCTCCTCTTTATTCGTTCTGCTAGATGTCAATTTCTTCGTGAATATAAGCAAAATATGTCCCTCAACTCGTCGAGGTTAGTTAAGATTCCTATCCTCCTTTAGAATTTCGAGAAACCGAATTCAAAATTTATCGAAAACATTTTTTGTTTTCTAGGATCATCCATGTTCGTTCCTGAAAATAGCTCGCTGAAATATCTGTCCTAAATATTTATCATTCCAATACGAAAATCGTAAGACAACAATATCAAATTCGACTCCCAAAAACCTATCATTGTTTTCCAGCACCATCTTGTTTTCAAATAATACCTCATTGCAATTAATACATCTAATTAACCTTTATCATTCCAATTTGTACATTGCATAATTCAAATAACAAATATGGCTCGAAATATCGCACGGTTTTTAGCACTCTGAAGGATGAGCTAGGTCAGTCATTTCCATCGAAATTTCATCATCCCTAAAGCAAGATAAATTCTGGTATAAATTCACTGCTCAAAGATTCGTAAAATAGTTCACTTCTGCTCTTGTTCCAACATGAAGTTCCTTGTGATTCTTTCTGCTCTCGCCACCTTGGCAACTGCCTCTCTCTTCGGTGGTAAATCTGTCAATTGGCTTGATGATGGTACCCTGATCATTCGCCCTGATATTGGAAAGCAGGTGATGGTTTCTAAACCAATCGGATGGAACAGCATCTGGGCTAAAAAATTAGGTTTACAACAGACAACAACACCAAACTGGATGGGTCTTGAAGGTCTATCTTGGATGGATCGTATGCCAACGTGGATGTGCAAAGATTCCACCTGCTGGCATCAAATGATGCTGACACGAAACCCAATGATGATGGAGTCGATGGTACACAGAACCCCAAACATGCTTGGATTGGACAGTAGGCTTGGTATGAGTCAGATCCCATGGTGGATGTGCAAAGATACCACTTGCTTCAACCGAATGCACCAAATTTCTCCTATGATGATGCAGAACATGCAGCGTATGCCAATGACGAACATGTGGATGAATTCTAGGATCATGAACGATCGTACGATACCAATGATGCATATGGAAGACATGAGACTTGATGACATGCACAATGTTGGTGGCTTCATGAGAATGCCACTTCAGGATACAAGAATGATGGACAAGTGAGTTTAAATTCATTAATAATCATTCTTTATAACTGATTGATTTGTATTATTGAAATAATGAATAGAAGAAAATTCTCGACGTCAAAAGATTGGGTGCCCTAGTAAAGTGGATTGAAGAAATTTGGTGAACTAGAGAATATTATTTCGATTTGGGTTTTTCATTGTGAAGACCAAGAGCTTCAATTGTTGGATTAACATATTGGGCATTTAAAAGTATTCAATTAAAGCTCAATCGGTATTCAATTAACTCCTTACTAGAATATAAGTTGATTGATCCTTTTGTAACAACTTAATCCAGGTTATTTTTATTTGAAATTGTCTCATGTTATTTTTTGAAACACCACTAAAATAGGATATTCAAATGAATATACTATGTTCGATCTATTCAAATAAATGTTTAAATCTTTTTTCAGTGACTTATCCACCAGAAATAACTTTTGGGACCTGTACAGAATGAATACCCTTGGACCTCAGATGAATACCCGCAGAATTATAGATGATGAACCCATCTTATGAATATAGAATGTTGAAAAACATCCGAATGTTTCTAAAAACTGTGAACATTCGTTTCAATAAATAAGTGTGAATATATTATTTTAATTTTTTTTTCAATCCATCAAAAAGTTGAAATGGATTCATATAACAACATCAGTAAATACTCTTTTCGAAACATAGAAAAAAGAACACAAAGGCAATTAATCGTCATAAACCTTTCTAAGCATAATATTCAATCATAGTAGGAAAAATTTGGGAAAAGCACTGACGTGAAGTCAGACGCTTTATATATATATATATAGAATAGATGCAATCAGATTGGAACTTTGTGATCAGTTGAAAAATACTAAAGCTCACCTAGGTGCAAAATTTCGTGTAGATCTTGTAGTTGGAAAATCAAAAAAAAATTTCCACAATTTTTGAAATTTTCGTTGAAAAAATGTTTTTTCTCGAAAAGCAGTATTGAACAACACTGTTTCAGATATTTACTTTCGGAGATATATGGACAAAAATATGTCATCTCAAGAAATACAAATGTGATCAGATCGAAACTTCGTTATTATATGGATAATACCAACGCGAATCTTATTGCAGAAGTTTGTATGAATCATACGATTAGGAAAGTTTCAATAAATGTTCATTCAAAAATGTTGGAAATTTCTGTTGTAAAATTTTTTTTCGGAAAATAATAATCCAATTTCAACGAAATGAGGCGCAAAACCTATAATCAAAATTGAACCATAATGTTTCAAATTTTAATTCGATACGATATTTACTTTCGGAGATATATGGAAAAGAATGTGTGGAATTTCGTAGTTTCAAATTTTAGGTTATTTCCACAATGTCTCAAGAAGTACAGTAGCCATCACATCGAAACTTCGTAATTATTTGGATACTATCAACGTGCAACTTACCGCAAAGTTTCATGCGTCTTCAATCGTTAAAAAATTTTGAAAAAATGGGGTTTCTAAAATTATCCACATCTTTATCGGGAAAAATTTTTTTTTCTGAATTTATTGACCAGATTTCGATGAACCTAGTAGCCACAGACCTTGAATTTAGTCGTCTACAACAGTTTTTCGAATTTCAATTTGATCTGATGTTTATTTCTGAAGATATAAGAAACAAATATGTCAAATTTCGTTGTTAGTTGCAATTTTCAGAATATGCCCCTCAGTATCTCGATTTTTTGAAGTAAATTCTGAAAAACAATTCATCAAATTTCAGTTCGATCCGATATTCATTTTTAGAGATATCGAAAGATTAAGAAGAACAGGCGCAATCAGACTTAAACTATGTAGTGAATTAAAGAATACCAACGCACTACTGAATGCAAAATTTTGTGAGGACCGTATATAGGGGTGAAATTTGTTTGAAAGTATTCGAAAATTTTGGAAATTTTACGAAAGTGTTCAAAGTTGAGTTTTATCCAATATCTTGGAAGATATTGAGAAAAATGTGTCAAAATTCTTAGTTATCTTCTCGGTATTGTTGTTACTCGAAAAATACTGAAATAATGGCATTTCGAATGGATACATATGCAGAATTATTTGATAATTTTTTCAATTCGCGAGTTTGGCTTTCGATATTGAACCCAACCCAATCAACAAATATCAAGTCTCAACCACAATAACATTAGAAAAAGAAATACTTAGAGACTCGATATTTTTATAGCAGGTCTGGGGGTTAATTAAAAAAGTCGAAACTTTAAACCCCCCTAGTGATTTCGAAGATGTTCTCATTCGAAATTTGATTTTCTCAGTATTATCAATAAGTCAGATGTGTTCGATTAGAAATTCTGCACTTGGTTGAAAAATGACGGCGTGAAGGTTCATGCAAAATATCTTGAGGAAATGGCTTCGAATGTGAACAAGCCTCGTAAAAGCTCTTGACCTCACGTCAGTGCTTCTCTAGATTTTATAGTAGGGATGTCTCTTTGCTTCATATGCTGAACCCACATTAAATTTCCCATTCGAATACATGGATAACTTATCATCCTTCAAGATAGAAATGAATGATCCAATTTATATTCAGGATATCTTCATATGCATCATTCCAACATCATTTCTGGGATCCTATCAAACAACGCAGGAGGTTTATTCGATCTAAATTTGACCGATTTCAGGTATTATGCATCAGTTACAAGTCTCTTTTTCATAAAGGGTTTTCCAATGAGAGGTGTAATATCGAATGGCCCACTATTTCGGTGGATGTCACTTTTGAAGCTGTCATTTTTTGACATTTGATAAGTAGAAACTACGCCATTAATAAAAATGGAACGATACACGCTTCAACAACGCATTGAAATTATTAAAATTCACTATAAAAATGGTGAAAATTTGGCAGAGACGGTTCGTAAAACTCGAACATTTTTGGGTCGTCGTGAAGCACCTTGTCGGACCGCAATAAAGAAATTGGTGAAAAAATTCGAGCTGTTGGGACAAGTTAGTGATGTGAAGAATAAGACTCGTGCACGTCGCTCAAGAACAGCCGAGAATATTGCTGCTGTAGCCGAAAGTGTTGAAGAAAACCCAGGTTTGTCCATTCCTCGTCGTTCTTTGGAATTAGGTATTCCACAAACGTCATTACACCGTATTTTGCATAAAGATTTGGATCTTAAGGCTTATAAAGTTCAGTTAACACAAGAACTCAAGCCGGCCGATCATCAACAACGTCGTGTCTTTGCTGATAGGGTCGTTGAAATGCATGAAAATGATCCGGAATTCCATCGAAAAATCATCTTGAGTGAGGCCCATTTCACCTCGGTGGCTTCGTCAACAAGCAAAATTGTCGCACCTGGGGCTCAGAAAACTCGAGAGTTATTGTTGAAAAGCCTCTCTATCCTCAACGTGTGACTGTTTCGTGCGGATTATGGTCCGGCGGAGTCATTGGAGCTTACTTTTTCGAAAATGAGGCTGGAGCAACAGTTACGGTGAATGGATTGCGCTATCGAGAGATGACTCATGATTTTTTATGGCCGGAATTGGATGGTATTGATCTGGACAACGTTTACTTTCAACAACACGGTACTACGTGCCACACAAGCAACGGTATCTTTGTCATTTCCGATATTCTTCGAAAAAATAGAGCGTTCCAGTAGATCAATAAAAAAAAGCATTCAAACTAGTTTCAAATTTTATATTTGAGGATCTACTGATCATGGTCTCCACGAAATTCCACGTGAACCTTCAAGCTATCATTTTCCATCAAGATCCTGGATTTCTATTCGATTCGAAGGAATAGTTGGAAATATTGTAAAATTAAGTTTTGAATAGGAATTTATAGCTTCGGCATTTTTATGAGGATTTCACCTATTCGCGATCTCATCCTTCGTAATTAATCAACAAACCTACACTTCAATTATCAAGTTTCTGAGTAAAGTTTTCCGGGAGTTATTTTGTTCACTATCAGTGGTCAGGACAGCCGTAAAAACTATAAATACGGAAAGAAATGATTTAGAAATTCGATATCTGTATGGCAGGTATTCGGTTTTATCTCGAAGGCTGAATTCGTGAATAGGTAAAATACACCCAATGAGTCCTTGATGAACCTTCATCAAGGTTCACCAATTCAAAATGTTATTTTCCAATATTTTCAAAAATACAGACCGGATCTATTATAGTACTTGATTCAAAAATGATAGCTTAAGAAGTTCATAGAAAATGTCGTGAGGACCATTTGAAAAAAGAACGCCAATTCTCCCCATCAGTAGGTAAAAATTCGTTTAGTGGGTCAATACGTATATGATGACCGCTTTGGCAAAGAATCTGAAAAAGCGGGTGAAATCTCCTGACCTCACGTCAGTGCTATTCTAGAATGTCTTGTTACTTCTTTCATAATTTATTATTCTAAAGAAATGTTCTGGCGAAGGCAACAAGAATCCATTAATGCTGTTATTCGATCTATCAGAAAAAAAATTTCTCATCATTATCAAGTTTTTTTGTGAATCTTGTAATCGTTATTACTCCACTCTTTTTTTTAGCTTTCGGAAGAATAAAATGTCTCCTGACGAAACAAGGTTATCTCTTAGTGCATTATTCTTATTAATATTGCATTCTATCAAAAAGATTTCAACTTGATATTTCCACTGATAATTCTTTTCGAAGCTCCTCTCTTGACATTTTGACAAGAACATTTTGAAATTCATGAAATAATTATCATTTTTGGTAATATCAATTGGAGAAAAAATGTGAAAAGGTCCTCGATATGTCACCAAGTAACCTACTGAAACTTTTCTAGAGAAAATAATACAATTGAAAATCAATTCAATATGAACAAAATACTAACACTTATCCAAATTATAAAAAATTAAGATATCAAACCACAATTATTTTCCATTCAATTCAATGAAACATATGCAATAACTGCAATTATTCCAATACATTTCAATCCACCTACCAGAGATAAAATTAGCAATTATTGTTATCGCCATTACCGAATAAACATATTTTTCACTCACATTCATAAATATCCATCTTCTAATTATACTATAAAATTTATCAGTTCATTTTTTATCGAAAAGAAACGGATCTCGAATTGGTATAAGACTGCAAGAGAACGATGGAAGAATCAGTTCAGTTCTTCATTTCATACCAAAATGAAGTTCTTAGTGCTCTTCGTAGCTACTGTAGCTTTCGCTTCAGCTTCTCTTCTTACTTCAAAGAAAGTCCAGATCACAGAGGATGGCACGATTGTTATCCAAGGTGAGAATGGCAAGCTTGTACAAATAAAGAAGAATGGACCTTATGGCGAGAGGAATATTGAAATTGATGTAACTGGACCCAACACACCCACCAAGAGGATCCAAATCGACAACAACAATCAGGTCAGCATCGAAAAAGGTGTGGAATACAATATTCCAACGACCAATGTTGGATATACAGATCAGAAGTACAAACGGTCTTCCACAGATGAGGTTCTGAATGGTCACATGGGAAGTATTGATGAGAACTCATATCAAGCTTTGATTGAAAAAGTCCAAAAGGCTGGTCTCAATGGAGATGTAGATACTAAAGATTTGAACGTTTGGAAAGCTCTCATCGGTGACCATACCTTTGATAACAAGATTTCCGGACAAGATCGTTACAATGAAGGTATGACTCAACAGAAATATGGTTTTGAACTTCAAAGTTTGAACGGAAACGACATGCAGTACGTCTACAACGTTTTGTTCAAAATTTTCGACAAAGAAGTCTTGAGAACCGTTCTAGAACAACTGCAAATTCAAGGTCTAGATTACTCCGACCAAAAATCAATTGATGGTCTTTGGGACACCGTGTTCTCTCATCTAGGCATCTTTGATCACCAACTCCTGGTTAAAATAATCAACGATAAATTTTTGAGAAACTATTTTATCGCAAGAGGATTCTTCGACAAAGTTGTACTCGACCAAATCCTCTACGCTTACAAGACTGACGGAGTTTACGACCAGTACTTGCTCCAACGTTTATTCAACACCAAAGTATTGAAACATTTCTTCGTCATCCACGGAATTTCTGTTTACGATGTCTTAGGAAAATCCCTCCACAACCAGTACTACGGAAAACTATTCGGAAAACAGGGTATTTATGGTCAAGACTACAACCAATATGATGCCGAATATTTCTACAATGTGTTGATGAAAATTTTCGACAGACAAGTCTTGAAAACCATCTTGATGCAACAAAAAATGGACAACCAAGAAATATTCGATCAATACTCCTACGAAAAAGTGTGGGATATGGTTTTTGCTCATGAGGGAATCTTTGATCACAAATTTCTTGTTGAAATCATCAACAACAAAGTATTGAGGAACTATTTTGTACAATATGGATTCTTCGATAAAGCTGTTCTTGAAAAAATAGTTGTAGCTTATAAGACTGGTGGAGCTTTCGACCAAAGCTTATTGCAACATTTGGTTAACACCCAGGTGTTGAAAACTTTCTTCATCATTCATAAGATTTCTGTATACGACATCTTGAAGCAGAACTTGTACTATGGCAACAACTTCTACAACAAAGGTGTCTACGGATACAACTCGCTGGAAAAATTCATCAGCCAGCCCATTTACAGAGATATATTAGTACGTTATGGAGTTTTCAACAAGAACATCTTGGACCAGATTTTGTATCGTTACAACACCCAAGGAGTTTACGATCAAGAACTTCTCAGACAGTTGGTCAACAAACAGGCATTGTACAGTATTCTGACTCAATATGGCATTGTTGATCAAACAGTATTGAGGCAATATATTGCCAACGAGTTCCTGGCTTTGAACTTCCTTTACAAGAACAACTTCTTCCAGCAGACCCCAAGAATCATCAGGTCCTATAGCCAAACATTCGGATATGGAATATCCCCTGAATTCAGCCAGAATACTCAAGTATATCCCTATGGAGGAAGTTATCTCAGGAATATCATGTATGGACCAAACTACTATGGTCTCAACCGTGGATACAACAAAGGTAAGCTTTGAGAATTACACCTTCGTACTAAGATTTCTTACACTTTTTCTACTCAATTTCAGGATTCTACGGAAAATACTTTCACCAATACCCAACGACTGAGGAACTGAGCTACTGAAGACAGATTCTGATTTTTTATTTTCTGTTCAATACATGAATAAATATTTACTGAAATCCTATTCTTATTACTCGTATTTCTTAATGGAAAATGAATTGAATGAACATACATCTATTCAGTGGAAACAGAGAGATAGCCTGCTTTTGGTTCGAATATCGAATTGTTAGAGAGCACAAGGGTATAGAAAAGTGATTTGAAAAATTAGTCCAAAAACTTTTATTCAATTTCAGAATGGCCTCCCGTTCGTAATTATACTACGACAATATTACCGAAAATGCATATCCAATCGACTCATTATACTTTTATTGCAAATATATCTATTTGAAAGTTCATACAAATTTCAGCAATTTTAAAGAATATTTTTTGACTGAGGCGAACAATTGAATGTTTTTTCTCGATTTAAAAGTCTGAGACCTTCAGAGCTTCACGAAATGTGACTTCAGTGTTCGAGTCACTGCTTCACAACTAGATATTGAGATTCAATAGACGACTTCGGCCCAAGTTGCCAACCCACAATTTTCTTCACAAATTTACTACCACTGGGAAACGGGAATTTCAGGGCAAATTCTACACGATAAGGTTCGCGTTATCTATGAATATTCGCAAAAGATGCGTCGGCTTCTCAAACAAGATAATTCCTTCCAAATAAAGGTTTTCGTTAGGCTGAAATGGGGATTAGCGATTTCATGTTAATAGTGTCGAGTTTATAAAGGATATGATCCGCAAATCAACTTGCTTATTTCGGTTGCCAGTTTTCCGTTCTGTAAATATTAAATATTCGTTTGGTTCCTGAAATAAAAAGTTTATTACGGAATTTGATTGATGAAAATGCAATCTTTGTGTCATCAGAACATAGACATATTAAGCCTATGCACCAGAACGACAATCAATGTTTTATGGTAACTTATCCATAGCATAGAACAATCTTTATTTACCTCATGATCCATAGACCATACCTAGTAATTTTTCCATTGTTGATTATCTTTTCTATGTTCTATGGATCATAAAGTAAATAAAGATTTTTCTATGCTATGGATATGTTACCATAGAACATTGACAGTCGTTTTGGTGACAGAAAGAACGTTTTTTCATCATTCACAATCCGTAATTAACATTTTTGTCTGGAACCAACCGAATATTTCATATTTACGGAATGGAAAACCGGCAACCGAAATAACCAAGTTGATTTGCGGAACATATCCTATACAAATTTGACACTATTAACTTGAAATCAGGAATCCCAACTTAAATTTCAGCCAATCAGAGATGATCTTAACAAAACCCTATATTTGGAAGGAATTATCTTGTCTGAAAAGCCGAGGCATCTTTTACAGATATTTATAAATAACGCAAATCTTATCATGTCGAATTTGAACTGAAATTCCCGTTCCCCAGTTATAGTAAATTTGTGAAGAAAATTGTGGGTTGGCAACTTGGGCCGAAGTCGTCTATTGATAAATTAGGTATTTTTCAAAAACATCAGAATATGAGACGAGCACTATCGAAAAATGAAGGCTGAACGCGCTTGTTCAAATTCATATCAGACTGTTCACCCATACAGATATTGACCATCAACTAAGGCAGTCTTACTTACAATAACGGCCTGACAGCCGACCGTGAACACAATAACTTCCGAAAGAAACAACTTAGGAACTCGATATATGCGGAGAGTTACGAAGGCCGAATCCTTGAATGGGTAAAATCCACCGAATGATTCCACAGATTCAGAAATTTCATTATAAACGTAGGAATAGAAAATTGAACAAATTATTTTCAAAAATTCTCCATATTTCATTACAAAATTTGTTTTCGAAAACCATCAGATCTCTGAGAAATTCGGCTAAGACCTTGAAGTCACTATCCAGCAAAAGTTTTATCGGAAATTTAATCTTGAATGACATATCTGCGGAATCATTGGGTGGATTTTACCCATTCCTGAATTCAGCCCTCGTTATCAATCTCTGATCCTACTCGACCTTTGTCGCCTTCAAGTAGATTCTTCCGGAAGTTATTTCCTTCACTATCAGCAGTAAGGCTGTCCGTGAACACAATTACTTCCGGAAGTGACTACTCACACACTCGATATTTGTAGAGAAAGCTTTGGTTTTAATTTCGATGATTGAAATCGTAAATGAGGATCTAGTACTGGTCCGAAAAATGATAACTTGAGTGTTATGCAGAATTTCTTTAGGACCATATGAAAGAAAATTTATTTTTATTTAAATTTTTTTTTTATTCGATTCAATTTATCATACAGTTATAACAGCATCTCTGCTTCGATTAATTAATAAGAAGAATAAAACGAACATATGTTTCCCACAAAAGAACACTCGTCTGTGGGCAGTACGTATAGTTGAACTCAAAGAGTCAAATTAATTACAATTCAGAATACTACCTAATATTTCCATCACATAGAATAACAGCTACTGATTTCACGTCAGTTCTTCTACAGGATTTTATTTTTACAGTAAAATGTTCCTTACAGACTTTTGCATGAGTTTTCAAGAAACTAATAAGCAACTGCCCAGGGGATGTCAATTCGATCTGATCAATATTTAATTAATTAATTAATCAATCTGCATAAAATTTTGAAAGGGGGATATCTTACCTAAACCTACCCTGAAAGTCACTATAATTTAGATTGAACATTGAAGCCAATATTTCCTTTGATGTCAGTATTTCAAAAGAGACGATAGTGAAATATTGAAAACGTCTGGGTAATGATGAGATAGAATACTGAAAACTAAAAGACACTGATGAAGAAATAATTAAATTTGGTCTGAATGTCCTCGAATGATATCAGAATCATACAGCAATTAAGAATGATAAAAATTAAAAGTTTCAACACAATTCAGTAAGCATCTGATCATCGCTGAATTGGCTTAATTGGGAAAAAAAATTTCAAAAGGCTGAATGAGAACTTTTCCGATAACTTCTGACAAATCATTTGTGTACACTCGCAAAGCTGGAGAAGATTAGTTTCTCCAACGCTCATGGAAAATGTTCATTATATGGAAGGAAAAAGTTTTTCATTGAACGTTTACAGAGGACTATTTTTAGAGAAAGTAACGGAGAAAAATTGGAATCGAAATAAAATTAAGTTGTTTTGAAACTACTGTTTCGCGAGAAGAAATGATTTCCAGAATAATAAATCCTGGGAAGAAAATATCAATACGATTTTTAATATGAATAGATATAGCTTCCTTCATATTCATCATTCAAAAATTACATTGACGGGAAATGGGAATAACAGAAAAATTTCACAAGTTTCTTTCATCAGTTGCAACGTTTCGCAAAAGTGGCTTTTTGCTTCATCAGACCAACAGCTCCTCAAAAACAGCATCCAGAACACAATGAATATCAATGGTTTCTCAAAATGCTAAATTTTGATTATTTTGAGAAACCATTGATATTCATTGTGTTCTGGATGCTGTTAATCCGGAGTTGTTGGATTTGTTGAAGTGATACATTTCTGACCTGACGAAGGTCACTTTTGCGAAACGTTGCCACTGATGCAAGAAAGTTGTAACATATTTCTATTGGTTGTCCTATTTCTCGTTAAAGTATAGTTTTTGAATACGATCATTTTTCATGGCATCTCTTTTCAGTACCTAATTTTAATGTTACTGAAGCATGGACTTATAATTAGTACGATATGTCTCTGGACGAAGGAAACGTGGTTTCCGAAACGTGCGTTAGAAGCTGAAAGTGAAAGTGGATAAGACAGTAGTTACACACTGTTTTGTTGATAAAATATTGTTGCGTTTGGCATTTTCTGAAACTTTGAATAACAGGATCTCCAATTCTTGAAAAAATTTGGAGCATATTGATGGAAAATTTGCAATGCAAACTGTTTATCCTAAGCACCGTTATCCACCTTCAAGATAAAACCTCCTCAACCTCATTATCGTCAATGCAGATGAAAGTAAACATATTTTTCAATTAGAGTTACTATGCCACATCTTCTGATTTAACAGGCGAATTATCTCAAAACAAGAAGTGATATACATTTTTATGCAAAAAAATTATCGATATTTTTTTAATTAGTTTGTTAGCATGAATTTCTAGAATAATTTCAAAATCCCCTTTTTTCCAGAAATTATCCGGGATTGAGTGGAATATTTTCTTCGAGAATTTCATACTTTTTGAGCTCTCTGAAAAAATGGATTTTCCCTGATCTTGCCAATATCGGTTGAGAATGATTTTCGAACAATATTTGGTGGAAAAATAAGCTCAACAAAGAAAATGGAAAAATTATTTGCGAATACCAAGTAACGAATAATCATTGAACTGTACATTTTCAACTTAAAACTCAGATCCAGCAAAATCAAGAAGAAAATTGACATATTCTCATTAGCATTGAACGAAATCAAATTGGGAATAATTAATTTCATATTGTTACAACAACCGTTCTTAGGTATATAACTTTTGTTTTAATGAGTTCTTTGTATATTTCCGATTCAGAAAAAATATAACCACGATTAACGGTAAAACAACTGAATATTCACTAAAAGTGGAATTAAAGTTGTGCTCCTTTCATTCGTGAATTTGTGTCCAGTAAAAACCAGGAAAATTGAATACAAAATATGAGACAACAATCCGTGTGATCCTGGGTTTGGAGACACCCGGAATATACCAAAACCTAAATAATGAGAATGGATATTTCTTGAAGAGTTTGATTGTTTTTTTGAATCTTCATGGGATTTCATCCCTTCGCAAACAGAAGTAAATCAAATTTCAAGAAATTTTGTCAGGAGAAAGTTTTGCAACCAATATAAACGATTCAATAACTCAAACGTGAGGCACTCGTTTAATTGGTATTATTCGTAAAGTTTCCCACTACTACAATCGGAAGTAAGATTTCCAAATATGAGGAAAAATTCTTCAATTCGAAAACCTGAATATATGTCTACAACAAAGGATTCCATGCCTTTTTGATGAATATCCATGACAACATAGCTGGAGTATGCAAAATTCAGGTGATGAAAGACATGAAACGTTTTCATCATAGATGCGTATTGTATAGTTTCCTCCCTCCTCTTCGTATATTTCTTTGGAGAATCATCAGTTTATGTGAAATCAGTTGTTTTCGATATTCCATTCAAAATTGAGCCTCCCCTAAATGTATTCTTCTCGGTGGAAAAAGTCCAAAGATTATGGTATAATATATATTCAACACAATCGAAGTAAGCCTTGCAAATTCCATGGAAAGGTGAGTAAAAATCTGAATTTCAACCATTAGGTAAATTATCGTCGAATTATTATTCAGCACAGCAGGATTCCGAAAGAATGTAGTTTCTTTATATCGGAATTTCAGATAGAAAAAAGTGAATCTTTGAATAACCTCCTAACAGTAAACTTTCGTCCTGGAATGTATTCCGTTAATTTTTTTCAAGACCTAAAGGACACCTAGGAAATTTAGAATTTTCTTATTTGATTATCATTTATGCGAAAGTTGCCAAATAAGTAAGTATTCGTTTTAACTACTGAAGATATCGGGAGCTTAAAAAAACATATATTCAATCGCGAAATTAATATTTATTTTCGTCCCCTTACATATATTAAGTGGTATTTCAGAAAATATTATTTGCAACTATTTGCACAAAAACACAAAATCCGAGAAGGCTACCATTTTTTTCAACTTCTATTGATGTGCTAGTGGCACTGTAGGTAATCTATGACTTGAAAAAAATGGGTATTTTTTCAATATTAAAGGAAAATTTCGAATATTTTGGAGAAATTCAGGACACAATATGAAATTTCCAATTGAACAGTTTCACAGCTGAATTTTTTAGTGAAAACTTCAACTCAATAAAATAACCTTCATTACCGACTCAAAGTCATTTCCTTGAATTATTAGATAAGAATCTTTTAATTTCTACAAAGTTATTCAATTTTCAGAGGAAACAGATTCATTCAGGTTTATTGTCTGATGCGAATGGAGTTAATTCTCGAAAATATCTCGAAATGCCCTGAAATCAGGAATTTTCCAAAAAAGCCCAATTCCCTATGTATGTGATCGTTTATTTTTTACTCAAAACCTCTCTCAGTTAAGATTGATCTTACAATAACGTTTAAATCCACAATTATGATGTTTTTCTATGGGTATTCAGAATTCCGTACTCAAATCTGCAAAATGTATCTTAAACCTGAAAGTTTTACGTAAACTAGAATCTTTCGAAGATTACATCTTATTGCACCTATCGACAGAGCTCTCTCGTCTGATTTCGAATCTATATACTTCATGGAGGTTATCTTGATCAGTTTTCGAGAAATATAGATTGTTTGTCTAATTCTCAGGCAGTTGTAGAATGCCACACGACAATGCCGCGATTTCTGGTTGATTGTTGAGATTATCATTTCTTTATAATTTCTTATTCTATTCGAAAACTCAATAAAATATTTCAATTGTGTGTAGAAGTAAGGTGAGACCATTAGTTCAAATTTTTGTTCATTATAAGATAAAACAAATAACAGTTATTTTATTATCCACGGCTACTTTGATCGTAGCGGTTTCAAATGCCAATTTTGAAAAACTCAATGTTTTGAATCAAAAATCGTTCTACAGCTATCTCAGATTGGGAAGAAAATTCTACATTTTTCGAAAACAAACAAAGAAAACTTCAGCAAACTAGTTTATTGGAAATCAGAAGAAAGAGCTCCACAAATTAGGAAAATAAAATACAGGATGTTCCGTTTCAAAAATCAGCGTTATAAAGTTCGAAGAATTAAGATGAATTTTTGCTTTTTTTAGAACTGAATTCTCATGAGAATACTTTATATTTGGCTATTTGAACGTTTTGTAAGACCTATTTCAACGGAGAAAATTATTGAGTTAAATATAAAGAACTACCCTGTTCCTCTAAAACCTACTCTAAAAATTGATAATAAACCCCGATCTATGGAGAATAACCCTGAATATTTTATGCCTTATATTGTCACAGTTAAATATTCTTTCCAATTTTATTTGCATATAATACCTACGAAATTTTATATGAGCGAATGATTACCTCATTTCAGTTCCGCAAAATCACTATTTGAATTTTTTCCCACTTCGGAGAGAATCCTGAAAAATTATTTCAGCTCTACGTTTTATTTTTTGAGAAAACTGGTACATACATATTAACTTACGAAAGAATAAGTTCTAATTTTTCATGAGCTAGTAGAATGGAGGTAGATAGCTTGACATCATCTTCGTCAGAAAATTCAGATATAATAAACCTCAAATAAAGAATTTTCGAAATATCTTGTCTGCATCTTCGAAAACGAGATGTGCTGAAGAAAACATTGAATTCTTTTTCTTTCCTCAGCGAGTAAATACTGAAAGGAATGTTTTAATTAATGAAAAATGAATTGATGCGAAGATATTCTCAATTTTATGATTATTTTGGCAAGATTATCGCCTAAATTGTGCATACAATTTAGCTTAATTATAATCAACATTATTTCTTGTGCTGTAAACAATACAGTATTATTCCATTCGTATTGCTATGGATTGCTTGCATATTCAGTTATAATTATTGATGTTAATTATCACAATTAACGAAATGTTATCGAATTGTTTATTTTTTCGAAATTCAGAAACGGATACACTCAGAATATAAAAAGTCAAAAGAAGGCTAAGAGCTTCAGTTCAGTTCATCGACTGGTTTCAAGATGAAGTTCTTAGTTCCCCTTTTCGCTATTGTTGCTTTGGCATCTGCAACCTTTGTAGGTGGCAAATATACTGACCTTAGAGAAGATGGTGCTTGGAACCAGCAGAACACATATGGACTCAACTTTTTCGGAAAATACTTCAGAGGACAGGGCATTCACGGCCAAGATTACAATCAATACAGTATCCACTACTTCTACAACGTATTGATAAAAATCTTCGACAGACAAGTATTGAAGATGGTCTTAACACAAGAACAGATGTACAATCAAGAAATGTACGAACAATATTCCTATGAAAAAATGTGGGACATGGTATTCTCTCACGAAGGTATCTTTGATTCCCAATACTTAATGGAAATCCTTAACAACGAAGTATTGAGGAACTATTTCGTCCAGCAAGGATTCTTCGATGCTGCTGTTCTTGATCAAATTCTTGTGTCTTACCAGACTAGAGGAATCTACGATCAATATTTATTACAACGTTTGTTCAACACTCAAGTATTGAAATATTTCTTCATCACACACAGAATTTCTGTTTACGACATCCTGAAACAGAACATGTACAACAATTACTATGGCAGCACCTATGACCATTACTATGGCAACACTTACGGCCATTACTATGGCAACAAAGGTATTTACGGATACAACAACTTCTTCCAACAGACCCCAAAAATGACTTACAAGCATTTGGTCGGAGTTTACAGAAATGTTCCTGAATACGCAAACAACATGCAGATGTACGGTGGAGACTTCTGGAAAAATATGATGTACGGACAACAGTACTATGGATACAACCAAGGTAAATGATTTTAAATCAGAATAATCATCATTATGAAATGATCCATATACATTAAGGATCCGATAACTAATTCTAATCTTTCTCATTACAGGACCTTACACCTATGGAAAATTCTACCACCAATACCCAGTCAGTCAACAAGTTTACTAAGATAACTGCCAAAAATATTTTTAAATGATCATACAATAATGAAATAAATCAAGCAAAACTATAATTACTTTTATGCTTTTCATTCCAATTCATTTAGTCCCCTGAATATTCCTTCATGCAATTGAATCTTCATTTAACATACATTATATACAGCAGATTTTTCTACTTGACGTAGAGCAAAGGAGTTCACCAACACCCCCACGAAATTTAGCATACATTTTCGACAGGTACACGTACCCCAATTTTTTAATTGTCTACTCTATTATTTTTGTAATTTTAGAAACATTGAGAGTAGGTACCTACATGCAGAAAGTGGGACCATTCTTTTTTCTCAAAAGTGCCTGGATTGAAAAAAAAGTTAATGATTTTTTTCCATTGAGCCAACAACACGAAAAACATTGGGAAGAGAAAATTTATAAAAGGAATATCTACGGAATCATTATGTGGATTTTGCCCATTCACGAATTCGACCTTCATTATTGAGACACAAACGATAGAAATTACTTTAAAACTCAATATTTGTGAAGTGGGTTCAGACCTTAGTTACGAGAGCTGAATTCGTGATTGGGTAAAATCCACCCAATGATTCCGTTGATATACCCATTCGAAATTTTATTTTCCCAATATTTCCAAAAATGCAGATGAGATCGAATTGAAAAACATTAATTGATCGAAAAATTACAGCTTGATGGTTCATACATAATTACGTGAGGAAAATATGGTCAGAAGATCGCAGAATATTGAATATTTGAAGAAAAATTTATTTATTTTCGAATTGTTCTAATGACACCATAATAGATAGAATATACTCTTCGAGAATTCCATGATTTTTGAGCTTTCGGAAAAACTGGATTTTCCCCGATCTTGCCAATATCGGTGAGAATGATTTTTCGAACAATATTTGTTGGAAAAATAAGCTCAACAAAGGAATTGGAAAAATTATGGGCGAATACCGAGTAACGAATAATCATTGAACTGTACATTTTCAATTTAAAACTGAGATCCAGCAATTCAAGAAGAAAATTGACATATTCTCATTAGCATTGAACGAAATCAAATTGGGATTAATTAATTTGTTATTGTTACAACATCCGTTCTTATGTATATAACTTTTGTTTTAATGAGTTCTTTGTATATTTCCGATTCAGAAAAAATATAACCACGATTAACGGTAAAACAACTGAATATTCACTAATAGTAGCATTAAAGTGGTGCTCCTTTCTTTTGTGAATTTCTGTCGACTAAAAATCAGGATAATTGTATACAATATATGAGATAACAATCCGGGTGATCCTGGGTTTGGAAACACTCGGAATATACCAAAAACTAAATAATGAGAATGACATTGAATCAGGAGTATCGACTGAATGATATTTCGTGAAGAGTTGGCTCGTTCTTGTAAACCTTCATGCGTTTTCATCCCTTCGCAAGCAGTAGTAATGCAAATTTCAAGAATCTGTTTATAAATATTGGTCGTTAGTAAGAAGATAGGTACAAATACAAATTCTGTCAGGAGCAATTTTTACAACCAATATAAACGATTCAATGACTCAAACGTGAGGCTCTCGTTCAATTTGAATTATTCTTAAAATTTCCAACTACTACAATCAGAGGTAAGATTTCCAAATATGAGAAAAAATTCTTCAATTTGAAAACCTTAATATGTGTCCTTGCAACAAGGATTCCATGCCTTTTTGATGAATGTCCATGACATCATAGCTGGAGTATGCAAAATTCAGGTGATGAAAGACATGAAACGTTTTCATCATAGATGCGTATTGTATAGTTTCCTCCCTCCTCTTCGTATATTTCTTTGGAGAATCATCAGTTTATGTGAAATCAGTTGTTTTCGATATTCCATTCAAAATTGAGCCTCCCCTAAATGTATTCTTCTCGGTGAAAAAAGTCTGAAGATTATGGTATATTATATATTCAACACAATCGAAGTAGGTCTAGCCAAATTCCATGAAAAGGTGAGTAAAAATCTGAATTGTAACCATAAAGTAAATTATCGTTAAATTATTATTCAGCACAGGAGGATTCCGAAAGAAAGTGGTTTCTTTATATCGGAATTTCAGATAGAAAAAAGTGAATCTATGAAAAACCCCATAACAGTAAACTTTCGTCCTGGAATGTATTCCGATAATTTGTTTCAAGACATATCGGTAGCTTAGAAAAACATATATTTAATCGCGAAATTAATATTTATTTTCATCCCTTCAAATATATTGAGTGGTATTTCAGAAAAATTGATTGGCAACTATTTGCACAAAAATACAAAATCCGAGAAGGCTGAGTCCTACCATTTTTTCCAACTTCTATTGATCTGCTAGTGGAAGGATAGAAAATTTATGACTTGAAAAAAATGGGTATTTTTTCAATTCAAAAATTCCGAATATTTTGAAGGAATTCGGGAGATAGTATGAAATTTTCAAATCGAACAGTTTCACAGCTGAATTTTTTACTGAAAACTTCAACTCAATAAAATAACCTTCATTACCGACTCAAAGTTATTTCCTTGAATTATTAGATAAGAATCTTTCAATTTCTACAAAATTATTCAATTTTCAGAGGAAACAGTTTCATTCAGGTTAATTGTCTGATGCGAATGGAGTTAATTTCTCGAAAAAATCTCGAAATGCCCTGAAATCAGGAATTTCCCTATGTATGTGATCGTTTATTTTTCACTGAAACCTCTCTCAGTTAACATTGATCTTACAATAACGTTTAAATCCACATGTATGATATTTTTCTATGGGCATTCAGAATTCCGTACTTAAATCTGCAAAATGTATCTTAAACCTGAAAGTTTTACGTAAACTAGAATCTTTCGAAGATTACATCTTATTGCACCTATCGACAGAGCTCTCTCGTCTGATTTCGAATCTATATACTTCATGGAGGTTATCTTGATCAGTTTTCGAGAAATATAGATTTTTTGTCTAATTATCAGGCAGTTGTAGAATGCCACACGACAATGCCGCGATTTCTGGTCGGTTGTTGAGATAATTATTTTTTTTATAGTTTCTTATTCTATTCGAAAACTCAATAACTCAATTGTGTGTAAAAGTAAGGTAGGACCATTTTGAACACTTAGTTCAAATTTATGTTCATTATAAGATGAAACAAATAACAGTTATTTTATTATCCACGGCTCCCTTGATCATAGCGGTCTCAAATACTAATTTTGAAAAACTCAATGTTTTGAATCAAAAATCGTTTTACAGCTACCTCAGATTGAGAAGAAAAATTCTACATTTTTTGAAAACAAACAAAGAAAACTTCAACAAACTAGTTTGTTTGAAATCAGAAGAAAGAGCTCCACCAATTAGGAAAGTAAAATACAGGATGTTTCGTTTCAAAAATTAGCGTTATGAAGTTTGAAGAATTAGGATGTATTTTTGTTTTTTTTTAAACTGAATTCTCATAAAAATACTTTATATTTGCCCATTCGTTTTTATAAGACCTATTTCAACGGAGAAAACTATTGAGTGAAATATAAAGAACTACTCTGTTCCTCTGAAGCCTACCCTAAAAATTTATAATAAATCCTTATCTATGGAGAATAACCCTGAATATTTTATGCCTTATATTGTCACAGTTAAATATTCTTTCCAATTTTATTTGCATATAATACCTACAAAATTTTATATGAGCGAATAATTACCTCATTTCAGTACCACAAAATCACTATTTGAATATTTTCTCACTTTGGAAAGAATCCTGAAATATTATTTTAGCTCTACGTTTTATTTTTTGAGAAAACTCATACATACATATTTAGTCACAAAAGAATGAACTCTAATTCTCCATCAGCTAGTAGAATGGAGGTAGATAGCTTGACATCATCTTTGTCAGAAAATTCAGATATTTTCATGAAGTTTAGTTTTGTGGAACTAACCTCAAATAAAAAATTTTCAAAATATTTTGTCTGCATTTTCTAGAACGGGATGTGCTGAAGAAAACATTGAATTCTTTTTCTCTCCTCAGCGAGTCGATACTGAAAGGAATGTTTTAATTAATGAAAAATGAATTGATGCGAAGATATTCTCATTTTTATGATTATTTTGGAAAGATTATCACCTAAATTGTGCATACAATTTAGCTCAATTATAATCATCAATATTTTTTTTGCTGTAAACAATACAGTATTATTCCATTCGTTATACTATGCATTGAATGTATATTCAATTATAATTATTGATGTTAATTATCACAATTAACGAAACGTTATCGAATTGTTTATTTTTTCGAAATTCAGAAACGGATACACTCAGAATATAAAAAGTCTGAAGAAGGCTAAGAGCTTCAGTTCAGTTCATCGACTGGTTTCAAGATGAAGTTCTTAGTTCCCCTTTTCGCTATTGTTGCTTTGGCATCTGCAACCTTTGTGGGTGGCAAGTATACTGACCTTAGAGAAGATGGTGCTTTGAACCAGCAGAACACATATGGACTCAACTCTTTCGGAAAATACTTCAGAGGACAAGGCATTCAAGGTCAAGATTACAATCAATACAATATTGACTACTTCTACAACGTATTGATGAAAATCTTCAACAGACAAGTATTGAACACATTCTGGACCCAAGAACAAATGTACAATCAAGAAATGTACGCACAATATTCCTATGAAAAAATGTGGGACATGGTATTCTCTCACGAAGGTATCTTTGATTCCCAATACTTAATGGAAATCCTTAACAACGAAGTATTGAGGAACTATTTCGTCCAGCAAGGATTCTTCGATGCTGCTGTTCTTGATCAAATTCTTGTGTCTTACAAGACAAGAGGAATCTACGATCAATATTTATTACAACGTTTGTTCAACACTCAAGTATTGAAATATTTCTTCATCGCACACAGAATTTCTGTTTACGACATCCTGAAACAGAACATGTACAATAATTACTATGGCAACACCTATGACCATTACTATGGCAACACTTACGGCCATTACTATGGCAACAAAGGTATTTACGGATACAACAACTTCTTCCAACAGACCCCAAAAATGACTTACAAGAATTTGTTTGGAGTTTACGGAAATGTTCCTGAATACGCAAACAACATGCAGATGTACGGTGGAGACTTCTGGAAAAATATGATGTACGGACAATAGTACTATGGATACAACCAAGGTAAATGATTTTATATCAGAATAATTATCATTATGAAATGATCTATATACATTGAGGATCCGATAACTAATTCTAATCTTTCTCATTACAGGACCTTACACCTATGGAAAATTCTACCACCAATACCCAGTCACTCAACAAGTTTACTAGGATAACTGCCAAAAATATTTTTGAATGAACATACAATAATGAAATAAATCAAGCAAAAACTATAATTACTTTTATGCTTTCTATTCCAATTCATTTATTTCCCTGAATATTCCTTTTCGCAATTGAATCTTCATTTAACATACATTATATACAGCAGATTTTTCTACTCAAAGTAGATCAAAGGAGTTCACCAACACCCCCATGAAATTTAGCATAAATTTTCGACAGGTCCACGTACCCCATTTTTTAATTGTCTACTCCATTATTTTTGTAATTTTTGAAACATTGAGAGTAGGTACCTATATGCAGAAAGTGGGACCATTCTTTTTTCTCAAAAGTGCCTCGATTGAAAAAAATGTTAATGATTTTTTTCCATTGAGCCAACAACACGAAAAATATGGGGAAGAGAAAATGTATAATAGGAATATCTACGGAATAATTATGTGGATTTTGCCCATTCACGAATTCGACCTTCATTATTGAGGCACAAACGATTGAAATAACTTTAAAACTCAATATTTGTAAAGTGGGTTCAGACCTTAGTTACGAGAGCTGAATTCTTGATTGGGTAAAATCCACCCAATGATTCCGTTGATATACCCATTCGAAATTTTATTTTCCCAATATTTCCAAAAATGCAGATGAGATCGAATTGAAAAACATTAATTGATCGAAAAATTACAGCTTGATGGTTCATACATAATTTCGTGAGGAAAATATGGTCAGAAGATCGCAGAATATTGAATATTTGAAGAGAAAATTGATTTATTTTTCGAATTGTTCTAATGACACCATCATCACGAAATTTCACTCAAAGTTGTTCATCAAGATTTCCAAACTAGTTTTCAAGTTTCATTACGATTGAATGAGTATTTTTGGAATTTTTCCGAAAAATAAAACGATACGGAGGAAAAACCACGAAATTTTACATATTTTTTCCGAACATTATAATCGTTTGAAACTAAAATTTGATACACTGGTGTGAGCTCAAGGTAGGATAAAGGCCAATCATAAACACAATAACTTCTGAAAGAAGAAACTCAGAAACTCGATATTTGTACAGTATTGTTGGACCTTAATTACGAAGGATTCTGCAAATATACCCATTCAAAATGTCATTTTCCCGAAATTTCCAAAAATTCAGACGGGATCGAAATAAATCCAGAACTCGATTGAGAAATGACAGTTTGAAGGTTCATACAGAATTTTTTGAAAAATATGAATAGATGGTCACAGAATCTCAAATATTTGAAAAAAAGAATGGAATATTTTCCGATTATCATGAAATTTCATAAGAGGTTATTCATCAGCATTTTCAAACTAGTTACCACGTTAAGTCTGTATTGAATCAGTTTTTTTAGAGTTATTCCCGAAAAAAAAATAAAAATTTTACATATTTTTTCCCAACATCTCCCCAAGTCATGATCGGATTAATCTGAAGTTTATAGTACGCTGGAATATAATGGATGATTTAAAAAAAAAATTTGAAAAAGTTTTTTATTCAATTTAATGACTGTACGATTTCAACGAAATTTCGCTGAAATTTGCACGTCCTCATGCTCTCCAACTGAGTGCCATGTTCCAACTCAATCACTTCAGTAGTTTCCGAAATATTATAAAAATAACCTCAATATTTATTATGGTCTCAACTTCGAAACCGTCTGGCCAATTCTGCCCATTAACGGACTCAGGGGTCGCTTTATGGAATGCTACCTACACTGAAAGTTTCAAATCGATAGAATCCTCTGTACGCCCGTAATCGTGCATTCAGAAGGCCGGCCATATGGCCGGACTGAATCGATTTCGACACCGGAGTCGTCATCAGTGAGTCCAACCTAGACGTTTGAGATTTTCGGGAAAAATACAAAAATTACAAACATTTGCACAAAGCCATAGCCCGCTGTTCCCCAGAACATGCACGCAAAAATTGGAATCCAAATTCTTCATCGATAGTTATCTCTTGACACCATTTTTACTCATTCAATATTCTTGAAATATAGATAAACATTTGGATGAACCTCAAGCGTCCTGTAACAAACCTGAATTTCGAATTTTTTCTGAACCTTGTCACTTATGTATGTGAAGGAAAAATTTGATTCTGGCTGTTTTTTGTTCAGTGACCCTTCCGAGTGAGTCGATTTCAATGTATACAGGGTGAGTCTTTGACCTTGCAGAATATTTCAACAGAAGATTCTTGAAGCTGAAAGAAACACATTTGTCGTCTACCATTTTTTCCGATTCGGCCCAGATAAAAAGATATAGGCATTATAAATTTTCATAACAGGCTATCCGCCCCTGAAAACCTGAACACTGAAGTTTTTCCAAGCCTAAGATTCAAATCTTCGAAATAAGCAACTCTGTTATGAAAACAAGCGTCAACTTACTTTTTACATTCCAGTTGGTGAAAAAAGTTGTATTTATGGTACAATAAACAAGTTAGTTATTCCAAATTTCGTGGGCGATAAAAGTTGAATATTCTTCTCTTGGTTTCATTTTCGATAATGAGGAATTCATCTAGCTATCACTTATATTAGTTTTGAGATTCATCTTCAATTTGTAATTATTAATTTTCTTTGTTTATTTCATTTTCTCCAAGAATTATCAGATTCAGACATAACCCATTCAAACTTTCATTTTCATAAATAAATAAAACAGATGTTCCTAATTTATCTATGAACGTACAAACGTTGCCAAATTGACGAACAGAAAGAAAGAACTCTTCGAAATCAAACAACACATAATATGCTAATTCTATGTATACACTTGTGTAGTCTGTGATTCTGAACTGAACTATAAATCTGTGGCTCCGTGGTTTTAAGGTTATGTCACGGTAGATTTCTTCCACCATGGGTTGTTATGTTATGAGAGCGCATTGCGCATTTGAAGAATACCTCAAAATAAATACTATCAAAGTTCTGTACATAATTTCAAGAAATTTGGGTCCGCAGAAAGATTGCATTCAAACCAGTAAGAATCCCCATTATCATGGAAAAGTGAGAAGTTAATCAATTATACTACACAACTTAGCTCGAAATTGAAAAGGAAGCTTCATGTATGGATTCAGGACCGAATCACCACTGTATAACACAGACATAGTTTTCGGATGGAAGCCTATTTTGGAGAAACTTCTTATTTCGTCTTGGTGATAATAATCGTAGTACGGAAAACCTGATGAATACATCACTTGAATTGTCCATTGTGAACAGGCCAAAGTCGGCTACTCCGCTTACAAATTATTCTAAATAAAAAATGCTAGGATTCCATTCTCAACTTTTAGACGTGGCATTGCGGAAAAATTGAATCCTGTGGATTTTTTGAACAGAGTTGCATTCAGCCAAAGTACCCAATTCTCGGAATTTCACAGATATTTTTCATTTTTGAATTTCAATTTACTCGAAAACGGCGCATCATACGAAAAAAAATAAGGAATACTTTTACTTTTCAAAATGGTCAAAAATTCGTTGAATAGCATTCAAATTATTTTTAAAAGTTGGATTCTTTGAATTTCTGGTATTTTTATGAAATGTTATGGTCATATTAAAGAAACTGGAGGATGTGGATGAAATTTTGTAATCCAGGAACATTCATCGTATCAATAAAAGAATATATTCCAAAAATCATCTCATTCGATGAGATCGTTCACGAGTTATAATCGAAAATTAAATTTTTTTATGGATTTTCAAGTCTGTATCTTACAAACCAAGCCGAATCGGAAAAAATGGTAAGGGAAAAAAGTGTTTCTTTTGGCTTCAGGAATCTTCTGTTGAAATATTCTGCAAGGTCAAAGACTCACCCTGTATACATTTTCTCAACTATTTTGGCGAGTTTATCGTCAAAATTGTGCATTCAATTACAGTATAAAAATTATTATCAACCTCTATCTGTTTTGCACTAAACCATATCGAATTTTTCCATTCGTGTTGTTGTGAATTATTTGTGAATTCAATTATAATAAATTATTGATGCTAATTATTATCTTTACTGACACCTTATCAATTTTTTCAAAACTCATTTACGGATACACTCAGAATATAAAAGTCAGGAGAGGCCATAGCACTTCAGTTCAGTTCTTTCACTGATTTCAAGATGAGGTTCTTATTTCTAGTTTTGGCTACTTTCGCTTTGGCATCTGCAACCTTCGTTGGTGGCAAATATATTGACATCAAGGACGATGGTACTATTTTTATCAAGAGTGAGGATGGTAAGCAGATTTACATCACTAAACACTATGGACCATATGGACAGAAGAGCATTGAAATTGAAGTGACTGGACCCAATAGTTTCACCAAAATGTACCAATTCGACTACAGCAACAAAGTCGAATATGGAAATGGCATGGGCAATCACATTTTCAACACCTTCAACAAGAACTACCAGGATCAGCGCGATATCCTTGATGTAATGTTCAGAGAATACTTGGGATACATTGATGAATACACTTATCAACAACTCCTTAACAAAGTTCACCAAGCTGTACTCAACGGATTCTTCGATAGCCGAGTATTATACGTCCTTCAAGCCCTGACTGAAGACACCAAATGGGACAGTCTGGTCTCTGGAAACAATTTCTACGGACAAGTTGGTGGATTATGGAACTCAATGAACCAGCAGAACAAATACGGACTCGTATCTTACGGAAAACTCTTCAAAGGACAAGGCGTTTACGGCAAAGAATACAATCAATACAGTATTAACTACTTCTACAACGTATTGATGAAAATCTTCGACAGACAAGTATTGAAGACATTCTGGACCAAAGAACAAATGTACCAACAAGATATGTACGGACAATATTCCTATGAAAAAATGTGGGACATGGTATTCTCTCACGAAGGTATCTTTGATTCCCAATACTTAATGGAAATTCTAAACAACGAAGTACTGAGGAACTATTTCGTCCAGCAAGGATTCTTCGATGCTGCTGTTCTTGATCAAATTCTTGTATCTTACAAGACCGGAGGAATCTACGATCAGCATTTATTGCAACGTTTGTTCAACACTCAAGTATTGAAATATTTCTTCATCGCACACAGAATTTCTGTTTACGACATCCTGAAACAGAACTTGTACAACAATTTCAATGGCAACACCTATGACCATTACTATGGCAACACTTACGGCCATTACTATGGCAACAAAGGTATCTACGGATACAACAACTTCTTCCAACAGACCCCAAAAATTACTTACAAGCATTTGTTCGGAGTTTATGGAAATATTCCTGAATACGCAAACAACATGCAGATGTACGGTGGAAACTTCTGGAAAAATATGATGTACGGACAACAGTACTATGGATACAAACAAGGTAAATGATTTCAAATCAGATCAATTATCATTATGAAATGATCTCAATTTATCCGATAACTAATTGTAATTTTTCTCATTACAGGACCTTACAGCTATGGAAAGTTCTACCACCAATACCCAGTCACTCAACAAGTTTACTAGGATAATACATTCAGACTGCCAAAATATTTTTAAATGAACATACAATAATAAAATGAATCAAGCGAAAACTATTTCTGCTTTTATTGCTTTTTATTCCTATGAATTTATTCCCCTAAATATTCCAGCCCAAAAAATCTTAATTGGGAAGGAGTTTCTGAAGATAACTAGAAAATAACTGAAGAATGCAACCTGTAATCATTTACAGGTTTCCTTGCAACCTCATTTTCTCAAGTACCAACAAAAAACCTAGAAAAGCACTGACGTGAGGTCAGGAGCTTTTACGCGCTTGCAAACATTCAATGCCATTTTCAAGACATTTTGCATGAACCTTTACGCAGTCATTTTTGAGTGCAGAATTTCAGTTCTCACGAAAATGTACCTCTTAATTAACCCCAAACCTGCTGGAAAATTATCGAGTCTCTTAATCGTTTTTTTCGGATGTTGTTGTGGTTAAGATCAGCCTGTCAACCGTAAAATGGAAATCCATTTAGAGACTGAATATTTGTTGCACCTGTCCAATTACAAAAGCCGAATTCGGGAAATGGTGAAATCATCCAATGATTCCGCATATAAATATCTATGTGAAATTTTATTATTTCAGTGTTTTTTGAGTTGTATTAACCAAGAAATTTGACACATTTTTTATCTCCAAAGATAAATATCGAACTTTGAAATACTGTGGTAAAAAACCGACTAGAGGATTTTAACAATTTTATTGAAATCTGATGAATAGTTTCCGTTAAAGAAATTTTCAACAGAAATTCACATAAATTCTTGAATATAAAAAAGTGACGGCATTGCACATTCTCAGGTTTTTTTCAACCATTTGTACCGAGAATTTTTCTCAAGAAAAACGAATTTGGCCTCCAAAAGTCAGCCCGTTATATTCGAGCTATTGTTTGCTCCTAATAACTGTGTTTATGCACGGATAGACGACCCCTTCATCACGAAGTGTTATGTAATCGATTTCGGACATTTTCGACCCGAAGTTTGCAAATTACCAGGGGCGCTATTTTCGAGCTCATCCGAATTCAATTCGTCTACGAACTCTCGCGGCCATGCGACAGTTTGGCAACGTGGTGTTCACGGTGTACTTGGGCAAGATTTATTCACGAAAACACCTTTTTTATTATAATTTTGAATGTTTCAATCATTATTTTAAACTCTAAAATAACTTTTGAATAAAAAAAAGCAAAATGACCACAAAAAGGGGGAAATGATCAAATGCCTCATTTTTTAGGTGTGATGATCACTTTGGACGGTACAAAAATGACTCATATGCACTTGCGTAGCAATAAATGAACTTTCGCATAGCTTCGTTTTCGACTGAAATACATCGTATGGGTCGAGGCAGCTGGATTCAACTCCGCATGCGGATTCACTAATTTTTCTCTAATTTAAAAACCGTGTATTAATCCATAGAGCAAATCTATTCATTTCACGCACTAAAAAAGTATCTTGTCCATACTCAATAAAAAATTTCAAATTTCACTCAAAAAAACTTTCTTTCCTGGTAGAATAGTTGATCCAGAAAAAAAACTTTTATTGATTCCTGATAAAATACCGTTTTAATTTTTCACATTTTCGGCGCTGTATATAGGATTTTCATTAGTTTTCAGTTATTCCACCAAAGTCTTCACTTCGATCCACCAAAACTCAACTATTTATATAGTTATTATTGTTTATTGCATTGCTCTTGTGAATATTCTCCAACAATTTTTTCCTGTATAATATCAATCAACTGTAATTTAACCGAAAAAAAATCTATTCATTTTTGAGAAAACCTCAATATGGGAAAAAATTCGAATTCTCCTGCAAATGAGCTCAAACTGAGACTGATCAATCTAGTTGACGTGGATTTCTGATGAACTGAGTATCTACAAAATTACCATTTGAGTTCAATTTAACTATACATGCAACTTCTGTTGCGATCACAAAGTTCAAATTAGGTATTTAAAATGCTTTGTTCAGTATTCAGAATATTCAGTTCAACCAAGATTTTTTAAATGAAACACTCCATATTGTATATGCTTTATTTATTTTGATATTGTTTCCAATATTTTGTACATATAAATTACTAACAGTTCTTGAGCCTTCAAAGTATTCCTAAGATTGTAGACATTTAAAAGTCTGCGTTTACACCTTGTGCCGAAACTGCTATTCGATACCTCATATGTAGTATATTCACAGCATAATTCAATTCCTGAAGTTTTGAGTAATTGATTTTATATATTCAGGTGACGATATATCCATTCGAATTTGGGTACAATATATATCCTACCTGCAATTATTGTTTAACAAGGCTTTAATCCACATCGTCTTTCGTTCATCAACTTTCGGATATTCACTCCATCACTAATATTAGTTCACAAGAGGACAGCAATAATTATTACATCAAAAGGAGTGCCCATAAAAACAATTTCAAACTGTGAAATCCATCAATAACATTAATAAGTATCCACTGTATTTTCGTTCAAATATCATGTCAGCTTCGGGCATGTAATAAGGATTGCCTACAAATACAAATTCTAAGGAAAAACAACACGTTGCCAAACTGTCACATTTGGCCGAATCTAGACCTCACTTTCGCATGCGAAAGTGATTCGGATGACTCGAAAATAGCGCCCCAGGGCCCTCGTAAGGGCTACTGACGCCTGTAGGCAAAAAAGATTTTGGCGCCCCTTGAGGCAATTTGGATAATGTTTGTGCGCATGTTCTAGGAAAACAGTCTGCTATCGTTTGGTCCAAATGTCTGTAATTTTCGAATTTTGAGCCAAAAATCGTCTCCAATGACTAGGTTGGACTCACGGATGACGAATCCGGTGTCAAAACTGATTCTGTCCGGCCGTCCGGACGATAACGGGCGCATGGAGGATTATATCAACTTGAAAATTTCAGGGTTGGTTGCATTTCAAAATGCGAAGGATATGTTCGTTAATGGGCAAAATTGTTCGAAAGAATTAGGAGTTATAGCTAGTTGAAATTTTGAGGTTATTTCCCTGAAATTTCGAGAACTAGTGAAAAGATTGAATGGAAATTTGGCGGTTAGTTGGAGCATAAGGACGTGCAACTTTTGCAGAATTTTGTTGAGATCGTGCTGTCAGTATATTCAGAAAAAAAAGTTGTTTCGAAATTTTTTTTCGAAAAGTTTGTTTTTCGCGGGGACTGTTTATTACATTCGGAAAAAATGTTGGTTGTTACATTGAATTATATATTTTAGGGCAGTGTATTGAATTTCAGTTCGAAACGATCATAAGTTCTGAAGATATTGTAAAAAAATATGTAAAATTTTGTGGTTTTTCCTAGATATCGTTGTTTTTTTTAGAAATAACTAAAAAAATACTGATTCAATCATGATGAAACTTGGCAGCTAGTTTGAAAATGCTGATGGACAACTTTCTGCAAAATTAAGTGATGATCATCATCAGAACAATTTGACAAAAATTTAAAAAAAAATTCCAAAAATTCAATATTTCGTAATGTTTCATAATATACTCTGATTTTCTATATGAACCTTCTAACTGTCATTTTCGATGAAGTGATTCCAATTTGATAGAAAATATATTCTTGGAAATATTGGGAAAATGAAATTTTGATTGGGTATATCTGCGAAATCATTGGGTGGATGTTACCCATTCACGAATTCGGCCTTCGTAACCAAGGTTCAAACCTACTCTAGAGTTCTGGAACGGTTCCGCACGCGCGATTGCGATTTTGTGTTTCGGTTAATTTCAGAACCGGTTCAGGATTTGAGTAATCCTGTTTTGGTTATTTTCAGAATCGATTCCGAACTGTTCTAGAACTGTGAAAGGAGTTCGGACGTGAGAGTCCGAACTGTTTCAGAATTGGGTACTTCGCACAAGCGTAGAGTGGCTGTCAACGATCTGAATGGTTAACCTGACTTTTTCGACGTTGTGTTGATTTGGTTTTTTATTGTTTTATTTGCTGAGGAAACAGTTAACTGTTAAATTTAAACTTTTGTTATTGAGGATAATTCCTTCGCTTCGACCTACCAGGATAATCTTATGGATTTTATTTTTATTGTTCAAACCTGGGATATATACTTCATAAATAAATCTATGAATACAAAAGTCCTCTTCTTCTATTGAATAATAATGTTTCGAATAAATTTTTCTCTAAAAAGCACATATCTGAAATACGTTCGTCATTAAATTCATTATTATATGAACCAATAATTTGTTGGTTCATTTCGGAATATAATTCAAGTAATGAAGAAAATTCAGAAAAAAAAAATTAAGTGGAAGCAAAGTTTTCCCAAAAATATTTTTATATTACATGGTGCGACAAGGTCTTTCGCATATTTTTAATTAAACCGCACACAATATAAAGACATATATGATTAACATTCCTCTTTTCTGCCAACTCAAACGGAAGTTTTTTTTCCTCTACGATCCCGATGAGAACCCGAACTTAATTCGTGTTTTGGTTTCATCGCTTTTAGAACTGTTCCAGGATAGTTCTGAATCGGGCTTTCACAGCGCATCGATTCTGCGTAGTTCTAGAACTGTTCTAGGACAGTTCTGAATTTCGGAACCAAAACAAACCCATCGAGTGTCTAAGTTGTTTATTTCGGAAGTTATCATTGTACTTACGGTTCGATTCCTTCAGTGAACGATCCTGTTAAAAATTGACAACGACCCTGAGGATACATGGCTTTTATGGCGGGCGCTCCAGGCATTATTCATGTCTGAAAAGGAAAAATCGAGAAACTACAACAACGCAACATCAGCAGTAACTGGAAATGAAATTTCGTGTGTATTCATACATAATCCCATTTAATTTATCGAATCTTATATTGAAATAAATTCTTGTTTTTCGATTTTTTTGCAAATTCTTTAGATATTTTTTTGGACCCTGGGTTTTAGCGCCTCTAAACGGTGGCGCCCGTGTGCATTGCTCACTTTGCACATATGGTAGCGGGGGCCCTGCAAATAACGGATATAATAACGAATATTCACCGCCCTATTTTCTAGAAAAACCAAGTGAAAAAGTGGTTTCTCCAAAGGATGATAAGCAGTGATTACAACCGCATTCTACAATGTACTGTTGGCCTTATTTCACAACTATTTTCAATGTGGTTTCTTGCAATCTTAAATTTGTCATCACGGAATATAGCGACATATCAGGAAGAAAAAAGATTTTATTCTTTCAAGTTTCTCGTCGAGTATAAGATGAATTACATAACACTTCTTGCGTTAATGATCTCTTTTCTTTTAAGATATGCTTTCGGTATGTCTGATTGCCCTGATGGGCAAGTTTTAAATATGTGGGGAGATTGCGTAGACGCTTTCGAGTGATTTGGGTGAGTATTTTGGATGCTCCTAATTACCGTTCGTAAACACAATAACTTCCGAGAGGAATAGCTTAGACACTCAATATTTGTGGAGCCGGTTTGAATCCTACTTACTTCGTCGAATTCATGGATGGGTAAAATCAGACCAAATATTCCGCACGCATCTAAAATTTCGTTTTCCCGACATATAATTACTACTAAGTCGAAATCTAGTCCTCCTACTTGAAAAATGACTGCATGAAGGTTGATACAAAATTTTGTGTGGAATTAGCTCCAAATTAGAACGAGGGCTCTAAAACTCCTGCATCAAAACAGATTATTCGTTAGATATGATTACCTGTATTGGTGGAATCATAATCCTACTTGAGATGAACTGACAAAATAAAGTACAGTGAGCAAACTGAAAGACACACAGAGAAAAATACTGAGCCTGATATCAATCACCCCAAGTGATTGACCGTTTGGACATTACTATGATGTATTTTTCATTGCGACAATGTCAGAAGTTGATCAATATAATGTACTTCAGTGATTGATTAATCAATATTGTGATCGATATAATGAACGCTAGGCCATTATTATAATGTATTTATTACATTGTACTGATGATGAAATACATCAATTCAAGGAAATTTGCCTCAGGACAATGTTAAAAATACATTGAATTAACGTCCTGGAAGTGATCAATACTAGGCACGGTCGATCATCACGAAACCTTGTGATAATGCCAATTGTAATGGATCCATGCTATGCATACATCACATCAATGTATCAGCGTGATTGATTCATGCCCTGGAGTTATATTATCAATGCTTTAGGTCATCACCCGATGTCCTGATTCCTTATAACAATCATTGTGTTCATCAGTTGATGTACGCGAACCTTAATACAATCACCGAGTCCATCAGTTGATGTACGCGAACCTTATAACAATCACCGTGTGCATCAGTTGATGTATGCGAACCTTATAAGAATCACCGAGTTCATCAATTGATGGACGCGACTAGAAGCGATAGCCACCGAAGGGTTATTTCGCGAGCTTTGTCTAGTTTCATTTGTCTAGTCGAAAAGTGCAGCAAGTGTATGCATCTCACGATAATTTTTCGTTCGTGCTTCAAGTTGACGACATCTTGTGTTTTGAGAACGGAGAATTTTAAAAGGTGAGTACAAATTATATATGAAAATGATTTGTCGACTTAATGAATAGAATCTTTTCTGTATTCTAGTTTTCATACCGATGTTTCATTCAATTGATTTTAGATAGAATCTTTCGCCAGCTTTGCAGATTAATTTCTAACGAATTTATTCGCGGAAAAAATTAGTTCTACATTATACCAAGCTTAAGATACATCATACGGTTTCGTTTTACATATAGGACAAAGTTATTTATCGAAATATGGTAGTCCTTGCTGCTATGGACTCTTGAAATTTGAAGAACTCATTCATGCATTTGTTGGTTTAATATCATCTGCATTCACTGACATGACATGAGAATTAAAAACATATATTATTTCCTTCATTGCAGGTTCTACTAATCAAACTGGAAACCTTCAAGTATCTATGAATAGAAGATCGCCAAATATTGTGAACAGGAAGTAAAGCGAAGTTGATTGGTGTTTTTTTCATTTAATTCAAAGCGGCGAACAACTAAGATTAACTAAGAGTTATAAATGAATTTCATACACATTTGATCATCTTGAAAGGGCTTCGTTTTTATACAAGATGGTAATTTATGTTTATTTCCAGATGGACGAGGTGCAGCAGTCTTGTGGGCACTGCTTGGGTATTTTGAACCAATATCCAAGACTGTAAAAAAGGACCACACAGGAAGGAGCTCAACAACGAAATTTACAATTCGTGACTCCCAAAGTGCCTTCCTGTATCTCGGAAGATCGATACAAGAAGACGAAGAATGGATACACTTCTTAAATTCGAAAAAACAATCGATCCAATCCTTCGTGTATGCCATTGGTGACGATATCAGACAAATTCAAGAAGTGTACACATATTTCGACGGTATACGATACAAGTTTTTCAATATTGTATGAGCAGTGGAAGTGTGTTTAAAATTCTTTTATCTCTTCAATTTGAGCTATCCTTCAGAATGTATGATGGGATGGTATGGTCGTTTATTGAAAATCATTTTTTTGCGCTCAAATCCGAGAACTCATTTCCGAAAACCAATATTTTAAGTGAATTCCTCTCCAATACTCAATAAATTTTCCAGATCATATCAATCGTCTTATTATTATTTTCCTTACTCTGATTACTACTGAAGTTCCCCATAAAGATTGTTCAATGAAAAGTATTTTTCTATAATCTGATCTATATTTTCTTCAATTATTTTGATGCAAATATGCAACTTCACCGTTATTATTAGATACGAAAAGAATTCAAGTATGAACCTATGAACTCATAAACAATATAAATGAAAAAAAAGCTGATAGAGCAACAGTCCGATATCAGTGGGATAAAAATAGCAAAATATATCCTTCTAAAATATCAGATTCAATATATAAATGCCTAAAATTGATTAGTTGATGTCCGAAATGCATTGATAAAAGGACCGATATTCATATATTCAATGCTCTGAAATAATAATAATCGATCTACTCGTGACCTGGTATTAATGTCCTTGGTCATTGATACAATGCCCTGAAATCATCGATATAAGGACTGCTGTTGATGGATCGATGTACCTGTGACCTGGTATTAATGTCGTTGGTCATTGATACAATGCCCTGAAATCATCGATATAAGGACTGCTGTTGATGGATCGATGTACTCGTGACCTGGTATTAATGTCCTTGGTCATTGATACAATGCCCCGAAATCATCGATATAAGGACTGCTGTTGATGGATCGATGTACTCATGACATGGTATTGATGTCGTTGGTCATTAATACAATGCCCTGAAATCATCGATATAAGGACTGCTGTTGATGGATCGATGTATCCGTGACCTGGTATTAATGTCGTTGGTCATTGATACAATGTGAACGGTCCTTGAATTCTGGCGATAAATTTAATGTTCTTGGGGGATTGATACAATCACTCGAACATCAACTAATCACCAACAGGACATTATATCAATGAACTCGAGCATCGGCTGAAAATTAATGTCCAAATACATTATCCTAAGGTTGAATATGATTATATTCACGTACGTTTTTCGTTCAGTGCATATGACGCTTCAAATTTGTGCGAGTAAAGAATTAAGTTGTGCCAAATGATATTTCAACAATCCTTCAAAGCCGACTATTCAAATGTTAAATTTTGGTATGTTCATTGAAAAGGTGATCTTTGATGAAAAAACTCAATTTAGTTCATCTTTCTGGACGTTAACAAAATAACTTCCGTAAAAATTATACACATAGTGATTCGAAACTGTCAGGGTAGATTTGAGGTCCCGATAATATACTGATTGAACAATCTACTTCTGAAGAATGGCCATTTTTTCTGTCAATAATTCGAAAAAAATTATCTGGTTGATTTGGAACATACCTAGTTCGTTGTTGTGAATTACCGTCGGGGGGGAATTACCGTCATGTAAATTTTCGTCAGGATCATATGGTGAGAAAAAAAATTGAATTGCAGAAAACGCTGCAAATTTTACAAATGAGTTTATTATTTTCTCAGTCACATAACCCAATACCATTGATATCTTCAATAAAACTTATATATTATTCATAACTCATTGGTTTTCCACACGAAAATTTGGAGCATTTTCCTTTATAACTCAGGGACCATTGTGCGGAAATCATCCGGGTGAAAATTTTTAGGTTGAGTTATGCAACAGTAATCAACGTTGAGAGTTTCATTAAAATTCCGTGGTAAGTTTTCGAGAAATAATTTTTTTTCCCTCCAACTTCCAGTTTTGAGCCCTTAGGTTATATCGATCCTGGTGAAAAGCTTGGAGGATCAATCTCGAGAGACACACGATTTTTATACCAAGTTTCACGGAAAACGGACTGCGGACAGACGATATTTTTTCTAAGTTCATTCAAATCTACAGTGTGTCCGGTAAGTTGTAAATGAAGAAAAATTTTCGAGTTAGACTCTGATATTCTGGGAATTGCTCCTGCTTGGTCTCAAACTAAGATGTTGAGAAAATGAGCCAAATCAATTGATATACAGGGTGGTTTAGAACTGATCTAAGGAAAATTGTTTGGAATAAAGCACCTTTGTTTTGAAAGATATCGAGAAAGTTTATTGAGAAAAGTTGTTTAGAATCAAAACACACGGCTAAATCTCGATTCTCAGATAAATCGATCAACTTTGATTCTGTCAGTAGGTTATGAAAATATTTGGTATTATTACAAATGCCAGACGTAACTTGAAACGTAAATTTTATTCGTCATAAACGAAAATTTTCCAGTTAAAAACATGCTGACCATAGAACAAAGAGTGTTTATTGTGCAGTGCTACGGCTTAGGTGCAGACATTTCGTATCAGGGAGTAATAAGACAATTCCATGAACGCTGGCCAAATGTTGCGGTATCACGTAACCCTGTTAAAAAAATAGTTTCAAAATTTAAATTTTGATCATGAACAAAACGTCACATATACAAAATGTTCATGATCAACTTATAAAGTCAAGGTAGGCTGATTTCTCTGAAACTTGAGTTCCTGCAGCAGCTCGTCATTCCAAACAACTTTTCTCAATAAACTTTCTCGATATCTTTTAAAACAAAGGTACTTTATTTCTAATAATTCTCATTAATTCAGTTCTAAACCACCCTGTATATAAATTGATTTGGTTCATTTTCTCAACATCTTAGTTCGAGACCAAGCAGGAGCGATTCACAGAATATAAGAGTCTAACTCGAAAATTTTTCGTCATTTACACCTTACCGGTACCCAATCCGTAGACACACTGTATATACTTCAAAATTTAAACTGTGAAATTTTCAGGGGAGGTAATTTTTTTTTTGGTCGATCACTGAGGTTTATTATTTTATTTTATCCACTAATAAATCAAAATGATGATAATATGTGCATTATTTCTCCCATATTGGGAAAAAAGCACCTTGCTCGAGTATTTCCTGTGCATGGTACCTATAGAAAGATTCACACCTCTGCTCTATGATCAATACAGTGAGATATTTTCCATTTTCTCATTATTTTAACAATTTAAATTCATTTCCATTTCCAATTGATCACATTGGCAGAAGATAAAGTATTTTATATTATTCCCTTGAGAGGGGTAAGCATTCTTTCTGTTATTATGCTTCCAGGGCTATAAAATTCTTCACGCATACTCTCTGATCATACAGCATTCACATAGAGAATTAATTAATAATTTTTGTAATTCTTCAATCTTGGGGCATTTCAAATTTTTTCCACATCTCGATGAAGCATTTGATTTCTAGCCTGCTTTCACAAAAATATAATTCGTGAACTAGTAGTATTATTTTTCTATCCAGGTACTGTTGATCGGAGAGTATAGGTAAGCGTTAAATTTCATGAACCTAGAAGTAGTGTAGTGAGAAAGCTCACCTCTCGCAATAGACTGAAACAGAATGCCTATAGTTTCTACCTGAATGATCCACCCAATTCGAGTATAAATCGATTCAAATCATCTGTGAACGGGGGAAATTTATATCCAGAAAATAAAGAAACGATTTTTTTTCATGAAATTTTTTCTTCTATTCAATTTTTTGAATACTTCACTTATACTTCAACTTAAGAATTCGAATATCAAGAAATATACATCAGTTAATTTGGGAAAATATTGATTTCAAGTGTATCAATAACGAAAAAATCATGATCACCTATATGCTCATTTCAAAATATGTGTTTATAATTTTTTATCATCCATCACCTAATTAACTTTGAAAGTTTATCGTCCTAAGTGTATGATGTTTAAACTGAAGGTTCTATAACTCCATATTATCTCTCTACATTGCGAATTCATTTGTGATTTTTGATCTAATTAACACAATTAACGCACGTTATCGAATTGTTTGTTTTTTTCCAAAACCTGGAAACGGATAGTCCCAGAATATAAAATGTGGAGAGAACGCTCGATACTTCAGTTCAGTTCATCGACTGGTTTCACGATGAAGTTCTTAGTTCTGCTCTTGGCTTCTGTTGCTTTGGCATCTGCAAGTTTCGTTGGGGGCAAGTATACTGATATCAAAGAAGATGGTACTTTCAACCAGAAGAACAAATATGGACTCGAATTTTTCGGAAAATACTTCAGAGGGCAAGACGTTTACGGCCACGATTACAATGTTGACTACTTCTACAACGTATTGATGAAAATCTTCGACAGACAGGTATTGAAAACTGCATGGACCCAAGAACAAACGTACAACCAAGATATGTATGGACAATATTCCTATGAAAAAATGTGGGACATGGTATTCACTCACGAAGGAATTTTCGACTACCAATACTTGGTAGAAATCCTCAACAACGATGTATTGAGAAACTATTTCGTCCAACAAGGATTCTTCGATGTTGCTGTTCTTGATCAAATTCTTGTATCCTACAAGACTGAAGGAGTCTACGACCAGTACTTATTGCAACATTTGTTCAACACTCAAGTATTGAAATATTTCTTCACCATCCATAGAATTTCTGTTTACGACATCTTGGGACAAGCCTCGTACAACAAGTACTATGGTAACACTTTCTTCAACAAGTACTACGGCAACAACTTCTACAACAAAGGCGTCTACGGTTACAACATGCTGGAAAAAATCATCAGCCAGCCTATCTGCAGAAACCTTATGGTTCAATATGGAATATTCAACAAAAATATCTTGGACCAGATTTTGTACTGGTACAACACCCAAGGTGTCTACGATCAAGTACTTCTCAGGCAGTTGGTCAACAAGCAGGCATTGTACAAAGTTTTGGCTCAATATGGCATGGTTGATCAGACAGTACTGAAACAATACGTTGACAACGAGTACCTTGGCTTGAACTATCTTTACAAGAACAACTTCTTTGAACGTACCCCAACAGTGGATTTGTTCGGAGCTAACGGAAATGTTCCTGAATACACTAACAACATGCAAATGTACAGAGGAAACTCATTGAAAAACATGTGGTATGGACAGCAGTACTATGGATACAACCAAGGTAACAACTATTTTATTTTGATATTCTCACACTGTAAGTAAAGGGAGTTTTTTTTAGAGGAATAGAACTTTGAAATCATCGGCGTAGACTAGTGACTTCACATTCCCCCACAGAAAATAATCTAGCGGCGTTAAATCGCACGATCTTGAAGGCCAATTCACGGGCACGAAACGTGAAATCATGCGGTTATCAAACGTTTCCTTCAGTAAATCAATTGTGGTGCGAGCTGTGTGGCATGTTGCGCCGTCTTGTTGAAACCACAGCTGCTGCTTATCATGGCTGCTCAATTAAGGAACGAAAAAGTCAGTAATCATGGCTCTATAGCGGTCACAATTGACTGTTACGTTCTGGCCAGCATCGTCATCAAATAATACGGATCAATGATTCCACCAGCGCATAAATAAAGCACACCAAGCAATCATTTATAATAAACGTGGTGCGAAAACGGTATATAGTTAGTCGAATTAATTGCTCTGATAGAAGATTATTATGTTGACCGTAAAATGGACGTAGAGCGCGATACGTATTTAGAACAGAACCATTATTGTCAAAATAAATTTGCAGAATTTGGAAGCGTTGTTCAGGCGTCAGTCTATTCATGTTGAAATGCCAGAACAAACTAAACACAAATCACTTGACAGATGACAAAATGTTCGCCAGTTAAAACAGTGTTGCCAACTTAACGTTTTATACCTCTAAAAAAACACCCTTTACATGAATGAATTAAGTAAAGACGAAGTTGGTCTCTCAACAATCATTAAGCGGTGTTTTTCATTTCAGGGCCATACAGCTACTACAGCAAGTACTACCACCAATATCCACTCACTCAACAGGTTTACTGAACAAGATTTATGGACTACAAAAGTTTATTTTTATTTGTTGTAAAAGAACCAATGAAATAAAAGAAGCTCCAAAAATCATATTTTTTTCTTGACTGATTTCCTTCCAAAGAATAGAATATATACAAAAGTTTTTTATCGTTTTGGTAAAAAAATATTTTTTGTGGAATTACGCTCAAGAAATTCAACCTGATATCAGAACATTTGACATAGGTGACCCATTTACATTTTCATCAAACTGCTATGAACGATTTTGAAGTAACTCTTTTAGCCGATAGAGGAATTCCTTTTCGAAAGAATTCGGATGTGAAAAATTTCAAGATTAAGTTGTAAATATTTGACCATTCTTACGGAAAGTTATAGATCGGTATTTTTTGAGTCATCTTGCAAATATAATCGTCCCTGAGAATAAAGCCCAGGCACCTAAAATATTTTTTTTCTAATATATCCGAAAATTGAAATCAGATCAAACCGAAATGTGGTTCAGCTCAGTAACAAGAACGGAAAAAGTTGTGTATAATGCTATTTCTGATGGTTTGTAATAAAAACATATTTCTTTTTTCGTGTGAGATATCTTGATTTTTTAAGGTGACCTTACGAATAAAGTAATCAGTATATGGATATTTTTTATCTGCATAATGAGAGTTGTTTTCGTATAACATTTAACCTCAATAGTTACGAAGAGATTTCATTTTTTTAGATATACTCTAAACTCTTAGGTTCCTTCAGATGATCGTTTGAATTTTCCCCCTGGCATTAGACGAATGAAGAATAAAATCACTTCAATGAAAATAATGACGGTAAACCCGCAAGATTTCCCGTCGCCGAGAAATTAAAAAGATATTCACATCATTGTACGCAGTGTGATATTCTGAATAAAAAATGTGAAATCGAACATTTACGGTCTCCCTTAATTTGGAAGATATGGGCCCCCAAAGTTCCAAAATGAGTCGTTTCCAGGTCCTTTTTTCCACCATAAAAACGATCTCTCACTTCATCTGTATAGTTCACAAACCACCTTTGAACCTTAAACCAACAATAAGCAACAATATTTCTCAAGAATAATCACTATTTAATGAAAAAACAATGAAATTACTGGACAACCAATTAACCTCTATTCCTTCTGATTTCGACTCAGACTAAAAGTGAAGTTTGGCAATGGCGCGAATTTCATCGGTCGGAATCGTGCCATCGTGCGTATTCGTGAATGAGATTATTGCTGGCGAGAAAAATGAAATATGTTCTTAGTTCTTACTGTTGTTTACTGCGATTCTCTAAATCTTCCAATAGGAGAATCCGTTTCTAATGAAATCTGCAAGGTTGAAACACATAGTAATGGAATGAGAATACACCCTGATATATATTTCAAAGTACATTTTTGCGTGCATGTTCTAGGGAAACAGAGTGCTATCGTTTTGTCCAAATGTCTGTTATTTTGGATAATTGAGCCGAAAATGGTCTCAATCGACTAAGTTGGACTCACTGATGACGAATCCGGTGTCAAAATCGATTCTGTCCGGCCGGCTGGCCAGCCGGAAATATTCTCAATGATTTTGTTTTGATGTTAGAATAACCACCTCTTCTTCAGTGACAGAAGCATTTACCTTACAATCATATCCTTCAACTGTCCATCATTTCATATTTCCCGACAGCAACTATTCTTCGGTCATAATACGTTGGCCAGCGATGAAAAGACGCTGTTGCCAAGCTCCGCTTCAACATTGAGAAGTATTTCGTAGAAATATAGGTTAAGTTGCTGTCTAATATTTTCACTTTTCTTCCTTTAAATAATGAATATTCTTGAAACAAAGTGTCTCTATTCGTTGGTTAAAGGTTCGGAGATCATTTATGAACTAGATTTGAGAAGTGAGAGATCATTTTTATGTCAGAAAAAAGGAACTGAAAATGCAATAATTTGGAACTTTGGGGGCCCATATCTTCCAAACAAAGAGAGACCGCCTATGTTGGTCTTCATACTTTTTGTTCAGGAAATCACACTGCTTACAATGATGTGAATATCTTACTTATAGCTTCGCGACGGGAAATCTTGCGGGTGTACCTTATTTTCCTGAAATTCAGTATTTCAAATATCCATAGAATATTCTGAAATACTATTCCTCCATCATTCATTCACAGAATATTCGCATTGGCATGTGAAGGATGAATCTCCACGTCAACGAAAATTCAACCCTTGTTGTTCTATGTTGGTTTGTTGAAATACTCGTATTAGCCCAATCCACATACCAGTTGATTGAACAAGGTGAACTGTACATTGATCTATAATTCGCATTAATTGATTTGCAATAATGGAGTAGAGATTCCGATTCAGCGAAATGATGGAATTAGGCTTACATCTATTAATTAATTGAGCTAATATCGAGAGGTTAATTAATTTAGAGAGCCGTGTATTATGAATCATTGCTCCACTCATTGAGAATATCGTTGGCAAGTGGAAATTTTAAATATTTTCAGTTGAACTGAATTAGTTTTTTGAAGATTTAACATCCAATGCAACCAATTTTTTGAAATATTGACGTGTTTTGGCCATTTATTTCGGTGAAAAAAATATTGATTTTAGGAAATTTTGATGGAGACTTGTAATCTTTCTGAGATCACTTTTTTTTTATTTGTCAGCTCTTTCTCGCAACTTCCCACCAAAGAAGTCATCAGTAGTTTTCTATTTCTAGCTTAAGCTTGCCGCGATTCACACCTCACTCAATCCGTATTGCAGATAATTATGAGTAGCTCAATCAAGCTACCCACGAACAGACAGGCAATTCAAATACCAACCGAGAAAGTGCTCTATCTTCCAAGTAATGAAACCACTCAATTGTGATTTACTGCGCTAGATACAAACGATGGATCTTACAGGTATAATCCTCACAACAATCTGAATGAACTCTCATCTTGTCATTTCACATCCGACTCAATGGAATGTGTATAATTCACAAGATTATTCCGTAAGTACACCCATTCGGAATTTTACAACGGGCGCATTTGCCATTTCACAACGCCTTCTACTATGCAGGTTATATTACTGATGATGATACAGCTTTCTTTTGATTAATATGTTTTTAATGGATCTCACATTCTTAGTTCCAATAGTCAATGATATATTACTTACTTATTGAAAAACTCCTATTTAATTAATCAATTCAAAAGAATGTATATTTGCAATATTAAAAGAATATAAAATAAATATGCAGATTAAATTCGTCTAATGACGAAATCAATCAAGTAGTTCTGGATATACCGGGTGTCCCACGAATACTGTTATTATTTATGTTATCTTATTGGGACAATTTTTTTGAGATCATGCCTTCAAAGACAACACAACAGGAATATTTTACAATACGCAACTGCTTTTTCTCGAAATTAAAATCATTAATGCCTCATGCAGTACCTCTCTCAGAAAAATGATCTAGTTCAAACCGAAGAGATTCACAAAATATATCTTATGATAATACTTTTTGCAATATTCACTAACATAATCATTTCGTCTTTTAATATTCGTTCTAGATCAAGGAAATATTCATTTCATTCCAATCAGAATAATATTCAATTCGCTTCAAAAGTTTATTACTTAATTTTCATTCACATATCAGTATGTGCTATCCAAAACAAAATTTCCTAGTAAACCTGTTGTGTGAGTGGGTACTGGTGGTAGTATTTTCCGTATTTTTTCGTTCATGTGTTGGTGATGTGAACGGTTGTTTTATCTGTGTTCTTGATCATTTGTAAAATTGTAGTAAGTTGCTGGATGTATGTAATTCAGTTTGAGTTTGAAGTCCCCTTGTTTTGTTGCTCATAGCACAGGTGTATATCCGAAAGCAAGATTTATTAGTTTAAACTCAATATCAAAAACATTGTTTGTGTTGTTCTGATTCCGTTTTTTCTTTCGGTGTCTACCGGCAGCGTATGTTACCCGGACGGATTCCCATAAACATATTTATCGCATGAATCATTATCGGAACTACAGATATAGGTAGTTGAACCTTTCCTATCGCGCCGAGTTCCTTGATCCCGTCTGTACCGTGGCCTTCCTTATCTGTCTGAAGCCTTCCTTAAGGGCCCAAGGAAGTGAAGTGTGACATTTCCCACACCCTTTGTTGTTACATTTACTGTAGAGATGGATGAGAAAACGGTTCAATATATTTTGGAAAAAATTGAAAATAGTAAAACAGAAATAAAAAATAGTATTCAGGCATCGGAATCAAATATACTGCTGGAACTTGGGGATTTGAAATACAAAATTCGTCAGCTTGAGCAGGAAAATAAGCTCCTAAAGGAAAGGATTGATCGACTGGAGGGTAGCACTAGGGATAATAGCATTATCGTCTTTGGTTGGAGGGAACCGAATGAAAGTGTCACCTTGGCTTTTATATGTACTGAACTGAGTAAACTTTTGGGGGTCGAGATTGATTATAGGGACATAAATAATTTTTACTGTCTGGGGAGAAAACCTGTTCGTCCAATAAAAATCGAATTTGTTTCACACCTTAAAAAAGTCGAAATAATTAAAAATTGTAAGAAACTGAAAGGAAGTGGGATAACGATTGGAAAAGATTTATCTGAGGAACAGCGCAGTGAATATCGCGCCTTAAAGGAATATTTAATAGAGAAGAGAGAGAAGGGAGTGAGTTGTTACATAAAAGGTCTGAAACTCATTATTGAAGGTAAACAATATACTCTACACGAGTTGCAGGAATCCCGTGAGCGCAATACTAGATCGAACAGTACTCCGTCGACTCCGACACCAAGCCTCTTGGTCCGTCCGAAGGATTCTGAAAAAGGAATCGAAGTTGACCACCCTGAAACCCTCCAGAAAACTTCTGTTAACAGACCACTCATTGGGACACCCTCTTCTGATAAGACAACTAAGAGACCTCTGAAAACGGCAAAGAACACAAGATTACGTTCTAATTCACAGCGTAAGGAATTGAAATAATTTAATTATATTGCTCGATTATCTCTCTGTGTGTGTTTTTTTAAATTTTATTTCTTGCTTTTTTCTGCTCTTGTTTGTGAGCTTTGTTCCTCTGTTGTGAGCTCTGTTGTCTCCGTTCTCTTCGAGTTCAAGATGGATCCATTCATAAAAGAATATAAGAACGAACCTAATCCATCAAGTGTGATTTCCGATCTGGATAGTTTTGTGCTCTCTCGGGCTACACCACTCAATATCCTGCATCTCAATATTAGAAGCGTCATGAAGAATATAGATGAGTTGTTGCTGTTCTTGAATAAGCTTTCCCTGGACTTTCACATTATGGTGCTTTCTGAAACATTTCTTGTAGATGATTTAGATGTGTTAAAAATAGAAGGTTTCAATACTCTATACAATGAAGGCAAATTGAACAGAAATGATGGGGTGATAATATACATCAAAGATGAAATCAGCTACTCACACGTAGTAAAAACCCTGGGGGATGTAAAGGTGTTGGAGGTCAGAGCGCATGTTGAATCCAGGGATGTCATTTTAACAGCCATCTACAGATCCCCATATACTTGCCCAAGAACGTTTAATGAAGATCTTCAGGGGTATCTACGGTCACTGGCAGGTAATGATATGCACATAATTACGGGAGATGTCAATATTGATTTGAGGTCAGACTCGGATATCTCCGGTGAATACAAAAATATTATGAACGCTTTCGGATATGAATCATATATGAATGAAATCACTCGACCACGGAGTGGAACTTGCATTGATCATTTCTACGTTAGAATAAAAGAAAATAGGGATATTCGATCGTATGTTTTTCAATACGATATTACAGACCATTATCCCATAGCATTGACAGTGGACCTAACTCGGAAATCAACAAACGAGCCTTTCCAAAAGGAGCGATACAAAAAGTATATAAGTTATCCCGAACTCGTAACCGCCTTGGGGAAGGAGAGCTGGAGAGAATTCTATTCTTCGGAGGATGTTGATGAGATGACTAGTGAGTTGGTGGGAAAGGTGAATAAGTATATTGTGGAACATACAAGGAATGTGAGACTTAGGAGGCGGAACATGGGGAGGAAGAAATGGATTACACCTGGACTTCTTACATCAATTGATAGGAAACAGCGACTGTACGGGGACGTTCAGAGGAGTCCGAGCGATTCGTATCTACGAAGAGAATATCTAGTCTATAAGAACAAGCTGACCAAATTGATAAAAGTTGCGAAGAGAGCCTATGCACAAAAGATGATAAGAGATAACATGAATACGTCCAAAGCTCTCTGGAAGACTGTTGATTCCATCTGTAATCGGATCAAACCCGAAAAAAAAATAGCCGAAATCATATCAGCCGACGGATCGTCGCTGAAGACGAGAGAACAAATTGCTGAAAGTTTCAACACATACTATAGTACGTTGGGTCAAGCATTTGCGGAGAGGATTAGTGTTCCGAGCAATTATAGAGAAAATATCAGAAAGATAGAAAATTCGATGGGTCTGCTCCCTACTGATACAGGGGAAGTTTGTGAGGCGATAATGCAGCTGAAGGAAAAAAAATCTCCTGGACCTGACGGTATACAGGCGGAAACTCTAAAAAAGATAGCAGAGGTGATAAAAACTCCCTTAACTCACCTGATCAACTGTTGTTTCAACAAAGGATACTTTCCCAGGATATTGAAAGTTGGAATCGTGAAACCTCTGTATAAAAATGGAAATAGTTTGAAAGTGGAAAACTATAGACCAATATCCTTGACCTCTAGTATTTCAAAGATCATAGAGAAAATACTTAAAACAAGAATAATGAAGTTCTGTGAAAAAAATGATATTATTTCGCAACACCAATATGGATTCAGGGAAAAAAGGTCAACCGAGGACGCAATCCATCAGTTAACATCTAATATATATAAAGCGCTAGACAAAGGTAAATCATGCTTATGCGTCTTCGTTGACCTATCAAAAGCTTTCGATACCGTTTCACATGAAAAATTAATGAACAAATTATATAACTATGGTTTCAGGGGAAAAATGTATGATTTACTTAAGAGCTACTTAACAGATAGGGAGCAGAAGGTATGTGTTGACGGTAAGCTGAGTGGGTCCAGGTATGTGACCTACGGAGTTCCTCAGGGCACTGTTCTGGGGCCACTTTTGTTCACATTATATGTCAACAGTTTGCTGGATGTCAAGTTGAAGGGCAGGATCCTCAGTTTTGCGGATGATACAGTGCTTTTTTGTGAAGCGGATACATGGGAATCTCTGAAATCGGATGCTGAGGCGGATTTCAAGTGTTTGGAAGAATGGCTCAGGTACAACACGTTGACTCTTAATTCGGAAAAAACCAAATACATGCCTTTTTCTTTGTACTCCAGTGGTTTACCAAATTTGGGGCCGTTGGTTGTGGGACCCAACCTGTATATTCCGGAAGTGGAGTCTATATCATATCTAGGTGTAATAATTGATCGACACCTCAGGTGGGACCTACAAATAAAAAATATAACCAACAAGTTAAGGGGTATATTATATAGAATAAAGTACTTGAGAGACTACCTTGACTCAAGACATCTTCGGTTGGTGTATTTTGCGTTGGTTCAGTCGCAGTTACAATACGGTATCATTGGTTGGGGTGGTGTAAGTGACACTCACCTTGAAAACTTGAATGTCCTACACAGATGGATCTTAAGAATAATTTATAGAAGGCCACTTACCTTCTCAAGTGAGAGATTGTACGATGAATCTGAGCTGCTCGATGTAAGACAACTCTTCTGTTTGAGTATGCTTGTTAATATAAAAAAATCGAGAATATCATCACGTCCCATCATACACTGCTATGAAACAAGAAGTAAAGCGAACTCTTTGAGAGTGCCTTTCTGTGCAAGGTCGATAGGGCAGCGACACTGTGAATTTCTTGCCACTAAGTTGTACAGTCAACTTCCACCCAATATAAAAGATATTAATGGCATCAGTTTGTTCAGGAGGAAATCGAAGGGGTGGATTCTTTCTTGCGGAAGAGGAAAGTTGCATGGCTTCGTCAACCAGAGATGAGGTGTCAGGATTGGATGAGGAGAGGATAGAGGGAGGAGAGTGAAGTTTATGTTGAGTTTTTTTTGCTGTGTCTTGAATTTGTTGAATATTGTTCACTCACCAACTATAGGTTATTTAGGATTAAATTTATTATGGCATCACGTACAAGCGATAGCTTCTTGCTAAAGCTTCTGTGTTATCATGTTTTTGTTCACCACCCACTTTATTAATCAATTGTAGATAACTGAGTGAATAAAAAATATATTATTATTATATATTATATATTATTATGAGGTCCTGAAATTAACAAAAATACCAAATAAGCGATGAAATTCATTCAAACATCTATTCGAGCCGAAATAATGAGATACTTGATCCAGAATTATTTACCTTGGTTATATCCATAGTACTGCTGTCCATAATACAAATTTTTCCAGAAGTTTCCACCGTACATCTGCATGTTGTTTTCGTATTCAGGAACATTTTCGTAAACTCCGACCATATGCTTGTAAGTCATTTTTGGGGTCTGTTGGAAGAAGTTGTTGTATCCGTAGATACCTTCGTTGCCATAGTACTGGCCATAGTAGTTGCCATAGTAATTGTTCTGTTTCAAGATGTCGTAAACAGAAATTCTATGGATGGTAAAGAAATATTTCAATACTTGAGTGTTGAACAAATGTTGCAATAAGTACTGGTCGTAGACTCCTTCAGTCTTGTAGGATACAAGAACTTGATCGAGAACAGCAACATCGAACAATCCTTGTTGGACGAAATAATTCCTCAGTACTTCGTTGTTGAGGATTTCCATTAAGTATTGGGAATCAAAGATACCTTCGTGAGAGAATACCATGTCCCACATTTTTTCATAGGAATATTGTCCGTACATATCTTGATGGTACATTTGTTTTTGGGTCCAGAATGTCTTCAATACTTGTCTGTCGAAGATTTTCATCAATACGTTGTAGAAGTAGTTAATGCTGTATTGATTGTAATGTTTGCCGTAAACGCCTTGTCCTTTGAAGAGTTTTCCGTAAGATGCGAGTCCGTATTTGTTCTGCTGGTTCATTGAGTTCCATAATCCACCAACTTGTCCGTAGAAATTGTGTCCAGAGACCAGACTGTCCCATTTGGTGTCTTCAGTCAGGGCTTGTAGGACGTATAATACTCGGCTATCGAAGAATCCGTTGAGTACAGCTTGGTGAACTTTGTTAAGGAGTTGTTGATAAGTGTATTCGTCAACGTATCCCAAATATTCTCTGAAGATTACATCAAGGATATCGTGCTGGTCCTGGTAATTCTTGTTGAAGGTGTTGAAAATGTGATAACCCATGCCATTTCCATATTCGACTTTGTTGCTGTAGTCGAATTGGTACATTTTGGTGAAACTATTGGGTCCAGTCACTTCAATTTCAATGCTCTTCTGTCCATATGGTCCATAGTGTTTAGTGATGTAAATCTGCTTACCATCCTCACTCTTGATAAAAATAGTACCATCGTCCTTGATGTCAATATATTTGCCACCAACGAAGGTTGCAGATGCCAAAGCAACAGTAGCCAAAACTAGAACTAAGAATCTCATTTTGAAATCAGTCGAAGAACTGAACTGATTTTTTCAACTCTTTTTGGATGTTTTATACTCAAAATTGCATCTGTTTTTGGAAAATGTAGAATGTGATAACGCTTTGCAGTTTTGATAATCCGAGAAATTCATGAATGCATCAAAATAACAAATTTATCGATATATCCAATTAACCTTTTGGTGACTCTCTTGAGTAATTCAATTCTCATGGATTATAATAAATATCTTTTTGCTCGAAGACTTATGAACAGTTTCGTGAATAAATGTGGCATTTAGAAACAAGAATTAAACAAAAATATTATGGGGAAGCATGAGTAATTTTGGGTGAAGGTTTCAGCCGTCGTTTTGCAAGGGGATACAAAGTTTGAACTCGATTGATTTATGTACTTTGAAGATATTGTGAAAATATTCATAATATACTTACAGTACTCGTTAGGAAATCTCGTCCCCAAGGTTTATGCAATCTAGTCCATACAGGGTATTTCGAAAAAAGGTGACCCTGTCTCTAGAGTTGGTAGAAAACTAACTGAACGACCGACGGTAAACACAATAACCGAAAGAAGCAACTTAGAAACTCGATATTTGTAGAGTATGTTTGGACCTTGATTACGAAGGCCGAATTCGTGAATGGGTAAAATCTAGCCTATGATTCCGCAGATATACCCATTAAAAATTTTTCCAATATTTCCAAAAATACAGATTAGATCGAATTGTAATCAAGTGTTTCATCAAAAAATGCCAGTTTGAAGGTTCAAACAGAAAATCATGAGGATAAACTGGTCAGGTAATCACAAAATATCGAATATTTGAAAAAAAATTGTTGAACTTTTTTTCAAATTGTTTTAATGATACGATCATGATGAAATTTCGCAAATAGTTGCCCAACAGCATTTCCAATCTAGCTACCAAGTTTCACTCCGATTGAATTAGTATTTTTTCAGTTATTCCGGAAAAAAAAAGGATATCGAGAAGAAAACCACGAAATTTTATATTTTCCCAATATCTCCAGAAATTATGGTCGTTTACAAATGAAATTTGGTACACTGCTGTAAAAAATGATTTTCAAAGTATTTCCGAAAAAAAGGTTCCGGAAAAAATTTTGAAAAATAAATTTTTCCATAAGTTAGCGCCAGTGTGATCTCAACGAAATTTTGTGGACAGTTGTGCGTTGTTATGCTTCAACTAACTGGCAAGTTTCAATTCAATGGCATCAGTAGTTTCTGAAACATCAGGAAATGAATCTCAAAATTTCAAATAACATAACTCCGAAACCATTCCACCGATTTGTCCCATTAACGAACTCAGCTAGCGCATTCCAATGCGCGACCTAATCTGAAAGTTTCAAGTCGCTAGCTCGCTCGCACTTCACAAGATAATTATACGAGTTTATCGAATAGGTACTTATGAATCACCGCAGGATTTTTAGGAGAATTTGGATTTGGACAATTTCACAAGAAATCATTAGAGTTAAGTATAACAACAAAGATTTTTCACAATTTTTTGAACTAACAGAGGCTCACCAAGAAGATTTCCTGAAGGAAAACAGGATGAGACAGTGTTCCAGAAAAAATATCACCCTGTAGATTGGCAATCGAAATTGACATGTTAAATGGTGTAAACTCTAAATGTTGAATATCTTGTGTAATTCAAATACTATGGGAAAAATACCTGAAAAAAATTTGAACTTCAACACACTGTATCTCGAAAACGAAAAGTTTTCGGTCCCATGTTAATTGGGACTTTTTTTCCCTAAAATTATACAAGGGACTGTATATTCTAGATTCCGAGAAAAATTCCAGATATCTAATTCTCCTGACTGTCATGGATGAATCTCATCTATTATCCAGCTCGGACAGAAAAAATGTGTTCTTATTTCTTGAAAATGCCCATCTACGGAATTGAAAGAAAAATTGCTGCTATAATTCTCAAGAACGTCGTGTCGTTAACAATCATATCCGTGTCTTAGAATTCATATCTTTTAGAATCGTGACTTCTTTCTTCGTTTCTGTTATACCCATTAACTTTAAATTGCCATATTATCAAACCCTGTACCTACTTACACTTGTGGATTTTTACTTTTTCGAATCAGTTCAGATCCAGACGACGTTTTATCAACATGAATTTTACAAGTACATTTTTTGTCGCGATATCAATAATTATGTTATTGATTAGTTGTGTAGCTGTTAAGAACAATACCAACGATATGAAGAAAAAACCGAACAATCCAAGATTTTCGGATACTCCCATGAGATGTCCCAATGGACAATTTTTCGACGCCGCTGGAAAATGTACCCGGCCGTATGTGTGAAAGGTGATTCAGGTAAATTTTGAGAAAATGTTTCGTTTATACGAGCTTGTTGGTGATATAACTGTACCCAGATGTCGGCAATTTTCGAATTTCGAGCAGAAAATGGACAGAAACGAATACAGTAAAATGTTGTGGGAAAATCATAGAGAAATCTAGATTTTTATATGATGCGATATCAAATCACGGGGATTTTTCAAAAAAATGGAGATATTTATTTTTATATTTATATCTAATATCTCAAGCACTGTCGCGATCAGGTTGAATATTATTATTGTTAAGATAGGAATTGGTTTCACGGAGAAGAAAGAGCTCCAGTTATAATGAATAACATAATCACAAGGACGAATATCCGTCCATAAATCAACCTGATGCGACAAAAGGATAAACGTCATACACATCGATCAAAGTATTCTGCACTCGAGGGGGAGACTCGCAAGATGCTCCTGGCAGATGGCGCGCTGAACTTTGTTATACTGCAGCGGTCCTTCTGGAAGGTAACAAGTATCGAGAGAACTATCTGTTGTTTATCCAAGTTAAGTTGACCTGACGATCAATAACAATTGTGAAACAGCTGTAGTCATTCTACTTGGATCCGCTTCTTCGGTGTAGGTGTTTTGGTTGATGGATGATTAGCTCTGAGAAGAATATTTGTTGATTTATCGACGAATATCAGTCCTTGTGATCATGTTATTTGTTAATTATTATTATTCCTCTTCTTGCATGTAGGTGTTTTGGTTGTTTGGATTATCAGCTGTGATCAAGGTGAAATATTTGTTTGTTTATCGACAGATATTCGTCCTTGAGATTATGTTAGTTTATAATTATTATTATTATTATTATTATCATTATTATTATTATCATTATTATTATTATCATTATTATTATTATTATATGAATGTATAGAGCTGAGGCAAAGCCTATTCGAGCTCAAACTACAAAATTGAATTATCGAAAACATGCAACAATAAGAGTGAAACAAGAATGATATAGTGAAAAAAATTTTATGACAATAATCAAGAAACGAAACATCGGTCAGTCAACGGACCTGTTTTTAAATATATTCACGCTTGTAGCTTCAACCAGAAAATTTTCTGTTGGATAAAATTTCCTGGCGGGAGGTTTTTCTGAAGAACTCTTTACGATTTAAGTTCTTGAAAATCTGCCAAACTCTTCTAGACACCATTTTTTTTCTGAAACCATTCATGAGATATCAATAATATTAGTAACAAATTTCAATGTCCATACGAAAGATTTTTCCCATTATTTCGATATAATAAATGTAATTAAAATAGAAAAACAGAAATACTTAAACACTGGGTGATTCATTGAGGGGGGCCACCGGCCGCATCTCGGAATTCGTTTATCCTATAACTGCCGGAAGAAAATTCTCATGACAAAATTGTCCCCCAAAAAATGATTAAAATATTTTCAGGTTCGTAGATATCAACTAAAATTGGGAAGTTATAGGATAAACGGTTTCAGAGATACGGCCGGTGGCCACACTTAATGAATCACCCGTTACATCATTCAATTTCAAACAACGTAAAAATGAATGAATCTATTGAAGAAATTCATATGAAAGCATCGGTGGGTGTATTGAAGATAATCAGAAAATAGCAATATCCTTTATACCAGGAGTCCCAATAGTAAATTTCCGATTTTTGTTTCAGGAGCACCATCCAAAGGAAGAAAGCCCTTATAAATCAACAAATATATCAACAATGTAGTGTACAATCAAATAAAATTATACTTTTCCTTTATTTATATCATTCTTGGTTCCTTCCACTCTCTAATTACGACAAAAAATGCAGTTTTCTCCGAAAATTTATAGGAAATTCGCCTCTTCGATAATATTTACCATATTTAGTCTTTAAAACTTCGAACAGTTTTGTATTTATTCCGATCCGTCTTCAGAGCTCATGATTATATAAATCTACTGAATGTTGTAATTTTTCCGCGCATGTTCTAGGGGAACAGCATGCTATCGTTTTGTGCAAATGTCTGTTAATTTCGAATGTTTAGCCAAATATTTTAGGAGTTATAGACGTTTGAAATTTTTAGTTTTTTTCTGATATTTCGGAAACTAGGTACTGAAGCAATCGGATTGATACTTAGCAGTTAGTTGGAATATGACAACGCGCAGCATTTAAAAAATTTTTGTGGATTTAGTACCTTCAATAATGAAAAAAAACTGTTTTCCGAAAGTTTTTTGGAATGTTCATGAATCATCATAGTCAGACCTTGAACTTCATATTTCACAACCATGTGTCTCATTTCAGTTTGATGTGCTGATAATTCTTGGAGTTATTGGAAAAAAATATGTCAAATTTCGTTAATTTTCTATAATCAATTTACCATCCTAATACATAACTAGTAAATTATTGTTTTATGCGGTTCCAATAGATGAATCGGCAAAGTGGATCATAGAACATAATAAGGTAAGTATTTCTTATTTATTCTGTCATTCTTTGTTGGAACCACAGTTTCTCCTTTTTCACTGTTACCAATTGTAACAATATTACTTGACTCCTCAGAAATCGGTTGGTCATTATAAACTTTGGTCTACTGAAAATCTACCTCGGAAAGTTGACGACTGAACCATAGGCGAACGAATACCAACTCGAGCATAGACAATATATTTCGATTATACCATGATGTAAGTAAAACACGGTGTATTGATCTGCTCATCTGTGATCGTATTTAACAATGATGACGTCACTTTTCCCATTCAAATTCAAAGCACAGAATATATATATTTCCTTGTATTTTAATCATAATGACGTAATTTTTTTTGCAGATGAGCACATCATTTTTGGGCGCATGTTCTAGGGGAACAGCGTGCTATCGTTTTGTCCAAATGTCTGTAATTTTGGATGATTGAGCCGAAAATGGTCTCAATCGACTAGGTTGGACTCACTGATGACGAATCCGGTGTCAAAATTGATTCTGTCCGGCCGTAGACACAATTACTGTCGACAGAAGCAAGCTAGCAACTTGAAACTGTCAGGATAGGTTGCGCATCAGAATGCCGCGGTTAAGTTCGTTAATGGGCCAAATCGGTCGAATAGTTTCGGAGTTATAGGCACTTGAAATTTTGAAGTTATTTATTTTTTATTTCAGAAACTGCTTGAGTGATTGGATTCAAACTGGGCAGTTAGGTGTAGTATAACGACGCGCAACTTTGAGCTGAATTTCGTCAGGATCATATCGTCAGTTAATTTAAAAAAAAAAATTTATTCGACATTTTTTTCCAAAAAATTTTTTTTCTGGAAACCATTCATCGTATCCAAAAAAAATTTCACTTACACTTTGAACTTCATTTTTTACAACAGTGTACCAAATTTCAGTTCGATACGATCATAAGTTTTGGAGATATCCGGAAAAAATATGTCAAATTTCGAGGTTTTCTTCCGATATCGTTGATTTTTTCGGTATAACTCCAGAAATACTGTATGAAACTTCGAACTGTTATTTTTCGATGAAGTACTGGATTTCAATTCGATCTGATCTCTATTTTTGGAAATATTGGAAAAATAAAATTTTGATTGGGTATATCTACGGAATCATTGGGTGGATTTTACCCATTCACGAATTCGGCCTTCGTAATTAAGGTCCAAACCTTCTCTACAAATATCGAGTTTCTAAGTTGTTTCTTTCGGAAGTTATTGTGTTTACGCAGTCGGCCGTTAGGCTGACCGTAAACACAATAACTTCCGGAAGAAACGACTCAGAAACTCGATATTTGTAGAGAAGGTTTGGGGCTTAATTACGAAGGTCGAATTCGTGAATGGGTAAAATCCGCCCAATGATTCCCTAGATATACCCATTCAAAATGTTATTTTTCCAATATTTCCAAAAATACAGATTTGATCGAATTGAAATCCAGTAATTTAACAGTAAAAAATTTCAAAAAGCACTGCCGTGAAGGCAGCAGCTTTTGCGTGCATGTTCAAATTCGTTGCTGAAGCGGTCATCTACATTGAACATGCGCGCAAAAGTTGCTGCCTTCACGGCAGTGCTTTGTGAAATTTTTCAACATCATGGATTATACCATCCTCCTCTCGACGCATTTCGCGCTCTCGTGAAGTTTCACAAAATACGTCTCCTGATTCTGTGTATCATAGAATATTTTCTATATGCCCTTGTGATATTATAACCATAGAATAACAATAACTTATAATGGAATATATCTCCACACTCTATAACAATAGGATCTCTAGCATTGTATAAAGACAACAATACAGAGTCGAATTAAATTAGAACATAGTCAATCAACCGACAAATACAACTGAAGAGCGATGATTATTCTCAAAAGGTTAAGTTCGCGTATCGAATAATGCCTCAGCTCGTTAAAGGAGCTGTTCATTGGTATGGAATATACAATTTCAGCAATTAGTATCTCACGTAAAGTGCTTCCATACTGAATATCAATATTTAAATTAAACCGCGGCCTGATAAACCGATAGTTCTATTTCGAATGTTGCAATTGAATATTTCCTGGCAGAACACATATCATCCAAATAGGATTCTGAGTTTCGACACCCACTGGCATAAGCCTAAAAACGTATTGTTTTCAACGGTGAACCTGTCGGAGCAAGAGCTAAAACTGAATCGAAAAAATCGAGGATTTTCCAATTGAAGATTTATTTTGAATACCTGGCTATTTTGGCAGCTGTCATTTTTGACAGTTGACAACTGAGAACTATTCCATTTGCTGTTCTAAAATCCAAACATGATTATTGAAAATCTTGTCTATTTCCAACGTGTATGTAGTTGTTTTGGCATTCAGGTCGATTCTGTTTGCGTATTGCTATGAACCTTGCTATTCTAGTCATATTGCTATCTTTCTAATTTATAGCAATATGGTCATGATGTTACGTATTCTGTTTCGAGTGTTATAGCAATGTTTGTTATGAATTTTGTCATAACAATATTGCTATCATAGACTTCCATAATTGGTGATTTTAGAGCTGACAACACTGTATTTTGTGACTTTAGAACTACAAGGAAGAAGAAAATAACCATAATTCGTGAGTTTTCTTTATGGTTTCGCATACATAACCTCTATCTACGGCTTTCTTTATTCATGTAAACATCGACATAAAAAATGTTAGGAAACGAAACTGGTCAAATTGACCAATAACCAATTTCCTGGATAGATACCAATAAAATATTGGTTATCAGAAATGGAATGCACCAATTTTATTCAGGCGTTAATAATTCGAAATTCGATCAACTTTTTCGTTGGCACTTCAAAGGGATTGCTGTTGTTGAGATGATTAGAACAATCATCTCAGCTGTTGCCTATGCCTGTATCTTAGTCTAAGAATTTTCCTTGAAATTAAATAATATTCTGGAGAACCTTGAACACATTTCCATTAGGATATACTTGTTTTAATTCATGTAAACATCGACTTATTCGAAAATATTATGAAACAGAAAAACCAATTAAAGTCAAATTGACCTATTTCCTGGATACCGACAGAATTTTGGTTTCCAGAAATCAAATGCAGCAATTTTATGCAGGCGATAGTAATTAGAAATTCGATGAACTTTTCTGTTGGGAATTCAAAGGGATGGCTGTTGTTGAGATAATTAGAATAATCAGGTCAGCTGTTGCTTACTATGCCGGTGTTTTAGTCTAAGAATCCTTAAATTTAAATATTCCAGAGAACCTTGAACACATTTCTACTAGCATATTCTTCCCTATCTTCAATATTTTCGAATTCTTGGAAGAATACTGAAACAAATGGATCTCTGAGAGATTCCTTTTCTAAACTTTCTTGTTATGAAGCATAGCAAATACTATTTTGTGGTTGCTAAGATAGCAATGTTGATAGCAAGATTCTTGTTAAAGTGACAGACCATATAACTCAAAATCTTTGATCAGAATACCAATAATTCCAATCTTGTTATGATAGCAATATCTTTTTCCTAGCAATATTGCTATTTGCAAACAGAATCGACCTGATTGTCTTTTTTATACAGGGTGTCCGTATTTAACTTAAATATATTTTTCGTTGGTGATTCTAGAGTTAAAATATGAGTAAATCTAATATCAACTTAGGAACTAAAATGGCACTATGTAGCCAACATGGCCTCCAAAATCCCATAAATTTGCGATAGTTTCGCTCAAGTCTGGTAAATTCAGATGAAATTTAGCATATGGAGGTTACCGGGGAAACTCAATTGTCTCAGGTGTGAAACAAATTGACTGAATCTCATCAGTGGCGGAGATGATAAGAGGGGTTTTCATAAAATTACTTCTAGCTTTAAAGTTATACATGATCACATTGGAATTTTAATCGAAGAAACAAACTCCTCGAACAGTTTTGACCGAAAAAGATCATTCTCGAGAAAAAAGTGATTTTGTGATATTTAACTTCCTTAGCAACGAACTGTTTTCAACGAGGTTAGGGGAATTTCGTCTGAGATGGCAAAGTTGATGAGTTGGCATTTACAACGTGTTTCTCAGTTGTCGTTCAAAATTTAGCATCATTTGTGAACACATATTTTAGAATATGCACCAAACAGCCTTCTGCATGAGTTCTAGTCGGTTTTGTTGTGTTTTCTGGTCAGTGCATGCAGTTTGCTGAGATGGATGTAAATATTTATTAAAAAACGCTGCAAATTTTACAGAAGGGTTCATTATTTTTTCAGTTAAATAATCCGATACCATTGATATCTTAAATAAAACTTATATATTATTCATAACTCATTGGTCTTTCACAACACAATTTGCAGCGTTTTTCTTCATAACTCAGGGACCACTGGTCGGAAATCATCCGGGTGAAAATTTTTAGGTTGAGTTATGCAACAGTAATCAACGTTGAGTGTTTCATGAAAATTCGGTGGTAAGTTTTCAAGATATATAATTTTTTTCCCTCCTATCCCCAGTTTTGAGCTTTTAGGGTACACCGTCCCTGCTGTAAAGCTTGGAGGATCAATCTCGAGCGACACAAGATTTTTCTACCAAGTTTCACGGATTTCAGTTCAGTGCTTTCAGTGGAAAGCCCCGGACAACGGACGTGTTTTTTTTATTAGTTCATTAAAATCTGAACACAGATATGCGGGCATTTAAATACCTGAAATCCCAGTAAAAAAATTGAAATGGCAGTCTGAAAACCTAAAAAACCAACCGTTCTACAAATTCTGAGAAAGAAAAATGTTGAGGAGGCCGGACTGGACCAAAATCATCACAAGAAGTCAAAAGGTGTGTTTGTATGGACTTCAATGGGACAACAAAAGATCATTTTATGTAAGCTGCGGTGAAAATGGAGATATAAAGCATGTATCTACTGAACGACGTGTTTATCTGACCTCGTTCCGAAGAAATATGGTCAAGATACAAAGGATGTGTTGAGTGATGAAATCTTGCATAAACTATACCTGGCATAAGTTTTCTCCTCATCCTAGTCTCTTCTAAATATTCATGTGGAAAGATATAGCCCCGTTTCAAAAAGTAGACTATCCCAGACACACTTCCCTTACTTACCTTTTATGTTAAAAATTTTCTAAGAGATAATTTCTTTCATTAATATTTCAATAAGATCACCTACTTGAAAATTAGGAGTTATTTTATGAAAGGCGATTTGATGCCTCTGAAAACCTCCATTTCATTTTAATCAGCCAAATTTTGACCAAGCTATCGCAAATTTATGAGATTCTGAAGGTTATGGTAAAAAAATTTTAGCGCCCGCAGTGGAGTACATTATTTCAATACATAAAGAGATAAGTTTTCTTTATATTGTAATCTCCAGAATAAAAAGAAGAAAGAAATGTTATTTCAGACACCCTATATGGGAATAAAGAATAATGCGAATCAAAATCGTTTGATGAGGAATGAATATTTGTTTAGAGAAAGAAATTGTTGAATTTCCTGCTATTGCATTAGAATCTAAAAGTAAATATGGATAATGAAAATGCAACTATTCATTCAATACAAATTCACAACAAGTCGGAGTTATCAAAAGGCCTGAATTAAGAAAATCTATGATTGTCTCAATTCTCTGAGCTCACGGAGTCAAAGTGGGTCTGGTAGTTTTTCATGAAACACTGCATACTCAAAAGGGAAAAATTGTTCGAAAAATTAAAATCTACTGAGACGTATTAACTAAAATATTTCAAAAAGCACTGCCGTGAAGGCAGCAGCTTTTGCGCGCATGTTCAATTAATGTAGATGACCGCTTCAGCAACGAATTTGAACAAGCACGTAAAAGCTGCTGCCTTCACGGCAGTGCTTTTTGAATTTTTTTTTGATAAATTACTGGATTTCAATTCGATCTAATCTGTATTTTTGGAAATATTGGAAAAATAAAATTTTGAATGGGTATATCTACGGAATCATTGGGCGGATTTTACCCATTCACGAATTCGACCTTCGTAATTAAGCCCCAAACCTACTCTACGAATATCGAGTTTCTAAGTTGTTTCTTTCGGAAGTTATTGTGTTTACGCAGTCGGCCGTTAGGCTGACTCATTCAAACTTTTATTTTTCCAATATTTCCAAAAATACAGATCAGATCGAATTGAAATCAAGTACTTCATCGAAAAATTACATTTCGAAGGTTCATACAGAATTGAATGCGGATGATATGATAAGAAAATCACAGAATTTTTTTTTTCAAATTGTTCTAATTACACGATTATCACGAAATTTGGCATGAAGTTAACTTTCAACATCTTCAAACTGGCTGCGAAGTTTTATCAGGACTGAATCAGTTTTTCTCGAGTTATACCGAAAAAAACAACGATATCGAGAAAAAAACCTCGAAATTTGACATATTTTTTTCCGATATCTCCAAAACTTATGATCGTATCGAACTGAAATTTGGTACACTGCTGTGAAATATGAATCTCAAAGTGTGAGTGGAATTTGTTTTTGGAGATGATGGATAGTTTCCGAAAAAAAAAAATTTTGTGGAAAAAAATTTCGAAAAAAAATTTTTCTGAATTTACTGGCTATATGATCCTGACGAAATTTGACTCAAAGTTGCGCGTTGTTATTCTCCACCTAACTGCCAAGTTTGAATCCAATCGCTCAAATAGTTTCTGAAATAAAAAATAAATAACTTCAAAATTTCAAGTGCCTATAACTCCAAAACTATTCGACCGATTTGGCCAATTAACGAACTTAACCGCGGCATTTTGATGCGCGACCTACCCCGAAAGTTTCAAGTTGCTAGCTTGCTTCTGTCGACAGTTATCGTGTCGCCGGCCGGCCGGACAGAATCGATTTTGACACCGGATTCGTCATTAGTGAGTCCAATCTAGTCGATTGAGACCATTTTCGGCTCAATCATCCAAAACTACAGACATTTGGACAAAACGATAGCACGCTGTTTCCCTAGAACATGCGCGCAAAAACGAAACTACCTATGTACCAAAAACTATCCTATCAGAAATCAGTGCATGGCAATATCTAGGAGGCTTATGAAACGAATTCCATCTCTTATCAAATATACAACTCAAGATTAAGATAACAGTTCAATCGAATATATCAACACATGTAGTCTCTCGTTTATCTTTCAACTCAAACTAGTAAAACTCTGGTTCAACTCAAGAAAACCATGTCGATACCTATTGCAAATGAGTGAACCGACAACGACAAAAATAATTTTGTAAGGCTTCTCTGTATAAGCCACACACCGTTGAGAGCTTCCATCTACGGTGTTGTGTTCAGAGTTTCTCGTTAATTATCGAATATTGGTGAGTTGTTTTTCGTGAGAGATCAGGGAGTAAATTCTTTTCAATGCAATTTTATCTCGGTTACAAAATGTCATGATGCTGGGTGTTAAAGTGTTATCTACATTATTTTAAAAGTGCGGTTGTCAAGGCGGTGCTCAGAAAACCTACTTCGTTTGTATACTACGATCGACGAAGGTTGACAATCTTCCATCCTTGACCTTCGATACAGGGTGGTTCACGTAAGTAATCCTTAGAGTTTGCAACATTTTTTCATAATCGAATGAAAAGGTGCACATAGGTCTTCTATGTTCGATAAGAAACCAGAATTCTTCATGAAATTATAGACATTTGTTGGAGTTATGAACTATTTGTCAAGAGCAATATTGATGCCTCATAAATAATACTGAACCAATAAGAGCGATTGCATAATTCAAAATTAACGTTTACAGTCTATATCAGACTCCTCCATCGGACAGTTAAGAGAAAATCTTTTATATTCTTGAACTCTATTCCATATAACACAGTTTCTTGTCGGGACAACATCGAATATCACTGAAACGCAGATTCACTTTTGGGTAACTACCTATTTTCAACTGAAAAAACATAATTCAGTGTCGGTTTTCTATCGGATTGCTCTATAAACTGTTGCTGCGGATAGTTTGAAGTCTACAAAAGCTTTCTGGCGCTTTTTGCGCGCATGTTCTAGGGGAACAGCGTGCTATCGTTTTGTCCAAATGACTGTAATTTTGGATGATTGAGCCAAAAATGGTCTCAATCGACTAGGTTGGACTAACTGATGACGACTCCGGTGTCAAAATCGATTCTGTCCGGCCGGCCATCCGAGGACACGATAACTGTCGACAGAAGCAAGCTAGCAACTTGAAACTTTCGGGGTAGGTCGCGCATCAGAATGCCGCGGTTAAGTTCGTTAATTGGCCAAATCGGTCGAATAGTTTTGGAGTTATAGGCACTTGAAATTTTGAAGTTATTTATTTTTTATTTCAGAAACTATTTTGAGCGATTGGATTCAAACTTGGCAGTTAGGTGGAGAATAACAACTCGCAACTTTGAGCCAAATTTTGTCAGTAAATTTTAAAAAAATTTTTTTTCAAAATTTTATTTTCGGAAACCATTCATGATATCTGAGAAAAATTTCACAAACACTTTGAACTTCATATTTTACAACAGTGTAACAAATTTCAGTTCGATACGATCATAAGTTTTGGAGATATCGGGAAAAAATATGTCAAATTTCGAGGTTTTCTTCTCGGTATCGTTGTTTTTTCAGTATAACTCGAGAAATACTGATTCAATCCTGATAAAGCTTCGCAGCTAGTTTGAAGATGCTGAAAGACAACTTTATGCAAAATTTCGTGATGATCGTGTCATTAGAACAATTTGAAAAAAAAAATTTCTGTGATTTTGTTATCATATCATCCTCATTAAATTCCGTATGAACCTTCGAACTGTAATTTTTCGATGAAGTACTGGATTTCAATTCGATCTGATTTCTATTTTTGGAAATATTGGGCAAATAAAATTTTGAATGGGTATATCTGCCGTTAGGCCGACCGTAAACACAATAACTTCCGGAAGAAACGATTTAGAAACTCGATATTTGTAGAGTAGGTTTGGGGCTTAATTACAAAGGTCGAATTCGTGAACGGGTAAAATCCGCCCAATGATTCCGTAGATATACCCATTCAATATTTTTCCAATATTTCCAAAAATACAGATTAGATAGAATTGAAATCCAGTAATTTATCAAAAAAAAAAATTAGAGAGCACTACCGTAAAGGCGGCAGCTTTTGCGTGCATGTTCAAATTCGTTGCTGAAGTGGTCATCTACATTGAACATGCGCGCAAAAGCTGCTGCCTTCACGGCAGTGCTTTTCTAGATTTTTTCCTTTCATATTGACCCAAAGTTTAGTAAATATGTAAATTTAACGATCTTTATAATGGAATGTACTTGTTTACTGAAATTCAGTTCTTGGTAAACTTCCGGCAACAAGTGAGAGCCGACTCTACCGTCAACTTTATTTGAAACAAGTTCCATTCAAAACTGCAAAAATAATCTGGACGCATATATTTTTCAAAATAGAAATGTTTAAACTTACAGTAACAAAAAAATTCACTCTTGATGATTCGAAAAAATGCGTTTTATATTGAGGGTCCGTTCCTTTTTGTTCATTTTATGAAGTTAGAGTTGATTTTTATTTTATTTATGTTATCTTACCTGGAAAAAACTATATTCCTAATAGTAATCCATTGGACGTCCATTAAAAAACATTGAATATTTTCTGTCCAATGGAAATCTATTGAATGTCTGATGGAAATCCAATGTACTTCTCAATTGGGATGGCCATGAAATGGATATCCATTGGTTGTCTGATGCAAATCCAAATCTCATAAACTTCTGGTTGCAATGGAAGTGAAATGGTTATTCATCGGATGTCTGATGGATATCCAATAGATTTCAGGCTGCAATGGACATGAAATGAATATACATGAGATATCAGATGTACCGGTATACACTCTATTGGTATATGGACATAAATTGGATATCCATTGAAAATCCATCAGATGTAATTTAGGATACCCGATGGACATCCGTTGTATGTCCATTTTGTCGGAAACGTATTATCCATTAGATGTCCACTGGACGTACGTCGGAGAATGCCGTACATCCACTGGATATCCAGGATGTCCGTAGGTGGACGTCCGTTGAATGTCCATTGGATTCACTTGTGTTGTCTGGGGGGGGGGGGGGGGGGAGGGGGGGAAATTGAATATACTACAAACTTGAGAACCTGTGTCATCCGAAGAGAAAATGAATTTTCTATAGAAATCACATCAAAATAAATCAATATATTCGTCGTCGTATTTTTGAAAATCGTAGATAATGTTATTATGTGAACTCAACCCCTTTCTGCTTTCATATTTCCTATTACATTACTTGTACATACGGTGGATATCCTTAAATTTTATTATATAATATAACTCCAAACTTGCCCACAAGATCAATTTCGATATGAGTTTTCAATGCTTCCATGCACTCATCTTTATTACTCTAACCGAGGAAAACTACAGAACACGACGATTTTCGCATTTTCCCAATATTTTCACCGACCTGAATAGAAACAAGCCTTTTATATGTTCAGTTTCGGTCGTTTGCTGTTGGTCAGTTCAGGTAAAATGTTATGTCCCCTTTCTTTTACATTCATGTCAATTCAATGTTGTGTGAAAGGATTTCTTGCAAGCTCTCTTCATATCCTCAATAGATCTCTGTTTTCTGAAATCAAATCAACTGCAGAAAAATTATTCGAATGTTGTGAATATATTTTTCACAAATATTAAGAGCAAATAGTAGAATTTTTGGGTGCAAATGGATGAAAAAATTGAAAGAATGAGCAATGTTGTCAATTTTTATGTTCAAGAATTTTAGGGAAAACAGAAACTGATATGGAGTGAAAAATGGAAAAATAAGTAACACTGCGCATTCTCACAAAATATTTGAGTTCATCCCAAAAACATAGATATTTGGAAAAAATGTGTCAAATTTCGTGTATTTTTCCTAATCATCGTAGTTATTTCCGGAATAACTCAAAAATACTGATACAATCATGATGAAACTCTAGTTGAAACGTTTAAAACGATGATACAGATCAACGGAAACTGAAAACATCTTGAATCTTCAAAGCATCTTAATGTTTTCAAATTTTGAAACACATTTTTATTGCTTCAATCGAAAAATTAGCTTCAACTATAAAAAACTAAATTTTCCATCTTTTTTTCAACAGATATAGGTGAAACACAAGTTGACCCTGATGCTTCCAGAATATTCAGAAAAATGGCAGATCCAACAATGCAAACGTTTTGTTGTCACAGAGGAAATGGGACTGATGTTGCGCTCACCCTTATGAAGAATCTCGATACCAATATTTACAATTCTGTCTGCATTGTATCTTCTATATTAGGAATACTTGGAGGTACATATCAGGTAAAACCATTGAACATCCCAAATGATGCAATAAGCACACACAAGTTCCAAAAATCATTGTATTCGAACTATTGGGTTGGATTGAAGGAATATGTATACCTTTCAGATTCTACCCAGAAAACAATATTCCAAACATCATAAATGGTTGTCATTTTCTGCTCAAAGAGGAAGAAAAATCACAGTTTTGTTGGCTGTAGCTGATCTTCTAGCTTCCCTGGGTAAGTTAGAAACGTTAGACTATGCAAAACCTGATGTGGAAGCAGATGGTACTTAAAATGCACTCTTGGTAACGTTGGAAACGGCACATTCTGGTAAATCATTTACTTATATTTCAGGTGTGTTCATGAGATCTTTGGTATGGCTGAAGTTCAACAACATAATGCCAGTCGAAGACGACGAGTCTAGTGTTATTTTCTGCACACTCTCATCAGTAAGCATCTAAATGGGAATAAAAAATTCCTTTAACATGAACTTTCAGGCGTTGGTCCAATATTTTTATACGGCTACCTGGATATGGACATTTTGTTATGCTCTGGACATGCAGTTTGTTCTGAAAGATATAGATGTCAACTTCAAGTATTACCATTTGGTGGCGTGGCTAACACCGTTGCTCACAACGTCTGTAGGTCTATCTGTTTTGTATATTCCAGAAGCGAAGTAAGTAGGTTCAGTTTGTGTTCTCAGTTGTGACAATAATTCATGACTCCTTGTAATTTGAACTATATTGAAAATTCCGCACATGTGATTTTTAACCAATCAGAACGTGTATTTCGGACAGATCACCATCGCAACGGATGAATTTAGGTGGAAATGTTTTCCTCGTGGGTACCCAACAGCGACTTATACTGGAATTTTTTTTGAAGTTTACATAGTGCAGATGAACTTGCCTTTCTCTTGGTTGGATCTATTGGTAGCTTCCGACGCTTAGCATTTCTTGAAGCTCTTGCGTTGACAAATTCTATGTCAGAGAATGGATTAAATTTGCGATTTTACCTTTCGAAAAAATATTTCTGCAACTGCTTAGCTGTAGAGTTCCCTAGAACTTTGATAACACTCTCCTTCTAGTCTTCGGAGTTCTTTTTCCGCATGTTGAAGGCATAGTCTTCAAGAATAAGCGCCAGTTCTTCCACAGGTATATCCGCTCTGTCGAAATCATACGCTTTTTCTGCGCAAAAGTTTATAAACTGCTTCCATAACTTGCCTTCGATTTCCTAGTATTCGCGGGTGTCAACTGCTTAATATTCTAGCGAATATTTTCTTTACTTTCTTGACAGAAGCGAGACATTTTTCTATGTCGTGCTGTTTTTGACCAATTCAAAACAGAAATTATTTCTAGATCAGAGTTTCACTGAGTTACCATGGTAACTAAATGATCAAGTCGACAAAACCTTCTATGTTTTGCAAGTACTTGATGAAGACCAAAATTGATGTTGTTGTGGAAATGAACACATTTGGTGTGGAATTTTCTTACCGAATACCACACGAGGTCAAATTAAATCCGGAAATAATTTGACCTCTAGTGGTATTACTAGTGAAAATATGTCGACATTCCGAAAAATTTATATATAATAAAAAGTCAAAAATATTCAGGAAAAGCGTTCTGACATGATGTCTCATCTGACCGCGTTAGTTTTTCTTGAGATATTAAGGGCCGTATTTATAGTTGCTCCTTGAGGCTTCCTTACTGAAGGCCGACTTGAATTCGCTTTTCTATGCAAACAAACTTGTATTTTTTGCATAGAAAAGCAAACTCAAGGCGGCCTTCAGTAAGGAACCCTCAAGGAGCAACTATAAATACGGCCCTATGAGAACAACATCGAATTCTCAAATAACCACGAAATTGACATATTTCTTTAATGTAATATATCTCCTGAAATAAATATCAGATCCAACTGAAATTTGAAGGACTCTCGTTGAATATTGTCTTGAAGTATCGTGCCAGATTCAAATGAAATCGGATGGAAACTTTCCGAAAAAACAATTTTTTCGATTTTTTTTTTCATTCCTCACTATTAGCGAAATTTCAATTCGATCAGGTCAGTACTTCATGAGATACTGAGGAAAAATCCTCATTCTGAATTTAGTAGTGAGTTGATATTCTCCAACTAAATACGAAGTTCTAATCTGATCGCAGCAGTATTCTTGAGACATCGAGGAACTAACCTCAAAATTTCAAATTTGTGTCCGAAGCCCTTCGACCCATTCCACTTTCAAACCAACTAAACCGAGATATTCAGACTCCAAAAAAAGCCTGAAAATTTCTACTCTATCCCCTTTCCTTCTAAGGTTGTACCACACACGGCAGGTCGAGCAGAATTAAATTTGACCACGGATTCTTTATCAGTGAGTCCAACCTAGTCGTTCGAGACCAATTTGGCTTGAAACTCGAAAATCACTGACATTTGTGTACAACGATAATTGTTCTGTTCTCCAGAACAAGAGCGTTAAAATTAGGTATAGACAATCAACCTTTTTGTTTCAGTTGCCACGTTTCAAAATCTTTGTTAACAGTGATAACGAAAATATTACCAAACTACATAGTCACATACATACCAATAGCCATAATAATGATCTACAATCCATTTTTGTACAACCAATCTACGAGGGATATGGAGAGAATCATCACTAGTCTGACTGGTCAATTTACAGCGAAAGAAAGAGAAATAATAGAAGGTGTAAGAATGAAGTTCTTCATGATCAACTTGGTCTTTTACATTTGTTGGACGCCAAACCTGATAAATGGTATTTTGTTATGGTTGTTGTGGTTCGATGTACCCTTTACTTTTATAAGTATCATCTGGTACGTTATGGTAAGTGAAGTACATATTTGGTCCTGGAAGAACTTATGCTCAAGGTTCATTGAATCATTGCTCATGTTATATATATAGGAATTTTATAGTTTCGGTCTTTACTTGATGGAAATTGGGAACTTCTGCGAAGATGCCAGCGCCCTAACGGTTAAATTTGGAACTTGTCCAAGCTAGTAGTTTTATGTAAACAAACCGTAGAAATGTGGTGGAGAACCTTAGACAAAGGATTTGTCTAAGTGGAGAACCTCTTTCCTTTGTCTACGTGGAGAACGAATATTTATTGAGCAGAGTTTGAATATTTGATTATAATTTTGTGTTAGATTTCTTGGGAAGGAACTTTTCGTTTGGATCATGATATAGAATCGTGCTTTAAATCGTTCCTGGAGGATAATTTCGTGTTATTTTAGTGTATGTTGCTTTGTGGATCAAAATGAACCAATATCTAAGTTTACTTGAATTTCTGGAAAAATAGGCACCTCAATATGAGTAATTAAGGACTCTTATTAATGTGAAGAAGTGCTGAATGAGGGCTATATTATGTGGTAAATCCAGAATCAGTCCAAATGATATGAATTATTCTCTTTGTTTACAAACGAGTGAATCAATAAAATGAAAACAGATTTTCTGCTTTAGTTCTTTTGCATATAGTATTTCTAAAGAAAAGGAAACAGACATATAATTGATTTTATTTTCCGTGGCCTGTGTTCCAATATTCAATTTCTAAATATAGGCCTTTCTTCTATCATTGAGTTCCCTGCCAAATGCTGTTTCCAAATTAACTTTACTTTCATTTGGCTTTGGAAAAAATTAAAACTTGAGGCAGTAGATGATCCTTTCTTCTTTGACCATGAATAACATTCAGTTGTGGCACACAACAATAGTCATGTCGGGAGGATGCCATTTGGAATTAATACAATCGAAAATTTTAATCGGAAAGAAAGGAATCGATTGTTGAATATTACAAACACTTTCGGTATACCAAAATTTCAACTCGTGGAACAACACAAAAGCTCGAAAATGAACTCCAAAAGTAAGCAAATTACGTTAGAATAACAGGCACGTCGAAAAACTTCTAGCTTGGAAGTGTTCGAATTTCTATCGCCAGAGGGCGTATCGCTCAGCAGTAGTTGCGAATAGAATGAGAAAAACATAGAAATTTCTGAATGAGTAGTACACATACATTCAATTCCCACAAAATGTTCCTTTATGAACGACAATACCTGTTTCGCTACACTGTGGCTTGATCAGGTTCTACATTTGGACTGATACTGTCTGAAAATTCAATTTACATAGGTTCTTGAATAAGCTAGGTATTACAGTTAACGTGACTAAGGAAAGAATGACCAGTATTGGTTTAAACTACGTGTAGATAACAGAAACCGACTTGAAAGTTATTGAATAGTTCCAACCCAAGCCTTATAGATAAAAAGATATAAAACAAATAGAAAAAGATGGCACTAACTCGTGTTCTTTCTATCACAAAAAAAGCAAGTATGCATAAATACATACGAATTCAATTTTAGTAGAATATCCGATATTGCCAATTATTTTGAAGAAAATTCTAATTACGCAACAGCAGAACCATTAAAAACATTTTTAGGTCCATTTAAAATAATTAAGACAAATCAAACAAAGATATTAGATCAAGAGTTTATGAGTTGACTTACACATTGGTTTATATTGGACAGACCGACAGATCGTTCAAGAAGAGAATCCATGAATACCAGAGGGGTTTAAATTCCTGACATATTCAACCAACGATTCGGAAATAATTTCAATATCCAGATTAGCTCTCTTAGAATCACTTGAAATAAACCGATATAGTTCTCAGAAGATTCTTCTGCACTCCACTCATTTTCATAAAGTATCCCGGTTGGCCATGACATTCTGACACATTTCACCGTGTATATTTTGAAAATGTTAGGTTGCAGTCATTTTCCTGTCAGATAACTACGCAACGTTGTCCTCTCTACATAGAGGTAGTAGGAAATACGTATTTATCAAAATGTTTATTTACACTCAACCTCCTTTCCCATTTAAAACATTTGCATTTTTTCTTATTTTGCATATGGGGGCCCAGATTTTGAGGGTTTTTCTTTTTCAGATTGTTTCGAACAACAAATTGATTTTTCTAATATTTCAGGCATTTTTGAACCCCCTGCAAGCATTTTTCAACTGTATGGTTTATAGAAGGTGGAATAAAGGATCTGAAAAAATAATTACTCCTTGGAGTAAAACTGGTAGTCTGAAGCGAAGTAAATTCGAAATTTCCTCCAGCACAGATGAAAATTTGAAAGAGAAAAATGAAGCACTTCCTCTGTTGAGAAACGTACCAACGACAAGCATAAATCAATTTGTTTAATTGATATGATCTTATTAATTGTGTTTTTTTTCTGTCGAATAACTCAATATGTTTATTGCGTTGTGAGTCTTTATGTGATATCATTGTTTCAAATGCTTGAACAATGGTGATATGTAGTGGCATAGTCCTACAATTTTATATATTTTTATATTTATAAGTGATAGTTTTAGCAATAGAAAATTTGATGTGCTATTCGTTTGGTCATTTCACTATCTTCATAAATCATCGTTCTGAGCAATATTCCTAGAGATTTATCTGCCTGATTAGATTTATCTCATTATTTCGAGAAAAAGTGCTTTACTGAAATAAAGACTGAAGGGATTATCATGAAATAATGCCCTCAAGTTTTAGAAAAATTTTCCTGGGGATCATATATTCAAAAGATTGAATAATATAATGGGTGTTCGTTTCATATGCCTATAGCCATGTAGCGTTCTGAGTTATTATTTATTATTGACCATATGGTGACAGTTCCACAAAAAATTTGTGATCTTCGGAAGTAAGTATCCGAAAAAAGTTGTTTGACAATTTCAATAAACGTGTGCTCGAAGTTCGCGTGTTATATTCATCATGTGTATGCACCAATGATCTAATAATATATACTATTATTAGGTCATTGGTAAGCACCAAAGCATTTCAAATAAATTATAGAATATTAGTGAAAAAAAAAACTATGAAGGATATTTCTTATTGCAACAAATACCGCAAAATATTGCGGCACGGCGAATAGTTTAGAAATCCGCAAAACATATAAAGCATTCGCTGTCACTTTAACTGGTACCATGTAAGCTTCTAGTTATAAAGAATGTGGTGTATAATTGCATATTCCTGAATTATCTGCCAATGATTTCCGTCGTGCCACAACATTTTTGGGACACTCCTTGTAAAAACCATGATGTAAGCAAAACATGGTGTGCTGTGCTCATCTCATCATCTGTGATCGTATTTACCAATCATGACGTCACTTTTTTCATTCAAATTCGAAGCACAGAATCTATATTTCCTTGTATTCTCAACCAGCTTTTTTTTCAGATGAGCGCATTATATTTTTTACATCATGATAACAAGCTTTGATCTGGTTGTTTAGCCATACACGTTTCATCGTTATTTCGATACTGTTATTCTATGATTTGAACTAAGTTCTCGTACGTGCATTTGCACCTTAAGCAGATCACAGAATAAGAATATATAAAAAGTGAAGGTCTCTTTAAAACGACGGAAACAAAATACGCCGTCACCGGCCTATTTGGATTCTGTGCTCTTCGGAGATATATTTGTATTCATGTAAAAATTCAAAGTATTTTATCACAGTTGGAAATATTATTCGTAGTACAATGAGCAAAAGTATTTCTAAAATACAATATTAAAAGAAGTAGATATTCAATATTTTTATGTAAAAATTAGTCAAAAATAAACCATTTCTAGAGAAGTACATTACACAATTTTTCAGAACCAAATTGAAATGAATAATGTGAACATTTGCCCAAAATTGAAGATTGAATTAATATTTCTAGTATATACGGAGTCTTTGTCTTTTGTCGTTATTAGGAGTGTTCGTTCATTACCTCAGACTGCTCAGATTGCCCTGGAGTCGTTCGTCCAGATGGAGGGGAACAGACATCTCAACCGCTCAGCAAAAAAATTTGGAGCAAGTAGATTACGATCTTTTTCGTCGGAGTATTTTGATAGAGCAAAGCGATTTATCCCACAGAATACAAGTATATTAGATTCGACAATAGACGACTTCGGCCCAAGTTGCCAACCCACAATTTACTTAGCAAGTTTACTTTCACTGGGGAACGGGAATTTCAGGACAAATTCGACATTATAAGGTTCGCATTATTTATAAATAACCGTAAAGCATGCCTCGGCTCTTCAAACCAGATAATTCCTTCCAAATATAGGTTTTTGTTAAGATCGTCCCCGATTGGCTGAAATTTAAGTTGGGATTCCTGATTTCATGCAAACAGTGTCAATTTTCATAGGATACGTTCCGAAAATCAACTCTGTTGTTTCGGTTGCCGATTTTCCACTCCGTAAATATGAAATATTCAGATGGTTCCTGGAACAAGCGCGTGAAAAAGGTTATTTACGGAATCTGGTTGATGAAAATGCAGTCGATTTACTGTCACCAGAACGATTTTCTATGGTAAATATCCATAGCATAGAACAATCTATGTTTACTTTAGGTTCCGAGTTCAGAACTGTACGGGACGGTTCTAGCACAGATCTATGGTCTATGCTAGAACCGTCCCGAACAGATCTGAACTCGGAACCAAAACAAACCTAAAGTAAACATAGATTGTTCTATGCTATGGATATTTACCATCGAATATCGTTCTGGTGACAGTAAATCGACCGCATTTTCATCAACCAGATTCCGTAAATAACTTTTTTCACGCGCTTGTTCCAGGAACCATCCGAATATTTCATATTTACGGAGCGGAAAATCGGCAACCGAAACAACAAAGTTGATTTTCGGAACGTATCCTATGAAAATTGACACTGTTTGCATGAAATCAGGAATCCCAACTTAAATTTCAGCCAATCGGGGACGATCTTAACAAAAACCTATATTTGGAAGGAATTATCTGGTTTGAAGAGCCGAGGCATGTTTTACGGGTATTTATAAATGATGCAAACCTTATCATGTCGAATTTGCCCTGAAACTCCCGTTCCCCAGTAAAGTAAACTTGCTAAGTAAATTGTGGGTTGGCAACTTGGGCCGAAGTCGTTTATTAACGAACGTAACTATTGAACGTCGATATCATAGACAAATGTTGTTATTCTATATTTGAACCATAGATAGTTGAACTATAGAGATTAAATTATCTATATATGACTGAAGTTCGCGTGCGTGTGTATGCGCCTTAAGCATTTCAAATGAACCATAGAATATTAATTACCGGTAGTCTGGTAGTTTACTAGTTTGACTTTGAATTTTTAGGTTATATTTATCGTTTTCACACTCGTTTATATATGTGTGAACGCCTAAATAGATAACTATTAATTAAACAAAACACATACTTATGAAGTGAGAATGGGTGAATATCCATTAGGCTATAGAGAAGTGATTCCTGATCAAACTGGTGCAGAAGTATGGCGAGAAATCACCTTGAATACAGGTGGAACCCAAAGCATTCTTCAAGATATAAAGTTTGTCGAGAAAGCCAATGGTTTTTGTTATGAAGATTCATCAAAGCACTTTACTAGGAATCGTTTTATCTACTGGCGTATCAGTAATGATACGGTAGAATTCATTGAACATAGTTTAGACATTAACCTATCTAATAATCGTGTGAGGTATAAATTTGTTGATACTCCAGTATTAGATGGAATTTCTATCCATGAAACAAATCAAGCTGTGATCATTTTGGTTCCTACAGTTTGTAGCGTCCACCAATTGAGATTCCCTCATCCGAGAAGACTTCATAAATCTGATGATCTCCTAGGGATTCATTCAGATATAGCTGCCCTTTCTATCTTTGCTGATGCAAATGAAGCAGATGCTAGGAGACCATCATCATATTTTATTTTCACACCACCAAGCTCTGTGAATTCACAATTGCCCTATTTAGCAACCTCTACTTACTCTCCCTATGTGGAAGAAATTATTTTTGTACTTGCTTATCCATCAGGGGAAACAATCCTCATCCATCAAACAAAAGATTTGCAAAATTATGTTTCTGAACTCAAAAATGAATCTATTGTGCCTAGGTTTTTGTCGGGATTGGCCGAAAAATTCAGGTAAGATGGAGAAAAGGTAGTTGAATTAATGTTAGCGAATTTAAAATTTATTTATAGTTTTAGTAATACAAATATTGTTGATTCGGTTATAAATAATTATGATTCCAGGCAGAGGACAAATGATGGTGATAAAGTTGTTAGCCTGGTCCTTCACACTGTTGGTACAGAAACTTACGCAATAACCCTCACAAGAGATGGTCACTTGAAATTCTGGTCATGTTCAAAAGTTCAATGTGTTTCAGTTATAAATATCTTGTCAGAAACTGGTGATTATTCGACAAATAGTCAACAAGGAAGTGAGTATTTTATATTCTTAAACATGAGAAATTATGATAATATTTTTGTAGCTCAAAATCATGTATTGAGGAAAGCAGTGGACAGCTTGGATAAAAACTGTTTACTAGCTGTCTTTTTATCCAATCAAAATCAGTTTCATATCATCAGGCCTATGTTTTATGAGGACCAAATAAGAGTGAACAGAATTCATAGTCTTTACGCACCAGAAGTAAGGTTCTATTGATCAGATAAAGTATAAAATGGCTTTCATAAAAAAGGTTGATCTTGATGATATATATTTCACACTGGATCTTAGCATATGCTAATGTCATCTTATTCCACAGAATGATCTAATTGATATGAGTCTTACTATGTCCCGAATATGGTCAATTTGGCGTAGTGAAGAAGGTGACTGCAAAGTATATAGCACGTGCTTGCAACAAGGAGAGAATGACGTGAGGGACTGGACTCCTATCATTCTAGAGGATCCCCCTGAAAGTCAGCCACCGATGCTTGATGGTGAATCTGATCCCAGTCAAGTTTATTTGCAATACATTTTTCATCCAGGACGGTTTCCTCTACATGTTATAAACAAAGCTTTAAATGTGAGCCTAATTATTGTTTTTTGTGACAAACCTTCAAAAAATTTTTTTTTCTAGACTTACAAAAGGTCAACGATATTGACTGATTTGAATCTGTCTCCAACAGTATTGAAGGAAAAGATCACTTTTGCTGTTCATAATGAAATTCAGAAAGAATTAAAAGAAACTGAAGTTGGTTATGATGAGTTTTTACAGTGCGCTTGCTGGTAAGTAGATCTGTTGAAATTTATACATTATCTCATTTCTATTCGTCAAATGTTCTGCATCTTGAAGATAAAAATTTCAACAAACTGGTCATTAAATACCAAAATATTCTAGTTTGTTAGAAACTCCTTACTTAAAATATTTTATGGGATTCCATCCTGTTGTTCAAGAGAAAAAAATTTATTAAGTCGTGCAATTTTATTAATAGTTAACACATGGACTGTCAACTACGAGATGACTCATAGACCTTGCATTCTTGCCTAGGACGTACTGTGTTTACTTGCCTTATTCATGCTTCTACTATTAAAGTTGCAGTATATCAGTGCTAATATCCATAGATGGAAGGAAATAAAAAATCTTATACGAACAGAAACTTCATTAATAAATGAACAGAAAATATAGTTATAAAAAATGTATTCCAATGAAGTGGCTTCTCAGACCGGTATTCTGATAATTTCCTTAGTAGCCAACGCATCAATTCAAAGAAGCTGCACATTCTAATTTCAATCATTACTCAGGAAATAAAAGTCTTTGAGTCTGCTATAAGTTAACTATGAATTACACTGGTGTTCATGTATTTTTCTAGAGGACAGTATATTTTCATTCAGTTAGGGCCACTTGCACCATATTACAAAACCATAGATTAAGACCATAACCAAGGTTTAGGTAAAAAATTATTTTGCACCGTCACGTAATCCACGTTTAATAGCCTTAACTGACTATTAAATTTAAACCCTGGAATTTGGGAGCTTAAAAGAAGGATTAATGGTAAGCTTCGAAATCTAACCCTAATTTCAAGTGGTTTCTTACAAGTTTGACATTTTTCTGGACCTAACCTCCAGTTTGTTTACATTGGACATTCATGAAGAACTCTTACGAGTTAATGGATTTGATAATCAAATTTTGATTAAAAGTTATTGAATTTCAGATGATATTCATGAAAAATGATATAGAGAGATAATGACATCAGTAGGCATTGATTCGTATCTTTTAAAGCATGAAGAATTAACATCAGTATTACCATTGAGTTCGAAGACTCAATGGTATCTCTATTTGAAATGATAAAGTTACAACGATGTGCTTATTTATTTCCAAGAGCGAATAGCAGAATGAAATCGAAGACATATTTGGAATGAAAAAGCATAGTTTCATGAAGATTCTTCTGTACTATTTTATTAAGTGATGTATTACGTGGAAAGCTGTCATATACTACTTTATTATTGTGCAGGTGCTGTCTCTGTGCTATCATTCTCCTCGATTAAATATTAACTGGACTCAAAATATAACTACAAATGAATTAATGTGAAAGAAATTGCATCCTCGTGTTAGTCGATCTTCAAATGTATACCTTCGTCAATCCATCCATACATGATACTTCAATATTTATATAGAATACTTTTTATTCTGCGGATCTCACATTAGAGTTTTCATTATATTCGACAGAAAATTAACTCAATTCATAATATACTTATTACAAACAAAATATTTCAATAGAAAGTCTATCCTTGGGTAAGCCGTTCCTTATCCGAAAGTTTTTTCGGATAAATCAATACTATTTATTTATTCACTTTACAAACGCCAGGATTGTAATTCCATGCAGAAGCTTAAATCTTATGATATTACAAAATATAAGTTTACTTGAGTATACGACTATGAATTTGAATAATGTTTGAAGCCTGATGCAGAAGTAAGAGCACAGGTCTGTAGTAAGAGATCCCTAGTCTTAATGATAATAAACAAGTCGGGAATGTTACATGCAATATTTTTATGGAAGCTATAAAGTCTGTCAGATATATTTTTTCGGTGGGTTTTTCAATAGATGCATCTTGATTTTTCATATCTTATGGAAATATGGTAGAACCCATAAAATGAGTTTCATTTTTTGAATTGAAATATTTCATCAATTAGGGTTAAAATAAACAACATGAAGCTAGTCACAAGTACCAATTCTTGAGAAAGTAACGATATTTGTAATGAGATTTGTAAATTAACTTTAATCTAGTTACATTCAGCCTCGCTGCAAGCCGAATATTTAAATCAGAGCTTAATAAGTTTATCGTCGCTTAACTAACTGAAGCTTAAGACGAAAACGGTGCAATTGGCCCTTAAATTAGAAACATATCCACCCCAGCTTGACACTGAATCGGGAAATACTTGAAATCGAAAAATGTTGAATATAATATGTGAATATAAATATAAATTATGGGAATACTCTCAGTTTTATGCTGCTCTGTCCAAACGAAACTGATACTGATTTTTCGTTATATTTAAGGTGTTGGGAAAGATTTTATTCATGCTGTGAGCAGTATCATGCAGCTGGATTGAAGCCTCTGGGTATTCTTCTTCTACCTGGTGTGTCTGGAGCTGTGTTTTTGAAGAAATCAGCTTTTTCTTTCTTCCGACCTCTGGACACCCTTGAATATATGTTGCTTTGTAGCGACTACATGTCAGACTACCAGTTTTTACAACAGGAAGGTATTTCAGAAGGTATGTTCATCTTTCAGACCTCTTGGTCTTTGGGACACGAAATTTCTCAAGAAAATTCAAGTAAACTCGCAAATTTTCCTGTCGTCAAGATATTGATTAGATATTTGCATCAATGTATGGGTTTGTGTTCTCCTGAAAAAAAAATCTGCAGTCGAAACTAGGAGGTCTCTCATAGTTTGGAAGATATAAGCCGACAAAATTCTGATGAGAACACTCAGTGCTTTTATGTAGTTTACAAATTGTCTCTCAACCGTAACGAAACGATCAGTAGCGTTTTATTTCGAGAATATACGATAGTTAACGAAAAAAATTGCAAATATCGGACAACCGGTTCTGCAGACTATCAACACAGATCAACCAGATAAACCACTCGCGTCATTTACTTAGGAAATCTATGTCAACGCAGATATGACCCTGAATCGAGCTAATCAGAATTTTAGCAGGCGTTTGGGGTGCTTTGGGGTGCCAATCAGATTGCAGGAATAGGATTACGTCACTCTCGCCGTTTTCGGACTCGCTTGAAGAGGTTATAAATATGTAAACAAACTGAAATGAATTTTTCATCCTATTAATTGATGAATAATTTCGTATCTGTTCCATTTAAGAATATAATCCAAACAGTTTTTTACAACCAAATCAATTGTTTAGTCATCTTTGAGGTTCTATTTTATGATGACAGTCCTCATTAAATGTTTTAATTATACAACAAGAAATGGAATCGAACTTAGGTGGACTCATTCATAATGTTCATTTTATATAATATAAAGGAATTGCAGCTGAAGTAAAAGCATTACAACCTCCATTATTCAATTAAAACGATGGGATGTCTAATAAAATTGTATATGATTGCACAAACACTAGGATTGGAATCGAACAAAGTTGGTCTATTCATAATTTGATTTTATATTGAAATGAATCTCATTTGATGTGAAACTACAAAGATTCTCTGATTAAGGTAAACGGGTTTTCCATAACATTTTTCCAAAATTTTCATTTACTCCAACAGAGTTCTTCTACAGGAGTTTGAGGTGTGACAAAACACTGGCTTTGGTGTTGGAAATTTGCTTTTCAAATGGTTTCATCGAAAAATCTTAGTCTGATTTTGATTTTGTGATTCCTGAATCCCGACAAATCCGTTTTTACATTTCGATTTTACATATTCCAAAATCAAGTATTCAATTTGACAGCTGTTTCGAGGAAGAAGAAAGTGTGGTTATGTCTGTTATATTTCTCAAGGTCGGAGAGACGCGATTCCCGCAAACAATGAAGTGATTTGTCTTGTTGGTATGTGCTATCAATCAACCTTGTAGTGAAGTCTGGCAACAACACCTTATCATTGCTGGCTTACGTATATGACTGAAAACTCTCAAAATATCTGTAATTGTTGTAAGTGTGGTTGTATTGTATTGTGTACTTTCAGGTGAATTAAGTCAGTTGTTGTATTGTGTTAATAATTGTCAATTTGCTTTGTGTATTTTTGATAATGTACTTTATTTTAAATTAATTTATTATATGGTGTTTTGTCTTGGTGTTTATTTGTTCATAAATCATTTATTGTAAATTTTAACTATGTATTGTGAATATTAGGGTTTTCCCTTTTCAATAAACTACTTATTTACTGTATGTATTTCCCGCCAGCTGTCATAGACGAATACACAGAATTCTGATGCTTCCAATTATTTTTCATTAAATATTAACTATTCTTGAAAGAAAGTGGTTCAAAGTTGATTTGTGAACTGTATAAGGGAAACTAGTTTTAGTGCTCATGGTAGAAAAAGTGACCTAAAAATGCATCAATTTAAAACTTTCGGGGCCAATATCTTCGAAGCTATGAGAGACTGCTTAGTTTCAACTGTAGATTTTTCGTTCAGGGGAACAAACTGCGTACATCGACGCTAATATTTAATCAATAACTTCGAGATGGAAAATCTACAATCACAAAGAAGATTTTCAAATTCTTCGCAATTTTGATAGATAACAATAATTTCGTATTGTTCCATTCCAGATATCAACCTCATTCCTGACATCATGACCATTTTGGAAGTTATCGTTTACGTCAACTCCCAAATGAGCGAAGTATTCGGCTACACCTTCGAGAAAGAACTTCATAATTTACGATTTCCCGATATTGTCATGGAGGAACTCTTAGACAATATCCAATCAGAAACAGACAACGAATTCACGAGTAATGTATCGCGCATGCTCGGAAAATGTCAGGATCTGTATCACGCGATGCACAAACTCCTAGAGCTGGTCAGAGACGCCCACAAGGTCCCAGAAGGCGACGACCAGAAATGCGATAACACTCTGGCTTATTTATTCACATCGCAACTCGGTGTGTCCATGGTTAATCAGAGTCTCCGTCAGCAAGCACAGACGAGGTTTAACATTTGCCGAAACCTGCTCTTGATCAGTAATATTCTGTTGAAGAAACAGGAGTTGTCTTGGGAGGTTCTAGAGGCAGTTAGATCGGTTTGTTCGCCTGAAATCGTTGTCTTTACTCAGGCCAGCTACGTGATGTATTGGCTAAGTGGTCTTCCTGCCCTTCCTGTTTTATCGCAGTGAGTATTTCATTCAAATAATAATAATTCAATGCAGCATCAAATATTACATGTCACCTGTCAAATACATGGGGTACATCGCAAATTTCAAGGAATGATTCTATGTTGGAAAAACTCGAATTTGTTCAAACCATAATGAAGTGGAAAGCCATACAGATATTGACCTTGTCTGGTGCTGCTTTCCACTCAAAAAAAATGTTGGTGAACCCACAAATTTTTCCGTCGGGAAGATATATTTTGGCTGTAATTTCAAAACGTTCAGATATTTGGTTGTGGGGTCGTCTGTTCTGTGGAATCAAACACACAATAAAGAAAACAGATTAGCCTGTTTATTTTTACTCTCGAGGGTTACAACAGAAGTGAATTCGAAAGGCAATAAAATTTTTTGCGAAAAGGCAGAGTTTAACAATTCTGGGTGTAGATCCCCTGGGGTGCTGATAGGTAGCTGGCGCCGGCTTGTGGTCGGTCGTGGAGCCAAGGGGTGTTTAGGCGCTTGTCGGTACTGAAGAGCTTCCGTCTTCGAGGGGGGTAAAAACCAGATGTTGGATCTTGCTGAATTTCTTCGTCTTGATGCGGATAAAGATGGGATGCAGATGTCGGTCAGGAATGCGGCGTCGAGATCGAATATCTTCTTAGCGGTGATATGCAGATGGATTGGAGAGAGTGATTTTTGTGAGCGGAGCGAAATGTATTTATGCGATTTTTCAGAGATTTGAATTTCGTGTTTCGACTCCGCCCTTTTTTCGTTTTTTGTTGAAGCGGATGAGTTCGCTACATGGTTATGAAATCGATGGAAAGATTCCATTTGAAATCCAGATAACTGAAAAATCTTTCGAACAAACTCGATACTTGAATGTTGTTTAACTTATAGATTTTGAATCAAGCAGACTAATTTCTTGAAGATATCCAACATTATGTATTTTGAAATTATTCTCTTCATTTAAACGTTTTGCAGTGAATCTATTACAAAGAGATTAGCCCCGTTGAAGCTGAGTCCGGTTTTCAACATAAGAAACAACAACAATCATGTGGTTTCTGTTTTATCACTATTCATCGGATCTACCGGAGGTCATGAAGCTCACAAAAGATTTTGGCAGGTCAAGGATCGCGATGGAATTCAACATTGGCATTATTCGCTTTTGCCGTACTTGAGCCAACTTTTCCATATAATATGGCCTGTCAGTAACTCCTCCCTATTGGCCGAATGGTTACTTAGCAGCGGTCAACATGTATGGCTTCAAGAGTACGTTAGACTGTTGAGAAGTTGGTGCGAGTATAATAATTGTACCAGTAAGTTACAACTTATTTTATTTATTTATTCATTTGAAAATACAACTATCATCCAACAATTTGTCGTTATTATAGTTGACTTAAAATTGATTTTTTGAAATTGTTGATTGTACATCTTAAAGAATTTTTGATATGGTTGAGTATACTGTTGAAAGTTGCCAAACTGGCATATATGGGACCCTTCCTTCAACTTTCTGTACTTACTCTGCAAAGGTAGTATGAATTTTTTTGTCTTGTTTTTCAGTTTGATATATTTTGGGACTCTTTATACAGGATGGTCCAAGTAGTGACGTCAATAAATTTTTTTTAAATTCCTCACACCTGAGGGTATCTAAAAATACCCCATGTATGTTATGCGATTTTTTCTAGTTTTCGAGTTAATAGTTTTTTTTTGTTTTTCCGTTTTATTATTCCAGCAAGGTTTCAAATATTTATATCTTTTTATGTAATGGATATTTTGCAGATTTTTTTTTTGTAACATGATCTCTTTAAATATTGTATCGATAAAAAAAATAAATCAGCATCATGAATACACTCAAAATTAGTCAAAAAAGGCTTGAAAGTTAGAACTTTAGCTTTCAATAGGATTCACTCAAACATTCAACATCAATTAAAAAATACAAAGAGGAGTTTACATAGCTTCTGACTGAGTTTAAAACCTCTGCACGGTCCTAAACTTCCAAAATGATGGGTCTTTTTTTGCTGTAATCGGTCTTTGAAGGCGGATAGGCTAAAAATCATTGAAACACGATTAAAGTTATTTTTTACTTGTAATCATTCTTATGGTAAATTATACACAAAAATGTGTTTCTAAACTAATTTTAATTGAAATCCCTTTAAACTAACTGTAGCTTTTGTAATTTTCACAATAATTTTGGACTCACCACTGACTGAAAATTTTGGCATATTTCAAAATTGGTAGTTGTGAAATAACTTGATTTTGGATGAGAGATAAAAGCACAACTTACTGAAACATTACCATTTACTACAATAAATCTTCAAAATCCCTTCCTCCATCTTGAATACTTAATCATCAACATTTTTTGTTTTATTTTTCTTTCCGCTTCCAAAAGTTTTGTCTTAATTCTGCTTTGTTGTTGCTTCTCGTAGCTAACACCAGCTCTTTGTAAAATCCCCAAATAAAAAAAATCGATGGGGTTCAGGTCTGGCGGACGTGCAGGCCATTCGATCGGCCCTGCAGGCCCAATTCATCTTAATGTAAAAATAACACGAGCCACAATTATTCTACAGGAATTTGAATTAAAATTACTCTGAAGTCACATTTTCAAGCTTAATTTGCCATAAAAGTGATAAAAAGTAGAAAAATAACTTTACTGGTGTTTCAATGATTTTGAGTCTATCCGCCTTCGATGGCCGATTGCAGCAAAAAATGGCCAATAAAGTACTATTTTTTTCTTATGATTTTGGTAGTTCAGGACCGTGCGAAGTTCTTAAACTCAACTAGAAACTATGAAAACTCCTTTTTGTATTTTTAAATTGATCTTGAATGTTTGAGTGAATCCTACTGAAAACTGAAGTTCTAACTTTCAAGCTCGTTTTGAAAAACTTTGAGTGATTTCAGGAAGCTGAGTTATTTTTTTCATTGAAAGAACATTCGGGAAGATCATGTTACAGAAAAAAACTCTGCAAAATACCCACTACATAAAAACATATGAATTTTCGAAACTTCGCTGGCACAATAAATCGGAAAAACACAAAAAAAACTATAACTCGGAAACTACGAAAAATAGCGTAACATACATGGTGTATTTTTCGATACCCCCAGGTGTGACGAATCTAAAAAAAAATTATTGACGTCACTACTTGGACCACCCTGTATGTTTATTTCCTAGCTTGTATATAAGTTTACACTGTTGCAACTTGATTATTGTTGATGATATTGATTATTGTTGATGATATTGATATGTAGCCTTTGTAGGGCGTCCCATTTTTGAATAATTACATCTATGAATGATTTTGTTACTCATGTTTTGTGTTTATTTATTTTTATCGAATTATATAATTGACCAATCATCAGAGTTCATCTCTGGTGGTTTGGTCTACAGAGTACATTTATTGAAAAAATATATATCCTCAAAACAAAGATAAAATACAGCAACAAGAAAAACGAAATTATTCAAAACTAACAACTAAGTAGAGACTAGAATAAACCACAAGTGATCTAAAAAATGCTGATAAGTTCACTTGAGTTCAGTTATATTATTAAGATTTGATAGGTTTAATTATAATTTAATTTTTTTTCCTTCTAGGGAACTTTTTACTTGGTTGTTCATTTTTGTTAACAAGCGACAATTATAAGGCAAGAGAGCTGTTTGAGTTGGCTGCCAAAGGAATAATCTCAGATGCTTTCCTGAAAAATAAAATCTTAAGGAACAATGATGAAGATTCAGCAAAAAATCTAGTGACTTATTATTTGAAAGTATGTAATGAACATCTTCATTTTACAAATATAAGCAGATCTGATTTCAGGTTATACAATTATTTGAATTGAACAACGCCGATGATTATGCCATAAGTATAGCAAACACAGCCCTCAGCATAGTTGGTCCGGAAGAACATCTCGCTGTGAGTTAGAAAATTTTTTGTAAACTCATATTATATATTTAAATGTATAATAATAAACGATTTTGTTAAACCTCATATAATATATTTGGGTATTGATACCCTACATACAGTATCTTCTAACAGAATAGTTCCGTATTATTTATGTTACATACAGGGTGTTTCATCATAAACTGGTCAAACATATATAGCCGTATAGATGACATTGGGTCATTTTTGCCTTATGACATATACCCCGTTTTCGAAGCATAAGCGAGATGCAGGGTGTTTAATGTCAACTTAGAGCAATATTCTGATAACTGTGATGAGTTATGCGTGACCTTTGAAACAACGGTTTTTGGTCACATCTTAGAATTTTTTAGTGCTCAATTCAGTTGTTCTGTAGAATTCGGGACAAAATATTTCAAAATGGCGGAAAACCTACAAAGTTGGAATTTTTTGTTTTCGATTGCCAAATTGGCTAGTATTATTTCAATGTACTCAATTTGCTAAGATTTTCCGTGAAAACATGCTTCCAAAATTCAAACTCAACTTTTTTTTTACATGTCTACAGTAAACAAAAAATTTCAACCAAATTTGTTGAAATCTTTCGAGGTTGAACTTACCTTCATTCTGAACACTGGTGTGAAAACAGAATGAAAAAATATCCATTGGTTTTCATTTTATAGCCTTCCAAACATTTCGCTCGGAGTATTCAAATAATTTTTATTCGAGAAACTGGTGGCCCTACGGAGGCCAAAATTGTGCAAATGGATCCCCAGAATGACCCGGATAGAAATATGAATTTATCAAAACAAAAATTTTTTTCAAAAAAATTTTGGTAGGTATCGAACTCTCTCCGCTTTCGGAAAACAGGTTCAAATTCGATTAACTACTGTTGCTTCGTAACGGACGTCATTATAATCAGAATAAATCCAACTTATACGCGGCCCTATTGTCCGTAAGTGGAGCGAGTTCGAATCCCATCGAAGTTTTTTTGAAAGAATTTTTTTTTTTTGATGAATTCATTATTCTATCAGGGTCATCCTGAGGACCCATTAGCACAATTTTGGCCTCCGTAATGCCACCAGTTTCTCGAATAAAAATTATTTAAATACTCCGAACGGAATGTTTGGAAGGCTATAGAATGAAAACCAATGGATATTTTTTCATTCTGTTTTCACACCAGTGTTCAAAATGAAGGTAAGTTCAACCTCGAAAGATTTCAATAATTTTGGGTGAAATTTTTTGTTCACTGTAGACATGTAAAAAAAAGTTGAGTTTGAATTTTGGAAAAAATTTTTCACGGAAAATCTTACAAAATTGAGTACATTGAAATAATACTAGCCAATTTGGCAACCGAAAACAAAAAATTCCAACTTCGTATGTTTTCCGCCATTTTGAAAATTTTTTTCCCGGACTCTACAAAACAATTGAATTGAACACTAAAAAATACTAAGATGTGACCAAGAACCGTTATTTCGAAGGTCACGCATAACTCAACACAGTTATCAGAATATTGCTCAAAGTTGACATTAAACACCCTGTATCTCGCTTATGATTCGAAAACGGGGTATATGTCATAGGGCAAAAATGACTTTTCCAATGTCATCTATACGGCTATATATGTTTGACCAGTTTATGATGAAACTCCCTGTATATACAAGGTAAGTTTTTAAGTTGTATTTGAATAGCCTGTATCTTTTCACCAGAAAAATGGTTCATGAAAAGGTGTTTTATATGATGAAAGGAATCTATGGTTGAAATGAAGTTACTTAAAGACCAGTCTATATTTACAACCTCCAGTGACTTCGAATTCGATTAATATATCTTTTCTGTTTTAGGCTACCTTGTACTCTATTAAATTCAAACACCATCTCAAATTGAAACATTATTCATTAGCTTACGATGCCTTGAATTCTAACCCAGATGAAGAGCGCAAGAGAGACAACTTGAGGGACTTGGTGAAATGTCTCTTAGACGGTAGAGAACTGAACACATTGATGAATTTCAACTACGGAGATTTGGAGGAGTTATTCCATGAAATTTTGTTGTCGAGAGCTAGAGCTATAGATGTAGTGGAAAATATGTTTTACGACTTTTTATACTCCTATCACGTAAAAAGGGGGCCTCCATACTTTTTCAGAGGTAGGTAGATACTAATCTATTTATTCACATTTAAACACAAATTTTGGTAATTGTCTAGGAGATCGCATAACGCTCTAAATTTCATGTAAAAATAAGTACTTACTAATTTTAGTATGAAAATCACAAATCCGAAGTCAAAAAAGGTCGCTCGCTTCTAGTTTTTCTAAAAAAAATTCATAAACTTCTTCGAGGTCACTGAACTTCTCTCGCTGAATTTCGCTATTACACTCTATCAGGAACCATTCCCTTGATAGCTATTGATTATAAAAGCATCAATATAAAGATTTCAAGCAATTTTCGTTACAAAAATTACCAGGAATTGTTAAAATAAATTGATATCCTCATTGTTTACAATTTCCCTTTTTGACGTACGCGGGTAAGCGTACAGCACTATATCATGCAGGGTTGCCAGTGCCAGTCAATTTCCTGAATCTACTATGCCGGGGAAATTTTGAAGGATATTCATTTTCAAAATTGGTTTTTAGTCAATATAAGTTGTTAAAGTATAGTTTTCTTTAAGTATTATATTCCAAATTTCCATTTCCGAGTTCAGGTTATTCTTGCTTGGTTCGAAATACTAAATTCTAGCGGTCGCCCTGCCATGGGTGAACACATTCGCGTTAGTCACAGGTGGTTTAATAACTAATAAAAATGTTTAGTTCAGAAGATATTAAGTACTTGGTTAGGTTAGGTTAGTTTAGTTTAGGACAGTGCCAGTTCGAATCTGAAGAGTAAATTAATTAACTCTTCTGATTCGAACTGGCACTGTTCTAAACTAACCTAACCTAACCAAGTACATTAACCTTATTTTTCCATTGTGTGCTTTCACCCATGGCGGGGCGACCGCTAGAATCTTGTGTTCCAAATTTCCCAACTTCTCTCTATAACCCAAACTTTCCTCTTTTCCATTCTCCTTTCCTGGCAGAGTTGGTCCACACCTCCTCGTTATCTTTGCTGAATAACTTTTCTAACCATCTCATAAATTGTACATAATATAATAAAACAATTGCATGATGGAATGTGTTGGAACAAGTTCACTGTTCACTAAGTTGGGCCTAGGGAATTTTTCCTATTCAGTCTAATCGGGAATGTTTTCGATCCGGCAACACTGTAAAGTAGTAGACTGAAGTTGCTGTCAGATGTCGTTCTTCCGAACTTCAAAACCATCATGGCCGAATATATGCCGAAAATAAACAATGAGCAAATGAATGTAATTTCACAATTCCTGGCAATTTTTGTAGTGAAAATTGCTTTAAATCTTTATATTGATGCATTTATAACCAATATCCATCAAGGGAATAGTTCGAGATGAAGTGTAATAGCGAAATTCAGCGAGAAAAGTTCAGTGACCTCGAAGAATTTTGTGAATTTTTTTTGGAAAAACTAGAAGCGAACGACATTTTTTGACCTCGGATTCGTGATTTCTATACCAAAATTAGTGAGTACTGATTTTTTCATAAAATTTAGAGCGTTATGCGATCTCCTAGACAATTACCCAAATTTTTTATGGTACTCAAGAGCATGGGTGAGCTTTAATCAATACTTAATGTCAAAGTATTTCCATGGTATTTTTATTTCCTGGATGACAACAAGCTTGTAAAAACTCCCTAACACACAGCAATTTTCTAAAGTTTCATTTCAATCAAAGTGTGAAATAATTAACCTGTATCGCTCTCTTCTTTTGTGGATAACAAAAAAAAGAGAGAAATTAATCGATTATACATTTCTTTTCAAAACAAAAACGCATCCTTAGTCACATACTAACATTACAATGATTGTATCAACAAGCATGTAACAATTCTTTATGCTTTTCTCCAATATCAGCTGGCTCAATTATGTATGAACAAGCCTTTAGATTAAGCTATAATCACAGTATAGAAGCGTTGGAGAAACAGGTGAAATGCTATTTAGCTTCATTGAATATTCTTCGTTTGTGCAACAAAGAAAAAACATTGGTGTCGAGGCCGAAGGATACCACAGAAGAAGAACTTTCTTTACTACCACCCCAGTTGAGGGCAAGTTCTGTGAGTATCTTCATATTGACATCGTCAGAATGTGCTTATGAAATTTCTTTCAGGATCAGAGTAGAATTTCAACTAAAAGTCAGATGGAGCTAGTCGGTCTGACTGATATCAAAAGAGAATATGATTTCGCTTGTGCCAAATTGAAGTTAGCCAAATATTCTCCACAAATTTATGATAATTTCGCAGGTAAGTAATAATGGTATTTAAAAATTCGACGATGGTTAATGAGACTTTTTGCAGTAACGAATCCTAACGAGTTATTAGTTGCCCTTGTTTCGTGTGGATTGTATCAAGTTGGATTGAGTCTGTGTAAGAGTCTGGATTTACCTTACGACTTGGTGTTTGATCATCTTACTGGTCAGTGTATAGTTCTCACAGAAGATGAAAATCCGGATGTTCAGCATTGGAATTGGATAATAAAAAATGATACACAAGGTATGGAGGTTTTCTAAGCTTGTTACAATAGAGGTTTTTTCAACTTTATGTGAGTTGATTCTATCAGAAATTCGGTTCATATAAATTTCAAAATATCCATCTTTAAAAATGCATCTGTTTAATTGAGTTGATACAGCTTTTGTAAGATATTTCAAGTAATGTTTCGTCATTGATGAGCATACAAGGTGTCCTTTCACATATGGCTAAGTTTGGTCATGTCCTGACGAGTCCCGCCAAACTAAGCTGGGACGAAACGTAATTCCCCAAAGAGGTTGAAGCTATCTGGCAAGCCATCGAAAAGCTTTACGTTTTAGCCTTATCAACATACTAATTATCATTCCTCATTTTTTTTCTTTGAAACCAACGGATATTTTATCTTCGCAGACTTATTGATCAACAATAATAACCCAGCAGATGTGGCATGGTTATTCCTACAACAGTTGTTGGAAGAATTTGAGGAAGCTGGATTAACAGTATTGCACAAAGTTATATGCAAAAAAATTATCCAAATGGGCGCTTTTATACCTCATTGGCTGTTCTCTTCTTACAAGGTAAAATATTTGGATGATTAATAGTATGATTTTTACAGGGTGTTCCCAAAATGGAGGTTCAAAAAATAGGGGTGATTACCTGTATTGGTAAACCCGCAAGATTTCCCGTCGCGAAGCTATAAGTAAGATATTCACATCATTGTGAGCAGGGTGAGTTCCTAAACAAAAACTATGAAGGCCAACATAGGCGGTCTCTCTTTGTTTGGAAGATATGGGCCCCCAAAGTTCCAAATTGTTGCATTTTCAGATTCTTTTTTCCGCCATATAAATGATCTCTCACTTCTCAACTATATTTCATAAATCATCTTTGAACCTTCAACCAACGAATAGAGACACTTTCTTTCAAGAATATTCATTATTTAAAGGAAGAAAAGTGAAAATATTAGACAACAACTTAACCTATATTTCTACGAAATACTTCTCAATGTTAAAGCGGAGCTTGGCAACAGCGTCATTTCATCGCTGGCCAACGTATTATTACCGAAGGGTAGTTGCTGGCGGGAAATATGAAATGATGGGCAGTTGAAGGATATGATTGTAAGGAAAATGCTTCTGTAACTGAAGAAGAGGTGGTTATTCTAACATCAAAACAAAATCATTGAGAATATTTCTTTAAGGTTTCACTCTCAATATTTTCGTTTGAACTTTCTTTCTATCCCCTTCAAAATAGGGAGGTTTTTATCTACTTCGTGTTTTGTTGTGTCTTCGAGATGGTCCCAGTTTAGAATGAAATTCAGGGTATTCCAATGAAATGGGTTATATAATAACCTCGATTTCATAGGAAATCTGGGAAGGGCGCGACCTATTGCATATGAAAAAAATGAACGTTGAAATATATGTCAGGGTGTATTCTCATTCCATTACTATGTGTGTCAACCTTGTAGATTTCATTAGAAACGAATTCTCCTATTGGAAGATTTAGAGTTTCGCAGTAAACAGTAAGAACTAAGAACATATTTCATTTTTCTCGCCAGCAATATCCTGTCATTCACAAATACGCACGATGGCACGATTCCGACCGATGAAATTTGCGCCATTGCCAAACTTCACTTTTAGTCTGAGTCGAAATCAGAAGGAATAGAGGTTAAGTGGTTGTCCAGTAATTTCATTATTTTTTCATTAAATATTGATTATTCTTGAAAAAAAGTGTTGCTTATTGTTGGTTGAAGGTTCAAAGGTGGTTTGAGAACTATACAGAAGAAGTGAGAGATCGTTTTTATGGTGGAAAAAGGGACCTGAAAACGACTCATTTTGGAAATTTGGGGGCCCATATCTTCCAAATTAAGGGAGTCCGCCTATGTTCGATTTCACATTTTTTATTCAGAAAATCACACTGCATACAATGATGTAAATATCTTTTCAATATCTCGGCGACGGGAAATCTTGCGGGTTTACCCCTGGGGTAAACCCGCAAGATTTCCCGTCGCGAAGCTATAGGTAAGATATTCACATCATTGTAAGCAGTGTGAGTTCCTGAACAAAAAATATGAAGGCCAACATAGGCGGTCCCTCTTTGTTTGGAAGATATGGGCCCCCAAAGTTCCAAATTGTTGCATTTTCAGATCCTTTTTTCCGCCATAAAAATGATCTCTCACTTCTCAAATCTAGTTTATAAATCATCTTTGAACCTTCAACCAACGAATAGCGACACTTTCTTTCAAGAATATTCATTATTTAAAGGAAGAAAAGTGAAAATATTAGACAACCACTTAACCTATATTTCTACGAAATACTTCTCAATGTTAAAGCGGAGCTTGGCAACAGCGTCATTTCATCGCTGGCCAACGTATTATTACCGAAGGGTAGTTGCTGGCGGGAAATATGAAATGATGGGCAGTTGAAGGATATGATTGTAAGGAAAATGCTTCTGTAACTGAAGAAGAGGTGGTTATTCTAACATCAAAACAAAATCATTGAGAATATTTCTTTAAGGTTTCACTCTCAATATTTTCGTTTGAACTTTCTTTCTATCCCCTTCAAAATAGGGAGGTTTTTATCTACTTCGTGTTTTGTTGTGTCTTCGAGATGGTCCCAGTTTAGAATGAAATTCAGGGTATTCCAATGAAATGGGTTATATAATAACCTCGATTTCATAGGAAATCTGGGAAGGGCGCGACCTATTGCATATGAAAAAAATGAACGTTGAAATATATGTCAGGGTGTATTCTCATTCCATTACTATGTGTGTCAACCTTGTAGATTTCATTAGAAACGAATTCTCCTATTGGAAGATTTAGAGTTTCGCAGTAAACAGTAAGAACTAAGAACATATTTCATTTTTCTCGCCAGCAATATCCTGTCATTCACAAATACGCACGATGGCACGATTCCGACCGATGAAATTTGCGCCATTGCCAAACTTCACTTTTAGTCTGAGTCGAAATCAGAAGGAATAGAGGTTAAGTGGTTGTCCAGTAATTTCATTATTTTTTCATTAAATATTGATTATTCTTGAAAAAAAGTGTTGCTTATTGTTGGTTGAAGGTTCAAAGGTGGTTTGTGAACCATACAGATGAAGTGAGAGATCGTTTTTATTGTGGAAAAAGGGACCTGAAAACGACTCATTTTGGAACTTTGGGGGCCCATATCTTCCAAATTAAGGGAGACAGCCTATGGTCGATTTCACATTTTTTATTCAGAAAATCACACTGCGTAGAATGATGTAAATATCTTTTTAATATCTCGGCGACGGGAAATCTTGCGGGTTTAACCTGTTTTGTTATCAGTATTCTATCCACAGTGAACTCAAATAGTTATATTTAAACACCTATGTTTACACATTTTTATTTTTACATCATATAAATATCCTTCTCAACTTTGGACAGGTTCGTAATGCAGCCGAACTCTTGCGACTTCTGCATACTTCTGGAAGACTAGAGGAGGCCATCGATGTGGCCAGCAAGTATATGTTGGCAATTATGGGGCACGGAAAAGAATATTACGGTCTCAAAGCTGCAATGTGTCCAACTGGTGATGTGACATATTGTCCAGTTGGTGCTATCAATAACCTTATTATTGAGTTAGAGCTACAACTGGAAAATAACAACGATTATTTTATAAAGGTAATAATAACTTTACAATACTTTGTGTATGAAGTGTTAACTTACTAATTCTTTCTAGGATTACGAATTTCTCAAGGACTTGTTTAGTAAATATTTGGAAACTTCGTTGAGGATCTCTAATGAAATGTGTAGATACAGAATTGCCGTTGCGAATAAAAGTTGATTTGTGAGAATTAAAATAATGTTTGGTCTATTTTTTTCAATAAAGATGTGTTTTATATTCCATAAAGAATTTAGTTTCTCAATAGAACATATCAGTGTTCTAGGATCAGTTGTTATCTTGAAGGTATGAAAGAATTCGATATTTGCGTATCAATTATGAAGATATCAAATTCAAAAAGTATATCACTATTACTTTCAAACGAGGCTACTTTATAAAGGTTGCTAATACAATCATTAAAAATACAGATTTTTCAGAAAAACCTTTACATATCTTTCGATATACTTTTATTGCGTTTGGCGTACCACGTCTTGAATGACAAACCTAATAAATAGTAATTAATCGAAGGCAATAAAAGTATATCATATATATATAATTCGGATTTCTATAGCTGACGCCGTCTCTCCGTCTCCAACTTCCAGTCTTTCCTCTCATAGCACAGATCTTCCTGCAAATCTCTTGAAGTCATGGCTTCTTCTACATTATCTCGCCAGCTTTTCCGAGGTCGCCCTCTCTTTCTTCTCTCAGGTGGTATCCACTCCATATCATAAGATATCAATATCGAAAGATACTATGCAAAAGTATTACAGAAAAATTGTGTAAGTATTTTTAATGAAGTGTATCATTATCGGGACAGGGAGGGTTTTTGCCATGTGGTCTAGCATTAGCACAGATCAATCAGATAAACCACTCGCGTCATTTACTTAGGAAATCTATGTCAACGCAGATATGACCCTGAATCGAGCTAATCAGAATTTTAGCAGGCGTTTGGGGTGCCAATCAGATTGCAGGAATAGGATTACGTCACTCTCGCCGCTTTCGGACTCGTTTGAAGAGGTTATAAACATGTAAACAAACTGAAATGAATTTTTCATCCTATTAATTGATGAATAATTTCGTATCTGTTCCATTTAAGAATATAATCCAAACAGTTTTTTACAACCAAATCAATTGTTTAGTCATCTTTGAGGTTCTATTTTATGATGACAGTCCTCATTATATGTTTTAATTATACAACAAGAATTGGAATCGAACTTTGGTGGACTCATTCATAATGTTCATTTTATATAATATAAAGGAATCGCAACTGAAGTAAAAGCATTACAACCTCCATTATTCAATTAAAATGATGGGATGTCTAATAAAATTGTATATGATTGCACAAACACTAGGATTGGAATCGAACAAAGTTGGTCTATTCATAGTTTGATTTTATATTGAAATGAATCTCATTTGATGTGAAACTACAAAGATTCTCTGATTGAGGTAAACGAGTTTTCCATAACGTTTTTCCAAAATTTTCATTTACTCCAACCGATTTCTTCTACAGGAGTTTAAGATGTGACAAACACTCGCTTTGGTATTGGAAATTGCATTTCAAATGGTTTCATCAAAAAATCTTGTCTGATTTTGATTTTGTGATTCCTGAATCCCGACAAATCCGTTTTTACATTTCGATTTTAGATATTCCAAAATCAAGAATTCAATTTGACAGCTGTTTCGAGGAAGGAGAAAGTGTGGTTATGTCTGTTATATTTCTCAAGGTCGGAGAGACGCGATTCCCGCAAACGATGAAGTGATTTGTCTTCTTGGTCTGTGGCATTAGTGTGTAAATTTACTGCAAGTTATTTTGTTTTCTTTTCTGTGCAGATATAATTCTTCCCTTTTAATTCGTAACAATGCAAGAAAACCTATAAACAAATAATGTTCTGCAGTGAGCGAATCTTTAACACTGATTCGGTAACTTCTATTGGTATCTCCAATGAATGCTCACCAAGCTGAGTTAAAACTGTGCTTTCATTGAAGAAGTCTCGAATAATGTGGTATATTTATTTATTTATTCTATAAAACGTTAAAATACAATAAATAATCATATATTACATAATTACATTAACCTAATGACTAGAAAACATAACTTATAAAATTCATGGTAACCCTTACACCTTTTCAGTCCATATGTTTATTTAAAGAAATGATTTATTCTCTGATCATACCAAAAATCACTCATGTTACCATGAATCGGAGATCATTTAGAAAGGAATTACAGTTATTTATTTCGAGGAACATTCAACAGAAAATGACATTCCAATTGACGATGTTAGAAATAACCTTAGGTTATGTGAGGTTAAGCGATATGCCTTTTCAAACATAACGATCAATTCTTTGGAGTGCCATTTTATGTTACAGAATACGCAAATAATTCAATAATATAACACTTAGATGTATACAATTCTAAGCATTTCATATAAAAAGCTAGGTCTATATTATTGTTTCATTTTCAGCTATATCATATTTATATCTGATTTAACTATACTTTTTCACCAAGATTTTTGAAATATAGGATTAGGATGAACAACAAAAATCATTAGTGATGTAATAGAGAAAACACGTTCATTGTTATTGAAAAATATTTTTGACTACCTATTTTGCAGTGGAAATAGATGCAGTGTCTTCTGACAAATAAGATTATGCAAGAAGTAACTCCCACTCATTATCACAACCTTTCATCTATATTTTTATAGTTACGATGTAAGTTTAATAAAGACACAGTTAACATTTATAGAACTTTTAGGAATACTTATATGGAAATTGGTTAATCAATACTTGCCTTCGATTCAATGCATTAAGAAATAAGTGAAGACGGTGTGGACCCTAATCACATTAGTGGCACCAAAATTTGATCTGTTATGAAAGGACGTTAAGACATCTCATTGAGCATGAAGAATCTAAAACTCTCGAATGATATGAGTATTAGTTCTCCAATTTAATTCTAAATTTTTATTGAAGACATACTTGACATTAAAAATGCTACCGACAAAAATACTTAACTACTGATATGATTAATGAAACCTAGAAAAATTATTTCCTGCAAAAATAAGTCATTTCTTAATCTAATGCGATATGATATAAAGGTGCCATGAATTGGTCCATATTCGAGATATAAAATGAATAAAAGGCAAGTATTTCCGGGAGAACATTTAACCGTAAATATTGATATAACTTGGGGTGTTAACCACACCCAGATAAACAAAACTTTCTATGGGTTATCTGCATTGCACAGTAAGAGCTAAACATAAGATATAGTACGAATATAATTTGAATTGCAGTAACATTTCTGTTATATTATATAGACTTTAAACTAGAAGAATAAATTTTCACTGTGAGTACTCGGGCACAACCAAAAATGAAGGAACTTTTATTCCTCAAACAACCTCATATTCACTTCTTAACATGAACAATTTTTCCAGGTGATATGAATAGAATGAGAAAACTAGAAGAAATATCGTTGGTTTCTCCACATATAAAGTATGCATAGTTTCGGAAAGGATAATGTGGATATAATCAATAGATTGAAACTTTCTCACCCTATATTACGAATAATATGCATGCTCCATTCGCTTCTATAGGTCAGTTGGTAGGTAATGGAACTTTGACACATCCCGCAACTATATTAATTTTTCCGTCAGATAACTACGCGACGTTGTCTACTCTTACTGAAAGTCGTAGTAATTACGTATGTAACTAAATCGACCTATAAAGTCCTTGATAAAAGTATGTGAAAATTGGCAATGTCTAGCCGAATTATGACCTTGACAATACTTCAAGTGTGCCTACCTCATTCAGTTCTAGTAACGAAAACTTGACGGACCTATTCCAAAGCCTACTGACTGACTTTATAAAAGTGAGTGGAGTATATATCATGTCATTTAAGGGTTGTATGAATCTTAGAGAGCTTTGAAATTAATGATTATAATATCCAATTCTATCCTCCAAACCACAGTCAAAATGCCAGAATAAAAGACAGCACAGCACAAATTTCGGAAAGGTAAAGGGTTTTTAAGCTTTGGTCGCAGGGTCGTATTTGATTTTAATGCAACATCCGCGAATATATGTATATCAAATTCATTATAAATATTATAAATGGTATATACAAATATTTCGGTATAAAGTATGGGGCTAAAACACGTTCTTTCGCTAGCATCTAACTTCTATTAATAAAATACCCTTCAGTTTTATTGTATCAGTTAGACTTTTTGTTTACGTGCCAAGATATCCAAAAGTCCTGGTATACTCATGGTTATGGCAACCGACTATTCCTGATGTGGTATCTCAAGGGTAAATATTTGGTATTGCCCAATTTGTTAATCCAAATCTTTTTCAGGAAAACACCAGAATTTTCAGAAATCTTGATATAGTCCATAGTAAACTATCGGTAACTCATCCATCAGTGTCTGTATGATATTTGAAATTATCATAACCTGTTAAAAATATGCGAGCTATAATAGGAATGCAGTTGGCAACAGCTATACCACTAATGAACACCAATAAGATCTAGGCACTCCTGTATTTCACTGCATTTGATTAAAAAATTAATAAAAACGAGTACCAATAGTTTCGCATGAACACTCTACGAGCTTTGGTGATATACGTTAGGGTTCCTATAGATCCTAGAATATATCACGTCCGTATTTTTAAGGTCTTGTTTGCAGGGTAATCTATTATGCATAGCGAAGTGTGCGTTTTGTGAAGTGCCGTTGTACATTTTAACCGTGACTCCATTGTGGTGGGTGGGTATTGTGCTGTGCTGTCTTGGGTAGATATTGCAACTGTTCCCCATACCCATATTATTGCTTTGGACGCTAGTGTGCTGAGGTGGCAGTGGCATTGTGGAACAATTGGGGTAAACGTTAGGTACAGGTTGTGTTGGGTAATGTGGTAAAGTCGCAGAGGTGGATTGTATCTTACTAAGATCGGTCTTCTCGGTGAAAGAAACCATTCGCATGTTCGTAGCTCTTCCGAAGGTCTCCAAAGAAGTCGTGGATGATTCTGGAACCGTCGGTCTGTAGGATTTTCTCCTGATGATGACTGTGTCTTCACCTTCTTCCAGGATAACTGTAGGAATGCCTTCTTTCTCAATAGCGCTCACTGATGCCATTCCTGGTGGCGACGTTGCATTGAAAGCACCGCTGGTAGGAGGCTGTACGTTCCTCTGCAACGAAAAGCTTTTCCATTGCACTTCTTCTCTTGGAGGAGGCTGCATGAGGTCTACCACACTCGTAGCCCTGCGTGTCTGCTTGTGCTCACGACTGTCGTTTGAGTGGATTCCACTAGAAGACTCGCTGTGGTTGCTTTCAGGTGGCTCTGGCGGTGAACTTGAACTTTCTGTACTAATGGAGTCCGATCTTGAATTGGCTTCCTCGTGGGGCATTCCTGAGTCCGCTCGTCTTAAGCATCGAGGTGTTTGCGAAGAATTGGACTAGAAGATGAATAATTGTTGTAACATAAATGAATGTATGGGATATGTTGGAAGCAATGTTGAAGAAAAAGGTAGATTGAATTATTATGAATTTGATATAGTTCTCCTTACCTGTGAAGTATTAATTATCACTGAATTTGATGGCTCGGACGTATGTGGCAGTGGTTCTGGAGTTAAAAGAGGACTGGGATCTTCGTAAGTGAGTGGTGGATTCAAATCCTGATTGTTACTTGCGTAAGTTATGTTCTCGTCGTGGACACAGGCCAAAAGCTTAAAAAAATGGTAAAGGTAAGTAAAAGAAAATATTTTCAGCATGAAGGGATTCTAGGTTATGCTTATTTCTGAAACTATACTAATGATATGTTTATTCTGTATTTATTTGAACTTACTTTTCCTTCCTCGCTGACTGTGTCGTTTTCGTTATTGTTCGTTCGGTTTATAGGAGGAAGGGGTAACTCCCTTAGGGTGGCATAATCTCCATCGTCTTCGTCCATTCCTGGTATTCGCCTTGATTTTGACCCATTAATTTTACTCCTGGAAGAAAGTCGAACATATTCAACTGGTAAAAATTAGCTTCGAATGGGAATTAGAATTAAACATGCAATTTTTTTCGAGGTGTTCCTAATCATCGAGATCCTATTGGCAAATAAATACAAACGTCCGAAATCGCATTCATGTTTATGTGTCAAAGACCTTACTTGAAGAAAATGAGTGTGAATGTTCGACCACAGGTAAATGTGATTTTTTTCTTTTGTGTTCGAGTATCACTTTGCGTTCGTGTCAACTTCCAGGTTCCCCCAAACTGTGTGAGTGCTGTGCATGCAAACATCGCCTAAAAGCATCTACTAGTTCCAACAATTGGGTAATTCGTTTCAATATATCTCATCTATCAAAGCCAAAAAGAGGTGTTAGAATTTTGTCAAAAAGAGTGCACACAACCACAACAGCTATTAGTAAATTACGCGTTACCGATTGTTAGACGTACTGGCAGTCTCGTTAAAGGTGACCTTGTTCTTCTCCCTCTTTGTGAAGCAACAGAGCTGTTTTGATTGATCTGGTGAGGGCTGTTGGTTTGACAGGGCTGGTCTGAGCCAGTAGATCTGCTCCTCATCTTCCTCGAGGTTAGGCGTGGCGTCTTGGTGGATTGCTCTTCTAACAGTTGTGGACTTCTTCACTATGTTCATGATGGCCTTCTGTGGTGAGACGTCTACAACGCCGTAAGTTCTTCCGTTTGCCACCACTAAGAGAGGTTGATCTGGGGCATCCCTTGTGTTTCTTGACAGATCGACATCTGTGATCAACCTGAGGGATCTGGCTTGCTTGACGCTAGCTCTGCCGACCTGGGAATGGAGAAGATAATATTAAGAGTCTATCGATATTACATCAAGGGATTGAGTTAGATTACAGCGATAGCGATGAGGCTTTGCAAAGACTGAGCTAAAGATATTTATTGATTCCCCAAGGTTTTTACCAGTCGGGCAGTAAACTCCTAATAAGCTCTACCACATTTCTGGGTGCACGTCCATGGCTTATTCCAGTTTTAGGAACTTGGAGACGAGGCATTGTAACCTTTTCCTATGGAGAGTTACACAATTGCAGAGCAGATATTTGACTTTTTCAGTAATTTCTCGACAGAATCGACAGGTATCATCGGGAGCCTTTTCCTATGTTCTACAGGTGATCACTCACAGGATAGTGTCCCGTGAGTTAATCTGTCCGTTTCCTCATTCTAATTTACTGAGTGAGAAAAACATTTCTGTTCAGCTTATCGAGTAAGAGAGGAATAACTTGTCATATCGTTGTTCATTGATCAACTGCAACGACACGAGTTTTCTTTTTCGTTCTCATTTTTTATCTGACAGCGACTGAGGACAAATGGCTCTGGCCTAATGAGAAGAACTGGCTTCCTTTCTTGCCAAGTGATTGACCATTCAGTTACATTTTTCCCAAAGTATGACTAGGCGCCCAAAGAAGGTTGAGCTGATTATCTTTCCCGTTGGGTGACGTCTTGCATTTCCAGACCAGTGTAAAGAGGGCTGTTCTGCTTTCAGATACTGTTTATATCATTGTTTCAGTAGTTGTCTTCCGCGCAAAACAGAATGTACTCTCTTGTTGCGAAGGTTTCTGCCTGAAAAACTTAGGGGTAGTATGCAGCCCCAAGTCGTCCATTCTCGCTTTTCGAACTATCGGTAAAGAATACCACATATTATGTAAAACACACCACCTTTTCCTCAGGACAGTTTTTGCGAGTCAGAAATGTCGAGTTGCAGTTTTTTTTGGAACTAGTGTCCCAGAGAAAAATTTTCTGTAACCACAAAGTTAGGTAACCAGGGTCTCCTGCACTTGAACAAGAATTTACTAGTCGATTGATTCGTTTATGTTGATTCAGGAAAAGTTACGGATAAACCCATAAGGAGGAAGAAGATAACGAAGAGCACTACCTGAAGTTACCACATCGAAATTCCAATATTCAATAACCATTAAAGACATTACTTACCACGACTCTCAATTTGAATATCCAGCGTTGTTTTATGGTCAGGAACAGCCAAATCACCACCCATAAAAACAGATGCAGTATGCCTCCTATTATGCAGGCTAAAGTGACGTCGTCCAAACTGCCTTTGTACACGAACGTGTAATCGTGTAGCAGAGGGGCGTAGCAGATCCCGACCGATATGAGAACGCAGAGGGCGGCACAGTGGGTGAAATAGCTCCATTTGTGGATGCTGTCCCTCTTCAGGGTGATTATCTTGCGTTGGCACTCGCGGTTCAGGAATTCGTTGAATCTGCAGGAAGAGATAAAGTTAAATCGTGTGAGACTTCCGCGGTCAAATGGTTTAAAGGCAGTTCCGCTTTTAATGGTCTCAGATGAAGATGTTTTTCGAGGTTTCACATACTTGAACAAACGCTGTGCAGAATTTTGAAGCTTTTGCTTTATTCTATAAGAATACTTTGTGATGCGATTGATATTATGAAAGAGAAATGATATATGGATGCTGATTTCGAAGAAAGACTTCTAGAAAATATGTCTTTTTTTGTATTGAATAAAGCGTTTGAAAGCACCCTTAATATATCGTTACCCGTGCAAAATCAGAAAAAATGCAAAAAGGTGTGAACTTTTTTCTGATTAAGCATTTTGTAAACCACAAGAGACGGAAACATAACGTCGATAGGACGCCATCTTAGGTAACTCTGCTGATTGTTCAACCATTTTTTTCCACCTTGTATATGAAGAATTCTAGAGGAGAGTTGACGTGAATAATAGAACTTTTGGTCACTTTTTTGCGAATATAAAGTGAATGAGTATAAAAACTTACCTGGTGTGTCCGTAAAAATACAGTATCAAACTTGAGGCCACTACCAGAAGCGTAGAGAGTAAGTAGAGCCCTAAGGTAACCTGAGCGTTCAACAGGAATGGGGTGGATCTGTTGGACATGAAAACATAACCTGTATGTTTCAACAGAGGAAGAGATTTCCAAATTCCTGCTACTTGAACCTGAAAAAAAAGATTAGAAATTTGAGCTATACAACAAAGATGAACCTATTTCTACTGATGAAAACTTTATAGTAAAAACACTCACTTTGTATAGAATTGTCATTCCACAGTAAGACAAAAGAGTGTGAACACTGTTGATGAGCAATTGTATTGAAAACATTATTCCCAGGCACTTGTTAGACGACCAAAATATTGCTGAGTATCGAATAGAGTAAACCATCAGAGCAATGGCGAGATTGATGTATTCCAGACTGAGGGTATGTCCCATATCCGGATCTGAAAGAATGTTACCTTCAGTTTCGATGTCATCGAACACTAGACAATTTTTGTTTTATCTCATAGTTATTTGATTCGCACAAAATTTTGCATGAGTTTGCGGTTCGGAATCTCGCAATAAATAAGCGAGAAATAAGTTTTCAAGTCATTGAGAAAACAAGATCAAACTTTTTGAAGCTTTTTGCGCGCATGCTCTGGTGGAACAGCGTACTTTGGTTTTGTACAAATGTGTGTAATTTTCGAATTTTGAGCCGAAAATGGTCTCAAACGACTAATTAAGTTGAAGTATGAAGAAAGAACAAAAAAATAAATTGAGGAACGTGATCTTTCGAAGAATCATAGCATTAAACAAAATTAAAATCGGGACAGTAAGCGATCGATTTTGGATCTCGCGCCATCTTTCAACTATAGCGAATTTCTCTAGTGCTGATGTCTTTTACTTGGATTCTTGCACTACCGTCTCAAATGATCTGACCAAAAAGGCCTATTTATCGCTAGGATGAATGACCTTCATTAGTTTGTTAATTACAAACATGTTGTTCAGCAATCTGAACAACAAGAAATTAAAATACACAAGTCAATTAAGGAATCACTGACATTAAAAAGTTTTCGACTAACTCGATCTGAAATTGTTCAGGTGTTTCCAATGAATAAAGAATGAATAAAAATAAAGATGAGCAAACAAGGCTCGTAATTAACGAACTTTTAAGAACATTAAGACTTAAAAACCTCTTTAAAATCCTCAAAGTTATGTTGCCTCCCGAAATATTCCCATAATTCTAACTTGGCAACGAAATATGAATACCTAATGAGAAAATTAATCATAAAGTAATTCCGGCAACTCCAAAACAAACTCCTTATCGCAGATCTCATAATCGAGACTCCTAACTCCCCCCTGAAGCGATGAGTCTACTCCAAGTACAAGAAACGGATTAAAACCGCTGGTTCGATCCTCCCCTCCAATCCTCGATGCAATTCGTTAAACAGCTTTCATAAATGTCATCCTTAATTCGATGATTTATTCTGAAAACAGCGCACCAGCATGTTTCTCTGGAAAGTGCTTTCGGATTTCATAAATCTCTGTGACAGCATTGAAAACCGCCATTTTTTTGGCAGTTAATGGGCTTTCAGGCCGAATGAGCCGAAATTCTTCATTATCTCTCGGGAAAGTATCGAAAGCTCTTTACTGGGATCGACTAGAGCACACTCAACGAATTATAGGCGCCACTGAGCGGTAAAGGTTTTTTCGTTTTCGGTTTTATCGAGTATAATTCAATATTGACTCCCATAGTTCATGAAATATTAACTGACTGATACTTCAGTTTAGAAAAAAACTGCAAAACGAAATATCTATTACTTTCGAAGTAAGCTCCTTCCGAAATAAGACAATAGAAGACTTCGGCCCCACTTGCCAACCCACAATTTTCTTCACAAGTTGACTATCACTGGGGATCGAAAAATTCAGGACAAATTCGACATGATAAGGTTCGCGTTGTTTAGGAATATCCGTAAAAGATGGCTCGGCTCTTCAAGCAAGAGAATTCCTTCCAAATATAGGTTTTTGTGAGGCTGAAATTTAAGTTGGGATTCCTGATTTCATGTTAATAGTGTCAAGATTATAAAGGATATGTTCCGCAAATCAACTTGGTTATTTCGGTTGCCGGTTTTCCGTTCTGTTAATATGAAATATTCAGTTGGTTCCTGAAAAAAAAGTTTAATTACGGAATTTTATTGATGAAAAAGCAATCTTTCTGTCACCAGAATATAGACGTATTAAGTCTATGCACCAGAAAGACAATCAATGTTATATGGTAACAAATCGGATCCATAGCATAGAACAATCTATATTTACCTTTTGATCCATAGACCATACCCAGTAATTTTTCCATTGTTGATTGTTGTCTCTTCTATGTTCTATGAATCATAAAGTAAATAAAGATTGTTCTATGCTATGGTTATGTTAAAATAGAACATTGACTGTCGTTCTGGTAACAGGAAGAACGTTTCTTCATCAATCATATTCCGTATTAACCTTTTTTTCAGGAACCAACCGAATATTTCTTATTTACGGAATGGAAAACCGGCAACCGAAATAATCAAGTTGATTCGCGGAACATATCCTGTATAAACTTGACACTATTAACATGAAATCAGGAATCCCAACTTAAATTTCATCCAATCAGAGATGATCCTAACAAAACCCTACATTTGGAAGGAATTATCTTGTTTGAGGAGCCGATGCATCTTTCATGAATATTTATAAATTACGCAAACCTTATCATATCATTTATGAAGAAAATTGTAGGTTGGCAACTTGGGCCGAAGTCGTCTATTGAGCAATCAAAACATATTTCATTAGACGGTTTCAGAATCTTGATCGGATTAAGAGGGGTTACTTACCCGGATCGCCCAAATGACAGATAGAGCGTTCAAAATCTGTCATTTGAGTGATCCGAAACCAATTACCTTCTCAACATTGCCCAATAAAAAGTAATTGAGAGGAGTTAAGTTGCACGAACGAGGGACCAGTTAACAGGAAGTTCTGAAATAAAGTCGTCGCCAAATTGATTTCGTATTAAATTGATGTTTCGGGTAATCAAAGGATATAGCCAACATGTTTTTCAACGCTTCGCTTCAACTACCCATACATATCTGAATAACACTGATTCCAGAAGATGTCGAACACTGAGAAGGATCCTTGTGGTACACCGCTTTGAAAAAACCTTCACCTACCTGTAGATTGTTGATGCTGAGTATGGTTGTCGTGTCCTATGAGATCCTTGAGCGTTTTGATGACTGTATGAGCAACGGGGTTATGATTGAGCGGCACTCCAGCAGTAGGGCTGAACATCCCAATAGAAGGTGGTTTGTTGGTTCCTGCTATTATTCTCGCTTGGGAAATCGATGACGGCGCGTTTCCCGTCGCGTTCGAGGTCATGAAACTCAAAACGACAAGTCGGTCTCTGTGCACGACCATGAAGTCCAAATCCGTTTTCCATATCCATTCTAAATAACAAAGGTTAATGTTAGGAATCGAGCATAAACGAAATATATTATTGTGTGTACGGAACTGTAAAGTTCGTACTTAATTACTGCGTTTTTGGGTATTTTGAGACCAATGAAACTAACAAATGAGCCAGCAATAGTCCTTTCCGAAGTTTCATAATATTTTTGAAAAAATTCAAAGCCAACGCAGAAGGAAATCGATCCTGGCACATTCGCCATTTTGCGACACCAGAAAATCTATCTTATAATAGCTATCAATTTCTCCTTACATAACGAGCTTAAGAGCCGTCACTACCAAAGGCTAATAAATTACGGCTTAGTGGATGTAGGCAACACAGTCATATTCAAGTTTCATTGAACCTCGTTGATATCTCGAAGTCAGGCACCTGCCTACGGTCTGTATGCTTAAACGGTTCAAAAGCACCGAGAAATATTAGTAATTTCGGTGTTGATAGGAAAAAACGGGTTGTCGTTCTGCAAACGAACTCATCTGGCGTCCAAATATATACGAGGTGCTGTTTGCTCTTGATTGATCTGTTCTGATGTCGCAATGGAAAATATAAATTGCCGGCGTAACACTTGAGGTTTTTCCTCTGTCGATCCTCTTAAAAAAGGAGACAGATGTTTTTTGTCTCGGGTATAGGATTAAGAATATTCGGAAATTAAAAAGAACTCTTATCGGAGATGTCTCGGGCGCTTTGAACAAAGTAGAAAAAGAGAATCCCTGGTAAATTTCCCGGATCTTTCTTTTCCATCGAAGCGGATTTTGTTTGAGCTAATTGCTAAATCGATAAGGAAACGCATTTTGCTTGCAGTATTTCCCATTGTGACTAGTGAGTTAAATGTTAAACAGGTTTGCGGTTTTGATAGAAATCATTTGGTAAGGATATAATGATGTGAAGATGCCCCGATATTCACCTGAACTATCCGATTTCATATAGTGAAAACTCGGCGTTTTTTTTTCTGTAGTAATGATTCATAATTTTGGATTCGAAAAATACTAATATTTTCCAATACTCACGGGCGGTTTCACAAAACTTTGATTGCCCGATCAAGGGCTTGATTGTCAGTCAACAGTAAATTATGTGCTCGATTTCAGTTCATTTTCAACCCAACCATCGAATGAAAACCTTAATCAACGAGTTGATCGGACGTCAAAAGTTATGTGAAACCGACCGTATATCCTTCATACATGAAATGTAATAATTTAATATTTTTTGAATAGAGTGAGTTGAACACATATCTGAAGTCAGCATTCGAATATTTCTTATGGTTTTCAATTTTTGATTTCCTAAAATTCGTGGAAAATTAATCAACTTCAAAATGTCATACTTTCGGAACTAGAATGCTTATGCACTTAGAAGAAGAGTTGTTGTTTCCAGAAAAGATTTCATTATGAACATTTCACTGCTTTTCATGCGAAATTGTCACCTAGAAATCAATAAATTTTTCCGCAAAATGCGATCAGCATATGTGAAATTATCCTGTCGTTTTGAATTGACTAGAAATCGAGGGATCCTGGAAGAATTGGTATTAAACATTCGCTATAAGGCTTCCATCAAATATTAAATGATTCAAGTCATAGACCTATTATCCTTGATACGTCTGTGGTTGAAGCAGATGACAGAGCTCGGGTTTAATAAATCAACAAACATAAGAACGAAAATAAGAATTTGTTCATAGAGAAAAAAGAGATCCAGTAATAATAAACTAACATAACCACAAGGATCAACAAATATTCCACCTTGATCAGAGCTAATCATCCAATCAACCAAAACACCCACACCGAAGAAGCGGCGTCCAAGGAGAATGGTTACAGCTGTTTCACAGTTTTAACTGACCTTCAGACCACCTTACCTTGGTAAACCGCAGAATAAGAATCTAGATACTTACTATGTCAGTTGGAACACTGCTGTATGTAGTTATACTGCGGTGTTAAGTATCTAGTTTCTTATTCTGCGGTTTACCGAGGTAAGCTGATCTGAAGATCGTTAAAAACTGTGAAGCAGCTTTAACCATTTTTCTTGGACACCGCTTTTTCCGTGTAGGTGTTTTGATTGATTGGATGATTAGTTCTGATCATGGAGGAATATTTGTTGATTCATCGACAGATATTCGTCCTTGTGGTTCATTTACGAAGGTTCACTAATGTATCAACAAATTTTCATTTTCGTTTGATTTTAGCCATACTACAATCGGAAGCATCTACATCAAAGATGAAGGAAGGTCTGAGGAATTGGCGTATGCCAGTATTAAGGTTTTATTGATCATCAGAGCGGCTCACTCTGCCTGACACCGAAAGAATTCTAGGTACTAAGCCCTCTTTGACAGTATAGCCTTGTCAATAACCTCACGAAATATCAATCTCTTAAATGGAGAAATCCTTGAATGATGTGCATGAGGTTCATCCATTTTTCATTTCAAGGGTTTGACAGATTGCGACAAATCGATGTCTGAATTGTTTCATAACAAAATATAAATACAACTGTTCTTACCTTGAGAAAGAAAACCAGCTTCGATCATCTTAGCCTCCATCAGCAGTTTAGGTAACAACAAGCAAAACGCGATAACCAAATGTACGAAGGGGGCGGTAGGCCCTCCATGCTTGAAAAGGGAACAACCACCTCCCTGCGTGAGAACTTCAGCTGGGGGCTCTTTGCTACACATGCCAATCTGCCGTCCCAATTTGAACCCATCGTTCGCAAGGTTTCCTACCTGAAAAAGAATCATCCTGAGTTGCTGTATATGGAGTTGGAGAATATGAAATAATAGTCCGTTCACTTCTATGAAATCAAACGGTAGGCCTTGAACTTTGACACATTCCAGATCATGGTAATTTTCCTGTCACTTCTCCATTCTATACAAAGGTCGTGTTAATAACTAAGGTGCATAGAAGATATAATGTGTTCTATTTATCATATAGTAATAACCATGATGTAAGTAAAACATGGTGTGCTCATCTGCTCCTCTGTGATCGTATTTACCAATGATCACGTCACTTTTTTCAAGCACAGAATATAAATTCCTTTGCATTTTAATCTTGCTGCCGTCACTTTTTTTTCAGATAAGCACACCATATTTTTTAAATCATGGTAATAACGTGGGTAACTAAACCATAGAGTATTCTATAAAATATGTAGGATGTGGCAACATCCCGTAAAATTTACGAACTTTCACTAGTGAAAACCTGGTTCAGTTCAAGTTGCAAAATCTAATAGTGAAAATAAAATAATAATAACAAGTCATACCAACTTAACATACAGAAATGATTGATGAAGACAAGTAATGAATTGGCCATGATAAAATGAAAAACCTGAACCATAACAAATTTCAAATATCAATTCTGCTGTCGTTTTCAGATAGTTTCATTCGAAAGATACTAAAACGAAATTTTACAAGAGGATTTCTTAGACTTTTACTTTCTAATAAGGGTGTTTGAATTTTCCTGTGATTTCATACGTAAGAATAATTGGGAATGAGCTCAAACAGTTTACAAAGCAGATTGTTGTTTCTGTTTCACGTAGGTGTACACGTGCTGATTAACTTTCCCGTCAAAGGTAAGCTTGGTTCGATTGAACAACTGCATAAATATACATTTTAAACAGACCGGATCCTTGTACCTCCAGTTTCACATGGTTGTAAATTAACGGAGAGGGTTGAAAACATACTGTGTGTAATTAAGTGATCAAATAATAGGGGTTTAACGGTAAAACCGTTTTCGAGTTGACTCAACTTGCGAGTGCAAAGACCAGTAATTAGAACGTCATTACTAATTGTTAACTCTGACATATGCATCTCGTATAATGTTATATCTTTTCTGAGCCAGCATGACTAGAAAATATCAAATTTACCTACTATAGGTAGGTATTTGAGGAAAATCTTCCCATGAATTTCTTACTTCAAGCATTTTTTCTCAATTTTTTCGAAAGTAAACATCACATCGTGCTGAAATTTGGTTCACTCATACACAATATTGACTTCAAGGTATGTGCCAAATCTTACAGAAATCTGGTGGATTATATCCGAAAAATATTTTTAGAAAATCTTTCTTCTAATTTTCTAATCGTACAATATTTACGAAATTTTGCATTATGTTGGTTTACAATGTTATACAACTTATCAGATCGCTGCAGTACATCTTGAGATGTTGATGAAATATGTAGGAAACAAGCGTGCGTTACACGCCGAAGGTATACGTTATTCCATAGACATATTAGAAAGCTCTATATACCATACCCTAAGTCGTGTCCATATTGTTCATAGAAATGAAATATCATAGACATATTAAACTCTGTATATTTTTATAAGTCTATGATATAGTCAGAGATGCATAGAATACATATATTCTATGCGTCTTGGTTCTGTCAATTCATAGAACTTACCTTGAAAATTGCACACACTAAAAAGATAGGAAGCAACAAAACCGCAGCTCCCAGAAGTCCAAGACTGCAGTTCAGCTCCAGATATGGAAGTGATATGTCTTCAGGCCAATATAGAAACGAGTAACCTGCAACAAACAGAACGAAAATGACATCTACAGTCCACACAAAGCCTCATGCCTGATACAGTTCGGAAGAATCAGAATGAAATTCAGACTGACATCGATGGCGTTCAACGTCACTCTGTTGGAAAGCAACAGAAGGTACAACTTGATGGCGTTTTATTGTTCAGGTGACGTGCTATATCTGGTTTGTGCCGCGGAAAACAATAGTTGGGAGTTGAATGGGGAGTTTCAGCAAATGGGAATATCGTTCAAGTATAAATTTGATTTCGAAATGTACAATGAAGTGCATGTTGAAACGATGGCTTTTGTGTTGGTAACTGAAAATGGGAACCGTTGCGTGGATGAACAAATTGGAGCGTAGACTACGGAAAAAGCTTTTGAAATGGAATTTGGGATATGTGAGATTCAATGGATATCCTGTAGGAATTATGGGAATATCCAGAGATCGCCAGGGTTTAAAATGAATATGGCGTAACCGCTGCAAGAGTTTGAGTACGACGAATTCCGAGGAATATATTGAAAAAGTCAGCGGTCATCCTTCCAGATAGTGATTCCACCCTTCGTTGCTTAGCGCTCTGATGAACCATTTTCGATCTTCTAAACATATCGCACCTTGAAATAAATAATGGCATTATCCAAAAATAGTAATTTTTCAGTATGGCGTTTCAAAGTTTGGACAACATCATTTTGGTCCCTGCCTGATTTATTATTTGATTCAGAACTCTGCAATGAGTTTTAAATAACTGTTGAAATATCTCTAACACAGTTAACTATAAGAAACATGCTAAAAAATGTCATTGTAACTTCAATTGATCTTCTTTTGTGTAATGCTGCTTTTGTTATTAAGCTGCGATATGATTCTCACAAAATTTTGCATGAGGCTCCTAACCGCCATTTTTCTAACCGTGTACTTGATTTTAACTCGATCGAATCTGTATTTTTGGAAATATTGGGGGAATAAATCTTACGTGCATATAACTATGGAATGAATTTTACGAATTCACGAATTCGGCCTTCGGCGGACCGTAAACACAATAACTTCCGAAAGAATCAACTTAAAAACTCGGTATTAGTAGAGTACGTTTGGAGCTTTAGTAATTAGTTCAAATTGTCTTAATGACACCATGATCACGAAATTTTGAACAGAGTTGTTCATCAGCATCTGTCAACTAGCAATATAATAATTCGTTCAGTAGTTTTCGAGTTTTTTCGGAAATAATAATATCGAGGAAAAGCCACAAAATTTCATATATTTCGAACAATATCTTCGAAAGTAAAATCCAGATCGAAAGAAAAATTTGATGCTCTGTTCTTTAATTCAAAGTTGAAGGTCTGTGCAGAATTTCGTTGGAATTTGATGAAAAATTTTCGAAAAAAAAATTTTATTCGAAAATGTTTTTTCGATAAACTGACCATGCCTCATGCCATCCCAACAAAATTTCGCGAGAATTTGCGTGTCAGTATGCTTCAACTTATTACCAAGTTGAAATCTGATCTCTCAAATAGTTCCTGAGTTATCGAGGAAATAATCTCAAACTTTCAAATGACTAATACTCTGAAACCATTAGGCAGATTTGGCTTGTTGACGAAGTTAACCGCCGCATTCTCATGTGCGATCTACCCAGTTTCAAGTTGCTTGCTTTGCTCCGTTCGACAGTTATCGTGTCCTCGACCGGCCGGAAAAAAGACATAGTCATCGGATTCGTCATCAGTGAACAAACAAGAGCCATTTTTGGCTCAAAATTCTAAAATAACAGATATTTGGACCAAACGATAACACGCAGTTCCCCAGAACATCCGCGAAAAACTATCCTTGAAGCGTTCCTACAGTCTACAAAATAGAAAATTTAACATGGTTATGATATTGTTACATTCTCCTTATTATCTGCTCCAAAATCAATTTTCTCGGCTGGCTCGAGTGTTATCAAACATTTACGAAGGCGCACTTAGAGCTAGATGGGTTTTCCGATACACTGGCGACTTCGGAAAATTGCATTTCCATCGGTGGGAATCGACGTGGCAAGAATCGCTGTAGCGGAAGAACCTACTAACTTTGTTATCGCGATATAGCGATTCAGTTATGAGGTAAATTGCAATCGAGAAAGAGAAAATTACTCCGCTTCACCATTGCACTCTAAATTAGCATTATCCGACCCCCCTCCAGTTGTCTGCTCGTTAATTATATTCTTGTAGTCGGATACTAGGAAACTGTTGAAGTTACGTGATTTTATCACGGAGGTGGAAGAGGGGTAATTACCTAAGGGCCCGAATTTATCGCGATAACGTGTTTTGAACGCTTTTGTTCGTCCGTGAAAATAGGTCGGGTATAGTATAGACTCCAGTTTGCATTCTTATAGTTTCTGGGTGTTCCGTATCCTCAGGCGAGCTAAACCCATATGTTGTTCGTAACCAAGGGCAGATTCAGGAAGGTATCTATTTCGCTATCCACCAGCAGTTATTCCAAGAACACAGACCTATTCTTTGAATATTTTCCGATGTCCAGGGATATCGGTTACATTTACATGTAGGAAAGGGGTTTATTGAAAATCCAGAACTCAAAATGAAGGTATACTACAACTTGAATTTGTTCATTTTCGATTAGTCCCAACCATCACCATAGATACAGAGGCATGTCTATGGTTTCAACAGCACAGGGTTCCTGTTCTTGAATCGGGGAAGGGATAAAATAGGCATATCGACGCTGTTGTCAAGGAAACGCGGTGCATTTCTAATGGAACGATAGAGAACGTCCATTCCATCACATTCAAGAAAAGGGTCCCTGGTGATGTGAGTCACATCTGTTGTCGGTAAAGATTCTCAAAGTGTCACAGAATAACTTACGAAAGCATTTTGAATAGACGACTTCGGCCCAAGTTGCCAACCCACAATTTACTTAGCAAGTTTACTTTCACTGGGAAACGGGAATTTCAGGACAAATTCGACATGGTAAGGTTCGCATTATTTATAAATAACCGTAAAACATGCCTCGGCTCTTCAAACCAGATAATTCCTTCCAAATATAGGTTTTTGTTAAGATCGTCCCCGATTGCCTGAAATTTAAGTTGGGATTCCTGATTTCATGCAAACAGTGTCAATTTTCATAGGATACGTTCCGAAAATCAACTCTGTTGTTTCGGTTGCCGATTTTCCGCTCCGTAAATATGAAATATTCGGATGGTTCCTGGAACAAGCGCGTGAAAAAGGTTATTTACGGAATCTGGTTGATGAAAATGCGATCGATTTACTGTCACCAGAACGATTTTCTATGGTAAATATCCATAGCATAGAACAATCTATGTTTACTTTAGGTTTGTTTTGGTTCCGAGTTCAGATCTGTTCGGGACGGTTCTAGCATAGACCAGCAAGACAAATCACTTCATCCTTTGCTGGAATCGAGTCTTTCTGACTTTGAGAAAAATAACGGACATAACCACACTTATTTCTTCCGCTTAACAAAACAGCTCTTCTTTCGAATATCTTATCTTATTTTATACAAAAACAATAAACTATGGTCTATGTCTACGGTATCGATCATAAAAGCTCTCGATTTTGTGTCTGAAAAATCGCTTACTAAAACCATAAAGACCTCTTTATACAATGCTAGAACCACAGAATACAAATATATATACGGCTAGAACCGTCCCGAACAGATCTGAACTCGGAACCAAAACAAACCTAAAGTAAACATAGATTGTTCTATGCTATGGATATTTACCATAGAAAATCGTTCTGGTGACAGTAAATCGACCTCATTTTCATCAACCAGATTACGTAAATAACCTTTTTCACGCGCTTGTTCCAGGAACCATCCGAATATTTCATATTTACGGAGCGGAAAATCGGCAACCGAAACAACAGAGTTGATTTTCGGAACGTATCCTATGAAAATTGACACTGTTTGCATGAAATCAGGAATCCCAACTTAAATTTCAGGCAATCGGGGACGATCTTAACAAAAACCTATATTTGGAAGGAATTATCTGGTTTGAAGAGCCGAGGCATGTTTTACGGTTATTTATAAATAATGCGAACCTTATCATGTCGAATTTGTCCTGAAATTCCCGTTTCCCAGTGAAAGTAAACTTGCTAAGTAAATTGTGGGTTGGCAACTTGGGCCGAAGTCATCTATTGAAGGTTTCGAATGTCAAAGTTTCGTTTGTCTATATAATAATCGTAATCGGTGCTTCAGCATGCAATTTATCTTTATGTATAATATATATTATTATCATTAATATGCTGCTTCTGTATAAGAAGTCAACCCAAGATTATCAGAGTATTCTATGCTACTTTTTTTCGCGATTCATCCCAATCCACAGACTATCTATACTCCATTCACTATGGGTGCGTTTTTATTTTCATCGAAATGAATCGATTAACCTCTATCTTTCTCTTCTTTGGTGGAGGACAAAAGAAGAGAGAGAGGGAGATACACCGATTAATCAGTTCGATGAAAATAAAAACGCACCCTTTTATAAACTATCCCGGTTTGCCATGACATTCTGACACATTTCACCGTGTATATTTTGGAAATGTTAGGTTATAGTCATTTTCCTGTCAGATAACTCTCCTCCTCTCTACATACAGGTTGAATAAGTAATTACGTATTTTTCAAAATGTGAATTTACTTTGGTAAAGTAATGAATTTGAGGAAATATTATGTGAATTCAATAGTTCCAGAGACCTGACGAATGTTGAAGAAACTTTTTTCTCTGTTAACACTGAAAATATTTCACGTATATAAACATGGCTGGAAGATTCAGTTATGCTAATTTCTTGTACGGAAATCAAGAATTGAGTGTTGAAATTTTACTGAAATATAATGGATAGAGTAGTCTGTTACTTTTTGATAGTACTCGAATAACCCTGCAGTAAAGCTTTTAAACGAACAGACAAACGTATGGAATTCCCTACTTTTCGAAATTCTCAAGAAATAAGTCTACAGAAGACATTTAAATACCTTGTTGCACAACTTGAAATACTCCAGTTTGAAAATGTAATAGTACTACCAAATCTGTATCACCTTAAAAGAACTAACTGAATTTATAAAGTTCTTGGGAATCTATGTGAACGATAAACTGGGTTTTCACTCACGTACGTCGAAAATGTTCGATAGCTTGTGATAAATTATCGAATCCAAATTAACAGGGTTACTATTAGAAAAAGCAGATTTCAATTCTACATAGCACTTGCTGATACTTTGTCTCTGCTTCTTCAAAACTACCTAGGGCATTTTTAGTTTCCAAGCGTGATGATTATGTTGAGATCATAGAGTAAGAGAGTCTCTGGTTGAGATTGAGAGTAGAAATTGGCATTGGCATTTGGCAACGTCGCTGAGAATTATTTTGACATTGCCGATATTTCACGAGTGACAACCTGCGTCAGTTTTAAGTAAAAGAACTTGATAGACCTAAATCATGACCAACCGGGATAGTTTATAGAAGTGAATGGAGTATACGTTCACAGCTTTGAAGAAACGACGCTGTCCATGTCTCTACTTCTATGAATTAAGCTTTGGATGTTCTGTGACTACCGAAATATTCATAAACCTTTGCTCACCTAAAAGCCTTTTTATAGCCTTGACGACCGTATACGCCTGTATGCCGGATCCTAGTATTCCATACCAAACGGACCAGAGATTGTTCAAATGTATGCCCGTCGATTTCTTCTTCTTTGTGTGGTGGACCTTCGTCTGAGCAGCCGAAGAGTTTTCCGATGACTGTGGGGAAGGCGCTCTAAGGCTGGCGTTCATCTTGCTCTTCAGATAATTTATCTCATTTTTGCTATCGTAGTTGGAACACGTGATCGGTGATGGTGAAGACATCTTTGGTTGATCGATTCAGAATCTATGTCTAGAACATCTGGAAGGAAAAAACTCATTTTAGTCATTCTATAGTTAGATTCATTTCGACTTATTTTTTCCCAACATAAGATGAAGTATAATTATTTGATATCATTTGGATAACTTTACATAGAAGTGTCTTCTATGTTGGGTTGTCTTTGAGAATTATACCTCTTTAGGCACAGGGAGAAAAATCAGAAAGTATGGTTTGCCTTGGACTCATATACACAAAATTCAGCATTTGTAAGGCGCCCGAATCCAATCAAGAATCTTCTTCATTCGAATCATTAAATCCATTGAAATAAACCATCGAACTTCCCATCCTAGCGAGCATAATCACCCATTGTCCCCACACAAAACCACCTTAATCATTTTCCAATTGGCACCACTGCCGGTTACGCGCCATCGGAGAAAATAATCGTTGGCGTTCCGAATGGGCCTCTGACAGCCGGAGGGACCCAAATTCCCGTCATATTACGAATAAAATCCGGATTCCCATTAGGAACGTTTGTCGAAGTAAATTGAATTTGAATTCGGACAGAAATCCGCAGTCTATCTCTCGATCTCTGCTCGAAATTCGCAGCGAGCTGATGGGCTATTCTAAAGTTCGAGAGAATAGAAAAGGTAAGAGAACAGAACGTTTCTCTTCAGACGGTCAAAGTTATAAGTTGCTGTTGGGTCCAATGATGTGTTTGCAAATATATTGTTTTCGGGGTAGGTATATTTTTTGTTGCAAATGGATATATTTATTTTTTACGCATTATAATTACAGATTGTGAGTTTCAAATATATAAAAATGTGAAACCTAATATACATATTCATTAATTCGATCACCCTTTATTCATTTCAAATCTCTGTGTTCCAGTCAATAAAAATGAATAAAATTTCAAAAAGCACTGCCGTGAAGGCAGCAGCTTTTGCGCGCATGTTCAATGTAGATGACCGCTTCAGCAAAGAATTTGAACATGCACGCAAAAGCTGCTGCCTTCACGGCAGTGCTTTTTGAAATTTTTTTTGGATAAATTACTGGATTTCAATTCAATCTAATCTGTATTTTTGGAAATATTGGAAAAATAAAGTTTTGAATGGATATATCTACGGAATCATTGGGCGGATTTTACCCATTCACGAATTCGACCTTCGTAATTAAGCCCCAAACCTACTCTACAAATATCGAGTTTCTAAGTCGTTTCTTCCGGAAGTTATTGTGTTTACGGTCAGCCTAACGGCCGACTGCGTAAACACAATAACTTCCGAAAGAAACAACTTAGAAACTCGATATTTGTAGAGAAGGTTTGGACCTTAATTACGAAGGCCGAATTCGGGAATGGGTATAATCCACCCAATGATTCCGCAGATATCCATTCAAAATTTTATTTTTCCAATATTTCCAGAAATACAGATCAGATCGAATTGAAATTCAGTACTTCATCGAAAAATTACAGTTCGAAGGTTCATACAGAATTGAATGAGGATAAGATAAGAAAATTTTTTTTTTCAAATTGTTTCAATGACACGATTATCACGAAATAAAGTTGTCTTTCAGCATCTTCAAACTAGCTGCGAAGTTTTATCAGGACTGAATCAGTATTTCTCGAGTTATACCGAAAAAAACAACGATATCGAGAAAAAAACCTCGAAATTTGACATATTTTTTCCCGATATCTCCCAAAACTTATGATCGTATCGAACTGAAATTTGGTACACTGCTGTGAAATATGACGCTCATAGTGTGAGTGGAATTTTTTTTTGTATGATGAATGGTTTCCGAAAAAAAAAAATTTTTGGAAAAATATTTGGAAAAAATTTTTTTTTAAATTTACTGACAATATGATCCTGACGAAATTTGGCTCAGAGTTGCGCGTCGTTATACTTCACCTAACTGCCAAGTTTGAATCCAATCGCTCAAGTAGTTTCTGAATTAAAAAATAAATAACTTCAAAATTTCAAGTGCCTATAACTCCGATTATTATTATTATTATTACGGACGGCCGGCCGGCCGGACAGAATCGATTTTGACACCGGATTCGTCATCAATGAGTCCAACCTAGTCTATTGAGACCATTTTCGGCTCAATCATCCAAAATTACAGACATTTGGACAAAACGATAGCACGCTGTTCCCCTAGAACATGCGCGCAAAAATCAAATAGTGGGGAGATTTTCTTCGAGCATTTCCCCTACGCTCAAGAACACAGATTTCTTGTTTTGAGAAAAGTAAAAGGATCAAATCTATAGCTTAGCTCCATAAGAAATCCACCACTATTCTGGATGGCTCCTTTCTCGTGGGAAATCGATGGTGAATGGTTTCCAATTGACGCATATCTGTGTTTCCGGTTTTTACTGTTCGATTAGAGCTTGATTTATGGAAAGGGTGGTGGGGAGCTTCGATAATGGATTGGGCTTTTGAACGCCGCCGGATATTGACGATGATTTGTGGGTATTAGATTAATTACTGCCCCGATACGTTCATTTATTGGTTGCTGTTTGTTTCCCGAAAGATGTTCATCATGAACGGGTTTTGTAATGTCTACATTTGGACCATTTGCTGATTGTTCTTGCAAAACGATTATATTGCAATACAATAGATCAAAATGTATACAGAGTATCAAATCACACAATATTACACCCACGTCTTATAAAGAAAGTCCATAACGTATATGCAAAAAAATTGATGTTCTAAAATTAAGCACCTGAGTTGTGAACACCCTGATTTGTTAAATGAATAATATGGTGTAAATTGATCAAATATACTCCATTCACTTTTATAAACTATTCCGGTTTGCCATGATTTAGGTCTCTCAAGTTCTTTTACCTAAAACTGAGGCAGGTTGACACTCGTGAAATATCGGCTATGTCAAAATAATTCTCAGCGACGTTGCCAAATGCCAATGCAAATTTCTACTCTCAATCTCAACATTATCATCACCACAGAATACAAATATTGGAAACTAAAAATGCCGAAGGTAGTTTTGAAGAAACAGAGACAAAGTATCAGGAAGTGTTATGTAGAATTGAAATCCGCTTTTTGTGATAGTAACCCTGATAATTTGGAATCAATAATTCATCACAAGCTATCCAACATTTTCGACGTATATGAGTGAAAACCCAGTGTATCGTTCACATAGATTCCCAAGAACTTTGTAAATTGAGTTAGTTCTTTTAAGCTGACACAGGTTTTGTAGTACTACTACATTTTTATACTGGAGTATTTCAAGTTGTGCAACAAGGTATTTAAATGTCTTCTGTAGACTTATTTCTTGAGAATTTCGAAAAGTAGGGAATTCCATAGGTTTTTCTGTTTTACCGTAGGGTCATTCGAGTACCTTTATTTTTTTTTCGAATGAACTATCACAAATTAATGGACCACGGCATCCATTATTTTTCAGTAATATTTCAACACTCGATTCTTGATTTCCATACAAGAAAATAGCATAACTGAATCTTCCAGTGTTAACAGAGAAAAAACTGTCTTCAACATCCGACAGGACTTTGAATTTATTAAATCACATAATATTTTTTCAAATTAATTATTTTGCCAGAGTAAATTCACATTTTGAAAACAACGTAATTACTATGACCACTATGTAGAGAGGACAACGTTGTGTAGTTATCTGACAGTAAAATGACTATACCCTAACATTTTCAAAATGAACACGGTGAATTGTGTCAGAATGTCATGGCCAACCGGGATAGTTTATAAAAATGAATGGAGTATAGATGACTCAGAATCTGAATCTATTTTGACACCGAATTCGTCATAGTGAGTCCACCTTAGTCGTTTGAGATCATATTCGGCTCAATCATCGAATATAACAGACATTTGGACAAAACGATAGCACGCAGATCTCCTAGGAAACGCGCGCAAAAATAATGTGTCATCACTTTATGTGAAACTCACTGTAAACTACGGTATCTAAGAATCTATAATTCCACTATACCAAATATATAAAATTTGCGAAATACTCTTATTTTCCCAAGAGTTTAGACTCCAAGTTTTCAATAATGAAAAACCTCTGTGACAACTAAAATGTAAATTAGTCCTTTGGACCCTCTTACACCCCAAAGAATTTCTGAAATTTTCCACCATCCTAACGAACGAAGTAGGGGAGCCGATCACTTGATCTGTGAAACGCGCCCGCCCGAAGATCCAAAGGAGCGGAAGTCCTCCATTGTTCCAGTTCCTTCAACAGCAAGGATTCCACGAGAATTACCTGCGCCGACACCGGACGAACACGACAAACAAAACAAAAGAACACAAGGAAATTACTTCCGGTATGTAAGCATCGCAAGGAGCAGGAACATCTTTCTACTGGGGTTGTTCACCCCCCGCGAGGATTTTTCTAATTTCTGCGAGAAACGTCGGTTGTGTCTAGTTTGCAGAGGAGCGATAGGAATCAAATAAAATTTGGCTAGTTTTTGCTGCTTTATTCTTCGTTATTTGGCCGAGAAGTTTTAATTTTGTTGCTCTTGCTTTTTGGCAATGTTTTTTGCGCTCATGTTCTGGGATACGGCGTTCTATCGTTTAGTCCAAATGTAATTTTCGAATTCTGAGTCACAAAAGATCTCAATCGAATATATCCGAGGACACTATAACTATCGGAAGGATTGAGCTTTCTACTTGAAACTTCAACGGTAGTTCACACATCAGAACCATAGATAAACTAATCTCTAGATTAATCGTCTATGATCAGAACAGTTGAGATTATTTCTTCAATATCCCGGGAACTGCAGTATCAATCGGATTAAAACTTGGTAGTTGGTCGTAGTGTACTGATTACCAACTAACAGCGAAGTTTATTGGGATCTCAGGATCAGTTAATTACAAAAAAATTTCCATTCGAAGAATTTTTGAAAATATTGACGGCTGACCGTTAACACAATAACTCAGAAACTCGATAATGGTGAGTAGGTTTGGGGCTTAGCTACGAAGGTCGATTTTGTGAATGAGGCTAAAATCCGCCCAATGATTCCGTAGATATAGCCGTACAAAATTTTAATTTCTCAATATTTCCAAAAACAGATTACATCGAATTGAAATCCAGTACTTTATCGAAAAAAACTCAGAAAACCACTGCCGTGAAGGCAGCAGCTTTTGCGCGCATGTTCAAATTCGTTGCCAAAGTGGTCATATCCATCGAACATGCGCGCAAAAGCTGCTGCCTTCACGGCAGTGGTTTTTCAAGTTTTTTTCGACAAAGTATTGGATTTCAATTCGATCTTATCTGTATTTTTGGAAATATTGAGAAATTAAAATTTTGTATTGAGTGCTTTTCTAGGTTTTTTTTTCTATTTAGTTTTCAGAATTTTTTATGCTTTTTCCGGGAATGTATTTCGCCCAGGACGCTCTTATATTTCAAAAACAAAAGTACCCTGGTTGGGGGTTGGTTCGTCCAGTTGGTTTGTACAGGAGAGGGTTGGAAATAACACTCGAAGAACTCGTTAGAGGGTTTAATTACTATGGGTGGTTACTACGGCGATACATCAATGAACTCTCCGCTTCATTGTTCTTACTCACTGTTTTCATAATACAATAACAAAATATTATATATGTTTTGGCAAGGTGTTTACAAGCATATTATGATAACAGACGTGGGAATTCAATATCAGTAGGTAATCCATCTGAGCACGTTTTATGGATGATGCGAGGTTCTATGGACCTTGCTCGTCTTCAATTAATAAATATACAGAGTGTTTACTCTGACATACGTTGCAGTCACATTAGCAGAAATGAAAATATTCTTTTAGGAATAAGAGTTGTGAAATTCGAAGCAATTATTCATTGGAAAAGTGGATCTGTTGCCTTCTTATTGAGTTAGCAGAATATCTAATATTTTATCGGGAACGAGAACGAAAACGTTCTCAACTGATTTTCATAATGTGTAATATAATATAAATTTTCGGTTGCCTGTTTTTCGTTCCGTAAATATGAAATATTCGGTTGGTTCCTGAAAAAAAAGATAATTACGGAATTTGATTGATGAAAAAACATGTCGCCAGAACGACTGTCAATGTTCTATGGTAACATATCCATAGCAAAGAACAATCTTTATTTACTTCATGATCCATAGAACGTAGAAGAGACAACAATCAAGAATGGAAAAATTTCTAGGCATGGTCTATGGATCATGAGGTGAATAAAGATTGTTCTATGCTATGGATATGTAACCATAAAACATTGATTGTCGTTCTGGTGCATAGACTTAATATGTCTATGTTCTGGTGACAGAAGGAGTGCCTTTTCATCAATCAAATTCCGTAATTAACCTTTTTTTCAGGAGCCAAACGAATATTTTATATTTACAGAACTGAAAAAAAGTTGATTTGCGGAACATATCCTCTATAAACTTGACACTATTGACATGAAATCAGGAATCCCAACTTAAATTTCAGCCTCACAAAACCTATATTTGGAAGAAATTATTTAGTTTGAGGAGCCGAGGCATCTTTTATGGATATTTATGAATAGCGCGAACCTTATCATGTCGAATTTGTTCTGAAATTCCCGTTCCCCAGTGTGATAGAAAATTTGTGAAGAAAATTATGGGTTGGCAACTCGGGCCGAAGTCGTCTATTAAAGTGTTTCCTTCAAATTTTTTGGAAACTTAGGATTCAAACACACATAGGAATCGAATCAAATCCACTGCAAATTAAGAATCCTGTCGCGTCAAGAAAAGACTGAATTAAATAAAATCAACCAATCACGAATGAAATCATTTCCTCGAACAAATGAAATTACATCTCATTTAAAAAAAAGGAAACGATTGCATCATCGCTCGTGAGATCCCTTTCTCAACTCCAAAATCCCCTAGGATGTACATCCCCAATGAATCATCAATAACGCGAACATTTACCGAGAAAAATCTCCACTCCAAAACTCAGGCTCTCTCTAATAGAGAACTTAATAGGGTCCCACTCCACTCTGCTCGCCCCGTCGATTTTCCACCATTTTCCGTAACGATTTCCAGCCTGAATCGTATCAGCGACATGAAATATTTTCGTTCTCGCAAGAGCGATTTCTCACAAGTGTGTATCCAAATATTGAAAACGACCCTGGATGTGGATACCTCCTTACAATGCCCAACTTTCCAGTGCTGTTTTCGCTTCCTGAAGACCTAGCACAATGGAAATATGTAGGCGATATGGTCCCATTTGGAATGAGTGTTATTGATAAGTGACGTGTTCGCAGAGAAAGTGTTCCCGACGGAAAATACTGTATAGAAGAGTAAATGTAATGCTTGGGGCATCACTGATGTAGTAGAAACTAGTAATCGAATAATGTGTTAGTATCAAGTTGGAAGACAACTATCTCTCCTTACTCGATGTCAAGCAGACTTCTGCAAAAATTATCTGGTTCTTATTTTGTCTTTCTTCCATTTTCCGTAAGGATTTCCAGCCTGAATCGTATCGGCTAAGTGAATGAAATATTTTCCGTTCTCGCAAGAGTGATTTCTCACAATTCCAAACTTTCCAATACATTTTTCACTTCCTGAATCCTGTGCACACTCGGCAGACCTAGCACAATGGAAATATGTAGACGATTTGGTCCCATTTATGAGGAGTGTTATTGATAAGTGACGTGTTCGCTGAGGAGGTTTTCCCGACTAAAAATACTGTATATAAAGGGTTTTCCAATAAGAGGTGTTATTTTGATATTCAAAGAAAAATGCCATTTTTCAATATAAATGATCGGATGTTAATTTCATTATAAAGAAGAAGCTATGCCGTTAGTAGTGGAAAATAACATCAGGCAAATGACCACCACGACCACGCTTACAGGACCATATCCTTTTAATGAAATTTTCCATAACCAAATCGCAAAGTGGCAGCCCTATGTCCTCGATATCCTGACGAATTCCATCTTTGAGGTCTTGAATCGACGCTGGGCTATTGGAGTAGACCTTCTCTTTCACGTGGCCCCAAAGAAAGAAGTCGCAAGGTGTTAAATCGAAAGATCTCCGTGACCAATTGTGATCACCTCTTCGAGAGATAACACGGTCCGGAAACTTTTCCAGCGAAAGATCAATGGTTTCGTTGCTTGTGTGGCACGTAGCGCCGTCTCGTTGAAAGTAAACGTTGTCCAGATCAATACCATCCAATTCCGGCCATAAAAATCATCAATCATCTCTCGATAGCGCAATCCATTCACCGTAACTGTTGCTCCAGCCTCATTTTCGAAAAAGTGGCCATAAACCGCAACAAACAGTCACACGTTGAGGATAGAGAGGCTTTTCAACAATTACTCTCGGGTTTTCCGAGCCCCAGATGCGACAATTTTGCTTGTTGACGAAGCTACCGAGGTGAAAATGGGCCTCATCACTCAAGATAATTTTTCGATGGAATTCCGGATCATTTTCATGTATTTCAACGACCCAATCGGCAAGGACACGACGTTGTTGATGATCGGCCGGCTTGAGTTCTTGTATTAACTGATATAAGCCTCAAGACCCAAATCTTCATGCAAAATACGGTGTAATGACGTTTGTGGAATCCAAAGAACGACGAGGAATGGACAAACCAGGGTTTTCTTCAACACTTTCGGCTACAGCAGCGATATTCTCGGCTGTTCTTCAGCGACGTGCACGGGTTTTCTTCTTCACATCACAAACTTGTCCCAACAGCTCGAATTTTTCCAGCAATTTCTTTATTGCGGTCCGACAAGGTGCTTCACGACGACCCAAAAATGTTCGACTTTTACGAACCGTCTCTGCCAAATTTTCACCATTTCTATAGTGAATTCTAATAATTTCAATGCATTGTTGATGCGTGTATCGTTCCATTTTTATTAATGGCGTAGTTTCTACTTGTCGAATGTCAAAAAATGACAGCTTCAAAAGTGACATCCACCGAAATAGCGGGCTATTCAAAATAACACCTCTCATTGGAAAACACTTTAGAAGAGGAAATGCTTGGAGCATCACTAATGTAGTAGAAACTAGTAGTCGAATACTGTGTTAGTATCAAGTTGGAAGACAACTATCTCTCCTAACTTTATGTCAAGTTAGCAGAGGTACTTTTCCAAAAATGATGTGGTTATTAATTCGAAATTTTTCCAAAGTCAATAAGCTCTGGAAATATTGGACGTGTAATAGTGTACACTTTAGCAGTTTCTCACCTTTATTCAGTGGTGAAAAACTTCATTAAGTCGCTTCGATATTTCTCAGGAAATTTATTATGTTGTTCTGCTAACTTGATGTCGAGGTCTACTCCTTCAAAAACTATGCGGTTTAATTTTGTAGTTTTCCACATTTGAAAAGCTGTGAAATTATAAGCTTAGGGGTTTTATTTGGATGCTTCGAGCACCTTTTATGTAGCAGAAGCAAGTTAATAAATATTTATATCAGTACCAAGTTAGCAGACAATTCTCACGAATTAATCTCGGAATAGTGCTATCTTCTACGTCTTGTTCCTTTATTTAGTCGTGAAAAACTTGATCAAGCAGCTCTCGTTTTTCCGAGAGAGTTTGATCTTCTACTAAATTCGACTTGGAGAACTGAACCATATTCTGCCATTCATGATTTATTATGTTGTTTGGCTAACTTGATGCCAAGTTAGTAGATCTACTTCTCCAAGAATCGTCTAGTTTTTGTTTCGTCGTTTTCTCTCAGTTAGAACTTCACACTAGGATGCTTGGAGCATCACAGATGCAGCAGAAACTAGTTATCAAGTGTTTGTATCAGTTTCAAGTCAGCAGACAACTCACGATTTGAGCTAGAAATAGAGTTAACGTTCACGGTTTTTTCCGAGACAGAATTGATTATGCCGCTCTGTTTTATCGAGAAAATTCAACATTTAACTGTAACAAGTTTTTCAAAGAAACTAAGTCATATTCGGAGGTTCATTAATCAAGAAAAAATTCAATATGTCACTATGATTTCTCTGTAACATATTTCAACTTCTGATAACTTGATGTCAAGTTAGCAGAATTACTTCTCCAAAACTTATCTGGTTCTTACTTTGCCATTCCACCATTTTCCTCAACGATTTCCAGTCCAAATCGCTTCGGCGACATGAAATATTTTCCGTTCTCGCAAGAGCAATTTCTCACAAGTGTATATCCAAATATTGAAAACGACCCTGGATACCTCCTTACAATGCCAAACTTTCCAGTTGTCCGGTTTTCACTTCCTGAAGGCTGTGCCCGCTCAGCAGACCTCGCACAATGGAAATATGTAGACGATATGGTCCCATTTAGGGGGAGTGTTATTGATAAGTCACGTGATCACCGAGGGAGTTTTTCCCGACGAAAAATACTGTACGGAAGAGGAAATTTAATACTTGGGGCATTACCGATGTAGCGGGAGATATAGTTAGCAAATGTTTGAATCAGTATCAAGTTAGCAGACAACTCACACTAATTGGACGTGTAATTGTATTAACTGTTGCTGTTTTTGCGCGCATGTTCTAGGGGAACAGCGTGCTATCGTTTTGTCCAAATGTCTGTGATTTTGGATGATTGAGCCGAAAATGGCCTCAATCGACTAGGTTGGACTCACTGATGACGAATCCGGTGTCAAAATCGATTCTGTCCGGCCGGCCGGCCGTGGACACGATAACTGTCGACAGAAGCAAGCTAGCAACTTAAAACTTTCAGGATAGGTTGCGCATCAGAATGCCGCGGTTAAGTTCGTTAATGGGTCAAATCGGTCGAATAGTTTCGGAGTTATAGGCAGTTGAAGTTTTGAAGTTATTTATTTTTTATTTCAGAAACTACTTGAGCGATTGGATTAGGTGGAATATAACGACGCGCAACTTTGAGCCAAATTTCGTCAGGATCATATTGTCAGTAAATAAAAAAAAAATTTTTTTTTTCGGAAACCATTCATCATATCCAAAAAGAAATTCCACTAACACTTTGAGCTTTATATTTTACAGCAGTGTTCCAAATTTCAGTTCGATACGATTATAGGTTTTGGAGATATCGGGAAAAAATATGTCAAATTTCGGGGTTTTCTTCTCGATATCGTTGATTTTTTCGGTATAACTCGAGAAATACTGATTCAGTCCTGATAAAACTTCACAGCTAGTTTTGATATGCTGAAAGACAACTTTATGCGAAATTTCGTGATAATCGTGTCATTAGAACAGTTTGAAAAAAAAAATTTCTATGATTTTCTTATCATATCATCCTCATTAAATTCTGTATGAAACTTCGATCTGTTATTTTTCGATGAAGTACTGGATTTCAATTCGATCTGATCTGTATTTTTGGAAATATTGGAAAAATAAAATTTTGATTGGAAATATCTACGGAATCATTGGGAGGATTTTACCCATTCACGAATTCGGCCTTCGTAATTGAGGTCCAAACCTTCTCTACAAATATCGAGTTTCTAAGTTGTTTCTTTCGGAAGTTATTGTGTTTACGCAGTCGGCCGTTAGGCTGACCGTAAACACAATAACTTCCGGAAGAAACGACTTAGAAACTCGATATTTGTAGAGTAGATTTGGGGCTTAATTACGAAGGTCGAATTCGTGAATGGGTAAAATCCGCCCAATGATTCCGTAGATATACCCATTCAAAATTTTATTTTTCCAATATTCCCAAAAATACAGATTTGATCGAATTGAAATCCAGTAATTTAACAGTAAAAAATTTCAAAAAGCACTGCCGTGAAGGCAGCAGCTTTGCGTGCATGTTCAAATTCGTTGCTGAAGCGGTCATCTACATTGTAGACATTGTAACATGCGCGCAAAAGTTGCTGCCTTCACGGCAGTGCTTTTTGAAATTTTTTTATTTAGCCGTGTAAAACTCGATCATAGATTTCCTGAGAGGATTTGATGTTCTGATTTTCCTGTGAAATATTTGATGTTCTGCTAAATAGTTGTTAAGTTAGCAGAGCTTCTTCTCCAAAATTGATCTGGTCTGATCTGAGCTGTCAAAATATATAAATTTCACCGATGAAGCAGAAACAAGCCTTCACCACTTCCTTCTAGCATGCTAAATCGAGCCGACACCCCAATATTTCGACCAAAAAAGGCACAAATAAAACCAACAGCCGAAAGACCACCCATAGCGAGGTTTAATTAAAACCAAACAAATCAACTCAGATGATGGGAAAACTGCAATATGACAGCGGAAAATTCCGGTCCGAAAAACGCGGAAACGCGTTCGGAATGCATTAACTGAATGAAATCCAATATATATAACTGATCTCATCGAACGAAGTGAACCCCCCGGATCGGAAACGCAATTAGGAACTCACCCAAAATGAATCGAATCTATCCGATACCTGATATCCGACAGCCAATGATTTGACGTGCAGAGATGGCGCTGTTGAGGGGAAATAATGGGTAGGTTCCATTTCCCAGCAGTGTGCGCGGTTGGTCGCTCTCAATCAGCTTGATAGGAGGTGGAAGCTCAGGAAGTAACGATACCTATACTACAAATTCTCATGAATTCTTATTTATATCAGAATATTGTGGTCTCGAGATGGCAATTGTAGTTTCAGAGGGGAAAAGAGACAACCGGAGTCATATCAGGGGAACACGATGGCTGTTCGATAAGAATGGTTGAGTATTTTGGGCTTGTGCTTGTGTACTATATTACGGACCTTGTGATTGAATGTGGGTATATTGTGTATTTTTTAAATTTTTAACTTCTTCTCATACATATTTCACTGTACCTTATACTTACCTACCTTTGTGTGTTTCATAGGGTACAATGAATATCATTATAACTAATGAAATATCACAAGGATGAATACCTGTCGATAATTCAACAAATATTCCACCTTTATCTCAGCTAGTCATTCAATCAACCAAAACATCTTCATCGAAGAAGCAAGCCTTAGGAGAACAGTTACTGCAGTTTCACGGTTCTCACCCATCATCAGACTGCCTTACCTATGGCATCCGCTGTAATAGGATTCAAGGTACTTACAAGCTTTTAGACGGAACACTGCAGTATAACAACTTACAGTTCGCCATCTATCGGGAGCATCGTACGAACCCTACCTTCGAGTGCAGAATACTTTGATCGATATGGATGACGTTCATTCTGTTACCTCATCGGTTGATTGAATGACTAGCTCAGATCAAGATGGAATATTTGTTGAATTATCGACAGGTATTCGTCCTTATTATATTTCATTATTCTACCATATGGAGCTATGGCTATAGCTATAGATTCGCCTTTAAGAATAATCATAAAAAGTGGAATTACCATTTAAAAAATAGCCGATGAAGTCACCTCTAATTTGGGATAAATTAAGGTTTATATATATATCTTTTCCTCACATCGAAAAGAGCGCAATTTGAAACACCAGTCGTATTTCATATTTCTATAAAAGGATCTCTTTAATTTACTAAATTCAATTTAAGTCAGAGTCTTCTACTGTACATTTTACCCCGGAGAATTAAAAGAACTATTCATCAACATGCAGGAAAGCAATCTGAACTTTTAAGTACTATAACAAAATTACCAAGTCAACTTTCCACCAAAGGAAGTTAGATACCATCTAATTATAAACCATAAACCAATATCAGCATAAGACCTCAGGGTATGAACCCCAAAATCCTTTATAATTACGTTCACATCGATTGTCGCTTCCACTACACAGGGACTGTTTCTTCCCAGACGCCATTATAAAGAAATTAAGGGAACGACGTAATTGAGATGGGGGGACCTTGTTGCTTTCCAGAAAATCGAGAATCAATTACTTCTCCAGAAATAGGAACTTGAACGTAAGACCTTTTGAACTAATTTGAAATTCAATGAGAAAGTGAAGAGGGTCTGGCGGAGATAACTCCTTGATCACGCTGTTGATTGCATCGAATTATCGAAAAATATGTGGATATATTAGTTGGATTTTTCACAAAAAAAAAAAAAAGAGAAATGCAATCATGTGAAGAGCCTTTGTGTGCCGGTTCGAGTTCGTTGCCAAGCTCATCTTTTCTTTCTGATGAAAATATTTGGCAAATCATATTATCTGCAAAAAAAATCTGTAGGAAACTTCAAGCTGTCATTTTTCAAAAAAGTACTGATTTCAATAGACGACTTCGGCTAAAGTTGCCAACCCCTAATTTTCTTCACAGATTTACTATCACTGGGGAACAGGAATTTCATTACAAATTCTACCTGATAAGGTTCGCGTTATTTATAAATATCCGTAAAAGATGCCACGGCGCTTCAAACAAGATAATTCCTTTCAAATACAGGGTTTTGTTAAGATCATCTCTGATTGGCTGAAATTTAAGTTGGAATTCCTGATTTCATGTTAATAGTGTCAAATTTATAAAGGATATGTTCCGCAAATCAACTTGGTTATTTCGGTTGCCTGTTTTCCATTCCGTAAATATGAAATATTCGGTTGGTTCCTGAAAAAAAGGTTAATTAAGGAATTTGATAGATGAAAAAACGTTCTTTCTGTCACCAGAACGACAGTCAATGTTCTATGGTAACATATCCATAGCATAGAAAAATCTTTATTTACTTTATGATCCATAGAACATAGAAGAGACAACAATCAACAATAGAAAAATTACTAGGTATGGTCTATGGATCATAAGGTAAATGAAGATTGTTCTATGCTATGGATATGTTACTATAAAACATTGATTGTCGTTCTGGTACATAGACTTAATATGTCTATGTTCTAGTGACAGAAAGATTGCTTTTTCATCAATCAGATTCCGTAATTAACCTTTTTTTCAGGAACCAACCGAATATTTCATAGTTACAGAACGAAAAACCGGCAACCGAAATAACCAAGTTGATTTGCGGAACATATCATATATAAATTTGACACTATTAACATGAAATCAGGAATCCCAACTTAAATTTCAGCGTAACAAAAACCTGAATTTTGAAGGAATTATCTTGTTTAAAGAGCCGAGGCAACTTTTACGGATATTTATAAATAACGCGAACCTTCTCATGTCGAATTTGTCCTGAAATTCCCGTTCCCCAGTATTAGTTAATTTGTGAAGAAAATTGTGGGTTGGCAACTTAGGACGAAGTCGTCTATTCGATCCAATCTGTATTTTTGGAAATATTGGGAAAGTAAAATTTTTTATTGGTATATTTGAGGAATTATTGGCGGATTTCACCTATTTACCAAATCGACTTTTCCAATTAAGCCTCAAACATACTAGTCTAAAGGCCGATAGTTAAACCATTTGGGTTCTATACCATTATCCAGGACAATCAGCTATGACTGTATAGATATCACAAAAAGCTTCGGTAAAGGGCCGCAGATTAGTCTACAAGGGAGAAGTTAAGAAGATAAAATGAAACACCAACCAATTTTTCCATCCAATTCGAGCATCTCCCATTTTCCAGCAATTAAATAAAAAGGGATGGCACCCTCCATATCTCCAACGGAACTTTCATCGTCTCTCTAATAAAATAATTCTTACATTCCCATTGTACTCCCTACCATCATTTCCTCATCAAGGAAGTATTACATCCCATAAAACAAGAATGTCCTGGCAACCCTCATAATTAGAGGCTAAAACCTAGAGATCATCCCCTCAATTCCAAGTTATTTCCTTGCATTTCGAATGCAGTTTTATTTTATGGCGTTGGGGGGTGGAGACCAAGGAGTAAATCCAGAAAAAGTCATGAGTTATGAGGTCGTATACGCGTTCTCAGGGGTCCGAAGTGGATGTCTGGGGTATTCAGACGGGTCCTCCCAAATTTCGTGAATTTATGTAAAGAGGGTGTTTGAACGTGCATGTATCTCCTAGTTTCATGAATCGGGGTGGATAGGATCTGAAAGGAAACGTATGGGAAGGGTCGATAAGAACCAGGTGAATTTTGAATAAGGGTTGAGAAATACTCAGATGTATGAATAAAATATAGTGTTATCATTATTCTTTCATAGGTCGTGATTCATGAAAGATAATGAACAAATTGTTATTTTAGGGGAAAGGCAGGCAAGATGGCATATTCGGGATAAATGGCATATCATATGTACTGAGAAACTCACTGCAGGTAGAACTCCTGAACTTCCAATGAATGTCTTCATAAGGTGGTTGATGAGTTATTTGTGAAAAGGAGGTGGATGCATTTTGAACTTCAAGGTGAAATCCTTCTTTATAACTGTTACTTAAAGAGGGTTTTTCTCAACTTTTGAATTCGAGCAGAATTTTCTCTTTATACGCTCAGTTTTCATAAATTCACTTTCATGAAGAATTGATAGGAAGATGTTGATATACAGTGCGCGTCAGAATAATGGATCAAATTCATTTTCTCAGAAGAAAAATATTTGGCAACAAAATCCTGAAACAGGTCAAATTTTGTTTCAATTTTACCAAATTTATATGCATTTTTGAAGGATTTTTGTTGCACCCTGTGCCATCTCCATCAACCCTCTAAATTTTTTGAATAGGGAAAGTGGGTCATGTGGTACTTTTTTTGCAAGGTCTTGGTATCTTCTTGACAGGCGTGCAGAAATTTTCAAGAAAAATTTTTTTTTTGAAAAATTAGTTACTTCAAAGAGGTTTTCAGTATGTGCACTTTATCATGGCTCATTTACTTTGAGACGATGGTACCTAATGAAATTTGTCACCGAATAAAAGTTGACCATGACAGTTTTGTTCATGCACAACTTTCAACCCCTACGAACCATTTAATAGAGAAAAAAAAAATTTTCACGTGAGAGGGTTCAAAGAGGTTGAAAGTTGTGCATGAACAAGACTGTAATGGTCGATTTTTTTCGATGACAAATTTCATCAGGTACCATCGTCTCGAAGTAATTGAGCCATGACAAACTGCACATACTGAAAATTTCTTTGAACAAATTTTTCAAAAAAAAATTTTTTTCTTGAAAATTTCTGCACGCCTGTAAAGAAGATACCAAGACCTTGCCAAAAAAGTACCACATGACCTACTTTCCCTATTCAAAAAATTTAGAGGGTTGATGGGGATGACACAAGGTGCAACAAAAATCCTTCAAAAATGCATATAAATTTGGTAGAAGTGAAACAAAAATTGACCTGTTTCAGGATTTTTTTGCCAAATATTTTTCTTCTGACAAAATTAATGTGTTCCATAATTTTGACGCGCACTCTATATTCATTCATATTCATATTGGATAGGGCAAGTTTGTACACATAATGTTCACATAGGATGGCATGGCTCTTCTCTTAACAATGTAATAAAATTGTTTCAGATAGTGTACTCTTATCCCAGGAAAACTGATAAAGGAAGGTTGGGTAAAAATAACATTATAAAAGCCTTGGAAGCTGCGTGGAAGAAGCAATCTGGATGGGCCAAGCAAAATACATTTTCGTTCACATTTGTGTTGATTTCACTATCCGAGTGTGTTAAAAACCGGATGTGTACATCGGACCTAAACGACCAAATTTGTGTCGCCTTATTTGTCTCCCATACCTAATTAATTACTTCAACATTGTGGCATAAATTGTAGTACACCCCTGCGAAAGCATTCAACCAATTTCACGGTAAGTATCATGAATACAGACGAAGAGCATTTTAGACAGACGCTGCAAAATTACACGTCGTTCACATTTTCCTTGGCTTGCTGACAGTGTCTGATAAGAATCGGAGAAGGCGAGCTGCTCCCAAAGACAAACAGCTTCTTCCATTTTCTTTTTCCTGTCCGTAATGAGCCCTTTCATCTCGCCGAGAATTATGATTTTTAATTGCCATTATCCGAGTTGCAACTGAACTTTCTCGGAGCCGAGTTCATCCTTCAAATTTTCCGGATTCATTAAATTCATCAATCATCTTTTAAATCTCGTTGGGAGGCAGAAAAGGTGAGGGTGTTTGCAACAGAAAAGACGGCCTGCTACAGGGTTTTTGTCACGTGATTAATGGTTTATTTGCGAGGTGCTTTCCATAACGCAGTATGGGAATGCGAAAAAAATCTATAGCTTTACCTGCCTTTTCGTAGTATGCTCGTTTTTACCATGCTTAGGGTAGAGTTCTCGAACCAGAGGATGAATGAGATTTTATAAGGCTGAAAACTACATTGCTACTGATAGCAAACGAACGGGATCAACATGAAACTAACTACAAGCTAGTCAAATGCTTGTGCATAGAAAAACATTGCCATCAGTTCCACATCTTCTTCTTTATTTGATTAATGAATGATTATGCAAAACTTTTTCAAAAATCTTTAACTTCCAGAATTAGATAGCAGTTCATAATGACCAGAAGTTTTCTTATTTCAAATACTGAATTCAATCATGTCCACTTGATGAAGGCAATTTATTCATTTATTGATTTAAGAGATGGTTGAACTCAATCTCTCATAGTTCAGATGATATAACCTCGAAAATCTGTAGACAATAGGAGAATTCATCCAAGTTGCCACCTAAAAAGTTACGAAAATTTTCTAACCCTCGGAAAGGGGATTTTCAGAACGGATTCGACATGATAAGGTTTGCCTCATTAAAAATATCTTTGAACTGCTCCTCGGCTCTTCAAACCAGATAAAATTGGATACAAATATCGATATTTGTAAACATCGTGTCTGCTTGGCTGAAAATTATGTTGGTGGTCCTGATTTCACATCAATAATGTCAATATATTTTGCATAGAATATGTTCCCTGAATAAACATGGATAGTTCGGCTGCAGATTTTTCATTCCGCAAATATGAAATATTGGGTTGGTTCCTGAAAAGAACGTTATTTATGGGATTTGGTTGCAAAAAAGCGATAGATTTTCGTTGAACAGAACGACGGTCAATTTTCTATGGTGATATACCCACAGATTGCTGTCAGCCAAAATACAACAATGACAATTACTAACTTGATTTCTATGCTATGCCATATACAGGGTGTTTCAAAAGAGGTGACCATTCCTCTAGGACAGGTAGAAAACTGAAAAATAAACGAAGTTTATAGAACAATTTCGTAACGCCAACCGTTTTCAAAAAAACAAAATGAAAAAATACACAAGAAAAGAAAGCCCTCAATTCCAATTTCGGTTTAGTATTTGATAATATCAAATAATAAACCTTAGTGATCGGCCAAAAAAAATTACCCTCCTTGAAAATTTCACAGTTTTGAAGTAGATAGATTTGAATGAACTAGTAAAAAATTCCGTTCGTCCGCCGTCCGTTGTCCGGGGCCTTTCCCTGAAAGTACTGAACCGAAATCCGTGAAATTTGGTAGAAGAATCTTGTATCGCTCTAAGCTTTTCAGCAGGATCGGTGTACCCAAAGGGGGTTGGGGCAAAAAATTATTTCTCGAAAACTTACCACCGAATTCTCATAAAACTCTCAACGTTGCACGATTCAACCTACAAATTTTCACCCGGATGATTTCCAAGCAGTGTTCCCTGGGTTATCAAGAAAAACGCTGCAAATTTTGGTGTGAAAAACCAACGACTTATGAATAATATATAAGTTTTATTTAAGATGTCGATGGTATTGGGTTATATAACTGAGAAAAAAATAAACCCTTGTGTAAAATTTGCCGCGGTTTTTAACATAAATCCTTTTATTGACATGGAATTAGGAGCCCAAATTAACTGGTTCGAAGAACTAAGGAGCAGCTTAGAGATATTTTTCAATAATGTTAAAACATTATGTCGAACCCTTTCCAAAATTCCCTTTTCCCAGTGCTAGAAAATTTCTGAAATTTTTGGTTTGGAAGCTTGGACTGTCTTTCATTGGGATCATGTTTAAAATGTCATAAATCGGAAAATTGAACTTTTCTGAATCAAGAGAATCAATCATTTTTCTCACAGAGAATCATGTTTCATTATGCTGAAGTAACAATTATCTCCACTTGGAAATTGGACTAGAAATGCTTGGATCTAGCGAAAATCAATATATACTAGTATATTTTTTCTTTGCCTTCTTTTCTTCACGATGAATCTTAATGCACGAGAACGTTCCAGACTCATAAAGGCATATCAGAGAAAACTCAACTGATGAACGCTTAATCAAGTACGGATGAAGTTATACGAAAGGAATTTCGACGATAAGAAGCTTACTTTGAACGAGAATCTTCAATAAAATGTTTCAAATTCCCGGGAGAAGCAATGAATCCCTGTTTGCTCGAAGTTTTCAATTTTCCGAACTCTACTTTCAGTGCAATATAGCGAAAATGCAACGTACTTAAACTTCAAGCTGTGATATGAGACTTTGGCGCAGTTTACCAATGAGAAAAAGATTCCTTTTTCCCTTATGAGTACTTTGGGGAATATGTCCTACTTCTCTGGCCTGTCTACACAGGAGCAGGTCAATCCTCCAACCTTTCAAAAGACGCTAAGAACGATGAATAGATACAGCTTCCGTTCAGGTCATAACCGTAAATTGTCCCTAAGGTACGTTTTATGTCGAAATGGAATATTTTCATGATTTCATTCATCGTAAAAGCTAGAGCATCAGCTTCTTTTTACGACAGGCAGTTTTATGTGTGATCATATCCTTTGTTTCAACACCTCGTCGCAAAGAGAGATTGTCGTTGAACGTATTTTATTTCTATGCGAATTCGAAATACGATCCAATCTATGTGATGGCATACGATTCTCTGACGAATTGAAACACGAAATTTCATGGAAATGATTTTCTTTTTCTTATTTCTAGTAAACTTACGTTGAAAAGTTGCAATTTTGGGGCTAGAGGGGATAAAAGGAAACATAATGAAGTCAATCAATAAATAAGCTTTCAGACAGATCTATTGAAATCGTGGTGCAAAAATCTACTAGAAGACATCCACCTCCCAAAGCTATTTCGAGTGTTGCAAAATGGCGCATGTCCCGGGATAGATTGTTCGCTTTGATGATTTCGGGAGTTTCCAAAAACTCTCGGAATCATTGAAATATCGCGTTATATTGTTTCAGTTCCCAGCTCTATCCTTCAACTTTCACCCAGAAAAGTCAAAATTTCGCATGCATTTTTGTATTTCTTGTTTGAGCTTGCCCCAGTTCACGCCTTATTCAATGAGTATAGCATATCAAGAGTGCTTCATGCACTCCAATGCTCCTTCAACTTTTTAATGCCTTTTTCGCAGAAAGATTCGTCCCTGCTTTCGGAAAATGCTTCAACCATAACAGTCACTTATTCATCACGGCCAAATGTCATTCCCTGTAAATCGATCCAAAAACTCCTTGTTCCGCTTAAACACTTTCAAACAGCGTTCGGAATAGATGATGCGCTGTTGCTTTTGAACACCCTGTGAGCAAGTGCGGCACCCATTCCGATAAAAAGCTTTTTCATGGACCAATATTCACGCGAAATAATGCCTCCTTCACTATCTCATGCCACCTCAATTTTTGATAGCTAAAAACCATTTCGTTGAATTCGAGCTAACAGATCGTTCAGCATCGTTGATGGTTCTCCGGCCATCTTTATAATCAGCATACCACTTTTAAACCGTATTAACCCATCACAAAACAAGGTTTTATTAATAAACAAAACTGTTTTCTGCCATTTCTCAAACACCTACAAATGTATCGTCACTTCAATATCTCGATATTTAGACACGCACCTTTTGAAGCTGGATTCTAACGAGACAAAGAATTGTGGGATACTGGCAATGCCATCAGTATGTGATTTAGGTTAGGCTCCCGATTTATTGAGTGATGTGGTATTTAATTCATTCTAATGGTTCTCTTTAATGCACCAACATCTTGAGGAAGCCGATAACTCTGCAATTATCTTATGAATAGAGAGAATGTTGCAACCATTCACTTCATTACCCATTTTGACGTTCAAGCTCTGCAGTGTTGAAATTCCCACATCATTTTGGCTCTCTACCATTCATCAAGCAAATTGTTCTGTGAAATGTTGTTAATTTGGGCACCATTTCATCTAACCACAAGCTTGCAACTAATTCATTTGGCCGTATTCCCAGTTCTGTAATTGCCAAATTCAAACATTTGCATTGAAACACAAATGAAGTTAATTAAGTGCAGAGCACAAGCGCCTGTTGCAAGCGTTCTCGTCTACAGGCTCAGTAAATGTCGCATGGTTAAGGCAGAATATAATGAATTTAGAAGGATATGCAGCGGAGAAAGGTTGATTTCTGATAGAAATCATTGTGTAATGTTGGATCTAAAGATGGCAGATGCTGTTTATATGCAGCTGTTGTCATCTTATCGATCTGAAGTTGGAGAATATTGCATGTTTTGATGTATACTCAATTCACTTTAATAAACTATCCCGGTTTGCCATTATTTAGGTGTATCAAGTTATTTCACTTAAAACTGACGCAGGTTGGCAATCGTGAAATATTGGCAATATCGAAATAATTTCCAGAGACGTTGTCAGATGTCAATGCCAATTTCTACCCTCAATATAAACATAATCATCATGCTTGGAAACTAAAAATGCCGAAGGTAGTTTTGAAGAAGCAGAGACGGAGTATATGATTTCAATGTAATCGGATAAGTGGAAATATTGAAAAATGAAATTTCTAATGGATATATCTGCAAAATTTTTTGGGACGCTTTCATTCAGAAATTAAATCTTTGGTATTACATCGAAAACCCGCTCTCAAAGAGTGTCTTGGAGATGGTCTTGGAAGTAATTCCAAACGATAAAATGAAGTGATGTGAAGAAATCATGGGATCGTTAAGGAACTTTTTATGATATTCCACTGAAAAACACAATAAGACATCCCTATTCAAGCAAGATAAATCACTATAAGGACCGCATCTTTCTTTGTACAACTAGAGCAAAATCCGAAAAAATAAAATGAATATTTCCTCTTACATATCGTTAGAACTTGCAACGTTCCTTGTTTGACCTACTTCTGCGATGCTCATGTCACTAATGAGGGAAATTAAACATTCTTTTTCATGTTCCAGATTACTCCTGCTCTCTTCGGAAATAGAACAGCGTATTGTGGATTTGCACTCAAACAATTCCATTGCTTGCTCTGAATAGAGAAATACAGCGGAAAATTTGAAAGCCTCACGACAAATGGATGAAAGAAGGTCTATTCTTCTCTTTCGTTTCATGCAACATCGGAGAAAAACAATTCTCTGCATTTTTTCTCTGACAACTTGGAAGAAATATTGGGAAATGGAACTGACCTACAATATATTGGTCCGTTCCCTGCTGACTCATTTTCGTGAATTAAGAAAATAATATGGAATGTGGTGAAGTAAGAAACCATAAGGTTATTAGACAGGTTCAATGAAACTTGATTGAGATATCTCATTTACTCACTAATTTTATGATTTGAAACACCGATCTTCCACCTTATATTCATGCGAAATTCTCTTGTTTTTACCATAATATTATACCTGAATTCATCATTTCCCATCCTTATATTGAAAATTTAATAAACATCCTAATTTTAATCCAATTTCAAAAGGTTTATCTTGAATCATTCAATCAGAGTAAAGATCAAAATAGAAGTATAACTCTGTGTTTTCTGTAGTCTTTTTGTACGTGGGTGGAGCTTGATTCAAGGTTTATTAACAGGTTCGACAGCTGATTCGCGAAAATAAAATTTTCTGGTTTTTGTGAGATTTTATTACTTGAGTATCTAGAAAATGGTGACTTTGGAAAAAAATTATGAAGAATAATTTCATATACTTAAATGATTGACGATTCGTATAACCTAAAATAAACTTTAGGTGTATTCTTTTTGATAAGTTCTTATAGTTTTGTGAATCGGTCAGTCTATAACTAGAAACCATTCGAAGCAGGGTAAAAGTGATTATCCAAAAATTTTGAACTGTAATTAGAAAATTCAACACCAAACTCCGTTTTATTCGAAAAACAAAAAATCTAGAAAAGCACTGCCGCAGCAGCAGCTTTTGCGCGTATGTTCAATGTAGATGACCGCTTCGGCAGCAAATTTGAACTTGAGCTGGAAAGTTACTGCCTTCACGGCAGTGCTTTTCTAGATTTTTTTTCGATAAATTAGTGGATTTCACTTCGATCTAATCTGTATTTTTGGAAATATTGGAAAAATAAAATTTTGATTGGGTAAATCTACGAATTCAACCTTCGTAATTAAGCCCCAAACCTTCTCTACAAATATCGAGTTTCTAAGTAGTTTCTTCCGGAAGTTATCGTTTTTACGGTCGGCCTAAAGGCCGACTGCTTGAACACAATAACTTCCGAAAAAGACAACTTGAGAAACTCGATATTTGTAGAGAAGGTTTGGACTTTAATTACGAAGGCCGAATTCGTGAATGGGTAAAATCCACGCAATGATTCCGCGGATATACCCATTCAAAATTTTATTTCCCTTAATATTTCCGAACATACAGATCAGATCAAATTGAAATCGAGTAATTCGTCGAAAAATTACAGTTCGAAGTTTCATACAGAATTTAATGAGGATAATATGATAAGAAAATCACGAAAATTTTTTCTCAAATTGTTCTAATGACACGATCATCACGAAAGTTCGCATAGAGTTGTCTTTCAGCATCTCCAAACTAGCTGCGAAGTTTTATCAGGATTTAATCAGTATTTCTCGAGTTAAACCGAAAAAAGCAACGATATCGAGAAAAAAACCTCGAAATTTGACATATTTTTCCCGATATCTCCAGAACTTATAATCGTATCGAACTGAAATTTGGTACACTGCTGTGAAACATGAAACTCAAAGTTCGAGTGGAAGGTTTTTTTCGGTATAAAGTACGGTTTTCGAAAAAAAAAATTTTTGAAAAAAAATTTTGAAAAAATTTTTTTTTACAATTTACTGACAGTAGGATCCTTACAAAATTTGGCTCAAAGTTGAGGTCTTTATACTCCACCTAATTGCCAAATTCGAATTCAATCGCTCAGATAGTTTCTGAAATGAAAATAAATAACTTCAAAATTTCAAGTGGCTCCGAAACTATTCGACCGATTTGACCCATTAACGAACTTAACCGCGGCATTCTGTTGCGCAACCTACCCTGAAAGTTTCAAGTTGCTAGCGCACTCCGTTCGACAGTTATCGTGTCCACGGCCGGCCGGACAGAATCCATTTTGACACCGGATTCGTCATAAGTGAGTCCAACCTAGTCGTTTGAGACCATTTCCGGCTCAATCATCGAAAATTACAGACATTTGGACAAAACGATAGCATGCTGTTCCCCTAGAACATGCGCGCAAAAAGCGAATTTTGTCTTCAAATTTCAGCCTGATGTCTTTATTTGAGTCAAATCTGGAAACATGGTGAATGAAAATGGTAGTTTATTTGAGAGGGGTTCAATACAACTTGAAGACTCACCCTGTACATACAATCGAGAAAACAACGTTTATCTTACTTCTGCGCTACTCAAGCAACTAATGAGAAAAATTAAACATTCCTTTTCTTGTTCCAGATAACAGCGTTTGAGAGTTACGTACTCCAATCCACATGCTCCCTCCGCAATACAGCGGAAAGTTTGAGAGCCTCACGACAAATGGTTGAAAGCAAGCCCATTCTTCTTTTTCTTTCACGAGACAGCGAAGCAAAAACAATTCTCCACATTTTTTCTCAGCCGTCAAGAATGGGAAGAAATATTGGAAAATGGAAACCACCCACAAATTATTTGTGTTCCCTGCTGGTATTGGGAATATTTCGGCCTATTCGATGCCGATATTTTTGTGAGTTTCCCCAAGGAAAAGTGAAGGCGATTTATTCTATCAGGATATAGCTCGTGATTCAATCAAATCGGGACCAAGACCCCTGTTTTTGGAGAGAATCGATGTGTTTCTCATATATTTTGGTAATTCGATGGTTGGAGGATATCAGTGTATTCTCACTATAATAATCTTCTTGATATATCACTGCGTTCCCTAGATAATGCCCACAAAAAGCTGAATTTTCTTTGGTAACTTTCAATTCTCTTTTCAACTAAAGGGTTTTCCAATAAGAGGTGTTATTTTGATATTCAAAGAAAAATGTAATTTTTCAATATAAATGATCGGATGTTTATTTCATTATAAAGAAGAAGCTATGCCGTTTATAGTGGAAAATAACATCAGCCAATATCCACCAAGACCTCGCTTACAGGACCATATCCTTTTAATGAAATTTTCCATAACCAAATCGCAAAGTGGCTGCTCTATGTCCTCGATAGCCTCACGAATTCCATCTTTGATGTCTTGAATCGACGCTGGGCTATTGGCGTAGACCTTCTCTTTCACGTGGCCCCGAAGGAAGAAGTCGCAAGGTGTTAAATCACGAGATCTCGGTGGCCAATTGTGATCACCTCTTCGAGAGATAACACGGTCCGGAAACTTTTCCCGCAAAAGATCAATGGTTTCGTTGCTTGTGTGGCACATAGCGCCGTCTTGTTGAAAGTAAACGATGATCAGATCAATACCATCCAATTCCGGCCATATAAAATCATGAATCATCTCTCGATAGCGCAATCCATTCACCGTAACTGTTGCTCCAGCCTCATTTTCGAAAAACTAAGGTCCAATGACTCCGCCGGACCATAAACCGCACCAAACAGTCACACGTTGAGGGTAGAGAGGCTTTTCAACAATAACTTTCGGGTTTTCCGAGCCCCAGATGCGACAATTTTCTTGTTGACGAAGCCACCGAGGTGGAAATGGGCTTCATCACTCAAGATGATTTTTCGATCATTTTCATGCATTTCAATGACCAATCAGCAAAGACACGACGTTGTTGATGATCGGCCGGCTTAAGTTCTTGTGTTAACTGAACTTTATAAGCCTTAAGACCCAACTATTTATGCAAAATACGGTGTGATGACGTTTGTGGACTGCCTAATTCCAAAGAACGACGAGGAATGGAGGAACCTGGGTTTCTTCAACACTTTCGGCTACAGCAGAATATTCTCGGCTGTTCTTGAGCGACGTGCACGGGTTTTTTTCTTCACATCACTAACTTGTCCCAACAGCTCGAATTTTTCCATCAATTTCTTAATTGCGGCCCGACAAGGTGCTTCACGACGATCCAAAAATGTTCGAGTTTTACGAACCGTCTCTGCCAAATTTTCACCATTTTTATAGTGACTTTTAATGATTTCAGTGCGTTGTTGAAGCGTGTATCGTTCCATTTTTATTAATGTCGTAGTTTCTACTTGTCAAATGTCAAAAAATCACAACTTCAAAAGTGACATCTACCGAAATAGCGGGCTATTCAAAATAACACCTCTTATTGGAAAACCCTTTATCTGCTTTTGTTGAGGTTTTCTTCTGTTCACACATTCAAGTACCTCTTGTTGTCTTATTCATAACTTCCATCTCTTCTTCTAACAAAAATTGTTTCACTTACTCGCTTGACTTAATTTTTTTTGGAGATTCTTTCTTCAACCAGTGCATCATTCTTATGTTCTGATAGTCCAATGTCCATCTCTATTGCGTACATCATATTTCATCAAATTGTTGAATCTTTATTTGGGCACATTTGACTCTATTGATACTTCTCAATTATTTTCATGATTTATCTCGTACCTATTACCAGCGAATTTGAAGTACGGGTTACCCAATTTTCCCGATAGTATAGAAATAACATATCTATACAAAAAACTCCAGTGCAATATATGACAATTTTTCCGAATTATGTAAAAGATTTCTGTTTTTTTTTCTTTATTTTTCATCAAACAATTTTGCAGAAATGGATGTCGTCAATGTAACCAATCACAAAATTTTAATTTGATAGAAGCGCCATTTTCTGAACTTTATATTTACATGGTAAAATTTATACCAATGCTTGAAGAAATTTCAAAACTCAAGAACACTCTCTATACTATAATATTCTTTCCCCTCCACCATTCAGTATTCATCGAGAAGTTGAATCCTCTATGCCTCCCCTTATTAGCACTTTTCACCACACATCACATTTTTTATCGGAATGAATCATTGTCGAGTGCTCTTATTGTGTCCTTGAACTCCATGCGGTAGACCCTCACGCTTTCATAAATTCAATTGGGCATATATAAATGGCGTACATGACAGGTACAAATTATTCACTGTGTTTGAAATCTAATTATAAAATTTCAATCATTTGAAGTTTTCCCTATATTGATTTGGGGGAAGACCCTCATGACATGAAAGCAACTCCCTGCAGGCTTTCAGGGTGGAAATTGCAATGAATGCCCATGTGGTTAAAGGACATAATGAAGGCCACCCGAATTTATCTAGTTCAGTCTAGAACCCACTTCTCAATAATAATAAGAGCAAATTATCTCATGTCATAATAAGAATGTTCAATCATTTTAGAATACTCAATTATTGCCAATAATTTCAACGTTGAATGTTATAAAATCTGATAAAGATTCGGAAATTACCTCATTTTTATGAATCCCTCCCTGAGCAAGTGAAGGCGGTAAATTAAGCTACGTCTACGTTTATCCAGACAATAGAATACACCGAAATATTCATCTATTCCGCATAGAACTAATGTATTTCTATGAGGTTTATGCTATTCCGTGATCAGACCACATATATGGAGACGTTTGCTGCGTTCGTTTATTGCATCCGAGAGGCGACAGATTTTTTGGTCACGTGACCACAGATCTTATGGATAAGAATCACAGGCCATAAATATTTGATATACTCTCATCTGTGTATCAATGACTGATGTCAAATCAAAATTGTTAATCATATATTTTATTTGCTGCAGTGTTTATTTCTCAGCTCGTTGGAAGAAATGAGTATAAATGTAACTTCATTAGAGCTGATTTGAGAAGAATATCAAATAATGATCGATCATGTTAAAGAGGACGACGAAAGAACAGTTCTGAAAAAAATACAGGGGCTTGCTGAAGAAACAGGGCTCTCATTGGCAAATCAACAGTTTAAAGATTCCTCACAATGTTTCACAGTTATATGAATTCACCGATAATTGTTTAAACCATTATTCATTCATATACAAGTAGACGAAATTCAATGATAAGGGATATCCACCTTGCCATCAATAAAAATTCGGTTTTCAGAATCTTGTCTGAGTATTATAAAGTTACTTGGCTTCTGTAACTTAGGCGTCCTTAGTGGAGAGAATTGCTGATTTATTATTAAAACCAGAATATTCCAGATGTTGAGCCTTTTGCCTAGGTGTAGTAACGGAATTCTGAACATAATTATTCTCGCCGGTTGGCATTTCTGATGTATCTTTTTTAAATCAACTAAGAATGGACAAACGCCAATTAAGGTAATTATATATATTCCCACTCAAAAAATTGCTTTTGTCCGAACTGTGCTAACGAAAAAAACCAACACAAAATGACAATTGAACGGAAATTGTTTCTGGTAATTGATATCAACATGATGCCAAATTTACTCCAATAAAAAACTCCGATCTTGTCTATGATACCGACGAAAAAGATCGTCATCGAGTCGCTCTGATTTTGTTCGACGATCGTTTGACATCTGTGGTCTCCTACATCTGGATGTAATTAACGAACGACTCAGGAGCAATCTGAGCAGTCTGATGTAAAAAACGAACGCCCCTGTTGTCTTCATGTCTATGAACCAGACTTTCCATAGGGTTCAATTAATGTGTTAGGTTAGTTGAGAAATTTCATATTATTCATGTATAAATTTGATGAAAACAAGAACAATTATGTAGTTTTCAATCTGACAATGGGCGAGGATGGAATCCTGTATAATTTTATAGTGGAAGGAAATTGAATATCGCAAGAATATCAAGTGAAAAATCTCTGTTTCCATAAGGTTCAATTAATGTGTTAGGTTAGTTGAGAAATTTCATATAATTCATGTATAAATTTGATGAAAACAAGAATAATTATGTAGTTTTCAATCTGACAATGGGCGAGGATGGAATCCTGTATAATTTTATAGTGGAAGGAAATTGAATATCGCAAGAATATCAAGTGAAAAATCTCTGTTTCAATAGTCCAGTGTAGTGAAATATTTTCCTTGCGATAACATCGCAAAAAGCACCAAATCATAAGAAATAAGTGAGTAAATGAGTTTTTCAATCGTGTTTCCTTGAATTTCAAAAATTGGATTGGTTATTAGGCAAAAGAGGTCACAGTAAGAGATATCTCTGGAGAACTTGCAAAGAAAGTGCAGGACAGTATCAGCACATTGGGAAGTATTTAAATGCTTATAACTTTTCACCTGAGAGGAATCTGGAAAAATGAAATAAGTTTTTCCTTTGATTAGAGGAATCTATGGTTAAAATTAATGTACAACTTGAACTCATTAATTGGAACCGATAAATATTTGAAATATTCGTTTTCTCAAAGGATTGTATCTCCCGAAATATTCAGTTTCAGAAGTGTCTATGAAGAAGAACCCTTATTTCAGGGATTTAAAGAACACAATTATGGATTACCTTGTAAAAAGGTTAGACCATGTATTTTCCAATTGGAGTACAATGTCCCAATTACTTGAGAACACATCATTAAAATGACCTCCCGGATTCATAAAACTATCTGAGTAAATGATAAACAGCCTGTATCACGCTCAAATAGTGAGCCATTCCTCTTGGTTTGAGTAGAAACAGGACAGAGAAAGGAAATCCATAAAGTTCTGCAAGGAAACTGACCATTACTTTGATATATACCTTCAATAAAAGGGCTCTCTACAGCTTTCGTTCAATAAATTAAATCACACACAAGACACTTTCTGAAACATTCATTTCAGGGGTGAAACGACTACCAAAGAGACTTTCCTTTCTTATTTATTTCCCGTGCTTTCTCGTAAGTAGCGAAGTTTAAAGACCCTTCGAATAAATGAGAGTCTTCAACATCGTTATTCAGGACTTGAAAGTTTTCCGTCATATGTGGGTTTTGCTAACTTGGTTAACTACCATTGGGGTGGAAATATTTCTATCGATTTTCTGAGATTTTATACGGTGTTTCAGCGATTGTGTGGTTCTGTTCGTTCAGGTTTTCTAGGGAAGAGTGTGTAGATTTTTTTGTGTTCACAATCGGCAGCTTGGCGGCCGTGACCACGAAAGCATACGTTTTTTGGCTCGAGACCCTTTTTATGGATAAACTAATTTACTTGACAGGGTTGAAGGTCAGGTTGTTGGAACAAAAACCACCTCTCATACCATTGCCGACATGTTTCGATTTTATTCTAAAATCCTCTTCAGGGCTCTAAAATTATTTACAAGATTTTTCTTTCAACACTTATATACAATGCTGTAATGTGCAATGGGACAACACGTTTGTATAATAAATAAATAATTAAATACATAAATATCAGTATATTACAATGCAAAAAACAGTATTCAGTATTACTTGGGAACTTGAGAACAGTCTAATCACGATTTGTCAATTCTATTGCTCATTTCTCGTTTGATGGTGTCCAAGTTGCATTGTTTATTTCATATGTTTCATGATTCTGACTATGAAACCACAAAAAGACTGTAAGTAATTGTTTTCTCTCTTTCAATGTTGGATCAAGTACTTGTATGCTGAGCTGAATTATATTTAATGTTTCTCTCACAGTTTCAGTCTCAGTCTCAGAGTTTGTTTTTTGCATTGTACTATACTGATATTGTAATTATTTATTCATTTATTGTACAAACGTGTTGTTCCATTGCACATTACAGCATTGTATATAAGTGTTGAAAGAAAAATCTTGTTATTCATTTCAGAGCCCTGAAGAAGATTTTAGAATAAAATCGAAACATGTCGAAAATGGTCTGAGAGGTGGTTTTTGTTCCAACAACCTCACCATCAACCCTGTCAAGTAAATTAGTTCAACAAAAGCATACATTGTTTCAATTTGAAAAGGTCCAACCATCTTGACCCACATAAAAAAGCAGAAAAAACCCAAAAAGAGGTACACTTTGTCTTATAGGGGATATTTCATGCGGTTTGTATCAAGCCTGTGGGCGTGAATATAGAAATCCCTAAAATCTTAAATAGGGGGGAGATTCAGTGGCACCTAGTTCAGAAGGTCATTCGACTGCTTTTTTGAAATGTCAAACACTTGACCTTAATAGAGAAAGAAAAACTTTTCAACAAATTCACAACATTTTCGAATGAATAATTTTTTTTGATTTTCTAATATTAGGATTCACACGAAATTTTGCACTCAATTGCGCGTTGGTATTTCAAAACTATATGCAAAGTTTCAATCTGATATAGTCATTACTTCATGAAATATCGAGGAATTAACCTTAAAATTTCCACTCGTTAACGAACTTAACCGAGATATTTGAACTCCAACCTAATCTGACAATTTCATGACTCTAGGTCCTTCCTTTCGAATGTTATAGCTAACACGGACGTCCGGCCGGCAGAATCAATTTTGACCACGGATTCTTCATCATAGAGTCCAACCTAGTCGTTTGAGGTCAATTTCGGCTCGAAATTCGAAAATTACAGACATCGTGACGAAATGATAACGCACTGTTCCCCAGAACAGCTCTATCCGCTCTATGATTTTATAGATATTATTTATTAATTCCAAATTTCGTTTTCTCAATATTTCCAAATATACAGATCAGATCGATTTGAAATTTTGTATGTACCTGGTCGAGAAATGACACCGTAAAACTTCATGCAAAATTCAGTGAGTAATCTTTACATTATATCTTTAAACAAGCACTTCTATACTTCTTCACGTCAACTTCAGAAATTTCATGAAAATATGTATACATTTCAATCAGAACTGGACAGAATCCGATTCATTGAAATCACTGAAGTTGCATAAAAAACCTCACTGTTGGGAAAGGCAACCTTAATTTGCATGCGGGAAAACAGTAACCCAACGCAGGCAGGTTTTCCTTCTTGTTTATTTTCCCACGGAAATTTCCATGACCTTTTTGGTTCTCCGTTGTTTAAAAACTTCAAAGACGCTACTTATAAGTAAGAGTCTTGAACATTGTTATACAAGTTCAAAAAGTTTCTCGCCATGTGTGAGTTCGCCCCACGGGTTATCTTTGAAGCGGTAACAGCCTTATCGATTTTCCGAATCAGCTTATATGGCCCTTCTGAAATTTTCATATCCGGTGTATTCAATTTGCCGAGAAAGAGATTTTGGTTCGGGACTTTTTTGAGGTGAATTTATTCAATATATTCGAAACAACAATATTGTTCTAATACGGCCTTTCGGATACCCAAAGGAAAAACAGGTTCACAATATAATTCCGATTTCCCTTGCTTTTATCGACTTATAAATTCATTATTTAAGGATACATAGAAATTATTCGCGTGTAGAGAGTCGGTTGTGTTCGGAATGGTTTCATTATGCCATTTCAAGCTCAGCACTATTGAATTTTCACCGAGATGTGCAAAGGTTGGAAACCAATTTCGAAATGTCGAATGGTAAATTTTTCATGAAATAAGCAAGAAACTCTCACAGATACTTTCTTTTTTCGACATAAACTATCTAGAATGGGGGTTTTTCCCGAATTTGGGTTATTTCTGGAAATGCAAATTTGAACATAATTATTATGGGTTTGATTCATCATTTTCCCAAATAACCTTCAGAAAGTATTCAAAATCAGGTTTCAAAATTGGGGTTCGGGATTTGCCAGGCATGCACGAAGTGACAACGGTGTTTAGTATAATAGCTTTTTCTGCTATAAAATAACGAAATATTTATTCCTATTCTGTGGTATACACGTGTTCTTTGTCAATATAACCAAACAATTTCCGTTTGCGATTTGTCAGTAATATGTCAGTATGACAGTATGTGCTCTTCTTTTTCTATTCCTTGGTCGTTGTCTTCTACTCTAACCAGATCGAAGTATAGCTATCTCGGTTTTCCTAAGCAAAGTAACACATTTGACGTCCTTTTCTTTCCGAGAAAGCTGAATTCGACGTTGCCATATCGTGCACTCATGACAAATCCCTTTAAATGCAAATCCCCATTTTTATTTTTCAGTTTTAGGTGATCGAACAAAAATATAATATGTTTGAAATGTGATGTTCTGAAGGATTTTCATAAAAATTACTGCATTCTCGTTTAAAGGAAATACCCCCATTACACAATATATTCTCGGTGGCCGGTGGGTAACAAAATCAACAAAGAATGAAGTAGCTGAATTACCCTCATAATGTACCCCCTTAGGATGAACAGGCAATAAAATTGTACGTTAGAAAAGTGACCATTACTTTGATATATATCTTCAATAAAAGAAGCACGTTGGCCTACATATCTCCTTAATCGAGAAACATAAAACAATGCCTATGGCAGTATCCACGTTAACAACAGAACAACGATGAAGTTGGTTCTATCCTTTCATCAATTTCCGCAGGAATTTTCCGATTTTCCCAGTTTATCCAGAGTTCACAAAGTTCAATGATCGTTCCAACGAAAAGGCCTACATTGTTAGATCGTCATAGAAGTTTCTCCCTCGGATATGTGAGTTTACCCAAATGGTTAACCCGAAAGGGTGGAAATATTTTCATCGATTTTCCGGATTAGCTTCACTAGTCTCCCTATCATTTCCACCATACTTTTGCCTCGCTTTTGTTCAACTCTACTCCTTTTCTATCAGGTAATGGATTAGGTACTTTTATTCAATGTGGTTTTTGTTTGGGAGATGAATAGAGCTCTGGCTGGTAAATCGGTGAACAAAAGTTACCTCCTGCCAAGGACACGGAAAGCCACTAGAAACCAGTTTCAAGATGTTCAACAGTAAATTTCATGAGCTAAGAACTATTACATATATATATTTTTTTCTAAATAAAATCCTGAAACAAGTCAATTTTTGTTTCACTTTTACCAAATTTTTATGCATTTTTGAAGGATTATTGTTGCACCCTGTGTCATCCCTATCAACCCTCTAATTTTTTTGAATAGGGAAAGTAGGTCTTGTGGTACTGTTTTGGCAAGGTCTTTGTATCTTCTTTACAGGCGTGCAGAAATTTTCTAGAAAAATTGAAAAATTAGATAGTTCAAAGAGGTTTTTAGTATGTGCACTTTGTCATGGCTCATTTAACTTGAGACGATGGAACCTGATGAAATTTGTCTCCGAATGAAAGTCGACCATTACAGTTTTGTTCATGCACAACTTTCAACCCCTCTCAATCCCCTGACGTGAAAAATTTTTTTTTCTCCATTAAAGGTTTCGTAGGGGTTGAAAGTTGTGCATGAACAAAACGTTGATGGTCGACTTTCATTCGGTAACAAATTTCATCAGGTACCATCGTCTCAAGGTAAATGAGCCATGACAAAGTGCACATACTGAAAACCTCTTTAAACTAAGTAATTTTTCAAAAAAAAAAAATTGTTTCTTGAAAATTTCTGCACGCGTGTGAAGAAGATACAAAGACCTTCCCAAAAAAGAACCACATGACCTACTTTCCCTATTCAAAAAATTTAGAGGGTTGAGGGGGATGGCACAGGTTGCAACAAAAATCCTTCAAAAATGCATATAAATTTGGTAAACGTGAAACAAAAATTGACCTGTTTCTGGATTTCGTTGCCAAATATATTTCTTCTGAGAAAATGAATTTGTTCCATAATTTTGACGCACACTGTCCATCAGCGAAGACTGAAGTGCAGAAATACTCTCATGATGTACCTCCTGAGTATGAACAGACAATAAAATTGTACGTTGGAAAAGTTACCATTACTTGAATACATATTTTCAATAATAAAAGCACATATCTTCTTTAATTAGTAACATAAAACAATGCCTATGGCAGTCTCCACGTTAACAACAAAACAACGTTGAAGTTGGCTCTATCCTTTCATCAATTTCCGCCGGAATTTGCCGATTTTCCCAGTTTATCCAGAGTTCACAAAGTTCAATGATCGTTCCAACAAAAAGGCCTACATTGTTACATAGTTATAAAAAGTTCTCCCTCTCATATGGGAGTTTAGAAACATGGTTAACCCCAGTGTGTGGAAATATTTCCATCGATTTTCCAGATGAGCTTCATTAGTTTATGTCATTTCCACCATACATTCCCTTCGTTTTCGTTCAACTCCAAGTGTCTCTCTGCTCTTCTATCAGGTAAATGGATCCTGTTCCTTTTATACTATGAAAATTGTTATTTAGGGGATCGTTTTCTACTCCCCATTTTGCTGGTGAATCGGCGGGTATTCTTGTTTGATTTATTTTTCGGTAAATATCACGTTCTATGAATCACTCCCTTCTCAATTTCCAACCAGGATGACAAATAGGCGTTGCTTTCTTTCCACCTCGTATTTATGGCCACAAGCTGAGAAGAAGATAAGAAATGACTCAGATGGGGAGGCATCGAAGAATAATAAATTATCCTTTTGATATGATTCCAGTGAAAAATTATATCTGTCACTTATCCTATCGTGTTTTTTCTTCCCGGATATATTCTATGGATTTTCACAAGGATTATTATCTCCGGACCATGAAAAAAAATGCTGAAATTCTAAAGAGTTTATTTCACAGAGTACTCGTTGGTTTACTCTGGTATTTGTTATCCTTCTTCAGTTCACTGATTCAAAGGTTTATAGAACAGAGAAAGGACTAGAATCCCATATGCTCAGCAGATTACACAGGAGCAAATTTGTTTCTTTATTATATTATTTTTTTACTACTCATTCCCAACATAACAAGGAGCGAAGCCGCCAAATGAACGCTCGGAGTTAATCTGGTTGTTGTTATTTCATTCAGAACACTTTGTATCATTCTCTCATCGAGATGAAAAGTAATTTCGATGTTATACAGTGTGTCAATTCGAAAAAGTAACACCCTTGTTATCTTGGCTTCCATGCAAATCAGAAACTATGCAGAAAAAGGTAAAGATAGCAAGAGTTCGAATGAAACATGAAAAACTTTCTACTATAAGGTCCAACAGCATTTCCAAGAATACCAGCGAATCCTTAGTGGCGGAAAAACAGAACAGATGCCATGATAAATATTCCATCAAAAATAATTTCCGATAATAGTTGGTTCGTGGAGATAAATGAGCTCCAGTAATAAATAGTAATCTAACACCACAAGGACGAATATATGTCGATAAATCAATAAATATTTCACCTTGATCAAAGCTAATCAAACATCTACACCGAAGAAGCGGGATCCGAGAAGAATGGTCATAGCTGCTTTCACAGTTTCTACTGATCTTCAGACCACCAACCAGAGGTTGTAAACTGCAATATCGCAGATGAACCGACCTGATAAGACAATAGGATGAACGTCATGCATATCGATCAAAGTATTCTGCTTTCGAAGCTTAGGATTTGCAAGATGCTCCTGAGAGATGGCGCTCTGATGTAGTTATACTGCAGTGTTTCATCTGACAGGTGATAAGTATCTAGATTCGTATTCTGCGGTTCACTAAGGATTGGGTGATTAGATCTGATCAAGGTGGAATATTTATCGACAGATGTTCGACCTTGTGATTATGTCGGTTTGATATTACCGATATTGTTGTTGCATTCTTCAGTTATTTCCTACACTTCTTCAGAATAATAAACTTGAGAAGTATTTACTAACAGAAAAAGTAAAGTAAGAGGCATTTCGGAAGTAACAATCGAATTACCCTCAAAACAAAGTGTCACCCAATCTCTCTGTCCATTTATGACCTTAAAGGTCGCAGTAATTATGCTCTCAGAATAAATATTGTGAAATTCGTATCATAGTTGTTTTCCTTTTTGTTGAGGCTGCATTGACATACGCTGCACATGTCTTGCCAAATTGGAAAATGTCCTCAACTTATCACTTGGCATGCTGCCACAGCCCTCGCTGGCGAATTCCAGCATCCGACATGAGATCCGTCGATCTGTTTCTGCCGGCATTCCTTTCGCTTTGCCAGATATCGATATCCGGGGTAGTTCGCCATGGCCTTACAATCTATACACGCGATCGTCGATCATCTGCAGGCACGGTCTATTTCCTCGGCAAACAGCGACACCACCTCGCGTGGTTTATCCTGTCACAGCATCTGAGGGGGGTTACACATGCCTCGAAGGGCAGATGGCATCTACAAGGGATGGAAAGGTGCTCCTGAATACTGATACATATTAGGGCTTAATATATTTTTGATAAAGATGAATCACTTCTATCTTTGGGTTTATTGGAGAAATTTCAGTCGTTTATCTTCAGGATAAGGCAAAGTATTCAGTCTCATTCGTGGTCTCAGAGTATTGAATTTTTCAGAATATTTTTTCCGTTCATTTTCCGGGGATCAGCGTGATGTCGATTTGACAAAATTCCCGAATTTTTTCCTCAAAATGGTTCCAAAAGGTTAGGTTGGACTCACTATGACGAATTTGGTGCCAAAATCGATTCTGCCCGGTCGGCCACACGTGAGTGCGTAGAATTCTATCGGCTTCAGAATGCGACGATTAGGTTCGTTAATGGGGCAAATAGTTTCGGAGTTTTAGTCATTATGTCATCCTGACATAATACATGTCACAAGTTTTTTACTTTATTCCCGATATTTTATTGAATTTCTAGTTCGAAATGAACAATTATGGATCTATGGGAGATGATTCCCCAATAAAGGGGCCTGTAGCGTTCTTCGTTCATCTGAGGATCTGAAAATCATCGCTTGGAGGACTGAACCTGGTCGAAAGACCCTCTCGGTCATGAGCAAATGTAGGTGATATTATTTACTGCTTCCTTCTGGTTTTCTGTCCCTCTTTCTGTTTCAGATATTATGTCAAGATATTTTGTCGAAATGAATTCAAGATGACGAAAAAATTATTTTCCAATGAAAAGATGCCATCCATCTTCTATAAACAAATTACTACACTTATAGGGGGAGACAGAACTTTTCCTGAGGTTTTTATCTGTGCTCTTGTATCATACGTAAAAATTTATGGTACCCCGTTTACATTTCCTCTGCTAACACTGTGATATATCAAAGAATGTAATGCTCGTTCTCAAAAGAATATATATAGTCATTAGAAGTTATTTCCTCAATATTTCAGAAAACTACTCGAGCGATTGGATTTAATTTAGGAAGTTAGTTGAAGCATAACAACGGAAAACTTCCTGCACAGTTATGTTGGGATTGTATGGTTAGTTAATACCAAAAAAATATTTTCTTTCGGAAACAATTCATATGAATCGCAAGAAAATTGCAGGCACCTGGAAGTTTATATCTTACAACAGTGTACCAAATTGTATTATGATACGATTTCAATTTTCGGAGATATTGAAGAAAAATATGTCGAACTCCATGTATTTTTCCTTGGTAGAGTTGTTTGTTCTGGAATGATTCAAAGAATACTGATCCAATCATGATAAAATATGGTTACTATTCAGAAAATATTGATGCACAACTTTGTGCATAATTTCTTGATGATCATGTCATCCGAACATTATATTCTAATCATATTATCCTTACGAGATTCCCCATGAGCCTTCTAGCTGAAGAGTAGGCCCAATTTGAAGGTTGAGTTCCTGAATGTTTCAAAGCCGCCCAATATTTCCGTAGCAATATCTATGCATCATTTTCCTTACATACAGGGTGATTCCGGAGGAGACCGTAAGATTTTGGGATAAGTTTACACTAGTCAAGACAGTCTCGGAACACGGTTTGGTTTATTTTTGGGGGTCTCTGTTGAGAATATACAGGGCGATTTGTCCGATTCCACCGATTTTACTTTTATTGATAACTTTGGTATGGCTTATTCGATTTCAATGAAATTTTCAGAGTAATACAATAGTGTTGAGCACATTCATTGATTTCATTTTTTTTTCAAAATAAGCTGTTGTTATTGTGATAAATCCAGATTGATTGTGCAGGTTGAAAAAACACCCTGTACATAGCCTTTCCTAAACTACGCTATCTGTTTACGATTGTGCCATAATAAGTCATTATTTGAGAGTTTCTAATTTTTTTGGCACACTTCTAGTTTTCCGAGAAAATTTTTTCAAAAAATGATAATGTCGAAATTTCGCTCCAATCGATTCTACTTTTATTGATAACTTTGGTACGGCGCATCCAATTTTGATGAAATTTGCAGTGTAGAACAATCTGAATGAGTACATTGAATAATTGCAACAATCTCTCAGAATACAGTGTTGTAATTGTGATAATTTCAGAGTTTCAGATTAATTGTGCAGTTGAAAAAAAAACACCCTGTACATTGCTTTTCCAAAACTTTCTTATTCGTTGCAGATTCTACAATAATATGTCATCATCCAGAGGTTTTTCATTTCTTTGGCACACCTCCGGTTTTCCTAGAAAACATTTTTGAAGAAGAGCATTATCGAAATTTGGCTCATAGGCAGTGAGAGTATTCCGCACTAGGTATCGTCCAAGGATGCTAAGTTGATCGTCACTTCTAAAATATTCTTTTCAAATTCGAAATACATTCTGAATTGAATGATTTCATAGAAAATATTAGCAATTAAACATGAATTTGGAATTTGAAAAGAATATTTTAGAACTTAAGAACTGCTTTGCATCCTTGGACAATACAGCTTTCCTACCTAGTGCGGAATACTCTCACTGCTTGTGTTTCGATCATGCTCTTCTTCAAAAATGTTTTCTAGGAAAACCGGAGGTGTGCCAAAGAAATTGAATACCTCTGAATGATGACATATTATTGTAGAATCTGAAACGAATAAGAAACTTTTGGAAAAGCAATGTACAGGGTGTTTTTTTTTCTACTACACAATCAATCTGAAATTCTAAAATTATCACAATTACAACCCTGTATTTTGAGAGACTTTTGCGTTTATTTGAAGTACTTATTCAGATTGTTCTACACTGAAAATTTTATCAAAATTGGATGAGCCATACCAAAGTTATCAATAAAAGTAGAATCGATTGGAGCGAAACTTCGACATAATCATTTTTTGAAAAAATTTTCTCGGAAAACTAGAAGTGTGCCAAAAAAATTAGAAGCTCTCAAATAATAAATTATTATAGTAGAATCGTAAACAGATAGCATAGTTTTGGAAATGCGATGTACAGGGGGTTTTTTCAACCTGCACAATGAACCTGTAATTAATACTATAACAAACACTTATTTCGAAAAAAACTTTGAAATTAATGAATGTCCTTATCAATATTGTACTTCGCTGAAAATTCCTCCAAAATCGAATAAGCCATACCAAAGTTATCAATAAAACTAAAATCAGTCGAATCGGATGAATCGCCCTGTATATTCTCAATAGAGACCCCCAACCATAAACCAAACATTGTTTCGAGACTGTCTTGACTAGTGTAAACTTATCCGAAAATCTGACGGTCTCCTCCGGAATCAACCTGTATATTCCCGGAAATGCAGATTGGATCGAACGGATATCCAGTTCTTGATTGAAAAATTACAACTTCAGGGTTCATGCAGAATTTCGTAAGGATAATATGATTACAAGATCACCAATTCTCACCATCAGAAAGTAAATATGCGTTTGTCAGAATTAATACGTGAAAAGATGAACCCTTCGCCAATGAATTTGAACATGTGCGCAAAAGCTGCTGACGTCACGTCAGTGATTTTCTAGATTTTTTATTTTTCTGATAATATGATTCTCTCGAACTCTTTCACAAGTTTCACGTCGGCATTTCATCGGCTTCTCAGCAAGTTTGACTTCCGGATCAAAATTTTTCGAAATATGGAACTTTTGAAAAAATTTTAAAATTTTTTGAATATTTTCAATACAAGAGGATAATCACGATATTCGGCATGTAGGTGTTCTTCAACTTATTACAAACTCTCAATTCGATAAAATCAATGGTTTTTGAAATAAACAATATGAAAGAAAGAAATATTTCAAATTCATCCAATAATAGAGTTATGCTAAATTGAACAAATTTGTCCAAATTCTTAGAATTAATCACCATTTATCTCGATTGGATCAGTATTTTTCGAGTAATTGAAGTTATCTCAACGGTACTCAGGAGAAATCAACAATACTGAGGAAATTTCTACAAAATTCAGAAAATTTTTCGAGAACATTTTTTCAAGATCTCAAACCTCCGAAACTGGATTTTGTCCACTTTAAGTTGCTGGTTTGTCCCATTCGAAAGTCATCGCAGTGAAGGACGTCTTGAAGGCCGGACAGAACTGAATTTGACCTCGAACTCTTCATCAGTACGCGTAAAAATAACTGTGATAACAGTGCAGAGAATAACAAGAAGGTGCTCTTATTTTTCCATTCTGATGTTCTAATTTTTCCTTGCTCAATTCTTCAGTTGGATAACAAACGGCAACAAGCATTTCCGAGTGGGGCAATTGAAAAAACTCTGTACATGAACGAGATGAATGAAAATGAAGACATTCATCAACGTCCCTATAGGCATCCGACATCCCAACAAAACTTTTTTCTGGCTGGCTCGTGTTTTCTGCAGAAGACAATATATCCTTGTGTCATGCATTCCGCGTTCATGGTCGAGTTACGATGGTGAATTGGCTAAAAAGGGGAGATGAGTTGCAGAAAAATGGTGGCTTCTAGGAAAAGGCAAAAGGAAACCCCGCTGGGAGGAAACGTCCTGAAGGAACGCAGCGATCAACAGAGCGAGAAAAGCAACCTATTTGCAGTTTGTATCGCTGGAAAATTGAAGTAAAAGAAAACAAAAATTTGGAGTTCATTGAGTTGATGACAGATTCTAGATTATATGATTGCAAATAAGAATTATCATTATATTATATATACTAATTTATTGAGTTGTGAATGAAGACGAGCTTGAACTCGATTTAGAAGATTTCAGGGGACATTTAAACTATTCTGGGCAACACTTGAAAAATACAGCTGAAAAATAGACTAAATTTTGGGTAAACCCGCAAGATTTCCCGTCGCCGAGATATTAAAACGATATTCACATCATTGTACGCAGTGCGTTTTTCTGAATAAAAAATGTGAAATTGAACATAGGCGGTCTCCCTTAATTTAGAAGATATGGGCGACCAAAGTTCCATAATGAGTCGTTTTCAGGTCCCTTTTTCCACCATAAAAACGATCGCTCATTTCATCTGTATAGTTTACAAACCACCTTTGAATCTTCAACCAACAATAAGCAACACTGTTTTTCAAGAATAATCAATATTTAATGAAAAAACAATGAAATTACTGGACAACCACTTAACCTCTATTCCTTCTGATTTCGACTCAGTCTAAAACTGAAGTTTGGCAATGGCGCGAATTTCATCGGTCGGAATCGTGCCATCGTGCGTATTCGTGAATCAGATTATTGCTGGCGAGAAAAATGAAATATGATCTTAGTTCTTACTGTTTACTGCGAAACTCTAAATCTTCCAATAGGAGAATTCGTTTCTAATGAAATCTACAAGGTTGAAACATGTAGTAATGGAATGAGAATACTCCCTGATATATATTTCAACGTACATTTTATTCATATGTGATAGGTCGCGCCCTTCCCAGATTTCCAATGAAATCGAGGTTATTATATAACCCATTTCACCTGAATACCCTGAATCTCATTCTAAACTGGTACCATCTCGAAGACACAACAAAAAACAAAGTAGATAACAACCTCCCTATTTTGAAGGGGATAGAAAGAAAGTTCAAACGAAAATATTGAGAGTGAAACCTTCAACGTATATTCTCAATGATTTTGTTTTGATGTTAGAATAACCACCTCTTCTTCAGTGACAGAAGCATTTTCCTTACAATCATATCCTTCCACTGTCCATCATTTCATATTTCCCGCCAGCAACTACTCTTCTGTCATAATACGTTGGCCAGCGATGAAAAGACGCTGTTGCCAAGCTCCGCTTTAACATTGAGAGGTATTCCGTAGAAAAATAGGTTAAGTGGTTGTGTAATATTTTCAATTTTTTCCCTTTAAAAAATGAATTTTCTTGAAAGAAAGTGTCGCTATTAGTTGGTTGAAGGTTCAAAGATGATTTATGATTTAGATTTGAGAAGTGAGAGATCATTTTTATGGCGGAAAAAAGGATCTGAAAATGCAACAATTTGGAACTTTGGGGGCCCATATCTTCCAAACAAAGAGACCGCCTATGTTGGCCTTCATATTTTTTCTTCAGGAACTCACACCGCTTACAATAATGTGAATATCTTACTTATAGCTTCACGATGGGAAATCTTGCGGGTTTACCGATGATCATTCGAAGATAAGTATTTTAGAAAAAATCTCGAAATCAACACAGAGGGCGATCCACCCTGTTCCCTGCGCCATTTTGCAACGGCAGAAGAAGTTTCTGGTGTCAATGTTTCACAAGGTTCTTCGCACTACTTCTCGATTGCTGAGATGAATGATGGACACCAACGACATGTTGTTTCAACAGGACGATGCTACGTGCCACAATACTCATGACAATTGGAGGTGGAGCATACCACTTGAAGGTGGTGAGAACTGGCCTTCAAGATCGTACGATTTGACCTAATTAGATTTATCCTGAGTCGCAGCTCGATGCGACTGGACAACAAACTACAGCGATCCCCAAAATTATCATGAACAATGCTATCGGTCGAATTCAGCCTGATTTATGAGGAGCAGTCATTTAAAATTGGACTCCACCTAGCGATGCCGAGATGGACATTTGCAAAACTTTATATACCACATTGAAGTGCTCGATAAGTTGTTAAAGGATACACGAAAAAATTCGTGATATTCCAGAAAAATTTATATTTTAATGCTAATGAAATAATATAAATCCATTTCTGTTGATTTATTTATACCTTCATGTGGTATATATTCTCTTTGCAAGTCTCTAGTGGTTTTATTTTTTTCTTGACTTCCACGTATTTCAATTATATATGTATTTTTTGACCTTTCGATCATTTTTTTTATTTTGATAATTTTATGAAATTTTTTAGTGCATGTTCTTCACCATGCAAAAGCAAAAGGCGTCTGCTTCTGAGGTTTTTCTGGTGTTTATTCGCATTTCTTGGCTTTTACCTATCGTATTTTTCGTGAATAAACAATGATGATGAAACATAATGGCATCGATAGGCTTTTCATGCGAATAAAACCTTTCTATGATATCGCACCAACTCCTCATTTCTCTGGAAATCTAAAGATAGGGAACGCTTAAGAAAGACTCTTTAAATCCATATTCCATATAGTCGAAAACCCAGAATAAACATCTGGGTCACAACCGGTTGAATTGATGGCGAGGTGCATTCACACAGAAGCGAATATAATATCCCCTTGTGAAATCAAGAACTAAATGAAGTTCTTTTAATAAAGTGCTCCCATTATCCTTCCGCAATAACAAAGCCAGAAATTCCCGTGCCTGGTATGTTGCCAGAACAGGAATATTTGCAATAGGCCTTTCGCCTGCTCTTTCTCTTGCCTATCCTTGTTTATTATTCCGACCAATCTATCGGGAAATTATTAGAACTGGAGCTTGTGCAGAACTTCAACGATAAATTGAAATTTGGCTATTTTGGGATCCCTGCAGATTTATGGCGTTTGAATATTCAGAATTTGTCTGGGTTTCACTGAATTTTCATAGGATTCCGACGGGTAATTTTATCTTGAAATATGTCTGTTATATCTGGATTATATCCCTCGACGTAGGAGGTAGAATATTCTAATCTACGTCGGATATTTATGACAGATCTGACAAATTATTATTCTGAAGTATATCCCAGGTATAATTGTATTGAATTTGAATTTAAAGTTTCGACTTTCAACTTTGTTACACCATGACATAAGCTATAGATACCTACCTTATGAGAATATTTTTTCTTCCGTTTGCAATCTTGTGAATTGAATTATTTTGTAGGTTTATAAAATTGTATACATTTTTTACGAAAATTTATAATAGAATAAATAATAGCTTAGCTTCCTTATTTACAGTCCACTGAGCGTTATATATATTCGAGCCAGTGGTTCATTCCTGGCGTTCTTTCTTTATTTTATTCTCATGTCAGACAAGTTTCAGTATATATTATGTGCTTTGAAAAAGGAACGAATGATTTCGAAACGTCGGTATAACCACAACTGATTCTTATCAATTTTTCTCCCTACAAAAATTCACACACTTTCTTGAACATATATGTATTAACGTTACTCAACGTATAAACAGTTTCTATAATTGAAACAAAAATCTAAAGAATTATTTCTGTCTTGAAAATCTAGATAATCACGCACTCTACGTGAGCTTCTCAAATGTTTAATTTGTATACCTCTGAGTTGTACCTATTTTTTGCCATTTTTCAATAAGATCTTGTGAAAACCAAAGTTTTGAATTCTACAGTATGCATAGGAAACAGACAGTCATACGATGAAAGTAATTTTCGAACTTTGAACCGAATAAAATGGAACTAGTAGGGGAAATCAATTGATCCTAGCTATAGATAATCCGCTTTAGAACGAGCATTAGATGAGTGCAAAAAAACTAGACAAACATCAGAAACCTACAGAGTTGCAAAATGGCGCAAGTACCGGGATATGCCCCCCCTCCCCCTCACTGACTCAAAATTAGGAATTTTTGAGAAATACATGAAATCGTCGAAAGAAGTCAAAATTTCATCGGATCATTTCAATTTCGAGAAAGAGCTTGCTTTGATTTTTACTTCATTCAATTAGTTTAGTATAGAACAACACTCATAAAAAATTCGTAGTCAAATTCAATTATGTCGTTCCCTCTTACCGATGTTTATCACTTCTTCTTTGGAAGAAAAATATTGAGAAACTCAATGGTATCAGAGCTAGGCACATCTGAAAATTTAACCAATCATTTCCCAATAATTCTGTGAAAACTGATTGGATAGAATTGAAATCTTAGGGATTGAATAAAATACCAACGCATATACGTATGCAGAATTCTACAAGAGTCGCATTTACAGAAAAATCAATGAAATATTTATAAAAATTTCACATTTCTAAAACTATAAACCAGATCTCGTTGTAATTTTGTACGAACCTCCATCCAGTCATCTTAAAACCGACATCTTGATATGAGTTAGCAGGCATATGTATGTTCGGAAACATTTTGAAAATAATATTTCGAATAGAAACACCCAAAGAATCACAAATAGATTCACGATAGCTCTAGTCGAATACCAAACCTACTCTGGTAATTTTGGGTTCCTGAGTTGTTTCTCTCGGAAGTTATTATGTTGATACTCTTTCACATCAGATTCATTCAACTTTGAAGATGTAAAATATAGAGTTTAAATTTGCGAAGCCATGAAATCTACTGATCACTTTGCTTATGCTTGAAATTAAAGTTTCTACTACGAATTCTTGATATTTGTTGTTCGTAAATAAAGAAAAGATGAAGAAAAACAATGCAAATATTAAGAATCGGTATGTTTTTTATGTAAAAAGGAAAAACTCCAGACTGGAGTTTGAAGCTTTTCCATAACTCTAAATATCATCACTAAATTTTCGAATTGTGAATAAATAAGAAGAATAGTCGAAAGTTAATTTTAACTCGATAGTTTTTAAAAGATTCTGAAGAAGAAACTACGTTAATCACTTAGAAAAAATACTCATGTAATAAGCAACATAGCGTCACTCTACGCGCAGATCAAAAGCACAATTACACCGCATACCAATACACAAGAAACTTCTTTGTGTCATTATACACATTCCATAATCAATATCTTTTGTTTGGATTGTAATAACCCGATACAAACCAACAGTTAAACCAGGCCAGTCATTCTTCTTCTCACCTAATTAACTTCCGAGAAACGCTCTGAAAATAATTCCAATCTCACCGGAAAACAATAATCTCTACAAGAAAATATAATGAACAGAAATTCCCGGCAACAAGCGCATAATTACTCCACATTCCAAACTAAATCAATGCCTCTGTGCTACGTACGAACACACTCCAACTTCTTGGCGACAAAAACACAAACACAAATCAACCTACCACAACAAATCAACCCCATCGTTCCAACTGATTCGAATCTAGCACTTAAATCCAGTTTTTTACACCACCCGCGAAGAAAAACTACGCGGAAAATCGCACAGTATGTTTCAGTTTTCCCGGCTCATGCCGTTTTTCCGGCTGGAATGCGTCGTGTGTTTCCCTGTCGAACGCGGCAGCGCCAAGCGGTCTGTTCCCTTAGCCAACTCAGTTTTCATTCACATCCACGAGGCGCTTCCTGCTGGGCGGAAGGAAGTTTTGATAGAGGGAAACAGCCCCTAGATGATCGAAACTTGGCTTGGTACGGCGGTGTACAGGGGCAGGGGAGAGGATGGGACGCTGAGTTTGGTGCTGCTAGGGAATGTACGCTTTCCGATTCAGCGACGTGGAAAATCTGGATGAGATCTCTATCCGAGGCTATAATGCTGTTTTGCAGGACGACATAGGGATACTCTGAGATTTGGGAGATTTTGCAGGACTTTGGGGATGATCTTCAGATATTGTCGCTGATAAGGGCTGAAATGATCGAAGAAGTTGAAAGCTTAATTTACTACATTAACAGGTACATTCTTGCGATTTGCAGAACAAAGATACCTTCGATGAGAATTAGGAGATTCTGCAGGAATGTTGGATGATCTATACATATTGAATCCAAAAAACTGGAGATTTATGTGTAGGTTTGAAATGATTGAAACAGAAGGATGCTCAATTCAATATATCTAGGGATATAGTATTATGAATTGCGGAATAAGAATAGAAGATGCGTATTAAGAGATTTTCCAGGGCATTAGGAGGATCTATATATATTATCGCCAAAAAACTGGAAAAGATCTTTAATAAGGGCAGAAATGATCGAAAACTTAGGATAGGAAACTTAATTCGATAAATCTAGGGCTATATTGTCATGATTTGCAGAATGAGGATACATACTATGGGAAATGCGAGAATCTGCAAAACTGGGATGAGGTGATCCATAGATATTTTCGCTAAGGGATGAAATGTTCGAAGAAGTGGAAGGGTTAATTTAATATATCTATGGCTTCATCAACAAAATTTCCAGAATGAGGATACCTACTTTGAGAATCGCGAGATTCTGCGGGATGATCTATCGGTAGCGTGGCTAAAACCAGGAGCAAGATCGATGAAATGAGGTGAAATCTGAAAATCTTTACTATGAACATCTATAGGAATATACTTTATTTTCCACGGCCAGGAGAAAAAATTGAGATTTGCGAGATTTTGCAGACTTTAGGATGATACATCGATAGTGCCGCTTGAACTTGGAAAAGATCTATGGTATCAACTGAAATGAAAGTGAAACAAGAAATATTGATTGCATACTTCTAGGGCTATACTCTGTTTTGCAGGCCAACGTGGAAAAAGCGTGCAATTTGCAAGACTGTGATAAAATTTTCATTTGAGCTTATCACCCACACTGAAGAAGCGTTTTCCACGGAATTCAGTTTCAATATTTCACAGATCATCAGACTAAATCGTCTCAAAATTCTAGAGATTATTCTAGATACTTATTTCGTGTCGGTTGACTCCTCCGTAGTATAAAAATAATACCGTGCTATCTCAGGAGTATCTTTCGAACACCAACCTTCGAGTGCAAAAAACTTTGAGCGATGTACATGGCGTCTATCCGATTTTCATTTCAGGTCGCTGTATCTGAAATTTGGCATTACGTACGACAAGGAGGAACTCGGTTCATGTAGTTTTTCCACAGGACGGCACTGAATCGATCAAAATGAAAAAGAATAGAGAAATAAAAAGCTCCACTGATATATCACATGCATGCATATCACAAGGTCAAATATCTGTGGATACATCAATAAGTATGCCGTCTAGGTCTGAGCTAATCGTCTCCACACTGGAGAAGCGCTGTCCAAGGTTTTTCCGAGGTTTCTTGGGCAACGCTTCTTACGATTAAGCTCAGATCAAAGTGGAATACTAGATGATTATTCTACAGATATTGACCCTTGTGACTTTTCAAATTATATCATCAAACGAGACCTTTGCATTCCTCCATGAACCATTTCCTATTTTGATTCGGTAGTACTTTAGGATGAGCTTTCGATATTTTCGATAAAAGTTGGAAAAATACCTATGGAATGAGCTGAAATGATTCTAGCTTAATTCTAATTATCTAGGGCTATCTTATTGAGAATTCAAAGACTCAGTTGAATACCCAATGGTTATAGGAAGTATTTTCTCTGTTTTACAGTACAAGGAAGAGAAACTGGGATATATATGTAAGATTGAGCATTGCTTGGGATAATCTATCGATATTCCCACTAAAACCTGAGAATAGATCTATGGAATGAACTTAAATAATCTGGAAACTAGAAGGTATAATTCAAAATATCCAGGGCTACACACTTTAGCATGGACAAGAAAAAGGAAATTTGAAATTTGCGAGATTCTGCAATGCTTCAGGGGGATCTATCGGTTTAGCCTCCAAAACCTGGTAAAAGATCTATTGGATCTACTGAAGTGATTTGAAAACTTGAAAGCATATATTATGTAAGTACATCAATGGGTATACTCTGTTTTGAACATAAGTATTAGGATACTGTAACACTTGCGGGATTCTTCATTGCTTCAAGAAATAATGATCTTGGCAGTATCAAAGTCTCGTTTCTTCATTAGAAAACTTAAACATATTCATGGTTCAAAGGAATTCATTTTCGAAATATAACATTTTGATATTGGGTGCAGCTTCTTCTCTCGATTTCTGTCCCCCAGAGTGAACTATTCTGATCAAATAGAAGCTAAAAAGACCAATCTCAGTTTGAACTCGGTTTGACCTCCAAGTTTCATTAATCTCCTGTCACAATGGGGGTTTTTCTTGAATTTGGGTTATTACTGCAAATGCAAATTTGGACATAATTATTATGGGTTTGATTCATCATTTTCCCAAATTACCTTCAGAAAGTATTCAAAATCAGATTTCAAAATTGGGGTTTGCGATTTGCCAGGCATGCACGAAGTGATAACGGTGTTTAGTAGAATAGCTTTTTCTGCTATAGAATAATGAAATATTTATTCCTATTCTGTGGTACACACGTGTTCTTTGTCAATATAACCAAACAATTTACGTTTGCGATTTGTCAGTAATATGACAGTATGACAGTCTGTGCTCTTCTTTTTCTATTCCTTGGTCGTTGTCTTCTACTCTAACCAGATCGAAGTATAGCTATCTCTGTTTTCCTAAGCAAAGTTACACATTTGACGTCCTTTTCTTTCCGAGAAAGCTGAATTCGACGTTGCCATATCGTGCACTCAAGACAAATCCCTTTAAATGCGAATCCCCTTTTTAATTTTTCAGTTTTAAGTGATCAAACATTTTTTTAAAAATATAATATTGAAATTAAATGTTTGAAATGTGATGTTCTAAAGGTTTTTCGTGAAAATTACTGCATTTTCGTTTGAAGGAAAAACCCCCATTATGCCGACTCATCGACAAAAACGATACTAGACAATGCCGCCCATCTGATTTTTCAAATGATCGATTCCCACTTATTTCTGGATATAATACTATTTCAACATCTAATTGGTGACAAATAAGTTGTGTAGACACAAGCAATAAACCATTTCCGTATCTATCACTTCCAGGCATCCAAATAATGTCACCGCCTGTCCGAAAATGATCCCCGAAAATATTTCCATCCGATATGTTTGTTTTTATCCTCGTGTCAACAGAATCTCAATAACTCGATTTTCACCCCCTAAACTCCCTTTATCTTCCAAACACAAGAGCTTTTCCGTATCAACTACGCCTATGGTTGGGCTAAAGTAACGTGGCGGGATAAAATCGATTTTACTATAAGCAATACTCTACGCGAGGTGTAAAATGGGAGAGTACATCGCTTCCTTGTTCCTTCTCCAGCGGACTGGCCGTTCCACTCATTTATTTGCCACCCTTTATTTAATTTGTGGACTGTCCCGTGTGCGCCAACGCATTTTTATGGAACAGCCAGACGAAATTTACAATTCACCTCCTTTGTGGGTTTCGGATTTAAAGTCCAGTTTGGAGTAGGAAAAATGTTTTATCGTTATACTGCCAATGGGGGTAAGTGGAATGTCAGGGGGTAGATTTATAATCTACCCTCTTTCTTTTCCAATTCTTAACCGTTCCTAATCAAACTAGGTTTTCAGGAAAGAGAACAAAGTTTTCTTATCTTGGACGTGATTTTGATGGCGAAGATAAATCAACAGTTGGCATTGGAAACAACAATGTTCAAATAGGGGAAATGTTTTATAGTTGAAGGTGCCAAATGTTAGGCGAGCCTATGGAGAATAAGGCAATAAATGGGAGTTTTTGCTTCAAACGAAAATGCAGTAATTTTCATGAAAACCCCTCAGAACATCACATTTCAAAAATATAATTTCAATATTATATTTTTAAAAAAATTTTTGATCACCTAAAACTGAAAATAAAAATGGGGATTTGCATTTAAGGGGATTTGTCTTGAGTGCACGATATGGCAACGTCTAATTCAGCTTTCCCGGAAAGAAAAGGACGTCAAATGTGTTACTTTGCTTAGGAAAACATAGATAGCTATACTTCGATCTGGTTAGAGTAGAAGACAACGACCAATGAATAGAAAAAGAAGAGCAGCGACTGTCATACTGTCATATCACTGACAAATCGCAAACAGAAATTGTTTGGTTATATTGACAAAGAACACGTGTGTACCACAGAATAGGAATAAATATTTCATTATTCTATAGCAGTAAAAGCTATTCTACTAAACACCGTTATCACTTCGTGCATGCCTGACAAATCCCAAACCCCAAATTTTGAAATCTGATTTTGAAGGTAATTTGGGAAAATGATGAATCAAACCCCTAATAATTATGCTCGAATTTGCATTTGCAGTAGAAGACAATGACCAATTAATAGAAAAAGAAGAGCACAGACTGTCATACTGTCATATTACTGACAAATGGCAAACGGAAATTGTTTGGTTATATTGACAAAGAACACGTCTGTACCACAGAATAGAAATAAATATTTCATTCTATAGCAGAAAAAGCTATTCTACTGAACACCGTTGTCACTTCGTGCATGCCTGGCAAATCCCAAACCCCAATTTTGAAATCTAATTTTGAATACTTTCTGAAGGTAATTTTGGAAAAAGATGAATCAAACCTATAATAATTATTTTCAAATTTGCATTTGCAGTGATAACCCAAATTCAGGAAAACCCCCATTCTGGACCGAAGCAGGAATGATGATTCTGCTTCGAATTTATCTTATATTTTGATCGCTAGTGAGAACTCCAAATTAAACCATGTTTAAATGGATTCCTGAACTCGATTGCTCTTTTTTGACAATTAGACAGGATCATGGCATGGAATATGGCAAAGTTCCTGATGACGAAACCTAATAATTTCGAAAGGAGAATTGAAGAGTTCTCTTGCATTTTGTTAAATGGAGAGAGTAATTTTGCTCATTGTCCTGTAGAAATAGACCCTATTTGGTTGAATTTACTTAAAAAAGAGGTAGGATTAGAAAACTTTCAAACCAAATGAATATGTGTTGCTGTGTTTTCCCAAAAATGTCAATTTGACAAAAGTCGCAACTCAAAATGAAAAATCGATAGAAAATAATTCTTGAAAGAGTCAGATTTGTACTCTGAAACTACACAGTTCGCTTTTTTTATCGTTTATATCGTTCTTGTATTGTTCATTAGGCAATCTGTTTTCCAAGAAACTGCCCTTGACAAATGATTTAATCCTGCAATCCGCAGGGGCGTTCTGAAAGAACGATTTTTATTTGATTTCAATAGTTCTCTTCCAGATATTGGAAGTGAGAACCCAAAAAATTCTAAAAATGATGCGCACACTCCATTCTGAGTGAAAAAAATACCATAGTGACGCTCACTTCACAGCGATGAAATGTGCAAGCCTTTAAAACTCAGCAAATTACTCTTTCAGCGATCAAATTTTGACATTTCTCGAATTCAAGATGGCTTGAGTTGCTGTTTTCTTGGCTTTCTCAAGTGTGACAATATAACTGTTCGGCATATCTTCTCGAGAGATAGTCTTGTCGAGTACCACTCGAGTTTTAATGAAATTTTTTTCAAAATCATGAATTTCATTCGCGAGAGTGCTCAACAAACTTTCATATTACAATCGAGAAATTTTGCTGCCCAAATTTCATCTCAAGTAGTACTACATATGATAATTTAGGTTCACATTGTGTAAATTCGATAACTTAAGGAAAAAGAATCAAATTTTCACTATTAATACCACTAGAGGTCAAAATATTCCCGGAAATTCTTTTCGAGCTTATGAATATTTTGAATATTATCCCTCGTCTTCGACTCGAGATAATTTTCTAAAAATATTCATGAGTGATAAAAAATTTCCGGATTTAATTTGACCTCGTGTGGTATTCCACACCAAATGTGTTTATTTCCAACATCAATTTTCGTCTTCATCAAGTACTTGCAAAACATAGAAGGTTTTGTCGACTTGATTATTTAGTTACCATGGCACTTCAGTGAAACTCTAAGCTAGAAATTATTTCTGTTCTGGATTTGTCGAAAACAGTACGACGTATAAAAATGTCTCGCTTCGTTCAAGAAAGTAAAGGAAATATTCGCCAGAATATTAAGCAGTTGACACCCGGGAATACAAGAAAATCGAAGGCAAGTGTATGGAAGCAGTTTATAAACTTTTGCGCAGAAAAAGCGTATGATTTCGACAGAGTGGATATACCTGTGGAAGAACTGGCCCTTACTCTTGAAGACTATGCCTTCAACATGCGAAAAAAGAACTCCGAAGACTACAAGGAGAGTGTTATCAAAGGTATGTGGAACTCTACAGCTATTCAGTTGTAGGAATATTTTTCGAAAGGTATAATCGCAAATTTAATCCATTCTCTGACATAGATTTTGTCAACGCAAGAGCTGCAAAAAATGCTAAGCGTCGGAAGCTACAAATAGATCCAACCAACAGAAAAGTTCATCCGCACTATCAGCAGACGAATTGAGAAAATACTCTCTCATTATAAACATCAAAAAAAATTCCAGTATAATGGGGGTTTTTCCTCAATTTGGGTTATTACTGCAAATGCAAATTTGGACATAATTATAATGGGTTTGATTCATCATTTTCCCAAATTACCTTCAGAAAGTATTCAAAATCAGAGTTCAAAATTGGGGTTTGCGATTTGCCAGGCATGCACGAAGTGATAACGGTGTTCAGTAGAATAGCTTTTTCTGCTATAGAATAATGAAATATTTATTCCTTTTCTGTGGTACGCACGTGTTCTTTATCAATATAACCAAACAATTTCCGTTTGCGATTTGTCAGTAATATGACAGTATGACAGTCTGTGCTCTTCTTTTTCTATTCCTTGGTCGTTGTCTTCTACTCTAACCAGATCGAAGTATAGCTATCTCTGTTTTCCTAAGCAAAGTAACATATTTGACGTCCTTTTCTTTCCGAGAAAGCTGAGTTCGACGTTGCCATATCGTGCCCTCATGACAAATCCCTTTAAATGCAAATCCCCATTTTTATTTTTCAGTTTTAGGTGATCAAACATTTTTTTTTAAAATATAATATTGAAATCATATGTTTGAAATGTGATGTTCTGAAGGTTTTTCATGAAAATAACTGCATTTTCGTTCAAAGGAAAAACCTCCATTCGCTGTTGGGTACCCAAGGGGAAAAAATTTCCACTAAAATTCATCAGTTGCGATGGTGATCTATCAGAAATACACGTTCTGATTGGTTAGAAATCACAGGTGTGGAATTTTCACAATAACCCTATATCCCTTTCTCCAGGAATGTCATTGAGTTTCTAACCCTCTATACATGTTTAAAAAATATCAATATCCACCTTATTCGACGGAAATTCTCTACGAATCAAATTTCTCTCTGAAAAGCCATCGATCCCTCACAACAAACCAATCTCATATGTAACGCCCTGAGGAGGGTCAAGATTACAGTAATTCCAACATACCCATTCCCCATACCTTACAAGCCATTCATTCCCGCCATTACAAAAGTTTTCGCTTGGAATCACCCGCAGGAAAACCATACGAGTGTAATAGACGAAATTAATATCCTTCAAATGTGCACAGAATAACCAATTAGGGCGCATCGAGTAATTAAGGGCGGCTGGATTCCATACAATCTACTTCTTTTCAGCAAGACCCTTACATGTTGCTGATGATAACTTGAGCCATTCCACACTTTTCGATCTTACACCTGCTTGCATCTACGATGGTGCGGAATAATAAGCTCTTGAGGGTTTTCACACTCTATTCGTTTTCGAGGGGTGTGTTTATGCAGGGAATTCTCGAGGAAAATCGCTGCGGGGTGTGAATTCGGTAGCTGTTGATTTCTTGTAAGTGAAAATGCAGGACATGTTTGTGGAATATTCACATAGATTCGTTGCATAATAATTTATTCATTTACTAGAACAGGAATACACACAGGTGATTTTCACACCCAAGAAGGTATAAACACAAAAAATATTTTAGAAAAGTGTACAATTCAAAATGGGGATATCAAAGAAACAATAAAGAGTATTCAACATATTAAACATATGAATTTTGACAAATTACATCCCGAAAAAACAAAATATCGACTGCTGAAGAAAGAGAAAAAGAAAAAATATACATACAAGAAATTAAAGTTGAAGTTTCCCGAAATATTTTCTCAGCATTTTTTGTCTTACTGTTCTCGCACTGTCGAAAAATATATCACATATTTTCGCAAAAAGGAAGTCTCCTGGTAGTATTTCAATAAGTTTGAGTACTCCTTCAAAAACATATTCAAAGCAATTGAATCATGGAGAATATTAATCTTCATCAATTCTGAAAACAACAATTGGAGCCTAAAAGATACAAATATCAGATATTGAAAAGGTCAACCTGATGATATTTCCCCACATACAGGCATGCATATAGATTGTGTCAATATAAAAAGGCCACCCTTTATATCTCGGTCCCCATGTTAAATCAGAAAAAACGGCTGACCGTAAACACATTAACTTCTGAAAAAAATAACTAAGAAACTCGATATTTGTAGAGTAGGTTTGGAGCCTAATTACGAAGGTAGAATTCGTGAATGGGTAAAATGCACCCAATGATTCCGCAGATATACCCATTCAAAATTTTATCTCCCCACTATTTCCAAAAACACAGATTAGATCGAATTGAAAGATAGTACTCTATAGAAAAATGTCAGTTCAAAGGTTCATACAAAAATTCATAAAAATATTATGATCACAGATCACGGTATATTGAATATTTGAAAAAAAAAATTTGAATTTTTTTTCAAACTGTTCTAATAACACGATCATCACGGAATCTGGTTCAGAGTTGTCCAACAGCATTTCCAAACTAACTGCCAAATTTCATCATGATTGAATAAGTAATTTTTGAGTTATTCAAAAAAACGATATTGAGAAAAAACCACAATATTTGACATATTTTTTCACAATATCTTCAAAAATTTGAATTGTATCGAAATGGAATTTGGTACACAACTGTGAAATATATATTTCAAAGTAATGACCAAATATTTTTCTCGAACGTAATGAACACTTTCCCAAAAAAAAATTTTTTGAGAGAAAATTTTTTCAAAATATACTGACTGCACGATCGCAACAAAATTTCGCAAAACATCGAGAGTCTTTGTGCTCCAACATGTGCTGTCATCACACTCACAGGAATGATACAAATGGATTGGAACCAACTGTATAAAACCTCCCCCTACGATTCATAGTTTACAGCATTTTCAATCTTTTCTGATTTTGCATGGGAGCTATGATACACTGTGTATATATTTTAAGGACAGTCAGGCCTCACTGACGGTCCTGGAATCACCCATAGAGAGCTTCCTAATGTCCTTGTAATAATGTAATACCATGAAGCAACTAGCTAAAGGCAACAAGGTAACTTTCATATGAGTGCCAACGCCCTGTGGTACTGATTGAAATTGGAAAGTCAATTAACTAGAGAACAGGGCCAAAGAGGTATCATCTGCTGGAACAGAACCTTCCAGTTAGCTTATAAAAGACCAAAATAGAGCGACGATCCAGTTATAAGAGCTGAATAACAGAACAACCCTCTGGAGAAATCCTGGAGGACTTTCACAAGCAAAAAGATTAATGGAATTCTCACCATCTCATACCAGGAAGCTCCTGCAGCTCACCACGAGCTATGTTTTAGGTTATGGTGGAACTGCTACCAGGACACTGGTGGTAAAGAATACCTCTTGTACTACATGGACAAGTCAGCAGATTACATCTGCAAGCTCTGTAGTTCGAAATGAAAAGCAGCCGAACATATATTATTCAAAGGTCTAGAGCTGGTCATCCAAGAACTTCAAAGATGGGTGTGCCAACTCTGAATCCTCACAACGTGACAGTTAATACCTCATCAGATTCGTGGCCATTATTGACGATGTCCTTGGGGCTGAAAAGTGGACTCATGGAGTAATAATCCAATTTTCCTCCTTTTAAATTGCATAGGGGATCGATCCTGAGTAGTTTCTACGAATATTAATGAATTCCTGGACTTCAATATCGGAGATTAACACAACAGGAAGAAGGTCAGTTGCACAAAGTTTCCTTCCTCATTTGGAAACTTCTGAATCTATACTGTGGATTTTTTCGATAGTAAAACCAGAATTCTTCGATCTCAAAAGGAAATAATGAAATATTCTTTAACAAAATTAATCACACCTATCCTGAGAAATAATTGATACCAAAGTCTTTAAAGGTATTTATTCTTCACATTATGTTCTTGATTTGGCAGAGGCTCTTTAAGATATTAGTGGAACTATAAAACTTCAAGTGCAACCTAATACAGATCTCTTACTGCGTCTGTAACACTTGCCGAGACAATTCTATTGCCAAGTATATACACGCTTGGCTCTGTTTAGATATTGGCGAGTTGTCACATAACTTCACTTGTACCCTGTCTATTAGACGCCGTTTACGTTCCTACAGAAGAGGAATATGCAAATATTGAAGCTTAATATCACAAAGAGAAATTGGAAGTTGCGGTTCACAATACGAATAAAGGATTAAGGCGAAATTTGGGAGTGAAGCATTCTACGATCCGCAGACTGGAAAACTCACGCAGATTGGCTGGAGCCATGGTGATGACTCCGTATACATATTTTATCTGTGAAAATATATGGGGAAGAGGGTTTGAAGTTTTCTATTTTCATTTATGAAAAGACTTGCATTCACGAAGAAGAAGAAAAGTGTTCGCTAGATTTAACAGGTAAAATCCTGGAGAAATATTCAGAGTAGCTAATCTATATCTTTCGAAAGTTAGGTAATATGATAGGCGGAAGGATGTTCATTGCATGGTACAAGTGAGCGAATAATTGAAAAGATAACTCGTTTTCAGAATTGCTTCCTGTTGTGTTTCTATAATAATTTTAACACAAACAATAAAAGAGGAGCTTAAAGCATAGTATGATTAGGAGGTTGCAGGTAAGGTATTCGAAAACAATTTGCGAAATTGCTCTAACAACACGATCATCACAAAATTTCGCTCAAAGTTGTGCATCAGCATGTTCCAACTAGCTACCAAGTTTCATCGCGAGCGAATCAGTATTTTTCGAGTTTTTCTGGAAATACTTAGGAAAAAGCCAGGAATTTTCTTTCTAATATCTCCAAAGGGTAGAATTGGATCGAACTAAAATTCAGCTTCGAAATCTGTGGGAAAATTCATCAAAATCTGATGAGTAGTTTCCGAAAACAATAAGTTTCCACCAAATATTTGAGAAACTTTTCGAGAAAAAAATGTAATTGTTTCTACGGACGGCCGGCCGGCCGGACATAATCGATTTTGACACCGGATTCGTCATCATTGAATCCAACCTTGTCGTTTGAGACCATTTTCGGCTCAAAATTTGAAAATTACAGACATTTGGACAAAACGATAGCACGCTGTTCCCCTAGAAGATGCGCGCAAAAAGCAGGTACCTACACTCCAAGATATATAATTTCCAGGCTCTTAAGAAAACTCATGGCGAAAAATCCAGCATTCAATATCAAGCGAAAGCAAATATTGATGGGAAGAAATGAAGCTGAACCAAATATTTTATAAGCGATATGAGTTTTCCGTCCATCGCTCTTCAAACAAATCTCTTATATTTTATTTAGGAGTTTTCCGGAATAACGAATCTGGAAGTCGTGATTTGCCGGAACTGCTGAATATACCATGATCTTCTTTTCTATGGAAGTGTCTACACACGAAAGAAAATAAATGAAAAAGTTATGAATGTCGAAATTGGAAAACTTCTCGATCCGAAAAAAAAATTCAATATCTATATTTTATGCGTTATAACAAAAAGAAAAGGTAAATGTGTATTTGTAATGGATATTATGGAAAAACTTCATTAGATGAAGTTTTTCCAATTTGGGTGCGAAATGTTTTCACCCAAAAACGTGCATCAGAAAAGTATCGGAAAAAGTCGAAGTTTGTAAATTGGTTTACAATATTCTATAGAATGTTAAATCGGTAGAGATAAAATTTTGCGGGCAAAATTTTTTGATTGTAATATAAAGTTTGTTGCTTAGCAATTTCGCGAATGTCATTCGTATAAACATCACGAGACGTCAGACGAGTGATTTTGGAAAAAACGTTATGAGCAAAATTGCCGAAAAGCGACCAACTTGATTATTGAAAGAGAAAAATTTTACTCAGAAAATATGTCGAACAGTAATATAGTCACATTCGAGAAAGCCAAGAAACGACCAATCCAAGCTATCCTGAATTTGAGAAATGTCAAAATTTTATCGCTCAAGAACTAACTTACTAAGTTTTGATGTATGTGAAGTTGGCCAAGCTCTTTTCGATTTTCGAGAAAATTTTTTGTCCTGAATTGCGTGGGCGAACTTTTTATTCAATTTCGCGATTTGTCGGAAAAGCCGGCAGAATATCGAGAAAATATTCACGGAACAAGTCGGCACAAATGTAGCACAAACTTTTTCACTCATTTTTGAGAAGAAAAAAAAAAGTGTTGGGCAAAATATTTTTTCTTAGTTTTGATTTTCCGAAAAATGAGAGGGACCTTCGGAAAAATTCGAACAGCACAACCCAGTATATGTATAGCACAATCTATAACAGCAACCAAATTCTACTTTTTCGAGATGTGCTGGGCTGGTCTACTTTATACATTTTGTGCAATACCTGAAGAACCGTACGAAATAAAAAAAAATTCAACGGCACAAAGCAGCACAAACCTAGCACAATTCAGGACAAAAACAATTTTCTCGAAAATCGAAAAGTGCTGGGCCAACTTCACACACATTAAGTTTTGCCCGCTTGTACATTTCACCGCTGTGAAACGAGCTACGCTATGGAAACTTCCTCACTAAAATAGAATGAGTGAAATTGTCTGAATGATTTCTCAGTTTATCGCTTATAAATACATAATAAACAACCCTGATCTTTCATCATAAACCTGATTTATCTTTCTGAACACCTTGTACTATGGATCGATTATCATCATTAATATCAGTTCACCATCTCGTAAATTGGAAACAAAAACCCTTAATACATACACACCCTTAGAAGAATCTCGATCCCACCTCAAAACCGGGGAGGGTAAACTTTCATCAAAAACAACATACGTCCATGTAAAAACCTTACCTGTATCGAGTCGATATCCTCCGAGGACTAGCAAGGATAAATTGCCAGACGATGGAAAGTGGGCTTTCCACTCTCACCAAGAATATTATTCAGATCTGCCTGCAGGTTGGCATTAACCCTTCGGTATATTGTTCTACCTCAGGATGGAAAGTGGATAATAAATTTTCATTAAGGATTACAGGGGAAAACCTTTGTGAAAACCGAGAACGCTTGCTTTGGAACTGTGTTTAGACATAGTTGACGTGTTCTGTAGACTCTAGATGGGTTATTTGTGAAGAGGCTCGTTATCGCATGGTATCGTGTTTACTCGTTCTCAAGTATGAATTACTTGTTTTAAGATAATATTGAATTCTTTATTCGAGTAGCTCAAAATCGAAATGCCCTCTGGACTCTTCGTATGAGTCGCAAAAGTGGTACAAATATATTTATTTTTGAGTCAATATGTTTTATAGTTAAAGCAATATATTTATTTCGTGTAGCGGTATTCATATCTATTTTTCGTTCCGATATATTTATTTTCTATCAAACATAATATTTTTTACGAGTTGAGTGTTATAAAGATATAAAAAATACTACAAAAGCACTGACATCTTCCTCAGAGCCGATCAAAATACCCAATCGTTTCAATATAAAGAAAATATTCAATATTATTTCATCCGCCGTATTTCAAAGGCAATCCCTTTGAACTGTTTTCCCAATTAAGGACTGTTATAATCAGAGAATTCTCCTTGGAGATGAATGGACCAAAATCGTACCTAATAGGATTGTCATTCCAGAAATTACTTCGGAATCCTTCGAACCACAATGAAGAAGCTGTAATGGCGTTTTCAATAGGAGAGATTAAAGAAGCCTCGGGAAAAATGGACCGTACGATTCTGAAAGGAAACAGAACAATGATAAAGATGCCTTCGGAATTACAGTTTTATTCACTTGACCATAGAGTCAGAAGAACATAAAATGAAAGGATATGCAATGAATTCCACACTAAGATTGATAGATGAAATGGAAAATTGGTAATTGATTTTAAAATTAAGGCTAGAGTGTTCGTGTTATTTTTTTCGTGTGCGAAATATGCTATTTTCATTTGATATCTATTGATATTGAAATTGTTGCGATTCTCCTAGGTTCCGTTGTTGAACCCTTCGAAAACTGATGCTTGTGCAGTGTGATTTGTGTAGGCTGATTCCTTACATCACGTCAGGAACAGCAATGTTAAGTGCATGATGTAAAAAACATGGTATGCTCATCTGAAAAATGAGTGACGTCAGCTTGCAGAAAATACAAAGAGTTGTAAAGGGTTTTCCAATAGGAGGTGTTATTTTGATATTCAAGGAAAAATGCCATTTTTCAATATAAATGATCGGATGTTTGTTTCATTATAAAGAAGAAGCTATGCCGTTAATAGTGGAAAATAACATCAGGCAAATGACCACCACGACCACGCTTACAGAACCATATCCTTTTAATGAAATTTTCCATAACCAAATCGCAAAGTGGCTGCCCAATGTACTCGATAGCCTCACGAATTCCATCTTTGAGGTCTTGAATCGACGCTGGGCTATTGGCGTAGACCTTCTCTTTCACGTGGCCCAAAAGGAAGAAGTCGCAAGGTGTTAAATCACAAGATCTCGGTGGCCAATTGTGATCACCTCTTCGAGAGATAACACGGTCCGGAAACTTTTCCCGCAAAAGATCAATGGTTTCGTTGCTTGTGTGGCACGTAGCGCCGTATTGTTGAAAGTAAACGTTGTCCAGATCAATACCATCCAATTCCGGCCAAAAAAATCATTAATCATCTCTCGAAAGCGCAATCCATTCACAGTAACTGTTGCTCCAGCCTCATTTTCGAAAAAGTAAGGTCCAATGACTGCGCCGGGCCATAAACCGCACCAAACAGTCACAAGTTGAGGATAGGGAGGCTTTTCAACAACTCTCGGATTTTCCGAGCCCCAGATGCGACAGTTTTGCTTGTTGGCGAAGCCACCGAGGTGGTAATGGGCCTCATCACTCAAGATGATTTTTCGATGGAATTCCGGATCATTTTCATTTCAACGACCCAATCAGCAGAGACACGACGTTGTTGATGATCAGCCGGCTTGAGTTCTTGTGTTAACTGAACTTTATAAGCCTTAAGACCCAAATCTTTATGCAAAATACGGTGTAATGACGTTTGTGGAATGCCTTATTCCAAAAACGACGTCACTCATTTTTCAGATGAGCACACCATGTTTTTTACATCATGGTTAAGTGTTCACCCAACAGCGTATAGTTCGACGGTTCCCTAAAAACCGAACTGACAGTATGCAAATATGATTATAAAAATAACGTTAAACGCGATTTGAGTTATTCGATGACCGCAGTGATCGTTGATTTCTAGCTAACTGTGATAAAATCACTGTTATTGAATTATGGCTCTAAATGAATATCTACGGAATGTATTTTTTTATATTAATCCCAATCAAGTCTGAATTACGTAGGTATAGCGTCCCTTCTCCTCTAAAACCAATAAAGAGGAGAATATACCTTAATTTATATTTGATCTACGTGAATGTTCCAACCAGAAGCCTGTCTCAAACATCAAATTGAACATTATTGAATTAATAGACGAGGCTTGAAGGAGAGGGTTTATGTGTTGACTTTGAAGTCTGCTGAGGAGCCGTGACTTCTGTTGAAACGAGAATTCAATTAAGCACGAGTCTGCTGGAAATTCTACGAAAGGATCCAAATGAACGATAACGTCATTCGCAATTTAGCAAATTTCGTATTTTTCTTTTTCTTCGTGCCTTTTTCCAGATGTTCTGCGAATTTAACCACCAACAGGTAATTAGGGATGAAGAGATTTTTACTTTGCTCATTTCTTGATATTTTGGACGTAAAGGTGAATTAAAGAAGAATCCAGAGAAGCATTAACGTGAAGTCTAATTCGGGGGCGAAAAAAAAGTTTAATTTTTGGTCACATGTTCTGAGGAACGGCATGCTAAAGTTTTGTTCGAATGTCTGTTATATTCGATTTTTTTTTCAACGAAATGGGTTTCAAACGACTAGGTTGGAGTCTGAGAATCCAATCGACTTGGAACTTTCAGAGTTATAGTCATATGGATTTTTGAGGTTATTTCCTTAATATTAATTTCGGGAATAACTGGAGCGATCGGTTTGAAACTTGATAGTTAGCTGTAGCATGATATCGCGCAAATTCCTGCAAAATTTTGTTTGGATCGAATGATTAATAAATTTGAAAAAATCAAATATTCGAAAATTGTTTTCGGAATCTTTTCATCAGATACGTGAAGAAAAATTTATTACACCTGGAACCCTATATTTCATTACAGTGTACCAGATTTTATTTCAATCTGATTCAAACTTTCAGAGATATTGGGAAAAAATTTCTCATTTCGAGGGTTTTTTTTAGTATCCTCGTTTTTTCTGGAATAATTCAAAATATACTGATCCAATCAAGGTTGGGAATGCTGATCCTAACTTTCTCTCTTGTTCATATCATTGGAGCAACCCAAAAAACATCAGATTTTTTTCGAATATTCTATATTCTGCTATCTTTGAATCTCAAAACTATGCATGAACCTTCAATCTGTAATTTTTCAATCCAGTACTGGATTTTAATTCGGTCCAATCTATTTTCTCTTAAATATCGGGAAAAAAATTTGTATGGTTATATCTGCAATAATTGGATGGATTTTATTTATTTACGAATTCGGCCGTAATAAAGGTTCAACCCTACCATACAAATATTAAATGTTTCTTCCGAGAATTATTGTGTTCACTATTGGAAGTACATCAACTGGGTAAACCCGCAAGATTTCCCGTCGCGAAGCTATAAGTAAGATATTCACACCAGTGTAAGCAGTGTGAGTTCCTGAACAAAAAATATGAATGCCAACATAGGCGGTCTCTCTTTGTTTGGAAGATATGGGCCGCCAAATTTCCAAATTGTTGCATTTTCAGATCCTTTTTTCCGCCATAAAAAGGATCTCTCACTTCTCAAATCTATTTAATAAATCATCTTTGAACCTTCAACCAACGGATAGCGACACTTTCTTTCAAGAATATTCATTATTTAAAGGAAGAAAAGTGAAAATATTAGACAACCACTTAACCTATATTTCTACGAAATACTTCTCAATGTTAAAGCGGGGCTTGGCAACAGCGTGTTTTCATGGCTGGCCAACGTATTATGACCGAAGAGTAGTTGCTGGCGGGAAATATGAAATGATGGGCAGTTGAAGGATATGATTGTAAAGAAAATGCTTCTGTCACTGAAGAAGAGGTGGTTATTCTAACATCAAAACAAAATCATGGAGAATATTTGTTTAAGGTTTCACTCTCAATATTTTCGTTTGAACTTTCTTTCTATCCCCTTCAAAATAGGGAGGTTGTCATCTACTTCGTTTTTTGTTGTGTCTTCGAGATGGTACCAGTTTAGAATGAGATTCAGGGTATTCCAATAAAATGGGTTATATAATAACCTCGATTTCATTGGAAATCTGGGAAGGGCGCGACCTATCACATATGAAAAAAATTTAATATATATCAGGGTGTATTCTCATTCTATTACTATGTGTTTCAACCTTGTAGATTTCATTAGAAACGAATTCTCCTATTGGAAGATTTAGAGTATAGCAGTAAACAGTAAGAACTAAGAACATATAATATTTCATTTTTCTCGCCAGCAATAATCTCATTCACGAATACGCACGATGGCACGATTCCGACCGATGAAATTCGCGCCATTGCCAAACTTCACCTTTAGACTGAGTCGAAATCAGAAGGAATAGAGGTTAAGTGGTTATCCAGTAATTTCATGTTTTTTTCATTAAATATTGATTATTCTTGAAAAAAAGTGTTGCTTATTGTTGGTTGAAAGTTCAAAGGTGGTTTGTGAACTATACAGATGAAGTGAGAGATCGTTTTTATGGTGGAAAAAGGGACCTGAAAACGACTCATTTTGGAAATTTGGGGGCCCATATCTTCCAAATTAAGGGAGACCGCCTATGTTCGATTTCACATTTTTTATTCAAAAAAACACACTGCGTACGATGATGTAAAAATCTTTTTAATATCTCGGCGACAGGAAATCTTGCGGGTTTGCCTTTCTAACAATTTTCAACAATTATTGTTAGTAATAAAAGTTACTTCGCATAAATATAGAGTATATTCTAAATTAACGATGGAAGCTTGGAAACTTCTCTATCCTCGATTAAATGCTGCAGCCGAAGCATTATTATAGTCTCATTAAAATGAAAGCATAGACTTGGGAAAATGCACGGCAGCCAAATTTTCCATTAATGCCTTAATCTGATGAAAGGCGATCTTTTTAAATCCTCTTCTAATTAGTTCCGCAACGATTTCAACTAAGATTAAAAAATATTAAATTATGGATGGACACAATAAATGTATAATTTTTTCGTGATTTCGAGATGAAGTACAAAATGTATTGAATAGTTCAACTGTGGAAAAAAAACTATGGAAGACCTACGTCAGGTCAGGAGCTTTTACGCACTTGTTCAAATTCGTTGTCAAAGCGGTCATCTTTTGAATGGAGAAATATTTGAAAAAAAAATGTTTCTCAAAAAATTTCCAAGAATTTTCGAAAACTTCTTCAAATTTTTCACCGATATTATCCCCATGAAATCTGAAGGGATATTGCGAGTCAGTATTCTACAACTGAATAGACACAAAGTTTCATTCTGATACCTAGTATTTTTTGAGATATCGAGGATATAATCTCAAAATTTCAATTCAAAAACGAAATTAAAAATAAAATTTCTCAATATCTTAGGAAATAAACATCGGCTTCAATCGAAAGTTTAAACACTGTTGTTGAATATCAACTTCAGTGAAAAATTATATCGTAATATGAAGAATAGTCTCGGAAACCCGTGTCTTTTCAAACATCAGAAAAATTTACTCGAAAAAGAATTTGATGAATTTCTTCTAGAGTGAATCTCTTAATTATTTTGCCAAAAGTTACATGCTGATATTCTTCAACTAATTTCGAAGTTTCATACTGATCGCATCAGTAATTCTTGAAATATCAAAGAACTTACCTCAAAACTACGGAGGGACATAACTCCGAAACCGTTTGGCCGATTCCCCACATCAACGAACTCAACCGAGATGTTTGGACACCAAACCTAATCTGAGAATTTCAAGTTGCTGGGTCGCTTCTTTTGAAAGTTAGAGCACATTAGGAAGGACAGACAGAATCAAATTTGACAACGGATTCTTCCCCAGGGAGTCCAACCTAATCGTTTGAGGCCGTGTTGCGCGCGCGTAAAAAGTAATTCACATGAGATTAAACGTCAAATTTGATGCTGCAATTGCGATAATTAAAATATCAACTTTTCGAAGCCAAGCGTAAAGCATCATAACGAATGGAGTTATTTACAAAATTCCAATCGTTTCATTACTGTTATACCATGGTGATAATTCATACGAAATAGTTGCTAAACACGAAACAATTAGGGATTACGGAATTCAGATTCAGGGGTTAACTGTAAGTTGATAATGAATCACAAAGCACGCAATCCACCCACATTATAGTGGTTTTTGCAAATCGATCGCCCGAGCATTTAAATTAAATCATGCGAGAAAAGTATAGGTATTGACGAGAGAAGTTAGGAGCTTAGACACTTGTTCAGTTGGCTATTGGCGAATCAAGATAAGCGCTACTCCCTCTGGTGGCCATCAGAGTAACTCGAGATAGTCAGATTATCATTGACAACTTAAAATAAATATCAAGAATATGAGAAAGTATATGCAGTTTTCTTGGCGTTTGTGTTATTTTATAAGAGTTATAGAGTTATAGTAGTAGTAGTATAGAGTTATAAGAGTTTTATAAGAGTACTTAGAAAAAGCAAACTCAAATGTCCCTTCCCATACATTTCCACAGCCCAGTGAAAAATTTCGAATTTGGGTGAAAGAAACTTCCTTTAACAAGTCGAGCCTGAAAGTGTTGAAGAATCGATAAAAACCTTGGCAACTTGTAACTCAAAATTGGTAAACCAACAAACAAGATTAATGTTACATACATTTCACCGCTGATGATCATTTTTGTAGAGGTAAGTACGAATTGCTCATGAAATATTAGATCACATTCATGAAGACAATTGTTTTCCAGGCCCCTAATCCAAGCAAAGAAAGTTACTAAAGAAGAGGAATTCTATGCTTCCAGAAATCTGGCTGTTGAACTGATCATTAAGGAACAACGTTAATGTTTTAGTGATAGAACTGATGACCGATTGGAACAAAAGAGTCTCGACAAGGAAATATCTGATGATGAATACTCTTCGCTCCAAGTGCTGCTGCCGATGAAATAAAAGCTGTACAAGGCTTATTTATTACACCTTTTTCAAGACCAATCATACGAGTGTTGGAAGAATTTATTTGTCAATCCATAATGAATAAGGCTCACGATACAAATAGCATTAGTTTCACGTGAATGTATTAATTTTATTCACAATATATTGTGTAAATTCAGTCCTTCTTTAAATAAATAGAAGAGTTATGAGTATTTGTATATTGTTCCAAATAGTATATTTTACAATACTATCTCTTTTTCAACTTTTTGAGCAGAAGATCTGAGGGGTTATTTGATCAATAATCAAGTTGGGTAAGTAAAAAGGTTGAAAGTTTATTAATTTTGCAAACAACATGCATTTTTCAAATCAGTAAATTTTCCCGCGATAGTCTTGAACATGGATCAATAATCAAGTTGCCAAACTGCCATCTAGTGTTGAACGGAAGAACTCGATGGCGCCACCTGAGGAATCAATACTTCGATTGACGGTATGAGCAAATGAACCTTATAAAAAATTCGAATATTTTCATGAAAACGATGAAATAATAATAATAATTCGATAATAAACAATCCCACTGTGAATCATGCATGAAAAAAAGATCAAAATTTCTTATATTTGGGCGATGTTGAGTCCATTTGAAATTGAATTGTTTGGTACATCTCGACCGACTTTGAGTGCACTGTGCCACTCATACGCACTCATCTTTGATGAAGTCGGATTGTAAAATAACAGTCACCAAACACAAACTCCAGAAAATTAACAAAATGGAGCACTGTTAATAGAATGAATTACAGATGTCGCACGAACTCCCTTTAATCCTCTTAATATTGTTTTGCTGGCATGTATATGCATAATGACTTCCCTATGTCCTGATACCCACAAAATACGAGCAGATAATTCCAGAATCCAATGGACCCATCATATCGTCTCTTCCGCAAAATAAACATAAAACGCGTTTTACGTGCGCCAGGTGTTACTAACACGTTAATTCGACCAGGGCCAGCTTTAAAAGCCATCATGCATACGCACTCAGGTTACCCAGATACCCTCGCAGTTTCAACAGCGTCCTGGTCTTTGTAAACCACTGCTGGAATCTTGTGGACATAATCTGGACAGGTGTGGACTCAAACCAGTAGTTTGTGATTGAATTCTGAAAAATTGGAGTAGGAATATCGACGAGATGACTGTAACTAACAAGCATAAAAATCAGTCGAATTCTTTATTCGTCTATGTGAAGAAATGCAAATTTTTCGGTGAAAACGACTGATGAATGAATGACTGAACTTAAGATGTCAGCCATAACAACTTGAGCTCTAATCTGAACGCGTTCCGTCAAAGCTAGCGTTCAGACTAACTAACTAGTTTGTTAAACGTTACTTGGACGAGCATGTTCCTTTTGAATTTCGAAAATCTATTATTTTTAATCGTCCGTCTTGTTGTTTTCACGATATCTTTCGAACGGAATGAGCTAGCGATTTGATACTTTCAGAGAAGAGGTTGAATCGAAATTCGGCAGATGAGTTCTTTAATGAGCGAAATTAGCAGAAGGGTTTCGGAGCTATACTCAATTGAAATTTTCCATTTGTTTTTTCCATATTTCAAGAAGTACTAATGCGATCGAATTCAAACTTCGTGGTTGGTTGTAAAATTCTGATGCGTACTTTAATGCAAAATAGATATAAAGAATTAAGATGAGCATACTTCATCAGAATTGAGAAATTTTTATACTTTCATTAAGTCAAAATAGAAGTATTTGTTGTAATAGTGAGTAAGTCAGTATGCATTGTATAATTGAATTGAATTCTTGAAATTATACTTGTTCGTTGATTTGTTCATCATATGGATCACCCTTTATCTTTAATTGTTACAGGGGACGTATTTTCCAGAAGAAAAATCGACGTGTTTTAGAATATATCTCGAATATGTGAAATATGGCCGGGAATTATTTTCCGTAAGTGTTTTTCACACATCGCAATACCCAAATAACAATAAAATATACAGGGGCTATCATAAACCACTAAGAGAAAAATAAAGAACTCGTGGAATATCTTGAAAAAAATTCCAAATATCGTCAACGACTAAAAAATTAAGAATATAAATAAAATTACTCAGATCACATTTTCAAAACGCTGTAAATTTTTCGCAAGGGTTTTTTATTTTCTCAGTTAGATAACCCAATACCATCGATATCTTGAATAAAACTTATATATTATTCATAACACATTGGTTTTTCACAACACAATTCGCAGCGTTTTTTTTTATAACTCAGGGACCAATGGTCAGAAATCATCCGAGTGAACATTTTTAGGTTTAGTTATGCCACAGTAATCAACGTTGAGAGTTTCATGAAAATTAGGTGGTAAGTGTCCGAGAAATATTTTTTTCCCTCCTACCCCCAGGTTTGAGCCGTTAGGGTACACCGATCCTGCTAAAAAGCTTGGAGGATCAATCTCGAGCGACAAACGATTTTTCTACTAAGTTTCACGGATTTCGGTGCAGTACTTTCAGAGGAAAGCCCCAGACAACAGACGGTGAAAGGACGTTTTTTTTTTAATTAGTTTTTTCAAATCTACACACTTCAAAGGTAAACAGAGTGGGTTATTTCTTTTTTTTTGGTCGATCACTGAGGTTTATTATTTTATTTCTTCAAATAATAAACCAAAATTCATTTCTACAATCGAAATCCGGAATGATTCAAATTAAAGTTCAAGCAACCAAAGAAGACGAATTCATGGATGAATAGCAACACGACCTAAATGATTTACCAATTCTCCAACCTTTCCATCAAGCAAAACTAACAAAATCGCCTGTCGTTGTTGGGAAGGAAATAAAAGCCACGCGCCAAGCGAACACACAAAAACCATTTAAATCTCCTCCGGCACTCCAAATACCAATTTAACTTAATACCCCCCTGTCAGTCGATGAACCTCGCATTCGCAGCTGCCGTCGTCCAAGAGAGATCTGGAAGTCTACCAATCACTGCTCCTTCTATACAACACCTGTCGTCTTACCAGAGGTAAAAACTAGAGGAATTTTGTTTGTTCATTTTGCTGCCAGACCACCTCCTTATTTGTAAAGCTGCATGGAGCATTATTCGCGATATTACCGATTAAGCCCGTGCTGTAGTAAAAATTTAAAACCCATTCGATGTCATTCAGAAGATAAGAGGTTGGATTTATGGGTTTCAGAGTTATTGAGCGGCTTCATCGGGAGCCTTGTTGAGATAGATGTATCTTGTGGTGGAAGACAGCTAGTCGACAATGGGCATGGCATGAATCTGTGATTTGTAGGGACATTTCTTGAAAAATGTTGGTAAATTCATCTTGAATGTTTGTGTTATCTTGTTCGTGTATTTTGTATTGTTCTCAGTTCTTTGACGGGTCTAGTGGTAGTGTATTATGTGGCCAAGATACATACTATTATTGGCTCTTAGGATTCCGAAAGTTCATATTGATTTCTGAATACTTTCTATCCTATCCCCAATTTTTAATTCTTGTATAGAGCTGAAACACTCAACTTCCTGTTTTTATGTGGCAACGAAAATGGATTTATCGGATTTTTGATTTTGACGTGAAACATGAAGAAACAGTTTTTGATACTATATAATATTTGGGAGTGAAAAATGTAGTTAAAATTGAATTTTGGCCGGAAAAATGTGCTTTAACAAATGATACATATCTATTTTTAACAGGTCAATTTTGTTTCACTTTTACCAAATCTATATGCATTTTTGAAGGATTTTTATTTCACCCTGTGCCATCCCCATCAACCCTCTAAATTTTTTGAATGAGGAAAGTAGTTCATGTGGTACTTTTTGGCAAGATCTTTGTATCTTCTGTACAGGCGTGCAGAAATTTTCAAGACAAAAGATTTTTTTTTGAAAAATTAGTTAGTTCAAAGTGGTTTTCAGTATGTGCACTTTTTCATTGCTCATTTACTTTGAGACGATGGTACCTGATGAAATTTGTCACGAAATGAAAGTCGACCATTACAATTTTGTTCATGCACAACTTTCAACCCCCTCACGTGAATTTTTTTTTCTCCATTAAAGGGTTCGCAGGGGTTGAAAGTTGTGCATGAACAAAACTGTAATGGTCGACTTTCATTCAGTGACAAATTTCATCAGGTACCATCGTCTAAAAGTAAATGAGCCATGACAAAGTGCCCATACTGAAAACCTCTTTGAAGTAACTAATTTTTCAAAAAAAACATTTTTTTGTTGAAAATTTCTGCAAGCCTGTGAAGAAGATACAAAGACCTTGCCAAAAAAGTACCACAGGACCCACTTTCCCCATTCAAAAAATGTAGAGGGTTGATGCGGATGGCACAGGGTGCAACAAAAATCATTCAAAATGCATAAAAATTTGGTGAAAGTGAAACAAAAATTGACCTGTTTCAGGATTTTGTTGCCAAATAGTTTTCTTCTGAGAAAATGAATTTGTTCCAAAATTTTGACGCGCACTGTATAATATATGCAATTTTGAGGTTTATTCGAATCTCATTGAAACTGATTTTAAGATGAGATATGAAGTTGCTGACGATATATCCAAAATTGGTAAAGGATATACAGGTACCCTAAATGGCTGAACCAAGTATATACATCCAGTTCATCCTATGATCCAGAGGTTTTAATTTTTCTCTAAAAAAATTCAGCATCATCTCGATGAATGATAGAATTCAAGAAATTTCGTTCGATAGAACTTGATTGAAAAAATATATAGACCTCAGGCAAAGGAAAGAGATAAACGAAATATTTTCATTTTTTCTACTGTATATCCATGTTCTAATTCATTACAGAACAGAGTCAGTATTTTGTGCAATTGCTATGAAGATTTACAGTGAAGTGATTTTGAGAAAACCTTAAAATGTTGCAACTGATCATAATGAAATTCACTCTATATTGTTGTTCAATAATATTTTATTTTTAGATGCGTGGATATTCCATTAAAATTGATTGACCAACGGACTCGAAAACTATTGTTGTATTCCGGTTAGAAAAAATCCGAAAAACTTGTAAATATTTTCAAAAAATTTCATTGATGTTCCATTAGGTAATTCACGTTAGAAAATTCGGACTATCGATATTTTTAGATTTTTCACTGTACGGAAAATTATTGAAACCTGGCAGGAAAAAAAATAAATAACACCTATAGATAAAACGCCTCTACTTTATGGAGTTTTCGCATAGAAAAAGGAGATTAAAAGTTTTCGTATTCAATATCAAATCAAGTGGACGTATAAATTATCTCCAACAATAGTTTTCGTATTTATCCAAATGAGGGTAAAACATTTGTCGTCGTTATCATAATGAGGATCAGAACAGGAAATACCTCGTCTAAAAATGATAATTATTCAACACTCTCGCATCTGCAATTAGATTTTTTGAGGAGCATATGTTTGGTGTTTTTGATACATCATCCCCAAATTTATTCATTCAAGACGGCGGTCATTCGCGTTGAGGCGGAACCGAAAGTTTTTGTGTTGTATAACTTTAAAACAATATTTCAACTGTCATGTCAGGGGGGTAAGGGTGAAAGTTGACGATCAGTGGAGACCCGTTCCTGCTGTATGACGTTTGAAATATTTTTTAATGAATAATCCTAGATGTAGATATAATTTTCTCTTTTCAGGTTGAATATGTCCATAGAAAGTAGAGGGAAAAAATTATTATTTAATCTTTATGAAATTTAATAGTTTGTGAGTAAAGGAGCCATTGAAGAAATACCGTTTTCCGAACTATTATAATTCGATAATTACTAATAATTTCAGAAATTATAATATTAAATGGCACATATAAATAGAAGAGCAGAAGAACAAATTTCAGATTCTTGTCCTTCAAATCAATTAACGTTCAAATAATATATATGTAGGTAGTGTTCATATAACTTTATGACAAGAATTGAAGGATTCTCTTCAGGATAATAAAAAATGAAAATTTGGAGGATTAAGATCATCCCTATAAATATTGCATACATTTTGAAGTTATTCTTTATATTAAAAAAAAGCCGTTGAAAAATAGAATATTGAACTCATTGATGATACCTATACCTTTTGAAGTGAAAAAATAGAAAGAACTGTCAAAGTGAAATAGATTTTCAAAAAAAAAATTGAAGATTGGAATTCAACTCATTTTCATTTTACCCTAGCAAACAGTTTCGTCTACAAATACAGTTAATTTCAGAAAGAACAAAATGTGTGAGTTTTGAAATACCTGAAGCAATTGTATAAAAAACTTGCTGCCAAAGAAATCGGGAGATTCCTATGATAGATATCATGACAGATTAATCAGCTAGAAGGCACTATATTCTGTGAAAAATTTCAATAGAACCTACTCATCTTTTACTTGGAAACTTCCGGTAGCTTGCTGCCTTATTTTTCCCGACTTTTTCATGACTCGAATACTCAAATTTGAGGAAGACTTCAATGGCAAGTTAGGATATAATCATTGCTTCCATAATTCGAGCGATTTCTCGAAGTGAGAGTCAAATATAAAATCAAAGAAAATTTTTCTGGATGTTTGAAGTAACTCAAAAAACATTTTTAAATTGAAGCAATTCAAACAGAAATATCACATAAGATAATCAAAAGTATCCACCTACCTTGGAAACACGAAATTCAAAACTTCCGCGGGCTTGCTGTTTCATTTTTCTCGACTTTCCAATGGTTCGAATATTCAAATTTGAGGGAGACTTCAATGGGAAGTTGCAATATAAACAATGCTTTAATAGTTGGAGCGATTTTTCGAAGTGACAGCCAAAAAAGTCTTTCGAAAAACATGTTTGAAAAAATTTAAATTTTTTTTTCAAATTGAAGCAATTAAAACACAATAAGAAAAAATTCAACATAAAATAATAAAAATGTTCACCTACCTTTAAACACCTAATTCAAAATATCTCGAATCTGCGCACTACCAAATTGTACCCAACTCCAAACGCACCACAGACTTAGCACTGCTCGACTTCTTCGAGCGCCGACCACCTTATGCCGAATATTTTCAGATTTCCAACGAAACCAAATCAGAGACCGAGGAAGGTTGGCTTGCTTGAGGAGCAGCTGTCGATGCCATCCGGACAATCTTTAGGGTCCTCGAGATAATTATTATGGTCCTCCGGCGTCCCGTAAGAGGATATGGCACCTCATAAGTTGCCAAAATTAATCTTGTTTCGAAGTTGGTTCCTTCGGTGCGCGGAGATCGTTGAGGAAATGCAAATTTGTTTGAAGATAATCGTTTAATTAAATACTTAAGTATGTAATTTGAATAATTTTATTTGTTGGCGATAAGAGATCTTCCATTTCCTGTATCAGAGTATTTATGATTAGCGTTTTCATTCGATGATATTTATAATGAGTCAATAATTATTATGAGAGTTGTTTCGTGGTATAGTAAATCAACTTTACGCTTCTGAGGGGTTTCGTTGAAGCCTAGGATAGTCGAAAAATACAAATACAAACCAATATATACAGAGGTTTTTGAAAAGGACGCCCCTAAATATTCGGACTCATGTAAATCAGAATTACCGCTTTGGCAACGAATTTAAACATGCGCGCAAAAGCTGCCATTTTCCCAATATTTCCAAAAATACAGATAAGAAGGACTGAAATCCAGTACTTTATCGGAAAATGACAGTTTGAAGGTTCATACACAATTTAATGAAGATAATATGAGAAGATCGCAGAATATTGAATATTTGAAAAAAAAATTGAAATATTGTTCTAACGGCACGATCATCACGACATTTGGCACAATGTTATGCTTCAGCATCTTCAAACTAGCTGAAAGTTTCATAACGATTGACTCAGAATTTCTCGAGTTATACCGAAAAAAAACGATATCGAGAAGAAAACCACGAAATTCTACTTATTTTTTCCCAATATCTCCAAAACTAACAGCCGTATCGAATAGAAATTTGGTACACTGCTGAATGAATTTTGAAAAATTTTTTTTTCAAATTGAGTGACTATACGATTTCAACATAATTTCACTCAGAGTTGCGCGTCGTTATGTTTCAAATTACTGCCAAGTTTAAATCCAAACGCTACAGTAGTTTCTGAAATATGAGGGAAATAACCTCAACATTTCAAATGGCTATAACTCCGAAACTATTTGGCCGATTTGGCCCATTAACGAGCTCAACCGCGGCATTCCGATGCGCGAACTACCCTACAAGTTTCAAGTCGCTAGCTGGCTTCGTTCGATAGTGATCGATTTTGACATTGGATTTGTCATCAGGGAGTCCAATCTAGTCGTTTCAGACCAATTTTCGAAAATTACAGACATTTGGACAAAACGATAGCACGCTGTTCCCCTAGAACATGAGACTTCCAATTACAAAATTTGAAAGTGTCCAATTTGGTCCACCCTGTACGTGTCTGTCGGGCCAGCTGTCCGAAGCTCAAATTTGGCTCGTTCCGGTTCGAAACGAAACACGAGAATATGGAAGAAAGAGCAGATGTTCAACTCCCAAGATTCACCAGGCTCATTTATATTCCTGAGGGTAATTAAAACGTGCCTGAGGATGCCACAGATTTTGGCGCACGATCAGCATTTTGTTGCTAATGATAATACATCAGATTCCAGTTTGTCAAAAACAGTTATGTGCTCTTTCGTTCTGTCAATACTTATGTTGCAGGATGATATTAAGAATATATGATGAAAACTTCTTAGAGTACAAATGATAATGATAATTCTAGAAAAAACGGTAGTGGTAGACGTGAGGTCAGGAATTTTTACGTGCTTGTTCAATTTCTAGATCTAGATTTAAACTTCATTGAAAATATATTTATTCAGGAAAAATTAAATTTCAAATGAGTATACTGCCTATGAAATTATATTGAACTTTTTTCTGCGAATATCGAGATTTTTAAATTTTTTGGAGTTTTTCGTTTCGACCATTTTCGTCTCAAAATTATGAAATTATAGGCATTTGACAATATTATTGCGTAATTGTTCCGTTGAACATATCTGCAATGATGAAACATACAGAGTGTAACAGCCAAATGGAATAAATTCGATAACGAATAAATGAGGGCGTGTTGGGAAAAACGCTCGGACACGTCGATTTGTAATTTTAAATGCACATATTTTTCAAGAAAATAATATTATATAGGGTGTTCCATGTGACCGTGGCCAATACCAACTTTCTTATTCCAAATGCAACCCCCTGTATATTATTTATTTTTTGGATTCTTCAGAGAATTCTAGACACAATTCATGCACAATGTCTTATACCTATCTTTAACTATTTTGGAAATATTAAGTGTTTTCAGATTTAGTGCAAAAATCAACGTTTTAAATAAAAACTATTTTATTTCAAAAATTCGGTAGATTACACTTAAAACCTAATAACTTATTCTGATTATTTCTTAATAATTAAAAAAAAACGGAAAAAAATATTAATGTCAATGTAGGAAATGTTCAAAATGCTCGCCGCGAACGTCTTGGCAACATGCTAATTTGGTGTAGAATTGTCTTCTAACGTTACTCAACATTTCGGAAAACACTTAATATTTCCGAAAAAGTTGAAGATGGCTATAGGACATTGTACATGAATTATGTCTAGAATTTTCTGAAGAATCCAAAAAATAAATAATATACAGGGGGTTACATTTGAAATAAGAAAGTTGGTATTGGCCACGGTCGCATGGAACACTCTATATAATTTTATTTTCTTGAAAAATATGCGCATTTAAAATTACAAATCGACGTGTCCGAGCGTTTTTCCTCACACCCCTTCATTTATTAGTTATCGAATTTATTCCATTTGGCTGTTACACTCTGTATATTTGAATGAACTTATTATTATTTTATCCATTCTTTTCCGCTATTTTGACATTTATTCAGTTAGAAATACCAAATTGTGCCAATGAAGGAAGATATAGGGTAATTTCAATATTATTGAACATATATTTGAATTCAATGAACTAACTCACTGTTCATATTATCATAACGCAGTTTGCCGAGGTGTACTTTCTTCAAAAATCTGCTACTTCGTGAAAGGGATTTGATAGTAGATTTGTATCGACTTATAATATTTTTATTATTTTATTTACTGATTCCTGTGGTTTTTTGTTTCAGATATAAGATACTTAAGTGGATTCACAAAGCTCTCATTGTGGTCATTTTCCTGATCAGGATAATTATTGTGTCCAATTTCAGTTCATTCAAGATTACAATAGAATATCGTCGTGTTCATGAGGAGAGTTTTTGTGAAACCATTGTATATAATTTGGTCTAATAAAATTATTATCTTTCGTGGTGAAATCGAGTGCAATACTCTTATATCTTTAGAAGTGGTGGAAATTGGTTTTTTCTCTCACTTGTGTCCAAAGACATATTATTAATAATAATCTATACTTGTGTCTATTCCAAGGAAAGAAAGGACTATATTCTTTTTAGCGTTTTTGTTTAGACTTACAAGAAATTTCTTCGATTCAAAAATGGTACTGATATATTACAAATTATTTCTTTGTGGTTTTTAAACTGTGAAATAAAAACACGAGTGACTCTGGAACTACAACATTTATTCTGATCCAACTATTCCAAATATCATAAAGATTCATTTCTGAATATCAATGTGTGTATAAAAAAAATCAACTGTGTAAGGTGTAAAAAGTACGAAAAATAATTCAATACTGTCTCTCCCACGGACAATTGGCCCGTATTCTTAATTTCACTGAATGTTTTAAGTATAAAAATAATTTCGAGATATTTCATAGCAGCCTGTAAGTTTGTTGATGAAATTTAAATATCATATATTCATATTTTTTCTTGTTCAATGTTTCACATCTACACACAAATCAGACCCGATAAAATCCATTTCCCACATTGAAAATCGCCAATAATCAAAATTGATTTAGCCAAAACGAGTTATAATACATAAAAAAATTCTGATTTTCAAGAACTAAAATAACAATTATATTGTGAACGAAGAACTATAATTCCATTTAAAACATGAAGTTGAGAAATATTCCGCAACTTCGCTCAGGGATAATAAAATACTCTTGATTACTCAACATTATGATGATAAAATTTGATTCAATTTATAAAAAAAAATATAATAAAATTCTCAAATCGCATAAAAATGCGACCATTGTATTACAATCACAGTATTGAATTTAGAAAATTTCACAAATCGGTTGTTCTCAAATTCAATTTAAAGAAAACATGGTGTAAAAGCCATATAATAAATAAGCAAATTTGCTGTTGCAATAGTTTTTCTTCTAAGAGGAAAGATGAAGAAAGAAATTGTGATCTGGTTGAAAAGGAAATACAATCATAGTTTCATGAGTATTACAGATATTCTGGTTGTGTTAAGGCCATTGAGAAAATGTCAAACTATGCTTTGGACACTTGAATTCGACTGCCGTATCTATGTTGAGGTTAGGGTTTTATTACAAAGGACATTCCTGACTGGCAGTGACCATCAGCCCAATGCATAGTACTATACACAGGTTTATATTAAGTTAAATTGAGAATCTTTAACTTATATCAACCCACATGTTCAGATCTTACAGTTATTCATATTTTGACATTCCATAAAGGTGATACAATTATTGTACATCATATAAAAATCAACAATATATATTAGCCCATGCATTTTAAAATGAGATAATATACAAAATTAAGTAATGTTTCTAGTAAAATTAGAACAGTTTATTGTAGGATAAGGCAACGAGTACAGACAAGAAAGTGACTACATTGTTGACTCCAAAAATACAAGCCGAACAAGGTTTATTGATTTTTTCGAAAAATCTTTTGTTCAATTCTTTAAAAGCTGCGAAATCCGGACAGTATTTGTCGAGGACTCCGATGAAGCACCCTTTCACGAAACTAATATCCCTGAAAATAACAATTGAATGTGTAAGTTCATTTGTACATGCAGAGTCAATTAAAAAAGTACCACCCTTCATATCTCTGCCACCTTGCCAAATAAGAAAAAATGCATACAGAGGAAAAGTTTGGTTCTTAGGGAGACATTTTATACAGTCGGTTTCTATTAATTTGTAGCAACCTTGTGAATATTGACAATATATGCTGTACAGGGTGATTCATTAAGGGTGGCCACCGGCCGTATCTCGGGAACCGTTCATCCTATAACTTCCGGAAAAAAATTCTAATGACAAAATTGGCCCCTAGAAAATGATTGAAAATATTTTCAAGTTCGTAGTTCCCCACTAGAGGGCGCAATCTATCACTTGTAAAGTATAATCTCATTTTTTACGGAATATTCTCCAGCTAACAGTGGTAAAAAATAATGAAATAAGAAAAAACTCTTCCTATTCAACAACTTCAGTTCGAGTAATTTTTCTATATTTCCTTTTTTTTAGTGATGGGATGGAAAAACTTTTCTTCACAAAAAAAACACTCTTACTTCTGTATGCGTGAACCGATTTTCACGTAGTTTGATTTTATTCGAAGGCCATTAAAAGCAGATCACAGAAAAATATGACAACAAAATACAGGGTGATCCAATTAAAAACTACAGGGTGTTTTATGTCACTTCACCCTATTTGCGCGTTTTACTGGAGAATTTCAAATGCAATGCTATGATTCTAACCGACTGAGAATAAGCTTTACATTGTCACCTATTGACTTGTTAAAACCGCAGACAAATACCTCCAGTCATTCCGAAGATATTAACATTTTTGTAAATTTTGATAAGTGTCGATCAACCCTGTGAGCTTGAAACAACAAGGAAGTGACTTTAGTCGTCATGACAACGCAGCAAAATACTAAACACACATGAAATAACAATAATACGATAAAATGAAACAAAACTTAGCAACAACGAAAATATTCGAACAAAAAACAACGCTTATACATAATCATTTCAAATATTCAAAATGTCTACCATTTTTTTCTATTCATAAATTAAGTCTTTCTTTAGTTGATACTGGTCACAGTTTCAGCTGCCTGTCGAAATCTATTTTTCATATCCTCACTTGTAGTTGGGGGTGTTCGGAAAACTAAGTCTTCATTCTCCCCCAAAAATAAAATCTAATACTGTGAGGTCGAGTGATCTTGCTGGCAAAATACTCCCTCGTCCAATCCACCTCTTTGAGAAGACGGTATCTTATTCCCTAACATTAGCAGCATAATGCGCCAGGCTACCATCTTGTTGATACCACATATCTAACCTGATTTGAATAGCAATATCTTCTAAAAGATTTCGACAATTTTCCTTTGAAATTTCAAGCACCTTTGTCCAGTTAAGATACTATCGAAGAAAAATGGTCCGAAAACTGTTCCATCAAAAATTCCGCACCACACGTAAACACTTCAGCGATTCTGATTATTGACTTATCTTTGCCAATATGGATTGTTAGATGATCAGTAGTGGCTGTTGTGTAAATTTATTTTACCATTGCTAGAAAAAGTAGCCTCGTCAGTCCATAATATTCTATGAAGTGAGTTAGGTTCGCCGTTAAGCATTCGTTTCAACCAATTGCAAAAGTCCTGTCGTCTCTTTCAATTCTTGGTGCAAGACAACATGATACGGATGCAGTTTATGGTCCTTTAGTATCCTTTGAACTAGCGAATAATTCGATCCCAAATCACTTGCAATTTTTTGGATGCTTAAATGTAATTCAGCATAAACATAAGCCAAAACTTTTATGATATTATCCTCATAACGGCTTCTACGTTTTCCATTTGTTCTCCCAACATATTGAACCTTCCAAGTTTGTCGCAGTCTTCGTGTCAATATTTTGAATACTTTTCTGGAATGACGACGTCTTTCAGGATATCGTTTCGGGTATTCCCTTTCAGCTACTGCATTTTCTAAACATTCAGCATAAACATTAAGCATATCATATGCTTCTCCTTTTGAATAATGAGGCCTCATAAACTAGTAGTTTGCAATCGACCTGAATAAATTTTGCAGCTATAGAAACCGAGAATAAACAGTAACGCCAAAGCTTACTGGATCTAGATCAGCTTGTTTTGTGAGTGGCATACATTTTTGATAAGTTTTTTCTTTCATTTGATTGTTTAGCTGATGAAATAACTCAATTCCTCCTGAATTTCACAGGGTTGATCAACACTTATCAAAATTTACCAAAATGTTAATATCTTCGGAATGACCGGAGATATCTGTCTGCGGTTTTAACAGGTCAATAGGTAATAATGCTTAGCTTATTCTCAGTTTGTTAGAATCATAGCATCACATTTGAAATTCTCCAGTAAAACGCGCAAATAGGGTGAAGTAACATAAAACAGCCTGTAGTTTTTAATTGGATCACCCGGTATGTTGTTGTCATATTTTTCTGTGATCTGCTTTTAATGGCCTTTGGATGAAATCAAATTTCGTAAAAATCGGTTCACGCGTACAGAAGTCAGAGTGTTTTTTTTGTGAAGAAAAGTTTTTCCATCCCATCACTAAGAAAAAGGAAATATAGAAAAATTACTGAAACAAAAGTTGTTGAATGGGAAGAGTATTTTCTTATTTTATTATTCTTTACCACTGTTAGCTGGAGAATATTTCGTAAAAAATGAGATTATATTTTACAAGTGATAGATTGCGCCCTCTAGTGGGTAACTACGAACTTGAAAATATTTTTAATCATTTTCTAGGGGCTGATTTTGTCATTAGAATTTTTTTCCGGAAGTTATAGGATGAACGGTTTCCGAGATACGGCCGGTGGCCACCCTTAATGAATCACCCTGTATACAGAGTGTAACAGCCAAATGGAATAAATTCGATAACGAATAAATGAGGGGGTGTTAGGAAAAACGCTCGGACACGTCGATTTGTAATTTTAAATGCGCATAGTTTTCAAGAAAATAAAATTATATAGGGTGTTCCATGCGACCGTGGCCTATACCAACTTTCTTATTTCAAATGTAACCCCCTGTATATTATTTTTTTTTTGGATTCTTCAGAAAATTCTAGACATAATTCATGTACAATGTCCTATACCTATCTTCAACTTTTTCGGAAATATTAAGTATTTTCAGAAATGTTGAGAACGTTAGAAGACAATTCTACACCAGATTAGCATGTTGCCAAGACGTTCGCGGCGAACATTTCGAACATTTCCTAGATTGACATCAATGTTTTTTTTTTAATTAATAAGAAATAATCAGTATTACTTATTAGGTTTTAAGTGTAATGTACCGAATTTGTGAAATAAAATAATTTTTATTTAAAACGTTGATTTTTGCACTAAATCTGAAAACACTTAATATTTCCGAAATAGTTAAAGATAGGTATAGGACATTGTGCATGAATTGTGTCTAGAATTCTCTGAAGAATCCAAAAAATAAATAATATACAGGGGGTTACATTTGAAATAAGAAAGTTGGTATTGGCCACGGTCGCATGGAACACCCTATATAATATTATTTTCTTGAAAAATATGCGCATTTAAAATTACAAATCGACGTGTCCGAGCGCTTTTCCCAACACGCCCTCATTTATTCGTTATCGAATTTATTCCATTTGGCTGTTACACTCTGTATGTCCAACAATGTGTACTCTTCGTTACGAGTAATACAGAACTATTCAAGAAATATGAAAATAAGAAAACTTTTCATTATTACATCTACCTAAAATATAGGTTAACAACATCTCAGAGGCAGATGGAATATAGATGCTTAAAAATTTATAATTCATTCCCAAATAGAATAAAAACTTTGAGTTATATCAAGACATTTAAAGGAGAATTATTTAAATATCTTATGAATTTAGAGCCCTACAGTTTAGAAAAGTATTTGAACTGTATATAGAGCTTTTGTTATTGACGTTTCATTTCACTTTTGTGTACATTGTATATGTAAGGTGATAGTGAAATAAAGGGCTGTTATTATTATTATTATTTTCGAAACCACAAGAAGTAAATGAGTACTGACCTGCACATATTATCTTTAGTCATGTATCCTTTATCATTTACAGATAAGAAAAATCTTGAAAAACATTCTCCAACTTCCTGTGAGGCATTTTGCCTCGAGAGAGTGGCTCGGCATTCTTTACCGTGGGTACTGAAGAAAGCTGCAAGTTAAATCGAAAAAAATCATAATCAATTTCATGTAGTACAAGTGTTTCAAGAATTTTTGACGGGAATTCTCGAAATGCGGAATTCCATGCGAAAAAATTTATTATAATTTACCATTTGGAGAATGTTGGATATTGCCTCAATAGTGAAAAATAAAATTATAAATGTGAGCAACAACAAAAAACGAAACTAACTAAAAATTGATAACAATTTATAAATTCAAAAGTCAAATATCAACTAAAGAATGACACTGTCTCCCTAAGACTTACATTTTACGTTGGCACCTTCATTGACACACAAAAAGTTGATGAAACCCTGAAAGGCATCTTGAATGAACTGGGGAAGGAATTTTTCTTCCTGTGGCAAACACTTAAGCATCTGATTGTCCACATCTCTTAGTTTGAGTTTCAATATCGCCGTCTCTTCCTTGCAAAAATGGTCCAGATGCAGAGGGAGAAATGTAGCAGTATATTCGGCATATTTGTAGAATTCGAACGAGAGTCCCTGGAAAAACCATTGGACTAGAATTAGTATTGAAGCATGCGTACATTCAATCCCACCAAACACATAACATGGTAAATTTGTTGCCGAGTCATATAAGGTCATAAAGCACTTATATTATAAAAATTGATTTCATTAAGAGTCAAGCCCAGGTATGATTCCATCTTATGCTGCAGGACCACTAATTGTTTTCGAAAAAATAGTCAATTTTTCTAAGAATCAGTAAAATTTGTGTGAAATTATTATCTTCTCAATCGTGAAGATTATGAGGAAAGCCGTCACTGGACAAGCTCCTAGATCTATAAGTCCTAGGTCCATAAACCTGAATAATAAACCTAGAAAAGCATTGACGTGAAGTCAGCAGTTTTTGCGCGCATGTTCCCTTTGGTGTTATCCTTTGCTGCTGCTGACATCACGTCAGTGCTTTTCTAGTTTTTCTTTGAGTTATTCCGGAACATGAGCACAAAAAAGTATGATGCCGAGAAAAAACTACTAAATTTGACAATTTTTTTTTTAATATCTCCGGGAATTATGATCGTATCGAACTAAAATTTGGTACACTGTTTCCAAATATGATGAACAGTTTCCGAAAAAATTTTTTTTTGAAATTTACTGACAGTACAAAATTTCGCGAAATGTTGCGCGTCGTTCTACTCCAACTAACTGCCAAGTTTCGATTCAGTCGTTCCAGTAGTTCCCGAAATATCACGGAAAAATAGCCTGAAAACTTCAGAAGGCCCTAACTCCGAAACCGTTTGGCCGATTTTGCCCATTAACGAACTTAACTGTCGAATTTTGAAATGCAATCTACCCTGAAAGTTTCAGGTCTATAGGATTCTCCGTACGACAGAATCGATTTTGAAACCTGATTCGTCATCAGTGAGTCCAACCTGGTCGTTTAAGATAAGCTTGGCTTTGTGTTGCTTTTTGCTATATGCAAAAGTTATATGAAACAAGAATCTTTAACTTAAGTCCAAGAACGGTATCAGTGTATGTAAATGAGTCTTTGAGATAGCCTTACAAATTATTCGTACTCCTAATCTGAAAATTTTCATCAACCGCAACGCTATTGTGCGAACTTACCACCAACTGATCATAAGCGTCTCCCTCCTTAGAATTACTGTAACATCTCTTCTGAAGAAACTGTTGAACAGCACTTGGTTCAACCTTGGCGACCTCTTCTGCGCAAATACCTGCAAAAAAGGATACTTATTAATTGGAAAACTCCTTGTAGATAGTGCGGATTTTGAAGAACAATCTATTATACAGAGTGGGCCAAAGAAAACGAAACAGAACCATTTAAGAGCGAATTGGCCACAGTTGTTGAAAACGTTTCGACAGGTCCTTATTATATATTATCACACAAAAATATCACAACTAAAAAAAATATTCATTTCTTATCAGGAATCAGGAAATATTCTCATGTAAATTATGACCATCCATTAGTTATTCAAATTCGATCCGATTTTCGTAAAGAGTACAAAAGTGGAAAGCTGGCGTCATAAGCTTTCATATGAGGTATGACACAACCTATCTTTCCTATTCAAAGTTTGAGGGTGGGAGCCGCCCCGTTCAGGGGGTGGCTATTTCACTAATGAATTTTGCGTCAAAAAATGTCCCCCTCCGAACAAAAATCGACCTGTTTCGGCGATTTTAACGACTGTGCCCAATTCTCCCGTAGATGGCTTATTCAATTCGAATATGAATATCATCATTATCAATTATCTCCTTCAGTTAATGGCACTACACGAATTTAGCATTATTCATTTACCAGTTAATCCGATTTAAAATTAAAGAGCTCAAATATTATTCGAAAAGATTACGAAAACACAAACAACACGAAAATCATATTTTCTAGGCTTTGGACCAGTCTTTATTATCTAATCAACAATGGAATGACATACAAATATGCTTTGAAATACTTCCGAAAACACGTATTACCTTCAAAATAAAAAAAAAATATATTCCAAACTGATCTGTCTTATTTTTGCCGAATTCTATGGTTTTGCCCGAACTAGTTCCATCTGTGTACCCTCGTTTCAAATTCAAACCGCTAGTCGGTTCTTACTTGAAGTTCTCAAAGAAAATCATCCAATTGCACCACTTTGAATAATACCCAAATAATTAATGCATTCCTAGAGTAGAATGATTCATTTACAGTTTATCCTTTACTGAGAACAAATAAAACCAGGATATCTGCATACGTCACCAGACAACTGCTGATATAGTTATAATAGTTGTCACCACAAGCAGGTTTGACGATGTTCGGGAATTTCCAACAAAGATAACCGCCACGGTTAATTCTTCCTTTTCAAACGAAATTTAAGTGGAGCATGTAAAAAATATAGCCTCCGATTTTACATCATTTTACAGATCAAGCTCATAGTCCATACATAAACATAAAAATTCCCGAAATAAACAACATAAACTCTCGATATTTGTAGAGAAGGTTCGAGTACGAAAGCCCAATTCGTGAATCCGCCCGATTATTTCGGAGATTTCGATATTTTATTTTTCTAATACATATTGTGAAAATAAAGATTCATTCGAGTTGAAAAATAATACTTGGTCGAAAAATGACGATGTGAAACATTAATTAGGAAAAGGAAGACACGCTTGTTTTTTACAATTATATACTGAGGCAGACAATCGATTTCGGCACTAGGCCATCATCAGGTCAGCTGAAATATAAATAAGATATAGACAATAAAATCACAAGACGTCAAGATAACATGTAATTTTTTTTTTACAAATGTATCTCCATATTTAAATTCTATAACATAAACAAAATAATACATCACAAACTCACCGTCGACGACTTTGAATAAAGAACAATGTTCTTTATTCAGAGGTCGACGACGATGTGAAAGTTCACGCAAAATGACTTAAGAGTGAACTGTCATCAGTATGATGCGTCCCATAGAAATTATAACTTACAATGGAAGCGGTGAGGGACAGAGAAACGTGTTGTCTAGAGAAAGATAGAGCTAGGAGTGGCAAGAAGCCGCCAAATCGCATTCAAAAGCATCTTATTTCATGCTTATTGTAAGATTTTTCAAAGAGTTTTCTTTTTTAAGTGTGTATATTATAGTTACAGAACATGGTTAAATCTTGATCAGCCGTAAACTGCACAAACAGGTTGTAAAAAGGCCAAAATATCAAATTTCACAAGGAGTTTTTATTCAATTAAAACTGATTTATTCTATTTTTTTTTCTAATTTCTGAATAAGAGATAAAACTTTCTAAATATTACAGATTTTCAAAGGACAATGTCCTGAGGAAAAGATGGTAATAAGTGGCGGTAAGAAGAAAAAATTTTGTTCCCACGGACACCATTTCAATTTGCAGCAAGCATCTTGTTTAAAATTATTATTAACATTGGTATAAATTAAATTTTGTTCAAATGAATCAAGTTATTAAATCTCAAATGTTAATAAATGTTGAATAATTCTTCCAACATTGGATTTTGAATTGATTGAAAGTTTTATTTAATGGAACATCACGGCGATATTAATCAGCATTTTGCGTGCATGTTCTATTAGGGGAACAGTGTGCTATCGTTTCATCCACATGTCTATAATTCTCGAATTTCGTGCCGAAAATGGTCTCAAACTACTCGCTGATGAAGAATCCAGTGTCAAAATCGATTCTGCCGTCCGACAGTGGACACGATAAAGATCTAACAGAGCAAGCTAGCGACTTGAAACTTCCAGGGTAGGCCGTGTATCAGAATGCCGTGGTTAAGTTCGTTAATGGGCTAAATCGGTAAAACGGTTTCGAAGCAATAGCTGTTTGAAATTTCGAGGTTATTTCCCTGATATTTCAAAAACTGATGAAGCGATTGAGTTGAAACTTTACAGTTAGTTGGAGCAAAACAACGCGCAACTTTTGCGAAATTTTTTTCAGTTCGTACTGTAAGTAGATATAACAAAAATTTTCTCGAAAATTTTTTCGAAAAATATTTTTTTTTCGGAACCTATTTATCACATTCCAATAAAATGTGCTCTGACCTTGACCTTCATACTTCACATCTGTGTGTACCAATTTTCAATTCGATACGATTATAATTTTCTGAGATATTGGGAAGAAATAGGTCAAATATCGTGGTTATTCCGTCGGTATCGTTGTTTTTCCGGAATAATTTTTTGAATAACTCGAAAAAACCTAGAAAATCAATTATATAAGTGAAGTCAGCAGCTTTTGCGAATGTTTCCTTTTGGTGTTTTATTTTTTGAACATGCGCGCAAAAGCTGCTGACTTCACGTCAGTGCTTCTATAGGTTTTTATTTTTCTTCCGTGATGTCCTTGAAATTTTAAGTACATTTTTGTGATATCAGAACAAAGAACAACATGAACCAAATTTTGAGAATAATTTATTAGAAAATAATAGAGTTCGAAGAAGATATTAAAAAAATAGAATTGCACGAAATGAAAAAAGATTGAATTCAAGAACAGATATATATAGGTGGTCTCAACTCCATTTTTTCATATGATTCATTTAGATTTTATAAATTCTGATTAATCAATATCCCTGAATCAAGAAATGAATAAAGAGTACCATTTCGACTTAAGTCAATATTTTTCAGCAATATTTTCACCTACTAATTATCATTGATGTCAAATATAATACTTTTATATCATAAAATAATCTTTCATTTTAATGCTCCTACTGCATTGTAAATTTTTAGTTCTTCTGATGAAGGAATAATAAAATCTCGAAAGCTTGCCAAGAAAAAAATACTTACATCAATAATTTTTATCTAATTCCTGCTATTTTCAGTAATCCATTTTTGTAGCTATAAAAATAAATAATCGTTTAGCCAATGTAAGCTCTCATTATTTTCATATTTGCTCCGAAAATTCTCTGGAAAAACGCATAAAAAACAGAATTTTCATACGCATTTAATGCTTTTTAAATGGAATACGCGGGCTTTCTGCCACCACTAGCTCTATCTCTCTCGGCAACATATGATTACACGGTACAAGCTGACAGGCCTCATCCATTGTTTGTTATTGTTATATCTATGATGCGTCCACATATTTAATAGAAATTTCAGCCATTCATGGACTTTGGCGAGCCAGTATTATTTTGGGTTTTGAAATGTTGGAATTAAATGAAAAGTCAACCAAAGATGGTGTAATTTGGAGCCAACGGATTGAGTTTATGCAATTTTTTTCCTATTTTGCTGGTAAGAATGCGCAATGTTGATTTTTCGTTTAATTTTTCAATCAGTTGAATTATTATTTCCTGAAAATCATCGAAACAAAGAAACGGTCAACATTGCGCAGTCTTACTTAAATTTAAAATTATTCGAACAAAAAAAATCTAGAAAAGCACCGACGTGAGGTCAGGTGCTTGAACGCGATTGTTCAAATTCTAACTATTAGATAGACATCAGTATTTTGTTGCCAAATATTGTATACATATTGAGCAGATTTCCAGATTTCGATGAAATTTGGAACTGATCAATAGACGACTTCGGCCCAAGTTGCCAACCCACAATTTACTTAGCGAGTTTACTTTCACTGGGGAACGGGAATTTCAAGACAAATTCGACATGATAAGGTTCGCATTATTTATTAATAACCGTAAAACATGCCTCGGCTCTTCAAACCAGATGATTCCTTCCAAATATAGGTTTTTGTTAAGATCGTCCCCGATTGGCTGAAATTTAAGTTGGGATTCCTGATTTCATGCAAACAGTGTTAATTTCCATAGGATACGTTCCGAAAATCAACTCTGTTGTTTCGGTTGCCGATTTTCCGCTCCATAAATATGAAATATTCGGATGGTTCCTGGAACAAGCGCGTGAAAAGGTTTTTTACGGAATCTGGTTGATGAAAATGCGGTCGATTTACCTTCACCAGAACGATTTTCTATGGTAAATATCCATAGCATAGAACAATCTATGTTCACTTTAGGTTTGTTTTGGTTCCGAGTTCAGATCTGTTCGGGACAGTTCTAGCAAAGACCATAGATATGTGCTAGAACCGCCCCGTACAGTTCTGAACTGGGAACCAAAACAAACCAAAAGTAAACATAGATTGTTCTATGCTATGGATATTTACCATAGAAAATCGTTCTAGTGACAGTAAATCGACAGCAATTTCATCAACCAGATTCCGTAAATAACCTTTTTCACGCGCTCGTTCCAGGAACCATCCGAATATTTCATATTTACGGAGCGGAAAATCGGCAACCGAAACAACAGAGTTGATTTCGGAACGTATCTTATGAAAATTGACACTGTTTGCATGAAATCAGGAATCCCAACTTAAATGTCAGCCAATCGGGGACGATCTTAACAAAAACCTATATTTGGAAGGAATTATCTGGTTTGAAGAGCCGAGGCATGTTTTCCGGTTATTTATAAATAATGCGAACCTTATCATGTCGAATTTGTCCTGAAATTCCCGTTCCCCAGTGAAAGTAACCTTGCTAAGTAAATTGTGGGTTGGCAACTTGGGTCGAAGTCGTCTATTGAGCTGAATGAATTAGGAAAATAATACGTGAATCCAGCGATTTATGGACTTCATCAAATATGACTTTTCCTAAATATGTAGGTATCATCAAAGCTGAAAGATCAACATCTGCCAATCTCATTATTTTGAATCATTTGAACGAAAATTCTTCGTAGGAAACTATAATACTCAGGGTATCTTGTTTACTTCCAAATAAGTCTGAAATCTTCGAAAAATTAGAGGGTGAAATTTTCGAAAAAATATTCTCATTCATTCTTTTGACGAATTATCCCAAAATTTCGCACAATTTGGTGCGGCGCCCGTTCACAATTCAATAGCAAATTTTCAATCGTTCGGATCAGTTTTTTCTGAAATAATAAAATTTTCGAAAACATATATTGGTATTCTTTTAATTTTTCGAATAATAGGATCCTCATGAAATTTCTCACATCCGAGCCGTATTTTTAGAGTTATTGAGAAAATAAAAACAAAATTTCAGATCTGTATAAATCCATTTAAGAAGTAAGTGGAAGTAACAGTGCTACAGCTAGGTCAAGATATCTTTATCAGTGAGTCTAGAGCGCAGTCATTAATTTTCTCGAATTTTAAGGTCCTGTTTTTCACACTGTCGGCCCAATACCTACCAGAAAATTAAAAACTAGCGACCTAAACGAGCGCGCGAAAACTTACTGTTGAATCGTTGAATGCAAAATTTATTTCCCTCTACTGTAACAGAAACTAAAAGATCTAAAAATAGGTTCAAGGTTTAAGGAACCGAACCCATTTCTGCCGAAGAACCAAACGCTGAAGATAAATAGCATTCTTTTTGATATTCTCATTAATCACAATCCTTTCAGAAGAGTGCAAACAATTAATCCTGTTGAAATATTTCAAGGACGAATAAGACAGCGAAGAAACAATAGAAGTCATGTTTATCATTATGTAACTAAACCTAATACTCGCAAATATCAACTAAATTCATATTCGTCATTAGGAAGGCCTCTCCTGTTAAAATTATCTTGATGAAAAATGTATAATTAGGGGCGGTAGTAGTAGTAATCTTCCTATAATAGGGCGTTTGTTGCTGCTAACAGCTCAGGTTTCAAGGTAAACATAAACAACAAACATTTGGTTTAACCGGGAAAAGGTTGACTAGATCCTAGAAGGCTTCCCGTAAATTATTTCTGAATTATGTGGCACATAACTGCGTGAAGCTTTGCTGGGAACACCACAAAACATCCGAAGCCTTTTGTGAAGAATATCTTTTCAGGTTACACGAAAAACTCAATAAACCAATTTGAATACCTAAATATACATATACTATTTCAACTCAATCTTGCAACCAATTTTCAAAACGTTTCATATGCACAGACATAGATATCTCTGTTCATAATATGTAGTTCAAATCAAACCAGACCAGATTCATTCTAGAAAGTATATTTATCTCAACTATATCGAAGAATAAATATTACAATGCTAGGAATAAATGCTATATTGCCTTATAAGAAATTGATGTAAATGTTTAACTTTTCATGGAAACACTCGATATAGAAAAACATTCAATTCGTCGAAATTAACGTTGGAAACTTACCGTAAATTAAGAATAACAAACTATATATCCATCTCATTTTGAAAAAACGCCAGCTGGTTCGCGAATTTGTAAAGCAGGTTAAGTCGAAACTGCGATTTGCGAAATTCACTCAATTCACTGACTACTAGTTGAAAATGTGTCCACCCAAAATAATTAACAGTTATGAAATTAACAACTATGATTTTCTATGTCAGTAGCCACATTATCAACCTGTTGGCACAGAACACTAAAGTACAGCCTGTAATTAGTTAATGGGATATTGAAACTAATGAAAACACGGAAAATCCATCTTATCACGAGAAATTCCCTTCACAAACAACAGAAATTAGAAATTTCAATTCCTAATGCGTTTGCGTGGATCCGTTGACCACAGAAGACAGAAAGAAAATACGAAAAGTGGATACACCTCAATCTATTAAATAAATAGTATTTATTAAATACTTTCCTTCCGCATTTTTATTTTTCAGTCCACGCCCGTTATTTTGTGGTTCTATTGAATCACACGATAAGTTCCTAGTTCCTGCTAGAATATTCTACATATACACCAATTTTGGCATGTACAATTGACAGGCCGACAGGCGTCAAACTAAATTTTCCACTCCTAACCTCGAAAGAGTTTTGACGTTTATTATATTGGGAAGTGACCGCATTTTGATTCTCAGAAATATAAAAATTTAGATGTATGGCCTATTTAACTGGCAGTACGGCAATACGGATCCTTAGACGGAATAATCATGACTACATGGATGACAAAAAATCCTAAGTTTCGTCCTGATAGACTTAGACGAGGTCAGTTTGAATATTCCCATTTTCCTGAGTTGCATTGATTCCTTGTTTTTTTTAGGAAAATCTAAGGATGTTCGACAAGTTATTGATATTACATTAGGTGGGCCTTCACTCATTATAATTTTCAGCCCAGTTTTATGATTATAATCCGTTTCAACTCATTTTTTCATGTGTTCTACTTTTCAACTGTTTTCAGAACCTGAACATGTAATGAAAAAATTGATTATTGGTATTTGTGATGAAGAGAAAGAAGATAAATTGAAGTATTTGAAGACTTTTGTTGACTTCATTAAGAAAATCAATGGAAATTTTGCCATTATTGGATATCACATTAAGGAAGTTCTCATTTGGTGGGTATATTCATTGTGTATTTAGTGAGGATTGTCTTTGAAAACATTTATTTTTCCAGTCTGAGAATTTCCCTCGTTCATTCAACACCCCATATTCGCTCAGCAGGTCTGAAAGCGATAAGACACACTGTTTCAACTGAAAATGATATTGTTGAATTTAACAATTCATCAATACCTTATCTTGTTGCAAGGTAAGACATCACAAAATTGAATAATATAATGATCACAGTTTAAATGTATTTTAGATGTTTAGATTTATCCCTCAAAAATGATGCGGAGAGGTTGGAGGCCATGAAACTCATAAGAAAAGTGCTATTAGTATCTCCTTCAAATTTTCCTGAATGCTTAGCTAGATGTCTGGTTTCTCTAGCTAATAGTGGTATTGAAGAGAAAGATAGGATGTTAAGGATATGTCTTGCTACATTATGTGATTTATGTGGGTCTCCTTATAAATATTTAAGAACTGTTTGAGAAAATTTTGTTTTAGGTGTTTTAAACAGTCTTGCTTTCATTGAAACTGGTGGTGTTGCAGCAATAACAAGAAACTTGCTTGAATGTCAAATTCCTAAAATTTCTGAGTCCTTATGTGGAGTCCTCTTGTACTTATTGGATAAACCCCGTACAAGGGAAAGAGCTGATGTTGACTTAGACTCAGTTGCTACACCTTACTGTGATTTCCATTACAAACATGATTGGAAAGATAAAAATCGGTGAGTTATCCTCAACATGAACAAGTAAGAGTTCAATACTGTGACTACAATGGGACTGAGTTACTTTGAAATTTCAAGAATGATTCGTATTTGTATTGGTGTTTTTGAATAACCAATATTTGCATATGATATTAATGAAAATTAAATCATTTATATAATTTTTTTACCATAGAGATGAAAGGGATGTAAGATTCAACTGTAGCAGACTAGCTATGCTCACAATTTTAAGAAGTTGGTCAGGAATCTTACACTTTTGCAGCCCTAGTAACAAATCTGGCTTAATAGCCATCATAGGTATTCTGCATTTGAATCAATTGGAAGTCAGAGTGAGTTGATGGAAATTGGTTGAAATGTTAGTTTAACTACTTCCTTCTATTGTAGAAAGCTATTCTGGATCTTCTGTATGAACTATTAGGTCTTCCACAACCTGAATGGACAGATGAACTATCTGTAGCTTTAAGTGCAGTAGATCCCAGTGAGCCTCAGATATCATGGAGGCTAAATGAGGGTTTCGTTGTTGCGGAAGGTCAATCAGTTTTACCCCATCTTGCTAAATATACCCCAAGAATTGTGGACATGAATCTAGCTGTTCTTTTGTACTGCTTCCAAAACAGCGGTCTCATTGGTGCCCTTGTTGAAGTAATTGCAACGAGTGATACTTTTATAAGCGTACGAGCAACTGTTTTATTGGGTGAGTGAGATACTGATACATAAGAAATATAAAAGCTCTTCTGTGCACCAGTGTAAATATTGTGTTTTGTTTAAACTTGTACTCTGTTTTTTGCGGAAATGTTGAAGTTATAGTGTAGTCACAGATTACTAGAGCAGTGTTTAGAGTAAGGTTATCTTCTGTGATGGTTATGCATAAATATGAATCATGATCATAGACATCTGTTGTCTCTGGTCCTCCTCTGGTACCTAGGCACCAATTGGTAATCACTGGCTTGAAATTGTCCACTTTCTTTCTTCTTTCATTTGCTTTATTTAAACCATCATATTTTTTTTTCATTGACCACTGAATAAAATGTTTTTAAATAATCACAATAAGCATTATATGTTCGAATGGTAGCAAAAATAAAAGAACATAGAATTCTGTCATTTTGGATTGTGCAAAATCATAGAACAGATTTAACTAAAGAAAGTACACTCATTCTGTTATCTGTAACTACACTTATCTTCACTGAGAGGTGGAAGTCAGTGGAGTTACTGTACAATATCATTTTCATGCAGGTACAACGAACAAAGCTCAAATCTTTCAGAATTAATTAAGCATTAACAATTTCTATCCACAGGAGAACTCCTTCGTCTGATTCATCTTCTGATGCCACCTGAATGTTGTAATTCTGCCCCTGCTCTGCCAACACTTTTAGATTATGCAACAAAAAATAGTCCTCAAGCCATTGGGGCCATTACTGCCTTAGTTCAATTCCACAAGTACATTGTTCCATTTGTTCAAAATAAAATTGTAACTGTTAATTTTCGCAGGTTATTAAAGAAAAGACATATTTCACATAGTTTGTATCTGGATTTCATCATGAGAAGTGGAAGTAGTTCAAAAGTGAATAAAATAAATAAATTACTGAATGAACGTAGACATAGAAGCATAAAATCCAAATTAAAAAGAGTAAGAGACGCAGTTCAAGGGCTCAAATTCAGTTTAACCAATTTTTGTTGCAGTTTGTTTCAAATTCCTCACAGGATGTAATAAAGGAGACATTAGTCTTGGCCCATAAGGATCATTTACAGTGGAATTGGAACTTGATAAGAATAATTGTTAAGGTGTAAATTTCCTACAGTTTGAATTTCCAACTTAACATAACCATATTCTTTGCAGGGACAAAGTAACCTAAAAATAACAATGACTGAGAGTTCTCATAAAATGTTCCTAAGACGTTTGGTGGATTTTTACCTACCTTCAAACAATAAATTCTCCCATATGGATCTAACTACCTCCAAAGTGTGTTTGGCATATACAATGGTTGGAATTGAACTCATTCAATTTCTCGTAGAATTAAACGAACCAGAATGTGTTAAGCTTTTGACTGATCTCTTCACAGATATTTTGGGCCATATTAATGCCTTGACTAGTGGCAAGAGTGTTCATGATTGTCTTTTTAGTCCTCAGCATATGGTTAATACTCAGTGCCAATATTATTTTTTGTTTGTTGGAAGATTGGCCACTACAGAACTTGGACTGAATATACTCAATCAGATCAACATGTTTCAATGGTGAGTATTATGGAAGCCAATATATGTGCGTGATAGTAGACCTCTCAACAATAGGGGTTTCTGGGAACCTACTGAGTTTCTAACCTGAGTTTGTTAAAACTGACAGATTGAAAGATAAGCCAATTGCTGTCATTTAAGCTGTCAGAGAATAATGGGATTAGTATACTCCATTCACTTTTATAAAGTATCCCGGTTTGCCATGACATCCTGACAGATTTCACCGTGTATATTTTGAAAATGTTAGGTTATAGTCATTTATTAATAATTCCAAAGACCTGGCGAATGTTGAAAAAACTTTTTTCTCTGTTAATATTGGAAATATTTCACGTATGTAAACATGATTGCATTATTGATGCAGTAATGCTTTTTTCTTGTATGGAAATCAAGAATCGAGTGTTTTGGAATTTTACTGAAAAATGATGGATAGAGTAGTCCGTTACTTCGAATTCCCTACTTTTTTAAATTCTCAAGAAATAAGCCTACAGACGTCATTTAAATATCTTGTTGCACAACTTGAAATATTCCAGTATGAAAATGTAGTAGTAATTCGAAACCTGTGTCACAGTTAACCTCAAAAGAACTAACTCCATTTACAAAGGTCTTGGGAGTCTACTTGAATAATACATACACTGGATTGGGATCAACATATTTCTAAACTGGGATGCAGCTTAGCTTCAGTCTGTTATCTTTGGCTGTAATAACAAGATATCTGGATGAATTCTCCATGGAAACTACCTATCACGCAGTACTCGAGTCAAAAGCAAGATATGGAATTATGTTTTATGGACATATTTTGAAGTCAACTCAAATATTCAATTCCCAGAAAAAAGCAATTCCTAAAATATTAGAAAAAATAGCATTGAACGAGATATTGTATAATTCGTGCATAAAAATTCAATGTTCTGCCAACATAGGATATACCAAGTTCATTTTCAATGTACTACTTCCTATCGAAACAATTCCACGAAATATATAACTTTTGAAATTATTCGTTAAGGAATTTGTTCAATGCAAACATGACTACCTACTTAAGGCTCAATACAATACAATCAAAGCGAAATGTTAAATTATTAGTTTATTATGGCTGAAGCTGAATTGTTATTTTTTATTGAAAGAAAGTAGAAATTTGCATCCTCGCGTCGAATTATTTTGACATTGTCGATATTTCAGGAGCGCCAACCTGCCTTGGTTTTAGTTACAAAAACATGATAGACCTAAATCATGGCCAACCGGGATACATTATAAAAGAGAATGGAGTATATACTAGTAAGTTGGTGATAACCTCTTTGGTACCTTTTTCATTCGAAATGGTACTATTGGAAAATAACTGTTTTCGAAAATAAAATCCAAATTGTTTTCACATCGCACAAAAAATGTAGCATTTATATTCTAGAGTAGTTAGTTTGAAATTTACTGCCCTGATGTTACCTCTGTATAAAATTCATCTTTCCTTGATTGGTAATGATTTTAATCAAGCTTTAGAATCTAAGATAACAAAAAACTGTAATTTTATTTCAGTGTTCAAAATTTAGCCACGACAACAAATAATGACTGTTACATTAAGTTAGTAATATCATCGATGGACTACAGCGAAAACTCCTTAAGCCAAAATCTTCTAGCTGCAGTATTGAGGTGTAACGTCGAAAGTTCACGGTTATACGCTACTCAATTTTTATTGGTCTTACTCCGATCCGGTATATCCAACTTTGCGACTTGGGGAATCCCTCTATTAGTTGGTCAACTGAATGACAAGGCAAAAGTCATATCCTTGTGTGCCTCGTCCATTTTACATGAAGCATGCGAGTCTCAGGAATGTCTGGAGGTAATCATCAATACCCCCATTGATTATGAAGCTTTAGGAGGTAGAGGAACATTTCTGTTGACTAGAGTACTATCTCATTCTAATGGACTGGCCAAATTTTGTAAGGAGAAGAGTATAGTTGATGAAATAAAGAAATGGGATCAATCTTTCATATATCGGTATGTCAAGCAAGTTGAAGATGACATTTCTGATTCCTTAACTCTCCATCAGAGGGGACCTGACGGCAAGTATGATAAGAGGTTAAGCAATGCTAGGACGTTCAATCAGAAAGACTTACATCTTCCTCCTCATCTATATGGACAGCTGTCTAGATTGAATGATGGTTTTAAAGCTCTAGTGGAGCACGGATCAATTACAAGATTTTTAAAGGTGAGCTTGAAGAAATGGGGGACTTTGATGATTCAGAATAAGCAGTTTAATAAAATATATTTAAAAAATTAAATTGAAAAAAGTCTACTTGTTAAAGGCTATTGAAACAACAATTAAATACAGATTTTTCTGTATAACCTTTACATAATATCTTTCGATATTGATTTGATATCTTACGATATACTTTTATGTCTTCGACGTACTACGTCTTCAATGACAAAATTATTATATCAACTGGCATATAATGATCAAAGTAAAAAACTTGAGAAAAGTGTGAAAAAATGAAATACAACCTAAAAACAATACTAGACATAGTGTTTCATCTTCTATCTTTCGATTTAGAATCATCAGTAGCATTTATTCTATATTATACATCAAAAACTCACCACGTGTTTTGTTACGTACACTTCACTTCAATAACGGAAATAAGCAGGTTTAAGTCCATACGCATGCTTGTTAGAATTGTGCATAGAAACAATAATGCCACAGATTTTACTTACACCTTCTTCTTTCCTTGACAAATGAAATGCGGTAAAAAACATTTTCCAAAATCTTTATAACCTCAAAAATTAAATGACAGTTGATATTGACCCTTGAAAACTATAAGTTTTCATTCAAATATTAAATTCAAAAAGTCTACTTGTTAAAGGCTATTGAAACAAAATATATTTTCTTTGTAATAATTTTAGGTTTTGACAAATGGTCCATATAACTCTGACGAAGAAATACTAGAAATGAAAGCTTGCATCTGGGCGTCGGCTCACTTCTGTACTTCTTCAGAAGGCATTGAACTTTTGCTAAGCGATGTTGTAGGTCACTTGATACACTTGGCCGAAAATGCAAGTGTTTATTCCATTAGGGCCACAGCATATTATGCTTTGGGACTGATCGGCACTACGCAAGCTGGTGCTGACGAGGTCTATAAAATGGGTGAGTTTTCTGATTTACCTAGCAGTGGATTTTCTAGAATTCTAGAAAAGCGAAAAAAAATTTTCTTGAAGAGTTCTAATGGCGCTATAATCGCGAAATTCTGCACGAAATTGTGCATCGGCATTTGACCAGCAGTTACCAAGGTTCATCGAGAACCAATCAGTATTTTTCGAGTTATTGCTGAGTAAAAAAAAAATTTACATATTTTTTTCCAATACCTCCCAACATAAATATTGGATCGTTCTGAATAATGGCACGCTGTTGTACAATATTGACTTCAAGGTCTGTGAAAACTCCCACTGAGATCCGATGAATAGTTTCCGAAAACAAAAAATACTTTCAACAGAAATTTGGAAAATCTTCGGATTTTTCTTAAATTTATACGCTCCCTGCAAAATTTTGCAAGTTATTGCGTTTCGGTAATCTCTAACTAACTACTGAAGAAGTTCCCCAGATATTGAGAAATAACCTGAAAAATTCAAATGAGTACAACTCTGAAACGATTTTTTCCAGTAATTATCTGTAGGTAATATTTCCATTCGGAATAAATGATTAAACTATTTCTGTTTAATAGGTCACAAGCAGTTTTGATAGTTGGGAGAGATTGGAGGACCAACAATAACCTAACATGCATTGTTTACTATGGGAAAAAGCGATTTCTCTCGTGATTTCGTATTGATTTGGAAATTTTGGATTGATATATTCACTTTTTTTTGAAAAGGATAGCATAAATTTGGTGTACTTAATATGAAATTAGTCCCTGAATTGATAATCAGGCAAATAAACAGACCTTTGGTCAGTTCAGTCAACAGTTTTTTGTGTGTTTTAGTATATTATACAGGGTGAGTCTTTGACCTTGCAGAATATTTTAACAGAAGATTCTTGAAGCTGAAAGAAACACATTTGTCCTCTACCATTTTTTCCGATTCGGCCTAGATAAAAAGATATAGGCATTATAAATTTTCATAATAGGCTAGCCGCCCCTGGAAACCTGAACACAGAAGTTTTTCCAAGCCAAAGATATACCATTCAAATCTTCGAAATAAGCAACTCTGTTGTGAAAACAAGCGTCAACTTACTTTTTACATTCCAGTTGGTGAAAAAAGTTGTATTTATAGTACAATAAACAAGTTAGGTATTCCAAATTTCGTGGGCGATAAAAGTTGAATATTCTTCTCTTGGTTTCATTTTCGATAATGAGGAATTCATCTAGCTATCATTCATATTAGCTTTGAGATTCATCTTCAATTTGTAATTATTAATTTTCTTTGTTTATTTCATTTTCTCCAAGAATTATCAGATTCATACATAACCCATTCAAACTTTCATTTTCATAAATGAATAAAACAGATATACCTAATTTATCTATGAACGTACAAACGTTGCCAAATTGACGAACAGAAAGAAAGAACTCTTCGAAATGAAACAACACACAATATGCTAATTCTATGTATACACTTGTATAGTCTATGATTCTGAACTGACCTATGAATCTGTGTTTCCATTCTCAACTTTTAGACGTGGCAGCGCGGAAAAATTGAATTCTGTGAATTTTTTGAACAGAGTTGCAATCAGCCAAAGTACCCAATTCTCGGAATTTCACAGATATTTTTTATTTTTGAATTTCAGATTACTCGAAAATGGCGCATCATACGAAAAAAAATAAAGAATACTTTTACTTTCCAAAATGGTCAAAAATTCGTTGAATAACATTCAAATTATTTTTGGAAGTTGGATTCTTTGAATTTCTGGTATTTTTATAAAATGTTATGGTCATATTAAAGAAACTGGAGGATGTGGATAAAATTTTATAATCCCGAAACATTCATCGTATCAATAAAAAACTATATTCCAATAATCATCTCATTCGATGAGATCGTTCGCGAGATATAATCGAAAATTAATTTTTTTTATGGATTTTCAACAGTCTGTATCTTAAGAACCAGGCCGAATCGGAAAAAATGGTAAGGGAAAAAAGTGTTTCTTTTGGCTTCAGGAATCTTCTGTTAAAATATTCTGCAAGGTCAAAGACTCACCCTGTATAGGCACCTTGTTACTTTCATATGGAGGTAAAATATTGCGAAAATATTTTATGATATCATCGTGCTAAAAAACTTTTCATTCCTAGACACTGCCAGGTATCCTGGGTGTAGTATATAGGAACAGTGTATTGATACAGTGGATAGTTTTCATCGATTTGATGTTGATTATTCGAGCTTGAATACCTGAATTCACTTAAAAATACTTATGTTTTAAATTGTATTTCCTGCCTTAATAAACCAAGCAACATGCATCAACCAGCAAGAATTGTATTTATTCGAAAAATTCCATAAGTTTAGTAAAGCTGTTACTGTTACAAGATATCAAGTTCTTTGGATATAGTTCCTAGATAATGAAATAGTGAATATTTCAGTCCAAAATGTCCAAATTCATACAAAATCACAAGCCAAATCGCTTTTTCCCATGGTAAACAATGCTTTTTAGGTTATTGTTGGTCCTCCAGTCTCTCCCAACTGTCAAATCTGCTCGTGACCTATGATATAATCTTTAGGTTGGGTGAGTACACGTCATAACAGGCATGACGTATGGCCCCTTGTACAAGAAGAATCGTTCTTACCTAGTGATTCTGAAAATGAATCTGAAGAAAGTTATTTAGAGTACAGTTTTGGAGCGTCTCCTAATTCTGATCGTTTGTATGAAGGTATGAACATCTATAGAAAATATGGTTTATGGTCGAGAGATCCTAGTTATCAAGTATTCTAACGTTTTTTCAGAAAACTTCGAAAGGAATATAGTTTGGAGGAAATCTTCCACCCTTCCGAACAATAGGAATTATACAAGCATATTCCATCAACGCTCAATGTCAGAGAGCAAAACGTTTGAGATGTCTAAAAATTATGAACAGAGGTTACGAGAGAGGGTGGGTTTTCCCAAACATCTTAGTAATCGATCCACAGAATCAAGTATGAGTTCGGGAGATTACTACCCGGGATCAAAGATTCCAATGTAAGATATGGTCTTAAAATATTTTTTTTTCAGAGAGTTTATTTCGAATGAGATTGGTATTTTCTTTTCAATTTTGGTATAATACATTTCTTGTCCTGGTTTTTATTTTGTGTTCTGTCAGCGTTCCACATCTTCAAAAAGTCACTTGTCAAACATTCAGGCTGACTTTGTTGATGTGTTTCTTACAAGTCTGTCTCCATGTTCTCATTCTTTTCCTTTTTCGGGCAATTGTTGATATGTTGACGGCTTATGTTCTCATCCTATAATTTTTCTTTCATTCTTTCTCTGAAATTTATCTGATACTCAAAATGTTCTTAGGATGGGAGGACAACCTTTAAGCCCAATACCAAGTTCATCTAATGTTGTAGCCCTCAGCAAATCTAAGCAAAAAATAAGAAGATAATATAATTTTTCTTTCATTCTTTCTCTGAAATTTATCTGATACTCAAAATGTTCTTAGGATGGGAGGACAACCTTTAAGCCCAATACCAAGTTCATCTAATGTTGTAGCCCTCAGCAAATCTAAGCAAAAAATAAGAAGATACTCAGAGTCTGGAAGGAGGGATTCAGTGCAGAGTGGTAAGTTGGAACTTGTTAAAGAACTTCTATTTTGAATTGTACATGAAATCAGCATTTGAAAATAACTTTTGTCCAAAGAAATTAAATAATAATTTAATTCTGTCTACGTTTGTCATCAAAACTGTAAGCATAAAGATTAAATGACAAAATAATAGTTAATAGTTTAAGGGCCGGTATTATAAAACTTAACTGGAAGTTATTTCTAACTTTAACTGACAGTTATGCTAGGATATAACTGTCAAAACTTTCAGTTAAAGTTAAAGATAACTTCCAGTTAGGTTTTATAATACCGGCCCTGACAGTTGCCATTTTCATTGTCAGCAATATTTGTCAATGTTTACTCGTTATTTTATATTACTCTGAAATTTATTGACTTCATATTATTTGTAGGTTATTTAGGTTCATGTGATAAATCGTCCCAACTAAGTCATACCCATAAGTTGAGCAGCCAAGATTTGTTAGGATACACAACTTTACATTTTTTAAGAAATAACAGGCAATCGAGTGAAGACTTTGATGCCATCAGTCCGTATTCTATACCCTTCAATGATATGTATGTACTACATATACTACATTCAGTTTTATAAAGTCAGCGAGTTGACCTTGGAATAATTCAATAGACGACTTCGCCCCAAGTTGCCAACCCACAATTTTCTTCACAAATTTACTATCACTGGGAAGCGGGAATTTCAGGACAAATTCGACATGATAAGGGTTCGCGTTATTCATAAATATCCGTAAAAGATGCCTCGGCTCCTCAAACAAGATAATTCCTTCCAAATATAGGTTTTTGTTAGGCTGAAATTCAAGTTGGGATTCCTGATTTCATGGTTATAGTGTCAAGTTTATGAAGGATACGTTCAAAAAATCAAATTGGTTATTTCGGTTGCCGGTTTTCCGTTCTGCAAATATGAAATATTCGGTCGGTTCCTGAAAAAAAGGTTAATTACGGAATTTGATTGATGAAAAAGCAATATTTCTGTCAACAGAACACAGACACATTAAATCTATGCACCATAACGACAATCAATGTTTATGGTAACATATCCATAGCATAGAACAATCTTTATTTACCTTATGATCCATAGACCATACCTAGTAATTTTTCCATTCTTGATTGTTATCTCTTCTATGGATCATAAAGTAAATAAAGATTGTTCTATGCTATGGATATGTTACCATAGAACATTGACTGTCGTTCTGGTGGCAGAAAGATTGCTTTTTGATCAATCAAATTCCGTAATTAATCTTTTTTCAGGAACCAACCGAATATTTCATATTTACGTAATGGAAACCGGCAACCGAAATAACCAAGTTGATTTGCGGAACATATCCTATATGAATTTGACACTATTAACATGAAATCAGGAATCCCAGCTGAAACTTCAGCCAATCAGAGATGATCTTAACAAAACCCTATATTTGGAAGGAATTATCTGGTTTGAAGAGCCGAGGCATGTTTTACGGTTATTTATAAATAATGCGAACCTTATCAGGTCGAATTTGTCCTGAAATTCCCGTTCCCCAGTGATAGTAAATTCGTGAAGAAAATTGTGGGTTGGCAACTTGGGCCGAAGTCGTCTGTTGAGTTTTTGTAACTAGAACTGAATCAGGTTGGCACTCCTGAATTGTCGTCAATGTCAAAATAATTTGAACTACATGATATATGTATAATGACAACTTTGCATAGTTATCTGAAAAGAATATGGAATGTGTCAATCTTCCATAGCCTACCGACTGACTTCATAAAGGTGAATGGAGTACATACAAGAGTTTTAATTTAACAATAGTCAACCTTTATATCCTCAAATAGGAATCCTGCAGAGAGAAATTCATCTGTCGAAGACTTTATCTTTCGATCAAGTTTATCATCTCTGTCTAATGCTAAAAACAGTCACTTATACCAAAGATTACAAGTTGGAGCTCCCTGCTATATGGGGATCTCATTGCCGCAACATCTGAATGACTTATTCCCTGTTAGAGATGACTTTAGCCGTTTCAACACTGCTTGTACTAAATCATCTGATACTGACCTTGAATCACAATCATCTTCTTTCTGTGCGGTAGAGGAAAAATTGGAGTTTATAAAGCCAAATATGGATTTTGTACACAATAAATTATTGTGCATGGAATGCTCCATTGGAGATGGTCTTGAGCATGAGGAGCCAGGATCTTCAGGTACGTTACTTAGCTGAATTTTTGATAATAATAATAATCTTTATTGCTGACCCTTAAACAGTTATACATTACTGGCACCAGGGCCTATTAGTTCATTTTATAATTTGAAACTAAAAAAACCAAAGAAATTCTCTACCCAACCACAATAACAAAAGAAAAATCTATTCTAGTCTCAAGAAATGTTTTAAGCTATGGCATAATTTTCAAAAATTTTTTGTGTGGACAATATCTGGAGGGATGGAGTTAAATACATTAAAGCTTCTTTAAATGGGGGGAATTCTGAGTTTTATTTGTTCTTTTAAAATCATTTCTAAGTGTCTCTCTTTGTCTAGTCAAATTGTCATGACATTGCATTGTCTGCTTCAATTTTATTTGTGTTTTTATTTCATAATTTTTTATTTTATGTATTAATTTTATCTGTTCTAATTTTTTCAACTTCATGTGACTGATGACATTTTTCGGTCCATTGATGATTCTAAGTGTGCAATGTTATTCCTGCTGGATTTCAGTAGAGCCTTCGATACTGTGCGGCATGATATTCTTGTGGCTATTTTGAAGTCTTGTGGAGTGTCAGGTGAGGCTCTTCGCCTTCTAAGCTCTTACCTCACTGGGCGTACACAATTCGTGAAGTTGGGTGATAAAATCTCTTCTGCTAAGTCTGTGCTAAGTGGGGTACCTCAGGGATCGGTTCTCGGGCCTCTTCTATTTATAATATACACAGGCCAATTCACCAAGTTCATCCGTCACGGCAAGGTTCACATGTTTGCTGATGATTTTCAACTTTTTTTCGATTTCTCCATTGAAGATTTTAACACCGCAACCATGAGAATTATTGAAGATCTGAATCGGTTGGCACTCATAGCGGAGAAACATTCCCTCATTTTGAATTCAAGAAAATCATTCGCTCTGGTCTTTGGTTCCAAAAATATAAGAAGTTTCGTTGAAAATAATTTTAGGCCTGTAATTGGTGGTGATAATATACATTTTGTAGAGAACGCTCGGGACTTGGGCTTGGTTGTGGATGGCTCATTAAGATTTCGTGAACATGTGGCGTGTTCAGTTCGGAGAGCTTATGGGGCCCTTAGGATGCTGTACCAGCATAGATCGTATTTGCCCATCCCTACAAAAAGGGTTCTATGTGAGAGTCTTGTCTTGTCTAAGTTTAATTATTGTTCTCCTGTTTATAGCTTTTGTCTTGATCAAGAGACATTAGGTCGAATTCAACGTGTTCAAAATAGCTGCATTAGGTTTGTATATGGGATCAGAAAATAATATGAGCATGTTTCGCATAAGTTGAAGGAGTTATGTTGGTTGCCTATGAAAACCTGTTTTGAATATTATGCCCTGTGTACTTATCACAAAGTCATAATTGAGAAGTGTCCGCCATATCTTCACAAGAAACTGAGGTATAGAACTGATATTCATAACTTGAACCTGAGGCATAGGAATCTGCTTTCTTGTCCCCAGCACAGAACATCGATCTTTCAAAGAAGTTTCTCATATAATATAGTGAAGTTTTACAACGCTGTTCCAACCGAATATAAAAAATTTACAATGGTTGGATTTAGGAAAGAAATCGGGGCTCATCTTTTCCGTACGATAAATGTATAAAGTTCCTGATTGTCTACAGAAACTATAGAAGTACTCAATGTCTTGAATGCTTTTTTTCTATTATTATCTTAGTTCTGCTTTATTTTGTTCATTTCCATTATATTCTCCTTTTTTATTTTTCAATGGTCATTCGAATTCAATTATTTATGTAACAAGGGTTAAGTGGTAGAGCACCTTCTTGGTGAACTTCCCCTTGAGGTTCAATTTGGTGAAATAAAGACAATATTATTATTATTATTATTATTATTATAATATCAAAAATGAGATAAATAAGCATACCATATTGAGAAGTTATTCAAATTCTAACACTGACCTATTTCATATTGTTACATTCAATTTTTAAAACTTTCCATAAGTTTCAGGATTCCTGAAGCAAGAAATATTGCAGTACATTGAACTTCTGTCAAATCCTCTGTGGAACAAGCAGTCCAAGATAGCTCTGCTTCAATTAAAACAAGAAAACCCACGGCTTTTCGAGGATCCTTGTTTGTATTCAGAGGCATGCAAAATAATTTCCGATACCAACTATCGCTTAAACATAAGAAGAATAATTCACGAACTCTTTTTCGAAGTTAATTATGTTAATATGTACAAAGAAGCAATGAGGTTGGTATCCTTAAAAACTGCACATTTGAAGGATTATGACCAAAGAACCGAATCGGTTAGTCCTAAAACAAAAGAAGCAAATTCTGATGAAGTTGATCAAAGACCAAAATCGCTGTCTCCTACTCAGGAGATGAGTAATTCCTTTTCTAGTTCGTCGTTTAGAAGTATAACTGACATAAATGACCTGAAATTGTCTTATAAAGAGAATAAATTCCCTATAAAACATAGAGATATGTAAAATAAAATGAAAAACAGATCTACCAAGAGTTCAATATAATTTTTCAAATTGTTTCAAGATAAAGCTACTGATCTTGGTATTACGTGAACAATTTCTGACAGGATCATTGAGTGAGAAGCAATAAGTATTTAATATGTACAAAAATATTGTTCCTATTGCAGTATCCTAAACATCGTTTATTTTATTACATTTATTATGTTTCCTATTTTATTTTTACAGAAAATTTTTATTGGTTTGGTTGTTGCACACAGGTATACCACTATTGTATAAATTACTGTTGGGTAATATGCCTTTTTTATCAAAGTAATTATTTTAGTACAAAATGTGATATTTTTAGTAAGTGATCACCTAGTAGTTTTGGAAATAAGGTAGCCAAATATAGTTGTATGATTTCCTAATAATTTTTGCACAATTATTTCTCTCAAATAAAATCGTTTCATCTATACGAAGGCGTAGAAGGGCCACTCTTTGTCGACAAAAATTTTTCCACCTAGTTCCGACTTTAATCTCGGAATTATACTAATTCCGACTTTGAACTCGGAATTATACACTAATTCCGACTTTAAACTCGGAATTATAGTCTATAATTCCGAGTTCAAAGTCGGAATTAGTCTATAATTCCGAGTTCAAAGTCGGAATTAGTCTATAATTCCGAGTTTAAAGTCGGAATTAGTCTATAATTCCGAGTTTAAAGTCGGAATTAGTCTATAATTCCGACTTCAAACTCGGAATTAGTATAATTCCGAGTTCAAAGTCGGAATTATGTATAATTCCGAGTTTGAAGTCGGAATTAGTCTATAATTCCGAGTTCGAAGTCGGAATTAGTCTATAATTCCGAGTTTAAAGTCGGAATTAGTCTATAATTCCGAGTTCAAAGTCGGAATTAGTATAATTCCGAGATTAAAGTCGGAATTAGGTGGAAAAATTTTTGTCGACAAAGAGTGGCCCTTCTACGCCTTCGTACATCTACGATTGTTCATTTTATCATCATACATTTTTTTCACATTCTTGCGTTATTTTATGAGCTTCGTTATACACCTCGTTGTATAAGGAGTTCATAACGAATCAACAAATTCAAATCGAACTTTATATTTGTTTTGAACGTAGATGAAAATTTGTTTAATTACACGTCTTCAAAACCACGTTGCAACACGCGTCCCGTCGTATTACCATGACTTGTACAATCCTGTCTTGTTAATATAACGTACTTCCGGTTGTAATTATGCTTGTGAACACACTTCTTATTGAAAAGAACCATTGATTATGTAGAATAAAAAGATGAGTTTTATACGAAGTTTCATTTGATGCTACTTCTTGATCAATTCGATACCAGAAATTGTATAATTATATATTTCAATACCCTATACAATTCTGTATATTTATTTATTAATTTTTTTACTGAGAAGCTGGCTTTACATCTATGTTAGGAACCCAAGGAACAGGATTGATGTAGGTTACAGAGAGCGAAGATCTCAAACCTGTAAAACCTTAGGATATCAAGAGATTATGTCAATATTTTAAACTCACTATCTAGCCCTTGATTAAGTGGAAGAGGCTTAGGTTTATTTTTGGAAAATTCTACCCATTCTTCGAAAGCTCTCCGATTTGCTTTTTCTCTCATCTCTTTCTCTATCGATGTCTGCAAATTTTTTAGATGTTCTTGGTTTTTCTTTTCTGAAAATGTTTCACAGTGAATGTATTTATTCATCAGTTACTGTTCTTTTACCTATATCAGCATCCTCTTTCTTCTTCAACCAAATCTGATAGTTTATCTCATTCTCGAGACTTCTTTTTTGTTTTTCTAACTCCCTCAGGTGATCTAATTGCTGTTGTTTTTCCATTTCCGCTTTTTTCTTGTCTTCTTCCTTCTTTTTTGCCGCCAGCCACATTTTGAAATTTTCCCTTTCTTTTTCAAGTATTTTTTCTCGTTCCAGTTTCTGTCTACGCTCTTTTTCTTTTAGAGCCAGCTGTTTTTTCTTCTGTTCCTCTAGTTTTTTTGATAACCATTGTCTCACGCTAGTGTTTTCAGAAGGTGTGAAAGAAGTAAGGGAGGTCAGTGATATCTTCGTTTCGCACATGTAAAACTTGTCGCTTCTTTTTACAGTCAATTGAGAGCATGTACTCAGGGTGCTCGAACTGGTGCTGGTGGAGTCGTTATCGGAACATAGTTCTTTTATTTTAGGTTCGCAAATGGTTCGTGTCTTTTGATCAAACTCCAAAATGAAGTTTTCCTTGACCTCAGCGACACTATCTCGGATTTTATCTGGCAGTTTTTTATCTATTTGGTTTCTGATTTGCCCCAGTTTAGTTTCCGAGGGTACAGTTGTAGGAGAAATGTCATCCTTGATTTTTGATAAATCCAGCTTATAAGATGGTTCTGGTATCTTTTGAAGAAAAGGTTGTTTCGAAACTTTAATTTGCATTGGGCGTTTTTTTATAGTCTTCTTGATGTTTTCGTTGATACTCTTGAGTTTTTCCAAGTTTTGATAAAATTCCAACTCCTTGTTGACTTGGGTTTCACTTCTTGTACCTTTCAGTCCATCTCCTGATGCCATTGTAGGATGACATGGACAACTATCCGCGTCAATGTAGCAAGAACACCTTCAAGAAATACTTGCAGTTATTTATGCAGTTGGTACTTTTGTGCGCGTTGTAGTTTTACCTTTTGGTTTTCATTATTTTGATCGTTTCCGCCAAATGCCTCTCATAATTTTGAAGATCGGGCGCCATTTTCTTGACAGTTTTTTCCACATAAATAGCTGCGTTTATGAATTTCTTAAACACATAAGAATCACGACTATCGCAAGCATCAATAACGTCGTTCGTTGAATAACTCTGCATGCAAGGGTACTTTGGCTCTATCATTCCTACAAATAAATTTTTATTGATGGTTTCAGTATCATTCGACTTCATTCGTGACAATGTGTACCTTGTGAGGATTTCTGTTGAAATCAAAACGAAATGGAATATTTTCAAATATCAGAATTGAAGTTTATAATATTTTGACGTTCACAAATGAAATATTATTCATAGAATTGGGAATCCTATGGAACTTCGTAAGTGCATTCCAGCTGGTAATCACTCACATGATTCCGAATGAAAATATTCCCCATAAACGTTTGTTCTGGACATTTTGACGTGTATGTGAATTCCTTGTGGTTGATAACATTGTATTTCGAAATAAAAAGCACTGCCGTGAAGGCAGCATCTTTTGCGCGCATGTTCAATGTAGTTGAGCGCTTCAGCAACGAATTTGAACATGCACGCAAAAGCTGCTGCCTTCACGGCAGTGCTTTTAGAAATTTTTCACTGATAAATTACTGGATTTCAATTCGATCAAATCTGTATTTTTGGAAATATTGGAAAAATAAAATTTTGAATGGGTATATCTACGAAATCATTGGGCGGATTCGACCTTCGTAATTAAGCCCCAAACCTACTCTACAAATATCAAGTTTCTAAGTCGTTTCTTCCGGAAGTTATTGTGTTCAAACAACTTAGAAACTCGATGTTTGTAGAGAAGGTTTGGACCTTAATTACGAAGGCCGAGTTCGTGAATGGGTAAAATCCACCCAATGATTCCGTAGATATACCCAATCAAAATTTTATTTTTCCAATATTTCCAAAAATACAGATCAGATCGAATTGAAATCCAGTACTTCATCGAAAAACAACAGTTCGAAGTTTCTTACGTAATTTAATGAGGATGATATGATAAGAAAATCATAGAAATTTTTTTTTCAAATTGTTCTAATTACACGATTATCACGAAATTTCGCAAAAAGTTGTCTTTCAGCATCTCAAAACTAGCTGTGAAGTTTTATCATGACTGAGTCAGTATTTTTCGAGTTATACCGAAAAAATCAACGATATCGAGAAGAAAACCTCGAAATTTGACATATTTTTTCCCGATATCTTCAAAACTTATGATCGTATCGAACTGAAATTTAGTACACTGCTGTGAAATATGAAGCTCAAAGTGTGAGCGGATTATTTTTTTGATATGATGAATGGCCTCCGAAAAAAAAATTTTTTAGGAAAAAAATGTCGAAAAAATTTTTTTTTTTAATTTACCGACAGCATGATTCTGACGAAATTTGGCTCAAAGTTGCGCGTTGTTATACTCCACCTAACTGCCAAATTTAAATCCAATCGCTCGAGTAGTTTCTGAAATAAAAAATAAATAACTTCAAGTGCCTATAACTCCGAAACTATTCGAATGATTTGGCCCATTAACGAACTTAACCGCGGCATTCTGATGCGCAACCTATCCTGAAAGTTTCAAGTTGCTAGCTTGCTTCTGTCGACAGTTATCGTGTCTACGGCTGGCCGGACAGAATCGATTTTGACACCGGATTCGTCATCAGTGAGTCCAATCTAGTCGATTGAGACCATTTTCGGCTCAATCATCCAAAATTACAGACATTTTGAACATGCGCGCAAAAAATTCTCGAACATCAAGGATCTCCTTCAGGATAGTTTTGTCTCATTTGCAAAAATAAATTTATTATTATTGCTGTATTATTCCACTCTGTTCGTCTTTCTCTAACATTGATGGATTAGATCTAACATAGATGGATTATCGTAATACCAGATGAGGGATACAATATTGTATCCTACATAGATATTTATAGATTCTTTAAACCTGCTGGGCATAAATGCAGTCTTTTACTTTTTCATTTACCAGCAACCTTCGACACAGAAGGATCGAAAGAAACAAATGGGAATATATTTTTGTTTTAAGTTATTTCAACAATATTGTCGAAGTAAGATCATGACTTTCAAAAAATTATATACTTTATGGAATAATATCAAATTAAGATTCATTTTATTTATTCTTCATCATATTAATTATACACATGAACATTCAATCCCTGAAGAACATACTACAAAATAAATCACTGCCATGAAAGAAAATATAAATATATTTTCAATTATTCTTTGGGAAGATATCACAGCTAGGATGATGAAGTATAACATACAAAAAATATGTTATTATCTCTGGTTGAGTACCTTCTTATAATTCTGACATTAACCAAAAGATGAAAATGAAGGTGAAACTAATTAGCAACGATATTAGAATCAATACAAATATAAGTTTTCAACTTGAACCAAGTTAGCAGAGGCTGTAGATCGTGATTTTCCCTTAACAGACCAGCTTCATGGTTCTATCTGATCCAAAATCCAATCCACATACGATTGCACCCTGGTGTAGATCCCAGGTAAGCCAAAAGTACCGCAAATTTTCGCTCCGAAAGAAACGATTCCTGTTTGAACGTAACGTGCTGTCCCGTTTCCAGTCGTGATCCTGAATAGTGGCCCCCCAGAGTCGCCATTGCAGGAGTCCTTTCTCGTTCCTCCTGCACACAATTGAGTCTCCAATATTTGTGCATTGTTACGAAAGATTTTTCGACAAGTCGACAATGGCACTTCGGGAACTTCGGCTTTTTTGAGGATGGAACTTCTTTGGCCTATAAGGAGGAATATCAGATGAATAATGATCATTCTATGATACTACAATATCTAAAGTCAATTAACCTGTCCTGTATTTTTTTGTTGAATCGGTAATCTTTCAGAAAATAGTTATTCACGATACCGGTGTCAGAATACGAAAAATCTAGTAAAACACTCAACCACGGACTTCTCCAATCAAAAACTTTAATATCTCGAACAAAAATTGATGTGTTCTTCGGTGATAGTTTGTGCTCTTTGAAATTAATTCATTTTTTCCACAAAGAATTTAATATCGCGAAAAATATTTAATGTTTACGGTCGGCCGTTAAGTAAACACAATAACTTCTGAAAGAAACAACTTAGAAACTCGATATTTGTAGAGAAGGTTTGGACCTTAATTACGAAGGTCGAATTCGTGAATGGGTAAAATCCACCGAATGATTCCGCAGATATACCCATTCAATATTTTATTTTCCCAATATTTCCAAAAATACAGATTAGATCGAATTGAAATCCAGTACTTTAGCGAAAAATGACAGTTTGAAGGTTCATACAGAATTTAAGGAGGATAATATGGTGAGAAGATCACAAAATATTGATCCTCCAGCATGTTTGAACTAGCTGCAAAGTTTCATCACGATTCAATCAGTATTTCTTGAGTTATACCGAAAAAAACAACGATATCGAGAAGAAAACCACAAAATTCTTTATATTTTTTCCCAATATTCCCAAAACTGATAGCAGTATCGAACTTAAATTAGGTACACTGCTGTGAAATACGAAGCTCAAGGTTTAACTGAAATTGTTCTCGAGTATGTTCAGAAAAAAAATTTTTTTTGAAAAAAATTCTGAAAAAAATTTTTTTAAATTGAATCACCCTACGATTTTAACAAAATTTTGCTCGAAGTTGCACGCCTTATGCTTCAACTATCTGCCAAGTTTCAATCCAATCGCTCCAGTAGTTTCTGAAATATGAGGGAAATAAAGAATTTCAAATTGCTATAACTCCGAAACTATCTGGCCGATTTGGCCCATTAATGAACTTAACAGCGGAATTCGGATGCACCCTGCAAGTTTCAAGTTGCTAGCAAATTTATTTGACAGTTATCGTGTCCACAGCCGGCCGGCCGGACAGAATCGATTTTGACACCGGATTCGTCATCAGTGGGTTCAACCTAGCCGTTTGAGACCGTTTTCGGCTCAATCATCGAAAATTACAGGCATTTGGAAAAAAACGATAGCACGCTGTTCCCCCAGAACCAAGACTTCTCCCACGACAAAATTGAATATCTCGAAAATTACTTTATGCTTTTCGAAAATTCGTTTACTGCAATGTTTGTATTGAAACGTCCTAGAAGAATCAACTGTTAGATGAATTTGATTCGTCGATCGGAATACGAAAAATTAAGAAAAACACCCAGCTAAAGATTTCTTTCATCACGAAATTGAATTTATCTCGAAAAATACTTTGTGCCCCCCTCTGTGCTCTTTTGGAAATACTTAGAGTGTAATATTTTTCTTGAAATGCCCTAGAATAATCAACCCTCAGGTAATATACTCGTATGATTTTGAAGTATAGGGAAATGTTCTGAAGACATTTTAATGGCCCTATCAAAAATACTAAGTGTGCTCGGGTGTGACGAATACGAAAACTAAGGAATATCTTACCAGTTTCTGTGATTCCCCAGCCAGCAACAGTCATAGTAGCTCCTTCCCGACGATCAAATTCCCAAAGGGGTAAGCAAATAGGACTCACATATTCTGTGGAATAGAAAAAATTAAATATATCTCTCAATTTATCCGAAAATTTAAGTCTTACCGCTCTTCAAATCTGCAGGTTGGGACAATCTAATGATGGCTATATCATTAGCTTGTGTTTTCTTGTTGTATTTTGGGTGAATGACTATGGAATCTATGTGGAAATCTTGATAAGGAGGCGCACAAATGCTACTACGGCGTTCACAGTCCCTGGCAGTGACAATATTGTGTTCTCCCACTCTGACGCCCCTGGAAAAATAATAAATCGTGAAATATTGTACTGCAGAATATGTTGAAAATGGCGGATTTCTTCCATCGAGAGAATTGTATATCCCAGAAAATAGTTTTTGTTCTTACAAAATGTTTCTTTTGAAAAAATCATATTTGAATTATCCAAAACAATTTACCCTTACATGAATTCGATTCGCCGATCGAAATATGAAAGAAATTTCAAAAAGCACTGCCGTGAAGGCAGCAACTTTTGCGCGCATGTTCAATGTAGATGACCGCTTCAGCAACGAATTTGAACGTGCGCGCGTACCAAATTTCAGTTCGATACGATCATAAGTTCTGGAGATATCGGGAAAAAATATGTCAAATTTCGAGGTTTTCTTCTCGATATCGTTGATTTTTTCGGTATTACTCGAGAAATACTGATTCAGTCCTGATTTAACTTCACAGCTAGTTTTAAGATGCTAAAAGACAACTTTATGCAAAATTTAGTGATAATCGTGTTATTAGAACAATTTGAAAAAAAAAATTTATATGATTTTCTCATAATATCATCCTCATTAAATTCTGTATGAAACTTCGAAGTGTTATTTTCGATGAAGTACTGAATTTCAATTCGATCTGATCTGTATTTTTGGAAACATTGGAAAAATAAAATTTTGATTGGGTATATCTACGGAATCATTGGGCGGATTTTACCCATTCACGAATTCGACCTTCGTAATTAAGCCCCAAACCTACTCTACAAATATCGAGTTTCTAAGTCGTTTCTTCCGGAAGTTATTGTGTTTACGGTCAGCCTAACGGCCGACTGCGTAAACACAATAACTTCCGAAAGAAACAACTTAGAAACTCGATATTTGTAGAGAAGGTTTGGACCTTAATTACGAAGGCCGAATTCGTGAATGGGTAAAATCCACCCAATGATTCCGTAGATATACCCAATCAAAATTTTATTTTTCCAATATTTCCAAAAATACAGACCAGATCGAATTGAAATCCAGTACTTCATCGAAAATAACAGTTCGAAGTTTCATACAGAATTTAATGAGGATGATATGATGAAAAAATCATATACATTTTTTTTTTTCAAATTGTTCTAATAACCCGATTACCACGAAATTTTGCACAAAGTTGTCTTTCAGCATCTTAAAACTAGCTGTGAAGTTTAATCAGGACTGAATCAGTATTTCTCGAGTAATACCAAAAAAATCAACGATATCGAGAAGAAAACCTCGAAATTTGACATATTTTTTCCCGATATCTCCAAAACTTATAATCGTATCGAGCTGAAATTTAGTACACTGCTGTGAAATTAGAAGGTCAAAGTGTGAGTATAATTTTTTTTGGATATGATGGATGGTTTCCGAAAAAAAAATTTTTTTGTAAAAAAATTTCGAAAAAAATTTTTTTTAAAATTTATTGACAATATGATCTTGATGAAATTTGGCTCAAAGTTGCGCGTCGTTATACTCCACCAAACTGCCAAGTTTGAATCCAATCGCTAAAGTAGTTTCTGAAATAAAAAATAAATAACTTCAAAACTTCAAATGCCTATAACTCCGAAACTATTCGATCGATTTGGCCCATTAACGAACTTAACCGCGGCATTCCAATGCGCGACCTACCCTGAAAGTTTCAAGTCGCTAGCTCACTTCGTTCGACAGTTATCGTGTCTACGGCCGGCCGGCCGGACAGAATCGATTTTGACACCGGATTCGTCATCAGTGAGTCCAACCTAGTCGATTGAGACCATTTTCGGCTCAATCATCCAAAATTACAGACATTTGATCAAAACGATAGCACGCTGTTCCCCTAGAACATGCGCGCAAAAATTTAAAACCAACAACCTGCCCAAGATTTCTTCCATGGAGTAAATTGAATAGTATCTCTAAAAATAGTTTGTGCTCTAAAAAAATTGTTTTACCGAGATGTTCTTCCTTGAATGCCCTAAAACAGTCAACTCCCAGATAAATTTAATCCACCGAATGGAATATGAAAAATTTTAAAAAACACCCAGTCATGAATTCCTTCCATCAAGAAAATTTAATATCTCGAAAAATAGTTTGTGCTGTCAGAAAATTCTTTCATTGAAATGTTCGTATTTAAATGCCCTTGAAAAATCGATTGACTAAATGAAAATCCGAAAAACACACCCAGCCACGGATTCCTTTCATCGAAAAATTTAAGATCTCGGAAAATTACTTTGTGCTGTTATAAAATTTTTCCACTGAGATGTTCGTATTTGAATGCACCAAAACAATCAACCCTCAGATGAATTTAATCCTCAGACTGAATTATATAAAATCTAAAATAAACACCTATGCCAGCCACGGATTTCTATCTCCAAATGATCGCTGCTAAAGTTGCCAACTATCAGACGCATTTTTTCAGTAATTTGGAATATAAAAAATCGAAAATAACACCTATACACGGATTTCTCAAATCCAAAAAAACTCAATATCTATGGAAATACTTTCAATTTGTTCTGTTAGGAAATTATTTGATTCTTTCAGAACTCTCTTCATTTTATTCATGTACAATTTTTTCGTTTTCCTACAGTGCATTCCCCTCAATGTAGGTATCTATCTATAAAAATTCAGTTATACTTACAGAATATTATCATGGATACAGTGAGCTGCTGTTAAGATATATTTCTCAGAAATCAAACTGCCTCCACATAGAAAGTCCGGTCCTATGCCTGAAAAAAAATATCAAAAACTTAAAAAATCTGGTTATCCCCAAATTATTCTTTTCCTTGAATCCTGTCAGTAGGATATTTTCGAGAACGTATGAAGAATCATAGTAAGATGCTGTTATAACAGGGAATAGTGTGCTAAATATATATTTTCAAGCAAGATATGTGCAATTCCATAATTGAAATTCAATGAATTCGAACACTCCAATCTATTTTTTCTCTTCTAGGATATTTTTGTGAAATTATTGTATTTTGCTTCGGTGTTGCATATGCATGACGCCAACACACAACCGTGTCAACGAAGATAGTGTCACTGTCTTCAGAGCGTTAATGATGGAATTTAATTCGAAAACCCCAGAAAAGCACTGACGTGAAGTCAGCATCTATTGCGCGCATGATCACTTTTGGTGTTATCCTTTGAACCGGGTATTACAGACATTTGGACAAAACGATAGCACGCTGTTTTCCAGAACACGCAAAAAAACAAAATTAATAAAATAATGTAAAGTAAAAAAAACTCAATAGAGTGGAACGTGACAAACTTTCATGGCCTACCGAAAGGTAATTGAATAAATATGATTTTTAATTCAATTATACTCACTTGTGGTATAAAAAATCATGGCCATCCAAGGATATTCTCCTAATACTGGATTTTCACCGTGAGTAATTCTAGAATGCAGCTTCACATTACCACAATTTTCTATGGGTAAAAGATGTAGATTTTCGTGATCAATTCCCGTCGTATTTTCCTGTTTGTCTACTGATCTATTTTCTGAAAGTTGTTCCTGTGAACAGCAGACTTTGGGACGATCGTCTATGAAACCACATTGACTGGTTCTGATCTGTTTTATGACGAAGTGTCGTTTGGATCTCTTGTTTTCTTCTAGTAATCTCACGAAATAAGAACATTTGTAGATGTCTATGCAGGTGTCCCCTTCTCTGTTACATTCGGGACCTGAAAATGCATAATAAAATTGTCAGATTTAGGGCAACTAGCTGAAATATTTATAGTTATTCGAAGTTCGTCAAATTTACAAACCGAATTAAAAAATAAACGGTTTGTCATTTTGAAAACGTACTACCCTTAGTATTTTTTAGACACGCCGTTCCTACTTTATGGCATAATAACCGCCAGGTCCTTACGAGTCATGATTCTTCGAAGGAAAGAATGTCTGCAATCTATGGAACGTCCGTTTATGGCCAGCTATTCAAAAGGTAGAAAGCGATAGTCGGGCGATTTCGTATTTTGCGTTAGCTATCGCTTAGTAATCGAATGGTTCCGGCATTATACTGTTCGAAGTAAAAACATCAGCTTGGGTTAGGCATTGGCATTAGGTATATACAGTAATTAAAGTATACAACGGTTTGAATACTTTTCATTTTGATGCGTAGCTTATCTATCGTTTAGTGTTCGGGTGGTTCCGGCACTATATTGTTCGAAGTAAAAACATCGGCTTTATTCTATATATATCAAAGTATAAAGACAGTTGTCTTTATAATGGTATATATATATAGTTCCTTTTCATTTTGATTCGTTTTCGTTATCAGATTCATTTGGTTGATATTTTATCAGCGGATATATTCTATTTATTGCTTCTTGTGTGGAAGTGTTGATAGATTCATATCAAATAAAATACGGCATCTATATTTTATTTTTAGATTACTCCCAGTTTATTTTTGCATCAGGCATTACTATCTAAATGAATGTCACTAATAACGGTTATCACAATGTATTTGAATGTATTTTATTTCTATGAATTGATTTCATGATTCATTACAACGTAAATCAATAAGACACTGTTTGAAACTCTATTTCGTAATTATTTTACATTCGCTCGATTATTTCCTGTTGGCTATTTTGCATCAAACAATTGTTTTTATCACCCCAAGAAATTTCTCAAAATACATCACTAGCATCCATAATACCCTAAATTCCAGAAGATTTTTGCGCGCATGTTCTAGGGGAACAGCGTGCTATCGTTTTGATCAAATGTCTGTAATTTTGGATGATTGAGCCGAAAATGGTCTCAATCGACTAGGTTGGACTCACTGATGACGAATCCGGTGTCAAAATCGATTCTGTCCGGCCGGCCGGCCGTAGACACGATAACTGTCGAACGAAGTGAGCTAGCGACTTGAAACTTTCAGGGTAGGTCGCGCATTGGAATGCCGCGGTTAAGTTCGTTAATGGGCCAAATCGATCGAATAGTTTCGGAGTTATAGGCATTTGAAGTTTTGAAGTTATTTATTTTTTATTTCAGAAACTACTTTAGCGATTGGATTCAAACTTGGCAGTTTGGTGGAGTATAACGACGCGCAACTTTGAGCCAAATTTCATCAAGATCATATTGTCAATAAATTTTAAAAAAAATTTTTTTCGAAATTTTTTTACAAAAAAATTTTTTTTTCGGAAACCATCCATCATATCCAAAAAAAATTATACTCACACTTTGACCTTCTAATTTCACAGCAGTGTACTAAATTTCAGCTCGATACGATTATAAGTTTTGGAGATATCGGGAAAAAATATGTCAAATTTCGAGGTTTTCTTCTCGATATCGTTGATTTTTTTGGTATTACTCGAGAAATACTGATTCAGTCCTGATTAAACTTCACAGCTAGTTTTAAGATAATGAAAGACAACTTTGTGCAAAATTTCGTGGTAATCGGGTTATTAGAACAATTTGAAAAAAAAAATGTATATGATTTTTTCATCATATCATCCTCATTAAATTCTGTATGAAACTTCGAACTGTTATTTTCGATGAAGTACTGGATTTCAATTCGATCTGGTCTGTATTTTTGGAAATATTGGAAAAATAAAATTTTGATTGGGTATATCTACGGAATCATTGGGTGGATTTTACCCATTCACGAATTCGGCCTTCGTAATTAAGGTCCAAACCTTCTCTACAAATATCGAGTTTCTAAGTTGTTTCTTTCGGAAGTTATTGTGTTTACGCAGTCGGCCGTTAGGCTGACCGTAAACACAATAACTTCCGGAAGAAACGACTTAGAAACTCGATATTTGTAGAGTAGGTTTGGGGCTTAATTACGAAGGTCGAATTCGTGAATGGGTAAAATCCGCCCAATGATTCCGTAGATATACCCAATCAAAATTTTATTTTTCCAATGTTTCCAAAAATACAGATCAGATCGAATTGAAATTCAGTACTTCATCGAAAATAACAGTTCGAAGTTTCATACAGAATTTAATGAGGATGATATTATGAGAAAATCATATAAATTTTTTTTTTCAAATTGTTCTAATAACACGATTATCACTAAATTTTGCATAAAGTTGTCTTTTAGCATCTTAAAACTAGCTGTGAAGTTAAATCAGGACTGAATCAGTATTTCTCGAGTAATACCGAAAAAATCAACGATATCGAGAAGAAAACCTCGAAATTTGACATATTTTTTCCCGATATCTCCAGAACTTATGATCGTATCGAACTGAAATTTGGTACGCGCGCACGTTCAAATTCGTTGCTGAAGCGGTCATCTACATTGAACATGCGCGCAAAAGTTGCTGCCTTCACGGCAGTGCTTTTTGAAATTTTTTTAGGTTACAATTTGTTTTTTCGGAAATATTTATAAGTCTTTACCGTTCACCTCAACCTTCGATTCATTTAAAACCAAAAAATCAGTAATTTCATCGGGAATATTTATTATATATCTGTAATATTCAAGTACCATTACAAAATTAGTTCAGTTTTCTTTCACATATCTCCGAATATCTTCGGATTCTCAGCTTCATTGTTTTTACAATATATACTTCAGTTTTACTGGCTTCTTTCCAGGTAATATAACCACAGGATGAAGTGAAATAGTCGAGCAACAATGCAATGACTCATCACAGATTACAGACATAAAGACGTTAGAATCCATTATTATCTGTGATGACCACAGATTACACACAGATTACTCTTTGTAATCTGTGGTGATGACTCACACTCACACAGAATGCGAGTCAGGTTAAATCATAGCTAGAGTCTCTATGCCTATGGCATAGAATGGTAAAGTTTATACTTTATTCTGCGTCTATGGGTGGAACGCAATCTACAGAATTGTATAACATATAAAACTTCACTCACAGACATATCTATGGCTATATGATCTCACCGCAGAACAAAATTCGACTTTTCAACATATCCTTGCATGCCCGATGTTTTTGATGTTTTTTACATTATGCTAGTATGTATGCTTGTAGGAATAAGCGTGTTTATTTTCAGTTAAGGGTATGTTTTATGTATATATTTTTATTTTGACTGCTCAATTTAAGTTTACCTCCTTATGAATTAAAAACTCTGTAATGTCGTTTCAATCTGAATTCACTTCAATGCGGTACTTTGAATTAGCTTTTTGAGTATTTTGAAACTATTTTTAATTCTCATATTGTTACCTACTGTATAAAAAGAGCGAGCTGATATCGTTATGGTACTATATAATGTTGAATACTACAATCTACTCCACTTTTCAAGAGTCAAATTCCACTTACCTCTCATTATTGTATAGGAGAACAATTGTGTTTCACTAATCACTGCAAGTAGGACCAACAGAATAAGAATCGATATCTTGAAATCCTTCATTGTCAATAAACACAATACTCGTTCAAGTTAACTACCATTTCGACATAACGAAATATTCTCTTCGTATTTGTACCTGTAGTCACAGATTACAAAGATATAACTATTTCTACCGCCTGTATACCTCTAGTACTTATACCTTCGTGTCTCAAGGTATGACTCGGAGGATGCCGAGTTTTCTTCTTCTTCCTCTAATGTTTTCATTTGGGCTGATAGTCTTTGAATGAGTGGGTACTCTTCGAAATCGATTATAAATAACTTTCACGGTTTATTATTTCTGTGAATTTCTATACCTCAAACAAAAATATATGTCCTTTATTATTATTTTTTGGTTTTTGCCGTTTCACTAGGTGGAAATGAATACATTTGCAGATATTATTAGGTTAATTGAACTTTCCCTTATAAATTCAATTCGGTATGACCCTGGAAAGGTTTGAAAAATATTTCTAGAATAAGAATATCTGAATTTAGTTTATTTTCGTTAGGTTTGTTCATATTTGTGTCACAAGAAATACTACATCAACATAAGGCATATGTTTCGAACATGTGGTCCCCTTTTACATTAGCATGAAGTCTCATTTTAATGTAGAATTCAGTCATGCGCATAATTATGATATTTTAAAGCCTTATATGTGAAGTTATCTGGTTTCCTTCACAGGACATGAAAGAAAGTGGTATACTAAAAACAATTTTATTAAAAAATTACAGACTTCTCTATATATCATTTCAAATCGAACTTATTATTATTGAAACAGATATTTCTGAAGGTAAGATATACAAAAACCATTTATTCTCTACATATTCATGGAAAACCGTTTATAAAATTTATAAATTTATCAACACTAATACTACATCTCAATATTTCTATACGTACTTCCATATATTCATTTAACATTCCGAATATTCAAGTTTGCAATACTCACATAAAACTATTGAGACCCACAAGGTTCAATAAGATAACAAAAATATCTAGACTCACAATATGGAACCTGTTTTCAGATTCAAAACTTTCTTACCTGAACCGCTGCCGTTATTTACTTGTGCTATCTTATATTTTAGGTGCACCAACCCTGTTCGATAAGCTCTAAGGTATGTGTTCAGTTCATAGTATTTAGAAAGTTTCTTCTTCTTCCTGTAACCTCGCAATGTCGAGTTTGTTCAAGAAGTAATAGGTGGGTTGCCTTCCCTTCAAGTCTTTCGCAATTCTTTTTGCTCCGGCTTTTATTAAAACTCTACTCAGGATTTCCATTTTGTCTACCCCCATAGCGTAGTGTAGTGCTGTCCTTTCCAACTGAAATCAACACAGATCATCGAGATTAAATATGACTGAAAAGAGCTTTCATTTATGAATATTTGTTCATAAATAAACAATGAATAAAACAGTCATTTCCAAAATGACTGGTCCTATTACACTTTTTGTGGTTTTAACGTACATGTTCTAAGGATTACCGTGTTCAATTTGCCCAAATTAAATAAGCTTCAGAATAGTCTGCGCATGCGTTAATGGGACCCAGAGATATTGAGTTTTGAGCAATCTAGGTAATTATAATTATTGTAATTGAGAAATAGGCCTATCAACTCAAATTGCTGAAACATTCAACAGAATGACCTCAAAATCATGCTTATTTCTTCAAATTTCAGCCAGCCTCAATAAGATAGACAAATAGGCGCGAAGAAGTTATGATGTAATGGTGGCTTAAAGTTTTAGGAATCAAATGTCTTTAATGTCGCAGAAACAATTAGTTCAACATACCCACTATATTCTCAAATTTATTTGAATTATAATTGTGCAAAAAAAAAAAATTATTAATAAAAAAATAAACCTAAATGATATCAACAACCAGAAGTTTTCAGTTGCCAACATTGTTTCCGCTCGAGTGTAATATTTTTGAATATTAAATTGTCACCAATGCCGTATACTTTTCAATGATCGTTATATATGGTTTGGACATAAATACTTGAATATATTCAAAGTCTAATTGTACCCAATTATAATAAAAATGTTACTGAAACTTCAAACTTGAAATTTGAAAATCTTCTCGATGAAAACTGAATGACTACATCACTTTGTAAAAATAAACCGAGAAAAACTCTGCTTTCAGGAAATTCAACAAAAGAAAACAATAATAAAATTATGTATCGCCCAAATATGAAGTTAAAATTATTAATAAACCAGTATTTGTTAGGCTTCTTGTTCAACCATGGCCGTGTTTATGCAAATACTTACATTATCACCAAGCGTTAGCGTATCAGGAAATGTGTTCGCCAGATAATCTACTATTTCTTCTTGCTGCCAAAGAACAGCTATATGAAGGGAACAGCGGCCATAGCTGTTCTTGCCAACTGCCAACAATTTTCCACTTCCTGTGTCGTTTTCATCAGCTAAAAGTTCCATCAGATCCCTTATGGATCCTTGTCTTATTACATGATGCACTCTTTCACGTTTTTCCTTGAAAATTATGAATTTTAATTAGGGAGAAATGCATTGATTTTTCGAAATATGTATTTCATCGTAAGAATCTGCCTGAAGTAGAAAGTCGAATTGGGCATATTAGGGTTGCAAGAAAAATTCTTACAGATTTTCTGTTCGATCCCAAAGGTCGCTTATATAAAATTTTGGACAAAAGATCTTCCACAATCTTTTCATCTTATGTACAGTTTCTAGAGAAATTCCAAAAATCCTTCAATTAACCTGTTCCTAACTAACACGTTACAGTAATTTATTTCAAGTTACCCAGACTAAATTTAAATCTGGTCGTTTTCAAAATGAAAAGATCTTGTAATTTGTCATAATTACATTTAAATTACCTAATATTGTCACTAGCGTAGGGTACGGATTTTACATTTCTGTCATTCATTATCCTAATCCTAGAAATGAGTTCCTGAAAGATTTATGAAGAGGCCGAAATAAGGAAGTTCTGAGAAAACATATTTTTGTTGTTTGTTGGACAAAGGATGGAATTATGCGACGTCAAATTGAAAAAGCTCCAAAGAAGTAGAACTGTCAATGGCATTCGTGATTTAGTTATGTAAACACCTGCTAATTAAGAGGAACAAAAATGTCTCAAGGAAGTTTGTAGTTCATTTTCTCTTGAACCCTTCAGACATTTTTAGCATTTTTAATGCAATTCGGGAATTATTAGGTACATCAATATGACGAGGCAACATCTGAATTATTAACATTTTCGTTTTTCAACAATTCACTCAAGAGCTGTCCGAATAGGATATATAATTGATATAAGTGAAAATGAATGCTATTGATATTTATCTGTTCCTCTAATCAGAGCCGGATCTAGGATTTCAGCGCCCGTGGCAAGTTACCGAAATGCGCCCTTTTCAAATTTTTTTTTCAATGACTGCATACTTTTCATGAATGATAGTATTTATTCTTTTCCTAAGATATTTTACTGTTATTATATTCTTTTGAGAACGAGCATTAGATTCTTAGGTATATCAAACAATATGTGTATAGAAATTTCTATAATCTCCCATGTATCTTATAAGGTAGTGAAGAGAACTTACAAACGTATTAATATACGATAATGAGGGTATGAAGAAAACAAAAAGGAAGCAAATAGAATAATTTAGTCTCAACCTGATATATAAGCATTCAAGCTTCAAAAAAACAATCAATGAAAGTGTAAATGATAAACTGAAATACATTAGAGAACACACGCCAACAAAGGTCATAACGAACATTTTAATATTACTTTTTGTAATTCGCCATGATGTAGGGTCATTAAAATCAACTGGTTCAGGTTTAACCTCAGTAAGTCCTGATTCCTCGTCAAAAGAATTTTCCTTGTCCGAATTATCCGAAATCGAATACTTTCTTACGATAGGCTCGGTTTTTGAAGAAGTAGAAGGAAATTCCGCTACATGATGGGCTTCGCTATTGAAACCACTTTTTGTCTACACAATACCCTCATCATTCTTAAAGTAACTTGAGATATTACTAGTATCTTTTTTAAGGTTTAATAATTTTTTATCCCTGATCTTCCGAGATTGCGATCCTGATAGTTTCTTGGATGGCATTTCCGTTGGTTATATCAACCTAAAATTAAATAAGATTCTGAAAATGCATGGACGTCGAATCGGAATGTTTTGCGCGCCCGTTTATTTTCATATCTGAATTGTCTCAATGCTCGACAAATGTCAGGAGGACAGAAAAAGGTTTCATGTTTCAGTGAAACTCAAGAATCATACTATTCATTTGATCAACATTTGATCCTCTTTCTGTAGTACCCATAGCTAAGAAGCTGATTAATAAAATACTAGAGATACGATAAATTTATTGTATTCTTCTCAACATTTTGATTTTTTTTTCTAACTTCTTCTTATACATATGAAAACTCGTGTAATTATGGTACAACGCAATTTCAATTGAATCGGTATAATTTGGGATTTCGCAAATAAAATTCGAACGATAATATCGCCGACATATTCCCAACCCAAACATAACTTTATAAATTTTGCAGTCTCTAAGTTATATCTTTCGAAAATGATTGACTCTCGTGTGCACGGACATAATATAATTTGACCGAGCGCGCAAAACTCCTCAACTCAAAATTATTCAAACATACCTGATTGAAATTTTTAAACTTTTTCCAGCACGAATAATTTCCCGGCCCGCTTGCACGATCACGTTGTTTGCGGTATTGCACATAATATAAAATATAATGATAAGTTCCTGGTTCCTATTTTTATTATTGATGCCATAAACTGCGTCGCTGCATGAAAGTACCTCACATGCGAGAAAAAAAGTAGTATTAATAAGACTGGGGTGATTTCATCAAGCCTATCGGTCGTAAACGTCTTCGAAATACGTTACCCTTATCAAAGCCGTTGTGATGAACGATTCGGCGAATAATGTGGACGGTATGAATCTCTTTGTCATGCCGTCAAGAAACCGACCCTAGACGGAGCGCTACCGCCGCTAGCTCGAACCATTAAACACCCCCTGAACTTGCCGCTAATTTAGGTCTCCATTTATCATCTGTTAATTTATTGGTAAATTCTTGTCGCCGCATATTGTACAACAGATGCATGCACTATAGCACCGCTCTAAAATATGAATGGACTTTGAAGTGAAAAAATATCATTTCAAGAAAAAATTTTTTAATTTTGCGCCCCTAGTTGGTTGGCGCCCGTGGCAAATGCCTTCCTCGCCACGCCCTAGATCCGGCTCTGCCTCTAATTTTGTCGGTGTGAATATAAAATATTATGTTTTTCGAAAACTCAAGTAGCATGAAAAATCAAATTTCCACTGTAAATCGAATTCTAAAAGCAACTCCTTCCAGCAGATTAAAACTGAAAAACGATTAAGTAAATCAGCTGCATTTATGAAATCGTTTAAATTTACAGAGAGGATTTGAAAATACACCAATGTTGATCACGAAAATTCTTTATGAAACTTTACCTCGAATGTTAAAATGGATTGAAGAAAAGATAAGGTGTCCGGTTGATCTTCCTTCGAAACAGCTTCAAAAATAGGAGTGTTATCTTCGTCCACAATATCAGTTATATGGTCGTAACCATCGAGAAGAAGCTCAACTAGTTTATCAGTTTCTCCTAAAAAAAACGATTTATCAAGTATGTTCAGAAACATTTCCATTTATCAAAGATAGTAATTGGTTTAACGGAGAAGAAAGAGCTCCAGTAATAATGAATTAACATCATCACAAGGAGAAATATCCGTCGATGAATCAACAAATATTCACCCTTGATCAGGGTGGGATTCGCAAGATGCCCCCAGAAGATGTACGTTGTTAAACTGCAGCGGTCCCTCTGAAATGTTTTAAGTATCGAGATTCCCTCTGCGGTTTTACCCAAGTTAAGTTGACCTGAAGATCAGTAACAACTGTGGAACAGCTGTAGTCGTTCTTCTTGGATCCGCTTTTTCGGTGTAGAAGTTTTGGTTGATTTGGATGATTAGCTCTGATCAAGGGGGAATATTTGTTGATTTATCGATGGATATTTTTCCTTGTGATCATGTTAATTTCTATTTATCTTCACTTGATGAAAAGTAAGGACCATCAATTTACCTTTAGTAGCTATATGCATCACGTATCTGTCTATTTCTACCGTATTTTCTGGAACATTAGCTTGTATACTGATATCTCTAGCAGTTCTGTACAGTTCGTCTCTAAATGCTACGTTGATTTCTGTTTCTAGAAGAATTTGAAACAGGGCATTCCTCCCATGAGCTCTTGCCGCAGCGAAGTGGAGCATGCTCTGGCCATGTTCGTCCTTCAAGATATTAAATATTTATTTTGTGAACACAGTTGTCTGGGCTGTTTCTTACCCTACTTGTACTATTGAATGCAGAATCTTCTTCTGTTTCGTTTTCTTCAGGTTCTACTGTTACAACGTCAATTGATGATGGAACAGCTTCGTTTTCACCCTCAACATCAGGCGGACCTTTTATAATTTGCCTATTTTCCTGAAAAAAAAACTGATGATAATGCAGGTATACTTTTGTTTAATTTTTTAAATTTTTTCTGTGTTTTCACTCCCAATATCTAAAACAGAACTATTAAAAATTAAATAAAATTGTTTTTTTATGTAAAACGCACTTGCGGATTGCAGGATAGAACTATTTGTCAAGGGAGTTTCATGGGAAACAGATTGCCTCATGAACAATACATTAATATTGAATATTATAAACGATAAACAAAGCGAACTGTGAAGTTTCAGAGTACAAATCTGACCCTTTCGTCCAACAAACGACAACATTTTCAGAATTTTTTTTCTGAAATCACAGTTATCTTTGTAATCTGAAAGGTCAAAGTTCACTTTGTTTGTTGATTAAATTATTCCTGTATTGTTCATTAGGCAATCTGTTTTCCAAGAAACCTCTTTCGACAAATAGTTCTTTCCTGTAATCCGCAAGGGCGTTTTCCATAAAAAATCATTTTTATTTGATTTAAATAGTTCTGTTTCAGATATTGGGAGAGAAAACCCAGAAAAAACCTAAAACAAGATGCAAAATCCTCCCAAAATAGGCTTTAATTGATATGCTTTTGTTGATTGCAAAATGGCGAATGAGCAGGTATAATAGGAATTTAAAATTCTTGGGAGGAAATAAATGGATGATTTTTACAAAATATTGTTTTTGTTTACTAGAGACCTCAGTTTCCTTTCAATGTGACACCCTGCATATAAATGCGACAATGTCCTTTTGGTATGAAATCAATATATAGTTGTCAAACTATAATTTATCAGTAAGAGGTGTCGAATTTTTGAACTTAATGGGTTGAAAAATTGGCAAATGCTACCTACGGGTGTGGTTCATTGAGAAGTCTTTCGATTAATATAATCAAAATTACCTGAGTTTTGGGACGGCTTTTGTTCTTATTATTCGCGAAATTATACAAGTAGGTCGCAAGGTAGGCTATTGGATCGTTGGGCCGCTTATTCGCTACTTCAGTCAATCCTTTAATGAGTGGATCCCCAAGAGCTGAAAAATTTAATTATATGTATATAGATTTGATGAGATAATTTCTGAATATTTTTAACATATAGCTAATAAAATTTATGTCTTACATGATGCTAAGTATCTACCCTCTTCAGTAGCGAAAAAGGGCATATCAACTTGGTTATTACCTGGTTCATCCCCATCTGCAACAAGTGAGAATTACATGGAATATTATACCATTCATCCTCTACAAGAAAATGTGAAACGAATTTTGGCGTGAACACCTTCGATATTTCCAAACAAAAGCACAGACACGGACAAAAGACTTCACGTACACACTTCAGAAACAAAAACATCAATAGGTGCAATGGTGAACTTTTGACGTCACACATATGTAAAACCAAACAAATTGCTTTCGACATAGTTGTACTGACCTATTTGAAAATCCTCCCGATTAGGTTAAAATTTTTAGAAAAAAGTGTAAATTTTGGCACTATATACATCCTCCTTATTATCTAGATATAAAATATAGTTAATTGACCAAAACTCTAAACTAAGCTTGTGAAGAAAGTGGTGTCTTTCTCCTACGAAAAATATTCACGAACATCTCTGCAATATGTATTGAATTCGTCATTTCCAAATCCCTCTCTAGCTGAATTATGTTGGCGACAGCGGTGCTGAAATCTTCGAAGGTTTGAAGTTCAGTAATGCCAACCGTTTGTTGGTTGCTAACTTCAACGTGATCAGATTGGTTAATCCTGCGATAGTTGAGACCTCTCACGGTGCATAAATGTTGAAGATTTTGAGGCTCCTTGATCAACTGAGGAAATTTAATGGTGAAATTGAAGTGAAGGGTGTTTCCAACGGCTGTAGGCCTAACTGCGAGGTAGCCAAAATTGAAATCTTTCCTGCAAATAATTCTTTTGTCGACAACACTCATCAGACGGTTAAGCCTGGAGTAAATCTGGCCTATGTTGCCAGGTCTTGATTGAGGGCTGCTAGTGATGATTCGGAGATGATCCAGAACATTGATCCAAGCTGCCAGGTTGCCAGCGTTGCTGATGAAAACGCCTCTGCCGTAAGGCCAGTGTCTACCATGTAATCTATCAGAGTCTGATATATTCCATAAAGGAATTAATAGGCCCTTTGTTGCCAGCATCGATCGAATTTCTGAATGCTCTTCCAAGATCTCGTTTAGGGTATAATATGTCCCGTTGCCACGTGACAGTTCCTCATCGTTTGCTTGAGGAAAAAGGGACTTTCCGACATCTTTACTGAGCAAAATACTGGTCAGAACTCTTTCAACGCTCTCGAGCTGGTTTACAGTGAGAGATTTTGGTGATTCATTGTCTTCTAGGTTTCTCGTACATTCCAGAGATCCTAAAATTTTCGGATTCGGTCAAACTGAGGGCAAGTTATACTTTCGCAGCTGGGAAGTATCAGGTACTACTTATACGGAACTGAGTCGAAATGAAATGAAATGCACTGTACGATCCATTGTATTATAATAAGAAGGGAGAAGCACCGACGGGAAGTTAGCAGTTTTCGCGCGCATGTTTAAAGAAAATTACCGCTTTGGCAACGAACTTGAACATGCGTGTAAAAGCTGCTGTCTTCACGTCAGAAAATTTTTTTTTTCAAAATTTATTGACAGTATGATCTCAACAAAATTTCGTAAAAAGATGCGTGTCATCATTCTCTAACTAACAGCCAAGTTACAATCAAATAGTTCCAGTAGTTTTCGAATTATTATGGAAATAATCTCGAAATTTGAAAAAGCTTCAACTCCGAAACCGTTTGGCTGATTTTGCCTATTTAAAAACTTACCCGTCCTATTTCGGAATGCAACCTATCCTGAAAATTTCAGATCGATAGCATTCTCCATACGACCGTAATTGTGCATACGACCGCCGGCCGGACAGAATCGATTTTGACATCGGATTCGTCACCAGTGAGTCCAACCTAGTCGTTTGAGGCCATTTTCGGCTCAAAATTCGAAAATTACATACATTCGAACAAGACAATAGCACGCTGTTTCCCAGAACATGCGAGCAATATACTTAGACATTCGGATCCTTAGAAAAAATAATGATGGATTATCATATATACAGGGGATTCAAAAATACACTGTCAAATTTTCAGAAGTAGATTTTTTTTTGGTAAAAATGAGACAGTTTTGCTTCATAATAGTTTCATAGATCGTTGGTTTCTGGGAAAAATATTGAAATCAATAATATATAATTCAATGTAGTAACTATATTTTATAGAACAAAAAATTGGCGGTATAGTTCTGTATCAACTTGTATGTTACGAATGTTCATTATCGTGAAGAATTTTGCTACACTCCATTCACTTTTATAAACTATACCGGTTAGCCACGATTTAGGTCTATCAAGTTTTTTTACTCAAAACTGACGCAGGTTGGCACTCGTGAAATATCGGCAAGGTCAAAATAATTCTCAAAGACGTTGCCAAATGCCAATTCCAATTTCTACTCTCAATCTCAACATAATCATCACGCTTGGAAACTAAAAATAGCGAAAGTAGTTTTGAAGAAGCAGAGACAAAGTATCAGGAAGTGCTATGTAGAATTGAAATCTGCTTTTTTTGAAAGTGACCCTGATAATTTGGAATCAATAAATTATAACAAGCTATCCAACATTTCCGACGTATGTGAGTGAAAACCAAGAAATATTATTTTATAAGAATAGATATTTATTTTTAGCTGCACATCACAATAAGAAATATTTCAAGTGAAAGAAACGACAAAGAATTTTTTTCTATTGGTACACCCAAAAAGACACTGACTCAAGAATTCATTTCGAAAAACTCGGTTCTTGATTTCCGTACAAGAAAATAGCATAACTAAATCTTCCAACCATGTTTATATAAATGAAATATTTCCAGTATTAACAGAAGAAAAAGATTCTTCAACATCCGTCAGCTCTTTGGAATTATTGAATTTTATTCATTTTATTTCAATTATGAAATTTTCTCAAATTCATTATTTTCCCAAAGTAAATTCACATTTTGAAAAATACGTAATTACTACGACCTCTATGGAGAGATGACAACGTTGCGTAGTTATCTGACAGGAAAATTACTATAACCTAAAAATTTTCAAATGTGTCAGAATGTCACGGCCAACCGGGATGGTTTATAAAAGTGAATGATACGTAGCATTCGAATATAAACAGTCTTCAAATACATCAAATTTTTTCATTTCAGTTTCGACTCAATGACATTTCGATAAATGATCTTCCAGCTGCAAAGCTGATTGGTTCTTCCACTTATTTCTAACCTGATATTATCCATTTGGTGTTCGGATCCAAATCCAATTCAATCTCCATACTTTCTTTTTTATTTTCTTCTTCTTCTTCGTCGATAGCCTCGACAAATTTAGATTCAGGATGCTCCCAGAGATCAGTCTGATGATTGATGTTGTTGTAGTTTTTGATCATAGGTTCCAGAAGGGGTCTGAATACCTTATACACGTAGAAATCTGGCGCGATAATCCCCAAGGGGAGATCTTGATCTAAATCCTCCCGACAGGTAAAATCTGATGGAAATTTTTTCACCGTTGGCCAGATCAAGTCGTACAAATTGTGATCAAGTCTCGTCAAGCCGAAACGAACCTCGTCGAATGTATGACGTTTTAAATGCTTGGTAAGCAGATTGGTCATGGGGGTATTTTGCGATAGTACCGAATTGTTGGAAGTTGCAGATGTGTGTGAATGTCTACGACCGTGGATCACACTGTAACATTTCTCCAAGACCACCAACATGTCCTCATCGTCCATGGATTTTCTTGCTGAGTATACGTCGTCTGCAACTGTCACGAGGATGAAACAATTACGGTGCAGTTTGAGACGACTTTGGACACACTAAATCGAGAATTTTCTCTCGCAAAACCATTCATATGTTACATTGGAATAAAAGATACGATATGAATCTAAGCAGAATGTACGGGGACACCTTAAGAGCATACAGTACCTTGAATATCACTGAGAAACATTTGGAGGACACAGTTCGTCTCTTTAATTTTTTGTTCTATTGTTCTAATGACACGATCACCACGAAATTTGGCACAATATTGTCCTTTAACTTCTCCAAACTAACTGCGAAGTTTCATCACGATTGAATCAGTATTTCTTGATTTATATCAAAAAACCAACGATATCGAGAAGAAAACCACGAAATTCTACATATTTTTTCCAATATCTCCAAAACTTACGGCAGTTTCTCGAATTTGAACAATAGTTTCAGAAAAAAAAAAGTTGAAAAAAATTTTTTTAATAGACGATTTCGGCCAAAGTTGCCAACCCACAATTTTCTTCACCAAGTTACTATCACTGGTGAAAGGGAATTTCAGGACAAAATCGACATGATGAGGTTCTTGTTTTTTATAAATATCCCTAAAAGATGTCTCGGCTCCTCAAACAAGATAATTCCTTTCAAATGTAGGGTTTTGTTAAGATCATCTCTGATTGGCTGAAATTTGAGTTGGGATTCCTGATTTCATGTTAATAGTGTCAACTTTGTATAGGATATGTTCCGCAAATCAACTTGGTTATTTCGGTTGCCGGTTTCCCATTCCGTAAATATGAAATATTCGGTTAGTTCTTGAAAAAAGGTCAATTACGGAATTTGATTGATGAAAAAGCAATATTTCTGTCACCCGAACGACAGTCAATGTTCTATGGTAACATATCCATAGCATAGAACAATCTTCATTTTCTTCATGATCCATAGAACATAGAAAAGACAACAATCAACAATGGAAAAATTACTGGGTATGGTCTACAGATCATAAGGTAAATAAAGATTGTTCTATGCTATGGATATGTTACCATTAAACATTGATTGTCGTTCTGGTGCATAGACTTAATATGTCTATGTTCTGATGACAGAAAGATTGCTTTTTCATCAATCAAATTCCGTAATTAACCTTTATTTTCAGGAACCAACGGAATATTTCATATTTACAGAACGGAAAACCGGCAACACAAATAACCAAGTTGATTTGCGAAACATATCCTTTATAAACTTGACACTATTAACATGAAATCAGGAATCCCAACTTGAATTTCAGCCTAACAAAAATCGTTTTTAGAAGCAATTATCTTGTTTGAGAAGCCGAGGCATCTTTAACGGATATTTATAAATAACGCGAACCTTATCATGTCGAATTTGTCTTGCAGTTCCCGTTCCCCAGTGATAGTAAATTGGTGAAGAAAATTGTGGGTTGGCAACTTGGGCCGAAGTCGTCGATTGAGTACCCATACAATTTCGAAGAAATTCTGCTAAAAGTTCCGCGTCATTTTGCTTCAACTAACTGCCAAGTTTCAGTTCAATCGCTTCAGTAGTTTCTGAAAGATCAGGAAAATAAGCTCAAAATTTCAAATTGTTATAACTTCAAAACTATTCGGAAGGTTCGACCCATTAACGAAATTAACCTTAGTATTTTGAAATCCGCCTTCCAGAAATTTTCAAGTTTATAGAATCATCCGTACGCCCGTTATTCGTCATCAGTGAGTCCAACCTAGTCGTTTAAGACCATTTTCGGCTCAATCATAGAAAATTACAGACATTTGGACGAAACAATAGCACGCTGTTTCCCTAGGACATGCGCGTAAAAATTGAAAAATAAATAACATTGCGCATTCTTACAAAAAGAATAAAGAACATACCAAGCCGCAATTTACCACTCCATTTTTGAAGAAACCCATAATAATATTAAAAATAATAATAATAATTACATGGAGTAAATCATTCAAAGAAAGAAAATAATTCGATTAAATTTCTAAAACATCTAATATGATGTTAAAATATATCTAAGGTTCCAACTTCCAACTAATTTTCAAAACTAAATAGGGTATAATTCACAAAACAATGTATATTTCACAAGGTAATTGTAGGAATGAGGATAAATGAGATACTAATTGGTGATTTACTCCCAGTAAGTTGTACGTGCTTGGTCATTTTATAGCTTTCATTTAACACGAAACCAATCATATATAATATGTATAGGTATGTCGAATCAAAAGTTATAATCAATAGATCGTCCAAAGGTATTTCTTAAAGTATTGTCTTCACTTGGGTAAACTGTCTTTCTTGTGGTTGGTAATCTTGACGTGCTAGTTTGTTCATTAAACGAAGGTCACATTACTTCTGACCAAAATTGAAAATATCACTGTCCACTTTGCTTGAAGTCATGGAATATCAGAATACTGACAATATGTTAGAATAGAACAATAAATTATCGATCGGTACATAATACCTATTAATTTTTGAAATAAATTCACTGGAATAACAGAAAAGTCTGTATTATTTAATGATTGTACACGTAATCTTTATCAAGTAGACTCGTTTGAATTCACTGAATGAGTTTACGTCCGTGTGTGCCCTTATCGAGATACTTTTTTTTTTGATAGCCCATCTATACTGTGAATTGTTGCTGTAAACTTTTCGGATGATTCTGATGAATCAAGATAGCTCAAAGCGAAAACATAAAATAGAAAGGTGTTTTGAACAGTATACATCAAAACTAGGCTTTAACTGCTAAGCATTATAATGATCTACCTCTGATATTTACTTTTGCCATATCGATAAATATATCCCAAGAATTTTTCTAAATCACTGCGGTTACCTGTGAAATTCAAATTAACAATAAGCATTCATACATAGGCAACAGCAGAAGTTTCTTTTCTTATTATCATTGTCTGAAGTATCTTTTATTCCAGTGCTTCTTTCCTGAGCTTTGAATCATTAGGTGAAGTTCCAATACCACAAAAAACCTTCTCACTACAGAGTGTGAACTTACCTTTATCGTTCAACATTTCGTCAGCTAACTCTGTTTCGCCAAATTTCTCTAGAAGACTTCTATGAGACATTTCGGAGTGTTTTGTTTTGTAGTAATCCGGAGGATGCCCCAACTGAAATTGAGAAAAATGACATTTCATTCTAGGAAAAACCGTTCTTTTTGCGCGCATGTTCTAGGGGAACAGCGTGCTATCGTTTTGATCAAATGTCTGTAATTTTGGATGATTGAGCCGAAAATGGTCTCAATCGACTAGGTTGGACTCACTGATGACGAATCCGGTGTCAAAATCGATTCTGTCCGGCCGGCCGGCCGGCCGGCCGGCCGTAGACACGATAACTGTCGAACGAAGTGAGCTAGCGACTTGAAACTTTCAGGGTAGGTCGCGCATTGGAATGCCGCGGTTAAGTTCGTTAATGGGCCAAATCGATCGAATAGTTTCGGAGTTATAGGCATTTGAAGTTTTGAACTTATTTATTTTTTATTTCAGAAACTGCTTGAGCGATTAAATTCAAACTTGGCAGTTTGGTGGAGTATAACGACGCGCAACTTTGAGCCAAATTTCGTCAAGATCATATTGTCAATAAATTTAAAAAAAAATTTTTTTCGAAATTTTTTTACAAAAAAATTTTTTTTTCGGAAACCATTCATCATATCCAAAAAAAATTATACTCACACTTTGACCTTCTAATTTCACAGCAGTGTACTAAATTTCAGCTCGATACAATCATAAGTTTTGGAGATATCGGGAAAAAATATGTCAAATTTCGAGGTTTTCTTCTCGATATCGTTGATTTTTTTGGTATTACTCGAGAAATACTGATTCAGTCCTGATTAAACTTCACAGCTAGTTTTAAGATGCTGAAAGACAACTTTGTGCAAAATTTCGTGATAATCGGGTTATTGGAACAATTTGAAAAAAAAAATTTATATGATTTTTTCATCATATTATCCTCATTAAATTCTGTATGAAACTTCGAACTGTTATTTTCGATGAAGTACTGGATTTCAATTCGATCTGGTCTGTATTTTTGGAAATATTGGAAAAATAAAATTTTGATTGGGTATATCTACGGAATCATTGGGTGGATTTTACCCATTCACGAATTCGGCCTTCGTAATTAAGGTCCAAACCTTCTCTACAAATATCGAGTTTCTAAGTTGTTTCTTTCGGAAGTTATTGTGTTTACGCAGTCGGCCGTTAGGCTGACCGTAAACACAATAACTTCCGGAAGAAACGACTTAGAAACTCGATATTTGTAGAGTAGGTTTGGGGCTTAATTACGAAGGTCGAATTCGTGAATGGGTAAAATCCGCCCAATGATTCCGTAGATATACCCAATCAAAATTTTATTTTTCCAATGTTTCCAAAAATACAGATCAGATCGAATTGAAATTCAGTACTTCATCGAAAATAACAGTTCGAAGTTTCATACAGAATTTAATGAGGATGATATGATGAGAAAATCATATAAATTTTTTTTTTCAAATTGTTCTAATAACACGATTATCACGAAATTTTGCATAAAGTTGTCTTTTAGCATCTTAAAACTAGCTGTGAAGTTTAATCAGGACTGAATCAGTATTTCTCGAGTAATACCGAAAAAATCAACGATATCGAGAAGAAAACCTCGAAATTTGACATATTTTTTCCCGATATCTCCAGAACTTATGATCCTATCGAACTGAAATTTGGTACGCGCGCACGTTCAAATTCGTTGCTGAAGCGGTCATCTACATTGAACATGCGCGCAAAAGTTGCTGCCTTCACGGCAGTGCTTTTTGAAATTTTTTTGATATGAATAGTTGTCAAGTGCTTTTCAAGAAGGATCAATGCTTTTATAATCAATATCTGATTTTTATATGTGGTTCAGTGGATAAATGAATGAAATTCTTTGTTGCTTCGAAATGAGTGGAACTAACAACTCTGATTTAATTTTAATAGTTCTGTTTCAGATTTTAGAAGCGAAACCTAGGAAAAACCTACAAAATGGCGAAACTATCTGCAATCTGATAACTTCTTTTACCTTATCTTGAGCTCGCATATCAGCTCCTAGATGTACTAGAAGGTTGTAATAGTGACTGTTGTCAGGTATGGTGGCTGCATAGTGCAAAGGCGTCCTTCCATCAATATCAGTTTCTTGCAAAGTCTCAGGGAAACGACCCGCCAGGTATCTGACAATGCTAGTATTTCCAAAAATGATGGCAACATGTAGAGGAGATGCACCATCTGGAGATATTGCATCTCTTGCTATAGCGAATTTACGTCTGTCTAAAGCGGCTTGTAGGTCACGCAGACTACCATTTCTAGCTGCCTGATGGATTCTATTTATTTTACCCTAAAAAATATCTATGCTAAAATCCCGAACCTATCTACTTCCACGGTGGGAGCTCACCATATACACCGGTACATTATCGAGAAATGCTTGTAACTCTTGATTATCACTACTTTTTCCCTCCAGAAGCTTTCCTCTACCGTTTAAAACCAACCCAGCCAATTTCTCCATATTCCCAGATTCAATTAGAACGTCTACATCAACGTCTTCAGTTTCTGTCCCCCCACTGCCATCTTGATTAAGTACCTCAGCTTCGTCCTCACCGTTAACGACTCCTTCGATAATACCTTCTTGGTCAACATCCGAATTCTTGTTACTTTGAGCTGAACTTTTCGTCGATTTGGATTCTTCTTTTGTGTCTTCAACTTCAGCGGACCCTGTCATTGGTTTGGTGGTGGCAGTACTGCTTGGTCTTGATCTTTCTACTGGGCTTACTTCTTGTTCCTGGTTGTCTTTTTCGTTATCTGATGTCTGGTCCCCTTTCTCCTCACCTGGAATGAAATCAGTCAATAAAATTCACAATGATTAATGTACAACTTTTTAACCTTCATTGTTATTATCATCTTCTTGGTTATGCTCTTCAACTGTATTCTCATCTTCTTCAGACCGATACTCAGTAGGATGTTCTTCTTTTTCTCCGCCATTTTCGAGAATTTGGTCACCTGTTTCATTTTCAGTTTTTTCCACATGGTTATCCGAGATCTCTTTACCTTCTTCCATATCTGTTCGTGGGGTCTCATTGATTACAGCACTCCCGAGTGGACCACTGTTGTTATTGTCATCATTTACTTCAGATTCTTCAGTTCCATTTTCGTTTTTGTAACTTTCGTGATCACCATTAACCAAATGATCACTCTTTGCTTCTATTTCTTTGAGGTCTTCCACTACACCATTTCCGTTCTCTTCTAATTTATCTTCAGTCTTTCCATTCTCGATATGTTCTGTTGTTTCTTCTATGCCATTTATTATATCCTTAGCTTTTTTGATAGGTTTTGCGAGATCCTCTGTTGAAACTGTAGGGGCTAGTAAACTCCAGTCCCAGTGAGAAAGGAAGGATTCTCCTTTTGCAGTTCTTGGACATTCTGGTATCACTTGGAGTAGTTTGGCATCTAATTCAGATGCTCTCGATCTGTAGTAGGCTGCAGTTTTTTGTTTCTAGAATTCATTGTACTCATGAGAAGCTACTATGAATGGCAGGGAGTAACTTACCGAATCAAGAGCGGACTCATCAGCTCCGTTTTCTATGAGGAAATTCGCCATTTTGCCATTGTCTTTGAGTAGAAAAGAATAGTGTAATGGTGTTCTACCTTCGTTGTCAACAGCTTCTAAGGATTTCGGATTTTGTTCCAAGAGGTATTCTGCTATTTCTGTTCTGCCTAATCCTGCAGCCTAAGTTTTGTTTTATGTGAAATTAGCCTTAATACCTGGGGAGAATATAATGTTTGTTGAGCTTACCTTATGGAGAGGTGTCAAGCCATTAGAATCTTTTCCATAATATACGATTGATGGGATATTTCCACCGGCTCTTCTAGACCTGAGGGACTCCAGGTTATCATTGATAACGTCTGAATGAATGTCTTTTACCAAACCCTGAAAAAGCGTTGAAATTCATCATGAATAAAATAGCATTCTAGAATAGCATATGGCAATTATTATTTGGATTTATTCTACGGAAATTTTTTGATCTCGGAGATCTTGGTTAGATTGATCACTACTTGCATTTGGTGAATGGGCAGAAAAAAATATTCCTATTGATCCATAGTTCCAAAAGAAAATTTTGTTCAGTGATGAAGCATTTTCTTGGTTAAATTGCTATGTCAACACAGAAAATTGCTTAATTTGAAGTGGTGATAATCCACAAACCATTGACGGAATATCATTTCTATCAAAAAAAGTCACCGTTCGGTATGCTCTACAGATCGGTAGAGTGGGGGTTTTTCCCTTAGACGAAAATGCAGTAATTTTCATGAAAAACCTTCAGAACATCACATTTCAAACATACAATTTCAAAATTATATTTTTAAAAAATGTTTGATCACCTAAAACTGAAAAATAAAAATGGGAATTTGCATTTAAAGGGATTTGTCATGAGTGCACGATATGACAACGTCGAATTCAGCTTTCTCGGAAAGAAAAGGACGTCAAATATGTTACTTTGCTTAGGAAAACAGAGATAGCTATACTTTGATATGGTTAGAGTAGAAGACAACGACCAAGGAATAGAAAAAGTAGAGCAGAGACTGTCATACTGTCATATTACTGACAAATCGCAAACGAAAATTGTTTGGTTATATTGACAAAGAACACGTGTGTACCACAGTATAGGAATAAATATTTCATTATTCTAAAGCAGAAAAAGCTATTCTACTTAACACCGTTGTCACTTCGTGCATGCCTGACAAATCCCAAACCCCAATTGTGAAACCTGATTTTCAATACTTTCTGAAGGTAATTTGGGAAAATGATGAATCAAACCCATAATAATTATGTCTAAATTTGCATTTCCAGTAATAACCCAAATTCAGGAAAAACCCCCATTATAGGTTTGAATTTTTAACAAAATGAGGATTATCAAAAAGTAACAGTTGAAGGTTAACGGTATAGCGATAAGAATACGAATTTCTCAGGTTCATTTGAATGAAAATGAATGCAGCAATATTGGAATCATGTGGTTTCATCAGGATGTCGCCACATGCCACGCAGCTAACCAAACAATGAATTCCCTGAATTGATTATTTGGTGTACGAATAATTTGGTCACCTCATTTGCAAGTTAATTTTCTGTCGAATTTTCGAGCCGATAAACTAGAGAACAATAAGAAATTAGAATCTAACCTTCAAATTTTTTTTGTGGTTCATTTCATTGAAATCTGATGAATACTTTCCGAAAAATATGTTTCCACGAAATTTTGGAAGGAAATAACCCCTCAAAAATTCAAATGTGCATAACAACAAAACCGTTGATCCGATTTTGCTCACTAAGCGAGCATTCCTATGCGCACAACCTACCCTGAAAGTTTTAAGTCACTAGCTTTTTGCGCGTATGTTCTAGGGGAACAGCGTGCTATCGGGTTGTTCAAATGTCTGTAATTTTCGATGATTGAGCCGAAAATGGTCTCAAACGATTTAGTTGGACTGACTGATGACGAATCCGGTGTCAAAATCGATTCTGTTATAGCCACTTGAAATTTTGAAACTTGGCAGTTAGGTGGAGTATAACGACGCGCAACTTCGAGCCTAATTTTGTCAGGATCATACTGTCGGTGAATAAAAAAAAATTTTTTTTCAACATTTTTTTTTTCGAAAATCGTTTATCATATCCAGAAAAAAATTCCCTCCGGACTTTGAGATTCATATTTCACAGCAGTGTACCAAATTTCATTTCGATACTATCTTAAGTTTCGGAGATATCGGGAAAAAATATGTCAAATTTCGAGGTTTTTTTTTCGATATCGTTGCTTTTTTCGATATAACTCGAGAAATACTGATTCAATCCTGATAAACCTTCGCAGCTAGTTTGAATACGCTGAATGACAACTTTATGCAAAATTTCGTGATGATAGTGTCATTTAAACAATTTGAAGAAAAAATGTCTGTGATTTTCTTATCATATCATCCTCATTAAATTCTGTATAAACCTTCGAACTGTAATTTCTCTATGAAGTAGTGGATTTCAATTCGATCTGATCTTTTTTTTTGGAAATATTGGGAATTTAGCCATCACGATATTTAGCACAAAGTTGTGCCTAACGGCCGACTGCGTAAACACAATAACTTCCGAAAGAAACAACTAAGAAACTCGATATTTGTAGAAAAGGTTTGGACCTTAATTACGAAGGTCGAATTCGTGAATGGGTGAAATCCGCCCAATGATTCCGTGGATATACCCATTCAAAATTTTATTTTTCCAATATTTCCAAAAATACAGATTAGATCGAATTGAAATCCAGTAATTTATCGAAAAAAAATTTAGAAAAGCACTGCCGTGAAGGCAGAAGCTTTCGCGCGCAAGTTCAAATTCGTTGCCGAAGCGGGCTTCTACATTGAACATACGCGCAAAAGGTGCTGCCTTCACGGCAGTGCTTTTCTAGATTTATTACATTCTCAAGTTATCGAATCCTGTCCTAATAGATTTTAACATCGGATTCTTCATAAGTGAGAAGTCGCTTATGACCATTTTTTGGAAGTATTCGAAAATTACAGTTCTTTCGGCAGAACGATAGCTCGCTATTAGAATAATGAAAAACGGACACACTCTAGTTGAAAGTTTGCAGTTTGAAGCAAATTGATTGAGAAATTATTCGAGTTGGTTTCGAACTAGAACCTATTGGCCGCATTCAGCAGAAGATAGTAATTGCTACTTATTTGCGCTACCGGTAGGTATCAGTGGCGCAAATAACTTTGATAAAACCAAATAATAAACCTCATTGATCGACCAAAAAATCCCCCCTGAAAATTCTACAGTTTACATTTTGAAGTATGTACATTAGAATGAACTGAACAAAATTCTTCCGCTGGCCGAGGCTATCCTCTGGAAGTACTCAACCAAACTCCGTGAAACTTGGTACAAAAATCGTGTCGCTTGAGATTGAGCCACCAAGCTTTTCAGTAGTATCGGCGTACCCTAAGGGTTCAAAACTGTGGTTGGGGAGAAAAAATATTTCTCGAAAACTTATCACCGAATTTTCATGAAACTCATGAAACGTTGATTACTGTTGCATAACTCAACCTAAAAATTTTCACCCGGTAATTTCCGATCAGTGGTCCCTGAGGTATAAAAAAAACTCTGCAAATTGTGTTATGAAAAAACAATGTGTTATGAATAATAAATAAGTTTTATTTAAGATATCAATGGTATTGGGTAATTTAATTGAAAAAATAATAAACCTTGTGTAAAATTTGCAGCGATTTTTACAGTTGATCATAGCTAACCCCTCTTTGTCTGTGCATTTTTCAATAATTCCAAAAATAGGATTCGGAATTATGTAAGTATTTTCTGAAATATGAAAGTTGCGAGGAAAAATCTTTAGATTTATTTATTTATGTTGGTATCAGCTTTTCACAACTAAATACGAAGTTTCATCTAAAGATCAGTTTTTCTGTAATTCTATTATTAATTCATTCAGAATTATATGTTGCCATATTTTCAAATTCCAAATCAATGTCACAAAACCCTAAACAACATGTTACCGCAGATATGCACAATCCAAAACATGGCCCTCGCTACAAAACGTGTTCCCTAGGTAGTCCCTATTTCACCAGAAAGAGCTGAGAAATTTGGTAACAGTTCCGTAATTGTTCTGTCTGTTGAATGCGGCCTTTCTGAAATTTTTCCTTTTGTAGGTTGTGTGAATTTCCCATAGATGGTGCGATAAATGAAAGATACTCACCATGATATGAGGTACAGCATCCAAGAACTTTTTAATTTTCGCATTGTTGCTGTGTTCCGGTAGCAGCTTGCCACCATTACCTTCCCACACCACTTGCTGCAGGTTTCCCAAATTCCTCTGGTGAATCCAAATCCTTATGTTCGATTTTTTGAAATTCAGACCTGGGGAATGGTCTAACATTCTTATTTGCTCGAAAAAACAACACCTCAACTACGCAACGTCGCGTTTAGAAATGGCTTCCTACCAATTATTTTATAGACAGTTACATCGGGTGAAAATACAAACAATTTTCATGTCAGGTGGTAGGGGTCATGTGACTATCGATATTTAATAATTTACTCGTGAATCGATCGAGAGGGTTGTTTCTAGCGACTTTTCCCCACTCTCTGTAATGGTTCGTCGATTTATGCGTGGTGGGGATCGAAGAGATACTTATTGGTTCATTGTTTTCGATGGAATTTCGATATTGGAGCAGAGAGAATATTTTAACATTGGCGTAGAAATGAGTGAATTACAAGAATAAATACAGAAATTAAACGTAATTTCAATGTTCCAGTTGGAATTACGGGGTTGGTAAGAATCTTGAATTTTTCGACGAAATTAATTTTATGCAAATGGACAAAATCGTTACAGGAAGAAAACTACAAGTTCGAAGGTTCATACAGAATTTCATGAGGATTATTTGATCAGAATATCACAGAATATTGAATATTTAAAAAAAAAAACGAAATTTTTTATTGAAAATTGATTTAAATGATACGAAAATTTTCACAAAATTGTCCATCAGCATTTTTAAACTAGCTGCCAAGTTTCATCATGATTGAAATAGTGTTTTTCGAGTTGTTTCGTAAAAAACAACGATATCGAGAAATTTGACATATTTTTTAACAATATCTCCAAAAATTATTATCGTATCGAACTGACATTTGGAGGACTGCTGCAAAATATGAAGCTCAAAGTATGACTGGAATTTTTTTCGAATATAATTGATAGTTTCTGCGGAAAAAAATTTTTCGTTAAAATCCACTGACAGCACGATCTCAACAAAATTTTGCATAAAGTTGCCTTACGCTTCTCGGAGTTACCAAGTTTCAATTCAACCGCTTCAGAAGTTCTCCCAATATCAGGGAAATAACCTCAAAACTTCAAATGGCTTTAATGGTTTCGGAGTTATAGCTATTTGAAATTTTAAGTTATTTCCCTGATGTTTCAGGAACCACTAAAGCGATTGGAATGAAACTTCGCAGTTAGTTTAAACATAACGACGCGCAACTTTGAGCAGAATTTTGTTGGGATCGTATTTTGAAAAACAAATTCTCCGAAAGTTTTTTCGGACAATTTTTTTTTCAGAAACTACTAATCATATTCCACAACGGTGTACCAAACTCAAATTCGATACGGCAATTAGTTTTGGAGATATTGGAGAAAAATATGGAAAATTTAGTTCTTTTCTTCTCGATATCGTTGGTTTTTTCGTGATAACTCCAATAATACAGATTCCATCATGATGAAACATTGCAGCTGGTTCGAAGTTGCTGAAGGACAACTCAGTGCGAAATTTCGTGATGATCGTGTCATTAGAACAATTTCAAAAAAAAAATTATATTTTTTCTCAAATATTCGATATTCTGTGATATTGTCCTCATTAAATTCTGTATGAACCTTCGAACTGTATTTTTTCGATTAAGTACTGTATTCCAATTGCATCTTATCTGTTTTTTCGGAAATATTGGGAATTTACCCATCACGAAATTTTGCACAAAGTTGTCTTTCAGCATCTTGAAACAATAACTTCCGGAAGAAACGACGTAGAAACTCGATATTTGTAGGGTAGATTTGGGGCTTGATTACGAAGGTCTAATTTTTGAATGGGTAAATCCACCCAATGTTTCTGTAGATATACCCATTCAAAATTCAATTTTCCCAATATTTCCAAAAATACAGATTAGATGGAATTGAACTCCAGTACTCTAGCGAAAAAAATCTAGAAAAGCTCTATCCCGAAGGCAGTGCTTTTCTAGGTTTTTTTCTGAACAAAAAGTTCAAAAAGTAATTGAATGCCATTAAATCAATCCTCACTAAACTTGTTATCGATTTCGATGTAAAGCTAGAAGACGACTGATATTAGTTACCATTTCATTGACCTTTGACTCTTCAAAACTATTAGTTACACAAAGGAACTCATACTTCGATGTAACATCGAAAACTTTTCCAATGAGAGGGAAACCTATATTTTAAATTGGATATTTACCAATCGATCAAGGGTGGGAAGTAGGACGTCTGAGTTATTAATCAACACTTCCCATAGAAAAGCATGACGTGAATTACGACTTCCGGTTCCACAAATTATGTTAGCTGTTTGCCAATTTAACGAAAACTGGTTTAAAGTGTTGTATGGGTATACAGGATGTATCTGAATAACACCGAAAAAATTCAAAGGGTGATACTGTGATGAAAATTAAGTTGGGTATTTGGTATGGAATTTTTTGAAAAACCTCCCCCCGAAAAAGTTACACCACTTTGAAGATTAACAAAAAAAAATTTGTTCCTCTTTTTATTTTTTCTGTATATTAAGCTGAAGACACGAAACTCAGTTAATATTGTTTGTCAAGAAAACTACACATTTTGGAATTTTTTCAATCCTGAAGTACTCTTAGAAGGGGTTGAAATAGTCAACCCCTAAGAAATTTCTATCTTAGAATTTCATTTTGGATACTCATTTTCTTTTCAAACCCACATGCCTCAAAAACAAAATTCATTCATTAAGTTTGCCTCTAGAAGTGTTTTCGAAAACTTAAGCATTTTACGAGAAAAAATATCGATTAGCTGCGAAATCACATTGTAGCAGGGTGTGAAACGATAAGAAATTCAGCAAGCATATTTCATCGCATACGCATTTCAATGAGGAGAAGGGTGAATGCTTGATTTAAAGCTGAAGGTCATTTTCAAAATTTATTATAATTGTTTTGTCGATATTCGACAGGTTTTTGTTCATTATTCGCTATTGTTTTGGTTGTAAAAGTCTCAGCCTAGTGAAATCATAATTTGGTTGGCTGTTGGTCAATAAAATGCTATTTAACATGAGTTATGTTTTTCTCGTAAATGCTTGAGTTTTTGTAAAAATTGTAGAGAAAAAAAAAATTATTGAATGAATTTTAATTTTAAGGCATGTTTTTTTAAAAGGAAAATTTCTATCCAAGAAAAAGTTTTAAGAAAAAATATATTAGGGGTTGACTATTTCGACCCCTTCTAAGCATACTTTAGGGTTGAAAAATTTCCAAAATATGTAGTTTTATTCGCAAATAATATTCACCAAGTTGCGTGTCTTTAGCTTAATATATTATTATATATTAATATAAAAAAAAGAGTAACTATTTTTTGTTAATATTCGGAGGGGTGCAACTTTTTCGGTGAGAGGCTTTTCAGAAAATTTTATACAAAATACCTACCTCAATTTTTCCGGTGTATAAGGCGCACCGAAAATGTTTCAAACAATGTTGATATATATTTGTATGTTGAAAGTTTGAAATGGAAATGATTAAGTGAAGATAATGAAATTTTCAGAAAAAACTGACGTCAGCTTAGCAACTTTTACTCTTTTGCTAGAATTCGTCTCCACAGCGGTATTTCTTAAGTCATTGTGGAAATGACAAATAAATTTTATATATTTTTACAATTTTTCCGAGAATAAAAGTCAGATCCAGCTGAAATTTGGTACACTGTAGTTAAATATTAACTTCAAATTATGTACCAAAGTTCATAGGGATCCGATTCACAGTTTCTGAAAAAATAAATTTCGAACGAAAAGTTTGGGAGAATCTTGAGTAAATTTTAAAATTTTCGAACTGCAAGATATTCACGTAATCTGCATTAACGCATCAGAACTCCTTGAGATATTGTGGAAATAACCTAAAAAATGCAAATGAAAATACCTCCAAAACCGTTCGGTTGATTTTGTCCATTAACGAACTCAGCCGTCGTGATTTGATTTGTAACCCACTGTGAAAGTTCAACAGTTCAAGATCAATTCGAAAGAAATCGAAAATTACAGATATTTCGACAGAATAATAAAACGCTGATCCCCACAACAAACGCGTAAAAAAAAGGAAAGTTGTATCGATATTCAGATGCCAAAAATCATAAGAAAATTTGATCGGTGTCAAGCTTATTTCGATTGAAAATGTGCCTTCATTTCACTCACTAATACCGAGGTCGAGTAAGTTCTTTATATTCATTGATAGAAGTTAGTTGCCCGAACTTTTCATTACATAGTTAATTTGAATTTATTATTAGGCTTTCATTCGTGGAATAGATACATCCTTGACAAGAGAAGGCTATAATTATCATAACTTCCATTAAATATCGATATCCTTGGATCTGAAAGTCTTCATTTGGAAGCAGGTTGATTTTCCCTCTCAAGTTTCGGAGCTCCACCTATCTATTTTCCGAATCAGGCTATAAATAATCAAATTGGGCTTGCCGGTGAATTATTGAGCAGAGGAAAACTGATCAGAAAAAGAGAAATGATTTTTGAGTAAGTATATGTCTATTTGTATCTGTTTCCATGGCATCGCACCTATACCTATAAATGAGTAATTAGTTTCTCGAGACAATATTATGTATTGTTAAAATGTGAAAAACCGTCCCTTCACGACCACTGCAGCTCATTGTTGTAAATGTTTCTCCAGTAAATTCTGTCTTTGATTGAAGCTGACGATCTAAGTCATGATTCTTGAATTAGATCTTACACCTGGATCTATTCACTGCTGGGCTTTCAGAGAAGATGTGTATGGTTGTTTCGCTTTCTTCTAAGCACCCGTAGCATCATCAATCAAGCTGATTGTATGACTATGAGCATACAATGTGAAATCCTAATACTTCATTGCTCTGAATTTGATTCTATATGCTTCTGATGAACGTTTTCGGATGTTTCAAGCCAAGTTGGGTCAGACAGAAGAGTTTCATTTTGCCTTTATCTAGTCTGTTATTGCTCAAAACTTCGCGATGTAATTGAGATGCCAACACATGATAAGAGACCCACGACAAAGTTTATTGCATATTTATGTGCAGGCTGAGCTGACTTCTCAATCCCAAGAATACCGAGTATTAGGCGATAGCTCAAAACTGAGTGATTGATAGTTCGTGATCAGTGGCATATTTTTCTTCTTGGAAAACGGTTGCATGTTGTCCCAGACTCAGTGGAATGCTGAATTTGTTCTTGTCACCGCATATTCCAACTCCTGTACATTCAGGAGCTCTATTCTTGAAAATATGGGGGAAATGGGTGTGTACATGGACTTCGCATTCTTGAATCGAACGACAATGGAAGAGTGATCTCCAGAGAACAATTTATGCATCTCTTACGGTTTGTGAGAGAACGAAACAGGTAACCCTTAGGTCCACTGTACACATCCGTTGCCGTGCTGTACTTGCGATCTGAAGTATAGACTATCAGTGGTAGAATGCACACATCCGAAGTATGCGTGTCAGATTTGATCCATACAGCATTGGGATTTTACACTTTTGATGAAAAGTTTCTGCTGGGTTTGAACTATGTGGGCCAAAAGATTTTTTTGAAGTGATTTGAATTTCAACACACTTCCTCAATGTTTCCCTGATGGAATCTGCTTCAAACCAAACAATATACATTAAGTAGTTGTCAACATCTGGCAACATAACTCACCAAGGAGCGTGCATTTAGATAACTTCTTTATGTTCAACAATACAGACTGAATGGTTTGACAAGAGGGGAAATAATACGAGGATTGCTCTATAGAGAATATTAAATACTATCGCCTTCAAAAAGCAAGACCTAGGAGTTTTGAAACTATCTGTGAACAATATTTGGAAATTGCGACCATGGCATGTATTTTTAGGCCTTTGATATGAGAGTATCGTATCTATGTGAAGAAAATCATACCTGACAACTTCATGGTAGTTGTCAATGTCGTTCAAAGAAGTCTGTAAATCGTCAATCACGCCTCTGTTTAATCAGTGAAAGAGTGGTAAGATCTAGGGGGACGTCCATCGATGTCGTTGAGTTCTACAACAAGCATTGCATTGCCTTTTCTGTAGTCGTGAGTTTTGTAAGTCGGTTGTTTGTCGTTTTAGTTCACAACCATAAAATATCAATCTCTGGTATTCGACAGGATGAATGGAAATAAAAAAATCAAAAGAATGATTTCACAGCTCACCTTCGTTACTCGCAGTACTCTTTCGGCTGCTACTAGCAGAACTTTGAGCACTGGGGAGTTCCAGTTCGTTGACGTGATTCATGTAGTACTTCCCAGAGTGTTGTCTTCGATCAAGAACTGAGAAATCAGCACCTGCATTCAACAGCATTTTGTGGACAGCTGTCGGATCTTTGCAAGCAGCTGTATAATGGTAGGGTGTTCTTCCTTCCTGAAAAAATAAATGGTAACAATTTAATTAAATGATGCTGATGAAGCATTGGAGCACAAGGATCTTCAACAATTAAAATCATTCTGCACGAATCATTAGCTTTATTCTAGCAAAACAAATCCTTACCATATCTTTCTGTGACACTGTGTTTGGGAATTTCTCTATCAAATACTTGTATATGTCTTTGAGGTCATAGTAGATAGCTTTATGAAGCAGTCCTACACCATTTTCGTCTTTTGCGAGAACTAGTTTCTTCTTTTTATCTTTGTTGTCTTCCAAAATGCTCTTGAGTTCTGCTAACTTTCCACTATTGACAGCATCGTGTAGAAGGCCAATTTGCGTCTGCATGAAAAAATGAGTATCAGAAAACCTAGAAAAGCACTGACGGCGAAATTTTATTTTTCTGATATTTCCAAAAATACAGTTCAGATCGAATTGGAATCCAGTACTTTATCGAAAAATTACAGTTTGAAGGTTCATACACAATTTAATGAGGACAATATGATCAGAAGATCCCAGAATATTGAATATTTGAAAAAAAAAATTATTTTTTTTTATTGTTCTGATGATAAGATCTCCGAAATTTTTTTTGCTCTACAGGATTTTCATTAAGTTGAGGTTAAAACGAAAAGGATTGATTACTTGGATGAAATCGAAAAGAAAAGTCGCAATAAGCATTGCTCCGGAAACGCTTTATATTCGAATATAGGTAGTTTAAGATTGAATAGTTAGCATCTGAGTTTCTCAATATAATCAGGTAAAAATCGACTGGCTCATTTATCGTGGAACGAGGTAGCGTTTTCCTCTACAGAAATCTTCTGTGTTAAATCGCTGCAAGTTCAAAAAATATGAAGCGAAAAATTTGTTGCATTCAAGAACCTCACGGATTCTTGAAGTTTTTTCTTCCACCGATTCCGTGAACAAATGGGTATCGTATTTCACAACGAATAAAATCATTGATTTTCATGAAATCTGTATTATAACATTTATGAATTTTTGTCTGCTAGACTGACAGTCACAAAAAAAATCCGGATGAAAGACAATGTTGAAAAAAAACTCAGTAGATTCTTTGTGCAGTTAACATGTGACATCAGTTTGACCTTGAATTGTATTATACCGCCAAATCTAATTTGAATATCTTGAGAAATGTAGATGCTATGAAGAAAACCATATAAGTTCCCCAACTTACTTTCATCGATTCGGGAACTGATTTTGGCGGCAAATTAACATCCATAGTTCAGAAAATTGTTACAACCCCTAAACGAGACTGAGCACTGAAACTGAATGAACAGCAAGCATGTTTCATCGGAGCAAGGGTATTTTCCGAGATTTATAATCAGTGAGCAATTATTTCGAGTTGTTAACTTATCAGGAGTCTAATCAAGAAGGACATTTTTGTGGAACGGTTGTCCAGCTCTTTTCCATTGCGAACTACTCAAGGATTTCTGAGACACACGCAAAACTCATTGAGAAATAATGAAACCTCAATTGTAGAGCAAGAAAGGTAGCAATTACCACAATCGTGATAGTAAAAATAATTTAAAAATAATTGGTTGGAAATATTGAATATTCGCGAGTGTGAAGAAGCATTTATCGAATTAAAAAACTATTTTTTAATATTCAGGAAAAAAGGAAAAATATATGTGGAGTTTTACAGGGTGCAAACTGTTGGGGAATTTTCAGAAATTGAAAAGTTGAAAATTCAAATGAAGAGGAATTCTTTTTTAAAGCGAATGAAGAAATTTGGTAGATGATTTTTTAAAGGAATTCTATCAATGATGAACCAAAAAATTCTTTAGTGGCACTCATGGAGCTTAGCTCAATTGATTGAATTATGGATTGAAATACTTTGAAATGCAGAGCCGGATCTAGGACTTTAGCGCCTGTGGTTAGTTGTCAAAATGCACCCTTGAGGACATTTATTCATGATCAAGAACATAATTTACGAACCAAAGTTCTTATTTCTTAAATTGAAGCTGTATAAACTGTGATGCACTTCCTGCTGCACTGAATTACCCCAGATCAGATAAAAAAGAAGAGTGGATTCATCTAGCCCATCGGTCTTGATCGTAAACGTTTTCGTTATTCCTGATCTTTGAGCGGTTCCTAGATAGAGGATCGAGAATAGTAGGGCGGCCGACAAGTGTAAACATTTTTATCTGGGATTTGTCGTCCCACATTGAACAACGGATTCATGCACAACATCATCGCTCTGAAATATGTATAAGGCTTGAAGTGAAAGGGTCATTATTTTTAAGGACAAATTCAGAATTTTGCGACCCTAGTTAGTGTGCGCCCGTGGCAAATGCCCCTTTCGTAACGCCCTAGATCCTGCTCTGTTGAAATTTGTATCGATTACAGGTTGGTACTATTTCTCTTTAATTTCCATCCCATTAACTTTGAGCTATTCTACAGATTCCAGTATAATTTGTGTAGTTTTCAAATTGTCTTTGCTGACCCGAATGGACAATTTGTAAGTGATTCTTGAAGACTTGAAATGGGGTGAAATGTTGAAGTCCTTAACTATTAGAAAAGGTAACGATCAAGATTTTGCTCAATATTTTCAGTTAATTTTTAGTTGTTGAATCGAAATTTCAAGCTTATCGCCTCTTAAGTGTCTAAAGGTAGGAATAATTACAAGAAATAACGATAATAGTTGAGTTACTGATTACAGATGGTTGAATAAACAAATGATTGGTTCTTAAGATTATTCTATTGCTAATTGTCAGTGGCATCAATCTTGAAAATCTATGTTATTCACACAGCCATCAGAGTTGTGTGTCGTCAGGACAACGTTTGTCTGGCTAGGTAATAATGTTTGGTGGGTAATTGCTTACTATTTCGTCAGTTGAAAATTCCATATTTTAGACTTAAGAGATCATTTTTCACTTTGAAGGAAATGAAAAATTAAATTGAATATCAGAATTGACTCTTTTCTATAACGTTTCGATGCTTGTATACAACGAGGGTGACAAATATAACAAGTGTTTCTGATTAATTATTAATCAATCAAATTTGTTAATATTTTTGTTTTCATTAACTATCATTGTTTATTCTGAATTGGTCTGTAATTTTCTTATTGTTGCTTCATTGGCTCCCTTTTACAGTTACTGTAATGTATACACAATATTGAGCCGATATACTGTTTTTGCGCGCATGTTCTAGGGGAACAGCGTGCTATCGTTTTGTCCAAATGTCTGTAATTTTGGATGATTGAGCCGAAAATGGTCTCAATCGACTAGGTTGGACTCACTGATGACGAATCCGGTGTCAAAATCGATTCTGTCCGGCCGGCCGGCCGGCCGTAGACACGATAACTGTCGACAGAAGCAAGCTAGCAACTTGAAACTTTCAGAATAGGTTGCGCATCAGAATGCGTTCGTTAATGGGCCAAATCGATCGAATGGTTTCGGAGTTATAGGCATTTGAAGTTTTGAAGTTAATTATGTTTTATTTCAGAAACTAACTGAGCGATTGGATTCAAACTTGGCAGTTAGGTGAAGTACAACGACGCGCAACTTTGAGCTAAATTTCGTCAGGATCATAATGTCAGTAATTTAAAAAAAAATTTTTTTCGAAATTTTTTTCTAAAAAAATTTTTTTTTCGGAAACCATTCATCATATCCAAAAAATATTATACTCACACTTTGACCTTCTAATTTCACAGCAGTGTACCAAATTTCAGTTTGATACGATCATAAGTTTTGGAGATATCGAGAAAAAATTTCGAGGTTTTCTTCTCGATATCGTTGATTTTTTCGGTATAACTCGAGAAATACTGATTCAGTCCTGATTAAACTTCACAGCTAGTTTTAAGATGCTGAAAGACAACTTTATGCAAAATTTCGTGATAATCGTGTTATTAGAACAATTTGAAAAAAAAAATTTCTATGATTTTCTCATCATATCATACTCATTAAATTCTGCATGAAACTTCGAACTGATATTTTCGATGAAGTACTGGATTTCAATTCGATCTGATCTGTATTTTTGGAAATATTGGAAAAATAAAATTTTGATTGGGTATATCTACGGAATCATTGGGTGGATTTTACCCATTCACGAATTCGGCCTTCGTAATTAAGGTCCAAACATTCTCTACAAATATCGAGTTTTCAAGTTGTTTCTTTCGGAAGTTATTGTGTTTATGCAGTCGGCCGTTAGGCTGACCGTAAACACAATATCTTCCGGAAGAAACGACTTAGAAACTCGATATTTGTAGAGTAGGTTTGGGGCTTAATTACGAAGGTTGATTTCGTGAATGGGTAAAATCCGCCCAATGATTCCGTAGATATACCCATTCAAAATTTTATTTTTACAATATGTCCAAAAATACAGATATGATCGAATTGAAATCCAGTTATTTATCAGAAAAAAATTTCAAAAAGCACTGCCGTGAAGGCAGCAGCTTTTGCGCGCACGTTCAAATTCGTTGCTGAAGCGGTCATCTACATTGAACGTGCACGCAAAAGTTGCTGCCTTCACGGCAGTGCTTTTTGAAATTTTTTATTGATCTGTTGTTTTGAAAAACCATACTTAGAAGCCTGCATTATGATTTGGATGAATAATACACATAAAGTTGGTGTTTTGTTGGGCCATTTCTGGTACTGTTTTGACAGTGTAGTATATTATTTCTGTCATACAGAAAGCAATGATTATTATATCTTTCTTAAAACCCAATAGTAATAAAGTGGGTCGATTTTTTGCAACAAAAATACACCACTTTCATTGAAAACTCAGCTGTAAGCCCTACCATTATTCAGGTGAATAAAGTGATAACTTTTTATTAATTCATGAATGGCTTAATTGAATGATTTATCATTTTTATGTAGTAAGTTACTACCTCTATATATATTTATTACCTTTCGATGATTAATTGTTCCGTAAAATTAGCCAATACACACACATATGCACCTATTATAAGACCTCTATCTAGAGTAATAGTTTATGCACACATTCCCGATAAACATAATTAAAGGAGTCGCAGAAATATTAACAGTTATTCTTTCAACCATGACGAATTGCAAACCACCCGTATCTTCAACTGGAAAGGTTGTCGCGTGTTTATTTATTTTGATATAATATAATTGATGGTTTATTTGAATCTATCATCAGATGTCTTGCATTTTCGAACAAGGTATTTTAGAACCTTAGTGCAAAAGTTGTTCGCCCTATAAATTCTTATTATCAGATAATTAACAACCAAAATTACATATCAACGTCTAAAAACCATAACAGAATATCAGAGATTAGTAGAAACCAATAATATATTACCCAGAGTCCGAGTTGCATGAATTTGTTTATTTCAAAAGTTTGATATTAAAGAATTGGAAAACGGAATCGCGATGGAATTTTGAGTGAGTAAAACTGGATAGAACCATTGTATAAAGACATTGTCTTTATACAATGATAGAACTATGAACTGACACATATCTACGTAAAGGATTTATAGTCAGTCTAGAAGTTATCCAAAATTCATTATATTTAATAATTTCAACATATTTCTTTTTTGTAACATTTTAAGACGAAAGTACTTTGACAAATTTCAGGGGGTGAATACCCTCAATATTCTAATATGAATTGTCCGAACAAATGTCAGAAAACGCTCTCTTACCAAGATACAAGGTGTTGAAGTTTTATTTATATTTTCGTTTTTTTCCAGATATTTTTCGAAATACAGAACTGAATTCAATGAGAAGTGGTATTGAGAAGAGTTTTCGAAGTGTCGAATTCAGATCTGATGTTATTATTGCTCTCATCCGTAGGGGATGCCACCCACTCTTCTTTTTCTTTTATAGAGATTCATAACTTTTTTGAGCGTACTTCTAGCTTATTCTTCAGTGAAATAATCGATTCCTTCATCATATCTACGTAAAAAGCCTAGAACAGCACTGCAGTGAGAAGGCTGCTGCCTTCACGGCAGTGATTTTCTAAGTTTTTCTTGAGTAATTCTGAAAAAACTTCGATGACTAGAAAAAAACAACGAAGTTTTACATATTTTTTCACTCCAAAACTTACTACCGTATAAACTGAAATTTTTGTACACAAAATATAAAGTTCAAGAAATCATCAGAATTTGTTTCAAATGTAACGGATAGTTTTCGAAGAAAAAACGTTTTTCGAAAATAATTTTTTGAATTCAAGTTGCATATCCTTATGCCCTAACTAGTTGCCAAGTTTCAATTCAATCGCTCCAGTAGTTCTCCAAATATCAGGGAAACAACCTCAAACTTCAAATAGCTATAACTCCGAAACCGTTTGATCGATTTCGCCCATTTAAGATTTCGACCTTCGCATTTTGAAATGCAACCTAGCCTGAAAAATGAAATTGATTTTGACACAGGATTCGTCATCAGTGAATCCAACCTAGTCGTTTGAGACTATTTTCAGTTTAAATTCGAAAAAAAAAGACATTTGGACAAAACGAAAGAACGCTGTTTTCCTAAAATATGCACGCAAAAATATGAGGCGTTTCTTCGGTTGTGAGATTATAATTATTTTTATAGGAATTCCATTGAATTGCGATGTAGGCGCACTCGCCATTTTGGAACCAGCGTATCGAGACCTTTCAGAATTTAAATATTACCTTCAAGAAAAATTAACTATCAGTTCATGGAAAAAATCTGAGGATTGCTTCATATGTTGCTGAAATCAACCATTCAAATATTCTTTACATTCACGCAGATGACAATCGCTATGTTGAATAAAGTATCGTTGAATCACAAGTAATGCACTGTATCGATTCAAAATCACTAATTGAATCAAGCTTTTATGAAAGGGCTTCACACAATCGCAGACAGCTTGGGTTATAATGAAATTTAACCTTTCTGTGAAATCTAACACTTACTCACCATGAGTTGTGGAACTGTCTTCAAGTACATTCTAGTCCTGTAATCTGACGAATGTTCGTTGAGAAGTTTTTTCCCATGACCTTCCAAAACAATCTGCTCTACTTTGTCGATATCTCCACTTCTCACAGCTTGCTTGATGTGAGCTGGTCCCATCTGAAGCACTTAATTGAGAACAAAAAGTTAGAAAAAAAATTCTTGAAAATCACGCAATCACGCGAAGACTAGCGCCACTTTCTAAACATTACACAAAAGTTGAGACATAAATCTTCATAAAGTTCCTACTGAAATATTTAATTTAATTAACATAATCACAAGGACGAATATCCGTCGATAAATCAACAAATATTCCCCATTGATCAGAGCTAATCATCCAATCAACCAAAACACCTACACCGAAGAAGCGGATCCAAGTAGAATGACCACAACTGTTTCACAGTTGTTATTGATCGTCAGGTCAACTTATCTAGGATAAACCGCAGAGAGATCTCTCGATACTTGTTACCTTTCAGAAGGACCGCTGCAGTATAACAATATACAGCGCGCCATCTGACAGGAGCATCTTGCGAGTCTCACCTTCGAGTGCAGAATACTTTGATCGATGTGTATGACGTTCATCCTTTTGTCGCATCAGGTCGCTGTAACTGCGATATTGCAGCTTTACAAAAAACCTACACGATATTGGAAACTCTCGGTTCATGTGGATTCCCACAAGACGAAAATGTCCAACATCTAACAAAGATTCCTATATTTATTTAAATTTCACCTTCGAATTCCCCATAATCAGGTTTAACCCAACGGAAAACAACCATCCCAATATCTTGCTGAAACACAGTCAAACTACTGACGAAAAACAGGTTCCACTGTATCTAAAGATATTCCACTTTTCTATCCGACACCATAAAGAAAATCGCTCCATTTTGTTCAGCTCTCTTTGTTGTCGACTTTATAGCCTCATTGTCATTACAAAGAATGTGTCGTAAGAATTGGATATTGGGCGCAATTAAGTCCTAGAAACCTTTATTTCTGGCTGGCTACCGCTACAGAATTGGACAGGTTATAAATCAAACTTTGTTGGGAAAAGAGTTACTCCCTGATAAACATTAATAATAGTCCGAGGGCCCTTGACCTATACAAGGTGTCTCGAAAGAAATTTTATATTTGTTTAGCTTACTGTGTGAACGCAAGACATCTGAGGGGCCCAAAGGCTATGTTAATCGGTAGCCTGGCTCTTGTGAATTTAGTTGTTTGGAGCCTTTTGCGGGAGCGGACCGCGCGTTGTGAGTGCGCGAATATTAGAAAAAAGTAATTCTGCGACTAGAGCGCGAAGAAATTTCTGCAATGTTCGAGGTTTACGTCACTTAAATGATGCACCAAGCATTTCCCTCATTTGGAATTGGGTGAAGAAGTTTGAGGCGACCGGTTCAACACTAGGTTTGTTTTGGTTCCGAGTTCAGAAATGTTCTGGAACGGTTCCGCATGCGCGATTGCGATTTTGTGTTTTGGTTCATTTCAGAACCAGTTCAGGATTTGAATAATCCTGTTTTGGTTATTTTCAGAATCGATTCCGAACTGTTTTAGAACTGTGAAAGGAGTTTGGACGTGAGAGTCCGAAATGTTTCAGAACTGGAGAGTTCGCACAAGCGTAGAGTGGCTGTTAACGATTTAAATGGTTAACCTAACTTTTTCAACGTCGTGTTAATTTGGTTTTCGATTGTTGTATTTGTTGAGGAAATGATTAACTGTGAAATATAAATTTTTGTTTTGAGGATAACTCCTTCGCTACGACCTCCCAGGATAATCTAATGGATTCATTTCCATTGTTCACACCTGGGGTGTATACTTTTTAAATAAATCTATGAATCTCTAAATGAACAATAATGTTTCGAATTAATTTTTCTCTGAAAAGCACATATCTGAAATACGTTCGTCATCAAATTCATTAGTATATAAATATTAGTAAATATTTTTATATTACATGGTGTGACACGGACTTTCGCATAATTTTAAATAAACCACACACAATATATAAGACGTTCCTCTTTTCTGCCAACTCAAACGGAAGTTTGTTTCTCTACGATACCGATGAAAACCTGAACTAAATTCGTGTTTTGGTTTCATCGCTTTTAGAACTGTCCTAGGATAGTTAAGAATCGGGCTTCCACAGCGCATCGATTCTGCGCAGTTCTAGAACTGTTCTAGGACAGTTCTGAATTTCGGAACCAAAACAAACTACTAGTTAAACCAAAATCCGGATGGCCAAGGTCATCGAGAACGGAGGAGAACGTAGAACGGACTTATCAGTCTGTTCGTGATGATCCCGACATTTCCATTCGGAAGAGGTCAGGTGCTTTGCACGTGCATAGATCATCGCTACACCGCATTTTTCACAAAGATATAAAGCTGTACTCCATTAAAATCCAATTGGTGCAAGAACTAAAACCCCAGGATGCCATTCAGAGCCTAGAATTCGTAAACCAAGCAATTGAGCGCTCACAAACATTCAACATCTTATTTTCCGATGAAGCTCATTTTCATCTTAATAGGCACGTAAACAAGCAGACCCGCCGCTATTGAAGTGCAAGCAATCCCAAATGTAAGCATCAGAAACCCCTTCATTCGCCAAAAATGACCGTATGGGCTGCAATGTCATGGCGAGGAATTATCGGTCAATACTTTTTTGAAGATGAAAGGGGACGTGCCCTTACAGTGAATTCAGAGCGTTGTGTTAGGATGTTGAGATGAGTTTTTGTTGCCTGAGCTGCAAAATTTTCCTGGCTATAATCGAAGAACATGGTTGCAGCAGGATGGAGCAACGTCACACATGTTCAATAGGGTATGCTAGGAGTTCGTGGAATTTTTGCAGGCAAATTAATATCGAGAGAAGACATAAGTAGGTGACTGAAACAGGTTTACCTTTGTTTCACTTTTACCAAATTTATATGCATTTTTGAAGGATTTTTGTTGCACCCTGTGCCATCCCCAACAACCCTCTGAATTTTTGGAATAGGGAAAGTAGTTCATGTGGTACTCTTTAGCAAAGCCACTGTATCTGCTTTACGGGCGTGCAGAAATTTTCGGGGAAAACATTTTTTTTTGAAAAATTAGTTAGTTCAAAGAGGTTGTCAGTAGGTGAACTTTGTCATGGTTCATTTACTTTGAAACGATGGTACCTGATGAAATTTGTCACCGAATGAAATCCGACCATTACAGTTTTGTTCATGCACAACTTTCAAACCCTTTCAACCCTCTCCATTTTTTTCTCCATTAAAGGGTTCGTAGGGGTTGAAAGTTGTGCATGAACCAAACTGTAATGGTCGGATTTCATTCGGTGACAAATTTCATCAGGTACCATCGTTTCAAAGTAAATGAACCATGACAAAGTGCACATACTAAAAACCTCTTTGAACTAACTAATTTTTCCAAAAAAAAATGTTTTTCTTGAAAATTTCTGCTCACCTATAAGAATTTAGAGGGTTGATGGGGATGGTGCAGGGTGCAACAAAAATCCTTCAAAAATGCATAAAATTTGGGAAAAGTAAAACAAAAATTGACCTGTTTTAGGATTTTGTTGCCAAATATTTTTTTTCTGAGGAAATGAATTTGTTCCATAATTTTGTCGCGCACTGTATACATCATGTAAAATTTTAACTTGAATCAAACACTTCATGAAACATCTGCCATGAACTCTAAGAATTCTTCGCGAATGAATTCAATACAAAAATTCCACAATTTTACCTTTCGATAGTAAAATAGTCATACATGTATTATTAATAGCATTCTTTTATTAATCAATAGGTATAAAACAGTCAATGCTATTGGTTAATATTGAGTTTGTTTTATTGTAGGAAATATTGATTGTAGGGTAATGGCCTTTATATGACGTGGACGGTGTCAGAATATAGAAAACAAATGGTTTTAGAAGGGTAAATAGGTGGACAATTTTTCACTGTGCATGTTTCGAACACATCATTAAATTATTTTCCAACAATGGAGGTACATAATATACGCTTTAAATTTTAATATATTCGTGAAAACTTAATCTGGTATGAATGGATATGTTGACAAATATCTGATTTCCATCAATTGAAAGGATATAGGTCAGTGTTTTTGAGTAGAAAAAAAAGAGTCATTATATGAACCACAGAATTATACGAAATATCACATTTTCCTAATATATATAATTTATTTTAAATTCTGGAACAATATTTCTGATTGAACGAAACCGAACCAGTACATAATAAAAACCTGCAAAGAGGACGTAACAATTCACCTTTCAACGTCATAAATTGAGCTTTAAGGAAGGAATCTGATCAATATTTTCACATTTTCTACTGACGACCATATAATTCGATGAGTTCAGTATTTTTCCAAGAATAAGACGTTATACCTACTCATTCTTGGCATGTATATAAGGTAGCTATCGGCAATTTCGTCTTACCCCATTTTATCCTCATTTTCGCGTTTCTCCGATCTTGTACGAAATAATCCATCCCAAAAACAACAAATTCTCCAAAATGTTTCTCAATATTTTTCTGTGGTCTAGAGACTCTTTGAATCAGAAAAATTTGATTTCAATTTCACGTGAAATAGCTTTGAAGCTAAGCTGCAATTTAACTCATTTCATAGATGCCAGTAATATTGACAAAGAATTGCAGCAGCATGGGACAAATTTCATATATATCAAAGTTTTTGGGAATATATTTTTATATTTCATAGTTCAAGGACCCCTAAAATATTTTGCATTAATCTCCGAACCCGTTGGCATCGGATTATTTATTCTTAACAATTTCAAAAGTCTAGGTGTTTTCTTTCGAAAATAGTGCATATATGGACGGAGGTCAGACAGAATTCATTCTCAGTTGCAGATATTTGGAAATAAATATATCGCTCTTTTTTTCCAGAACGACCACAATGGTACAAATGTGTAGAATGTGTTATTCGAAAAAATATTTTTCTGTGAATTCTTCGTTGGGTTGAATCATTCCGCACAGGATGTGAATTGATGAGGAGAAGACCACTAGGAACTCAACGAACAATTCGAACACCTGAGAACGTTAAAAGAGTGCGACAAGCAGTCCGAGTCGATCTGCTCGCCAGCATGCTGCTAAACTTCACCTTAGTGATCATTCGGTAAGGCGTATTTTGCTCTTAGAATTGCGGTTTCACCCCTACAAATTGGCCGTTTTGCAACTGTTACGGCCAGGGTATTATGCACACCGAATGCACTGCGTCCGTGAGATGGAAGCACTTGTTGAGCGAAATGAGAACCTCATTAGTATAGCAACAGGAGTTCTAGGCCAATCTTGAGCATTTTTACATGTAGATCTCAATGAGGAAATCTGAGGTCCATTCTGGAGAAAATTGTACCATTCCGTAGACGTGTATGAGGGGTTTTCAAGGTCATTCTGATTTTGGTTGGAACAGTCAGCAAAGCATTCTGGAGCTGTGTTGGAGCTACTTTGGAGCTGTCTGGAGCTGCTTTGCAGCTGTCTGGAGCTGTGTTGGAGGTGCTTTGGAGCTATGTTGGAGCTGCTTTGGAGCTATCTGGGGCTGGTTTTGAGCTGCTTTGAACAAAGTTGTAGCGAACCGCTCCAACACAGTTCGAAAGCAGCTTCAACAACGCTCCAAAGCAGCTCCAGACAGCTCCAAAGCAGCTCCAACACAGCTCCAGACAGCTCCAAAGCAGCTCCAAAGCAGCTCCAATACAGCTCCAGACAGCTTAGCTGACGGTTCCAACCGAAATCTGAATGACCTTGAAAACCCCTCATACACGTCTACGGAATGGTACAATTTTCTCCAGAATGGACCTTAGATTTCCTTATGGAGATTTACATGTAAAAATGCTCAAGATTGGCCTAGAACTCCTGTTGCTATACTACTCTCATTTTGTTCTTGAGCGATGAGGCTCACTTTCACCTCTATGGCTACATTGACCCGCAAAATTGCCGTAATTAGGCTGATAAAAATCCATCACAATAACACGAAAGACCGCTGCATAGCCCTGAAGTGACCGTTTGGTGCGCTGTATCCCAAACTTGCGACATCGGCCCTTTCTTCTTTGAAAACGTCAATGGCAATGCTGTACCCTGAACTCTGAGCGCTATGTCGAAATGATAACCAACTTCTTTGCACCTTAATTAAAAAGACGTCGTATTCCCATCTGACGTGTGTGGTTCCAACAGGATGGGGCGACCGCCTACACAGCCAGAGCAATAATGGAAGTTATTCGTCCTCTCATCCCTGGCCACCTTACTACCAGGTTTGGTGAAGTTCATGGCCTCATCGGTCCCCAGATTTGGCAATCTGCTACTTTTTCCTGTGGGGACATCTCAAAGCCCGAGTTTACCAACACAAGTCCTAAATATTGGAGGAATTGAAGGAAGCAATTCGATCGGGAATCGCCGCAGTTGAGAAAGCAACGTTGGAAACAGTTTTCGGAAACTTCCAAGAAAGACTCCAGGAGTCTATCGCGAAACAAGAACGCCAACTGACTGATGTTATTTTCCACACATGAAATTCCAGAATGCTTTGAAATTCTGAATCCAAATTGTTTAATAAAAGGTTTTTTGAGTAGCCATTACCGAGGTTATGATTTTTCCAAAAACGTCCGAGTGCTCTGCCAGACCCTGTACAAAAAATATGGTTTCTTGAAACTTCAACGCCCAGAAACTCAGAAACCAAGCAACTCAGGACATATATTCATAGGAAACACTATACCGAAAAGAGGAGCTACCCTGTATATAAGAATGAATATGAATAAAAATTCATGACAGTTGTCGAAAATGAGGAATTACCCGTCATTGATCCTTCGAACGCCCAACACACATTTCTAAATTTCACGTATGGGTGGCTTCTTAAGTGGTAATTGCCTGACAATATTCGATGTCTATAAAATCAATGAATACTAAAATATCCAATATCTAAACAATCAATCAAGCATCACACACGTACACTTTGCATGATAGATCAAATCCATTCCGGGAAAGACAGTTTGCGTGCCGCTACTTCTGTGTAAACATAAAATGGCCACCATTTAGTTGCTCTCTATTATGAATTATTTTAACACTCCTCCGTGGACACGCGAATTCCTCATGCTCTTTTGTTGGCTACTGATAAACACGAGGTTCGGAAGGATAAAAGCAAATATTTGTACGCCATAGTGATTCTGATCAGTTCCCTATCCGATGCGCTAAATTAACGGTGGGCTTGGTATGGTGGAAACTATACAGGGCGTCCCAAGGAAACAAAATTTTTCAACTGATTTTCCTAAGAAATTATACATCTTCGGTATAGATGATTAGGATGTATAGAGAGCTGTGATCAAGGTGGAATATTTGTTGATTTATCGACAGATATTCTTCCTCGTGGTTATATTACTATGAAATTGATGGGATGAGGTTCAACAAAACATACAGTTTTCAGACATAATCTCATTTAATTAGATTATTATTAGTCTCTCCTATACTATACGAACTGAATAAGGTGTTCATATACATATAACTTCAAATAGAAAAACCGTACGACTCTTCAACCTGTCTGGAAATATAGATCTCAAAAGTGAGCACTAATGTGACAGTTTGGCAACTCCGAGTATTTTTAAGGAATTCTCAAAATGGACACAGTAAGCTATCAATACTGGACCCTACACCATTTTGCAACACTAGAAAATGACTTTCATATTCATTTGACAGTTACGATTTCTGTGTTCCAAATGTTTGAGAGAGAAGTTATACTCCATTCACTTTCATGAAGTCTCCCGGTTGGCCATGATTTAGGTCTAACTTTGTAACCAGAACTGAGGTAGGTTGGCACCCCTGAAATATCGACAATGTTGCTTTGATTCAAAATTGAAAGTACCGAAAGTAATTTGAAGAAGCAAGGACAGAGTATCAGGAAGTACTATATACAGGGTGAGTCTTTGACCCTGCAGAATATTTCAACAGAAGATTCCTGAAGCTGAAAGACACACATTTGTCCTCTACCATTTTTTCCGATTCGGCCTATATAAAAAGATACAGGCATTATAAATTTTCATAATAGGCTAGCCGCCCCTGGAAACCTGAGCACTGAAGTTTTTCCTTGCCTAAGATATACCATTGAAATCTTCGAAATAAGCAACTCTGTTATTAAAACAAGCGTCAACTTACTTTTTACATTCCAGTTGGTGAAAAAAGTTGTATTTATAGTACAATAAACAAGTTAGGTATTCCAAATTTCGTGGGCGATAAAAGTTGAATATTCTTCTTTTGGTTTCATTTTCGATAATGAGGTATTCATCTAGCCTATCACTCATATCAGCTCTGAGATTCATCTTCAATTCGTAATTATAAATTTTTTTTGTTTTATTTCATTTTCTCCAAGAATTATCAGATTCAGACATAACCCATTCAAACTTTCATTTTCATAAATAAATAAAACAGATGTACCTCATTTATCTATGAACGTACAAACGTTGCCAAATTGACGAACAGAAAGAAAGAACTCTTCGACATCAAATAACACACAATATGCTAATTCTATATACACTTGTAAAGTCTATGATTCTGAACTGAACTATAAATCTGTGGCTCCGTGGTTTTAAGGTTATGTTATAGTTGTTTTCCTTTGAATAAAGAACAATGTTCTTTATTCAGAGTGGTTTTCTTCCACCATGGGTTGTTATGTTATGAAAGCGCATTTGAAGAATACCTCAAAATAAATACTATCAAAGTTCTGTACATAATTTCAAGAAATTTGGGTCAGCAGTAAGATTGCATTCAAATCAGTAAGAATCCCCATTATCATGGAAAAGTGAGAAGTTAAGCAATTATACTACACAAATTAGCTCGAAATTGAAAAGGAAGCTTCAGGAATGGATAGTGGTGTGGAAATTTGCTTGAACATTAGGAGTATTTAAATTGTAGAAGTTGAGGTGAGCTTATTCATATTACTCCACTTTCGAACTAACAGCCAATTTACAATGGACATAACTTAACCGTAAATTTACTTATACATAAAATGTAAGGATTAAACAGCAGAAACGATAAGGAATCAGAATAGAACTGCATTCGACTTATGGAAGTCGAATGCAAAGTTGAACCTATTGTGAAGGTTTCGGTACTTATGAATTTTGTAGTTTCCTCTTTGATTTTAACGCACGAATTGCGGGATTCTTACGGTTACGTCCATTGTTAATTGGCCAAAGTCGGCTACTCCGCTTACAAATCATTCCAAATAAAAAATGCTAGGATTCCATTCTCAACTTTTAGACGTGGCAACGCGGAAAAATTGGATTCTGTGAATTTTTTGAACAGAGTTGCATTCAGCCAAAGTACCCATTCTCGGAATTTCACAGATATTTTTTATTTTTGAATTTCAGATTACTCGAAAACGGCGCATCATACGAAAAAAAATAAAGAATACTTTTACTTTCCAAAATGGTCAAAAATTCGTTGAATAGCATTCAAATTATTTTTAAAAGTTGGATTTTTTGAATTTCTGGTATTTTTATGAAATGTTATGGTCATATTGAAGAAACTGGAGGATGTGGATGAAATTTTGTAATCCAGGAACATTCATTGTATCAATAGAAAACTATATTCCAAAAATCATCTCATTCGATGAGATCGTTCGCGAGAAATAATCGAAAATTAAATTTTTTTATGGATTTTCAACAGTCTGTATCTTACTAACCAAGCCGAATCGGAAAAAATGGTAAGGGAAAAAAGTGTTTCTTTTGGCTGCAGGAATCTTCTGTTAAAATATTCTGCAAGATCAAAGACTCACCCTGTAGAATTACGCTCATTCCGATAGTAACTCTGATATTTTGGAAACAATCATTCATCAGAAGCTATCTTACATCAACGACATATTTGAGGAAAAACCAGAATATATTTTTTAGCTACACGTCACCACGATCAGGAGGATTTAGAATTAAAGGGAAGTCAAAGAGTTTACTTCTATTGATGCACTGAAAAATACACTCACTGAAGATTTTATTTTGAAACAAAGATCTGTAGATCTGTAGATCTGTTGGAATTATAATTTGAAAAATTATCATGAAAGACATCACTTTTCAAAATCTTAAAATCAATGGGTTGCATAAAAAAGGGTAAATGAACTCAAAGTTTTATGTGAACGAAAACATGTTGTTGCAGAGATGATTCTCCAATAATAAGAGCAAGTTATCCAAACGTTCAAGCTCACATATTTGAAAATTTAAATTCATGAAAATATTCATTTAATTGGGGAAAAATCTTAGAGCAATAAAAACATTTTGTAATTCAAGCGGAAATATACTGTAATCTACCAATTGAACTACATAGTTTCATGAACTTAAATATTTTATTTTTGAATATTTATAGGTTTTCACTTCCAATATCTGGAAAAAGAATGGACTAAAACAATGATTTATGAAAATCGACATTGTTCATGATTTTCCGATGTGATGAAGCCTTTTTTCTATTTTGAATTTATGATAGGTTTGTTATTGTATTATTAAAATGTGAATACTTCATGTGGGCTTCAAACCTGTAATCATTCCTTTCTGAAATAATTAATGAATGAACAAATCAATAAATAAATAAAAAATAAATGAATATATAAATGAATAAATAAATCTATAAACGAACTGATAAATAAATGAATGAATTGATGAATAAATAAATAACTGAATAAATGAATGAATGAATATATAAATGAATGGATGAATGAATGAGTGAATGAATAAATGAATACAAAAAAATTTAGCCACAGTAAGAGCTAGCGGAAAAAGCTAGAGACTTGAAACCCTCAGGGTTGGTGGAACATAACAATGCGCTGGCTGAGTCTATTAATGTGTTAAACGCTCGAACGGTTTCTCAGCTGCACTAATCTGAATTTTGAGATTTTTTCCTGAATATTTGGTTATTAGTTGTAAGACGCGCGAGTTATCGCAGAAGTACATTGGGTTCGTATCGTAGATGAATTTGAAAAAATTTTGAAATATTTTCAAAATTTTTGTTGAAATATTTTTTTATGGAAACTATCAATCAGATTTTCATGAGATGAGGCACATATCTTGATCTCAGTATTCAACAAAAAAGTTCTCAATTTCAGTTCAATCCGATTATAATTCACGGAGATATTTCGAAGAAAAATATGTCGAATTTTGTGTTTTTTTCTGGTAAGCCTTGATATTTCCGAAATTATTGAAAAAAAATTATGTGTGCATGATAAAACGCTATAACTAATTGGTGAATATAAATGCACAATTATGTGCCGAATTTCGAGGTGATCGTTTCATTAAAACCATCGAAAGAAATCAAAATATTTATTCTCCCACGAATTAGACACGAGTGCTAAAGCTCTGGACTTCCAACGTGCAATTTTTCCAAAATTTTCGATAATTATTTCTTACCTTTGGGGGGACTAGAGTGTATATACAGCCCACTAGGAGGCATATTCTTTCCATTTGTGTAGAATTTCGATCCCAAAACCGGCATCCTTTCAGTTTACATCTTCACAGTCAGTGGCACCTAGAGAAAATCAAGTTTCAGCATACTCTACGTTGTAACATTAGAGACCGTAACTACAATGAAACTGACTGAAAGTCTTTCATTCAATTATATTTCAGGATGATGAAGAACGTGTTGCCCACGCCTTTTCTCACAATAATATTCAACGAACACGCTACGAACTCAAGAGTTTGTCTCCATAAATCATTCGAAATGGAAATGGGGTAAGTACTATAATATTATTTCTAGTTACTCTATCATATGGTGGATATAATTTTGGCATTCTGGTCCTTCAAAGTATAATATTGGGGATCTGATACAAAAATATGTTCAAGTCTTCGTATTAGAGAAACATTCTAGGGATATTCGCAAATTATCCATTAGTAATTCGAAATTAAAGTGAATTTAGGACTAAAAATAACTTTTCGAGTTCACCGTGGATAGAATACCGATAACAAAACAGTGTGTATATAACTACTGTCTAATCCACTTACACTTTCTGAGTCTAACGCACGTTTCGGAAACGAAGTTTCCGTTGTCAAAGGCTTTGTTACTACAGTTACAAATGTCATGTTGAACGAGTGTGAGGATGGAATACAGGACCAATGGGAAAGGGTTGTTAAAGGCCATTAGGGTAGTGCTGGGCTATCAAGGGTGAGACAGGTGAATATTTGCAATAATGGATTACTAAAGGGGGTGAGATCATTGTTTAGCAATCTGTCTTTTCTCTTGAACAGATGTATACCTTCAAGAGTATTTAGAGATTTTTCCGAGATTTTCAATAGCTTTACGGATTTTTCGGAAATTTTTGAAAAATCCTTCCTTTGACAAAGGAGAATTGGTTTCCGAAACGTGCGTTAAACGCAGAAAGTGTAAGTGGATTTGAGAGTGGTTACACACTGTCTTGTTATGAATTTCAGACAGTTGATTGTTAAATGAGTATTTGAAGAAATTATGATGCGATCAGATTGAAAATTGGTAATAAATTGTACAATGCTGACGTCCAACCCTATGCAGAATTTCCGAGTACCTGTCGTTTGAAAAATGAGAAAAAATTTCAAAGATTTTCGAAACTTTTGTTCTTGTTTCTTGGAACCTACTCGTGAGATTTTTTTGTAACTTGGCATAAACCTACCAGTCAATATTTAATAGAAAATCGTTAATTTTTGGCTCGGTCGCAAATATGGGCAATGGGTGTTTTTTCAGGGAAGTTTCGATGGTTGTTGTCAAACGTTTGACAGTTGAGAATGTCAAACTGTGTTTATATTTCTGTTCAGAAAGGAGCCATTAGTATTTGAAGTTCTGAAGATCTTAAAAAACCTAGAAAAGAACTGACGTAAAGTCAGCAGAATTTCCGCGTATGGTCAAAGGAGATGGCCGCTCTGGCAAAGAGCCTAACGACAGATCGTAAACACACTAACTTCCGAAAGAAACAACTTGAAAACTCGATATTGCTGGAATTTCCAAAAGAAACAACTTGATTAAGAATTCGTGAAATGGTAAAATCCACCCAATGATTCCGCAGAATTTTATTTACCCAATATTTCCGAAAACACAGATTAGATCGAATTGAAATCGAGTACTTTATCGAAATCTGACTGTTCAAAGGTTCATACAGAATTTCATGAACATAATATGACAAGAAGATCGCAGAATATTGAATATTTGGAAAAAAAATTTGAAATTTTTTTTCATTTGTTCCAATGACACAATCATCACGAACTTCTGCAAAAAATTGTTCATCAGCATTTTCAAACAGGATGCCAAGTTTGATCTCGATTGAGTTAGTTTTCTTCAAATCACTCTAGAAAAACATAGATATCGAGAAAAAAAACATGAATTTGCATGCTCATATCTGCGACAGAGGTTTTTGGGAGTGTACAAAACAAGAAAATTATTCATTTTGCGGCGTGTTTAAAGAAAAATGTTATGTTCAGTACTGTGCACAGTTAATATATTTAACTCTACAGTATCATAGAGTTTATTTTGTAGTTTTTTTCTGAATAAACTCTCTTAATATTATTATTATTATTATTATATATTTTTTCCTGATACCTCCGAAAATAATAACCGAATCGAAATGAAATTTAGTACACTGCTGCGAAATATGAAGCTCAAGGTTTGAGCAATTTTTTTCTTGAACAGGATGAATTAGTTTAAAAAAATATCTGAAAAATATTTTTTTTCAATTTACTGACAGCACGATTCCAACAAAATTTTGCAACGGGTTGGGCGACGTTACGATCCAACTAACTGCCTAGTTAAAATATGATGGCTACAGTAGTTCCTGAAATATCAGGAAATAACCTCAAAATTTCGAATTGCTGTAACTCCGAAACTTTTCGGTCGATTTCGCTCGTTAACAAACTTCATCTTCGCATCGTGAAATAAAATCTACCCTGAAAGGTTCGAGTCGATTGGATTCTACGTACGCCCTTTATCGTGCATACGGCCGGTCGGACGGACATAATCGATTTTGACACCGGATTCGTCATCAGCGAGTCCAACCTAGTCGTTTGAGACCATTTTCAGCTCACAATTCGAAAATGACAAACATTTGTTCAAAACGATAGCCCACTGTTCCCCTAGAACATGCGCGGAAAAAGACCCTGTGTATCCGAAAAACATAAATAATATTTCGATGGCGTTAGATTTCAGTGTGTTTTTCCCATCTCCAAGCGTGCTTTACAAATTCTGAGAGTATAAGTTGACTTTTTTTTGTTATAGTGTTCACAGTCGGCCGGTAGGTTAACCGTAAGAATAAGATTGCTTCTGAAAAGATATCATAGTGTCTCCATATTTGTGATGTGAATTGAACCTATAATAGCGAAAATAGAGTTATATGATTCCGTACATATAATTTCTACTCCATAATTTTTCGCCGCAGTACTAGATTCCAATAGAAGACTTCGGGTCAAGTTGCCAACCCACAAATTACTTCCAAATTTACTATTACTGGGGAACGGGAATTTCAGGTCAAATTCGAAATGACAAGGTTCGCGTTATTTATAAATATCCGTAAAAGATACCTCGGCTCCTCAAACAAGATAATTCCTTCCAAATATAGGTTTTTGTTAAGATCATGTCTGATTGGCTGAAATTTATTATTATTATTATTATTTACAATATAAGAGTTAAGGATAACCTATATAACTCATAGAACTTAAATGAATTACTTCAGTGTGAAGAAACAATTGTTAAAAATAAACTCAATATCACAAAAAAAAAAAAAAATTCCATTCACCACAACACAAGGAAACAATCACTAGTCACAATGGACCACCAGCTCTCCACGAGTCCCATCTATTTTTGAAGCCATTTACACTAGTTGCGTTGACTACACCGCTAGGCAACATATTCCATATGCGAAAGACCCTATTGCTCAGGAAATTCTCTCTGCTCCTTGTGAAAAACTTCTCTCTACTGAGCTTGTAATCATGCCCTCTCAGGTGGTTATTATTAAGAGTAAACAGGCCCGACATATCCACTCCAAAAAAACCCTTCAAAGCTCTAAATGTAGTTAGCATATCCCCTCTCAGCTTACGATTGGTAAACGTATCCAGAGCCATAAGTGAAAGCCGATTTTGGTAATCAGGTCTTATGATACCGTATGGAATCCGAGTAGCTCCCCTCTGAACTGCCTCCAGTAGATCTGCATCTTGGGCGAACGTGGGATGCCATACTGGACCAGCAAACTCCAGTGTGGGGCGCACATAGGTCTTGTAGAGCGATGCTAATGTGTGGTAATGACAGCGGTTGAAGCATTTCTGAATAAGGTAGAGGGATTTTTTGGCTCTATTCGTCGCCTGCAATATATGTGACCTCCACAGCAAATCAGAATCCACTGAAACTCCCAGGTCAACGTGAGTTGAGCATGATTCTATTGGACCCCCGTTCAGATAATAGATCTTCCTCGGGTTGTTGCTACCCAAATGCAGCACTCGACACTTAGAGTAATTGAGAGGTAATAGCCAGTCGTCAGTCCACTTTTTTATTATATTGCAGTCATTCTGAAGAGCATTACTAGACGTAATGGGGTTATTGTAAAATTTCATATATTTGAGTTGGAATTCCTGATTTCATGTTAATCGTGTCAAATTTATATAGGACATATTCCGCAAATCAACTTGGTTATTTCGGTTGCCGGTTTTCCATTCCGTAAATATGAAATATTCGGTTTGTTCCTGAAAAAAAGGTTAATTACGGAATTTGATTGATGACAGAACGTTCTTTCTGTCACCAGAACGACAGTCAATGTTCTATGGTACTATATCCATAGCATAGAACAATCTTTATTTACTTTCTGATCCATAGAACATAGAAGAGACAACAATCAACAATGGAAAAATTACTGAGAAGGGTCTAGGGATCATGAGGTAAATAAAGATTATTCAATGCTATGGATATGTATGTTACCATAAAATATTGATTGTCGTTCTGGTGCATAGACTTAATATGAAAGATTGCTTTTTCATCAATCAAATTCCGTAATTACACTTTTTTCAGGAACCAACCGAATATTTCATATTTGCAGAACGGAAAACCGGCAACCGAAATAACCAAGTTGATTCGCGGAACATATCCTTTATAAATTTGACACTATTAACATGAAATCAGGAATCCCAACTTAAATTTCAGCCAATCAGACATGATCTTAACAAAACCCTATATTTGGAAGGAATTATCTTGTTTGAGGAGCCGGGGCATCTTTTACGGATATTTAAAAATAACGTGAACCTTATCATGTCGAATTTGTTCTGAAATTCCCGTTCCCCAGTAATAGTAAATTTGTGAAGAAAATTGTGGGTTGGCAACTTGGGCCGAAGTCGTCTATTGAAATGGATGTATTTTGTGAACTATCAGGATCATAGAATTTCTGATGGATATATCTGCGTAATCATTGCAATAATTTTACCAATTCACGAATTCGGCCTACAATAGCACAAAGTCTCTAAGTTGTTTACTCTGGAAATTTCCGTGTTAACCATCATCCTTCTCTGAAATAAACACTGAGGTATAACCGAAAATGAACAAATTTTGCAGTATCCCACTCAGCACTCAAAGGAATATTCAACACAATTTTTTCTACAACTTCATCGCTAAACCTTAAAACAACTCTGAAAAACTCACCTACTCCAGATGAAAGTCTAGCACAACTAAAAATGGGAATATCGATGAAGTCCGGAATCAATATAACAAATACTCTGAATAATTGAACTGAATGCATGTGGTCACGTCCAAATATTGAAAAGCACCCGAAGACAGCGGGAAGTTTGGCACGGACTCGCCAGTGGCAACTGATAATGTGGTGAACACACCACTGGATTACTATGGATAACTACCCCTTTGATGCTCTGGACAGAGGCGTCCGTTCCTGTTCATAAAAAATTCATAAAGTGAAAATATGCGTAGTTAACCTGGGATTCTGCGCCCATGGGATATTTTTATTGAAGAGATTCAGACGTGGTTTATGGATTTTCATTAATGGAATTTTAATGTAACGTATCTGTTGCGTTCGATACCCTAATTAGGGCAACGCCTGAATTAATATCAAAAGAGTTTTAAACTATAGCAGCATACAGTACCTAGAAAATAACAGGGAAATATTCGGAGGTTACAGTTCATTTTTTCAGAATTTTTTGGGTGAAAATGGTTGGAAGAAACCAAGAAAAGCACGACCTTGAAGTGAAGGCAGCAGCTTTTGCGCGTATGTTAAATGGAGATGGCCGCTTTGGCAACGAATTTGAACATGCACGCTGCCTTCACGACAGTGCTTATCTAGATTTTCTCGATAAAGTACTAGATTTCAATTCGATCTAATCTGTATTTTTGAAAATATTGAGAAAATAAAATTTGGAATGGGTATATCTACGGAATCATTTGGTGGATTTTACCTATTCACGAATTCGACCTTTGTAATTAAGCCACAAATCATATCTACAAATATCGAGTTTCTAAGTCGTTTCTTCCGGAAGTTATTGTGTTTATGGTCGACCGTTAGGCCGTTGTAATAATGACACGATCATCACGAAATTTTGCACAATTTTGTGGTTTAGCATCTTCGAACCATCTTCGCGATTGACTCAGTTTTTCTCGAGTTATACCGAAAAAAAACGATATCGAGATGAAAACCACTAAATTCTACATATTTTTTCCCCAATATCTCCAAAACTAATAGCTGTATCAAATTGAAATTTGGTAAACTGCTGTAAAATATAAAGGTCAAGTTATAACTGAAATTGTTCCCGAATATGAACAATAGTTTCAGAAAAAAAAATTTTTTCGAAAAAAATTTTGAAAGATTTTTTTTTAAATTGAGGTACCATACGAATTCGAAAAAATTTCGCTCAGAGTTGCGCGTCGTTATGCTTCAACTAACTGCCAAGTTTCAATCCAATCGCCCTAGTAGTTTCTGAAATATGAGGGAAATAACCTCTAAATTTGGCTAGATGGATAGAACTCCGAAACTATCCGTCCGACAGTTGTCGTGTCGTCGGCGGAATCTATTTTGACACCGGATTCGTGATCAGTGACTCCAACCTAATCTTTTGAGACCATTTTCGGCTCAATCATCTAAAATTACAGTTATTTGGACAGAATGATAGCACGCTGTTCCCCTAGAACATGCGAGAATTTTCGGTGAATTTAAACTGAATTTGAGTGAAAAATGGAAAAATAAACAAAATTGAACGTTCTCACAAAGGAATTGAGTACATCCAAAAAAAAAATTCCAGAAGAATTCCACTGAAGCCTGCAAAACGGCACTCCATTTTCTCTCATTGATGGCGAGATTTATCAAATTCCACGCAATCGAATTTCTCTCGCTGCTTTTGGCATCGTTGCAGCGTACATACCGTAGGTTGGCACCTGACCTTGAAATTTTTGTGATGTTTTATGAATCCTGAATGTGGCTGTGTTGCCGGAATTCAAGAAACCCGCAATTTACCACCGCATTTCTATAGAAACACCAATTTAATAACTTCTTCCTGTTTGCTCTTCAGAGCGTTACAAAACACGTCGTACTTGTATTGCGCATTTCAAATTGTACGCGTTATCATTTTAACGAAAAGTCTGCAATTTTCGAATATTTTTCTGAAAATGAACATGAACAATTAGGTCGGATTCTGATAAAGAAGCCGATGTCAAATTGAATGTTGTCCGACCCTTAGGCGTTGCCACGATAACTTTCAAATGGAACGAACTGGCAACTTTTAGCTTTCAGAGTAATTTGCGTATCAAAAAAACAACGGTTAAGTTCGTCAATGGGTAAAATCAAACAAACTCTTTTTCAATTTGGCTTATATATCAATGCGCATTTATGCTGAATTTCGTGAGGAACATTTCTTTTTTTGTGAATCTAATTTGGCAAGGATCATTTCCAGAGGATCTTGAAGCTAAATGTCGAAAACTATTCATCACATCTCTATGAAATTTTCTTCAGACTCTTCTGAAATTGTTTACCAAATTTCAGGGGAAAATGATTTTAAGTACAAGGAGATCCGTTTTGCTACTATGCGTCAAATTGCTGATCTATGGTTCAGAGAAGGAGGTAGACCAGTAACTATGCGTACGATATATATCGCCATATTTGGACCTTTCGGCCCGTTCACGATGGGTGCTGCCTTCAACTGAGGATCACTATTGTCGACGTTTGAACTACCGCAGAGAACGACAGCAGCAATAGAAGGCAGAATGGTATAATGTCGTATTCAGTGACGAATAGCAATTCTGTTTGATTTGAATGTTTGAATGATGGTCGTAGAGGGGTAAGTCGCCGCAGTGGAGAGCTACTTCATATTACTTTTGCTGTTAAGAGGCATGTAAACGAGAGTCTTAGAGTTGGAGCTGCGCATCATGTTGACGATGTCCTACCAACCATTCAACTTTCATATCTAAATGACCACCCAGACGTGCCAGATAACGAATGTCTGCACTTTTCTAATCGAACTATGGACTTTCTTCAAGAAGTTCGAGTTGCTTTGACAGAGTCACAAGCAGATATCTTATATTATTTCATCGATGCCTAGACATGTACGAGAGTGTATTCAGCTACAGGTTCCTCACTCACATTATTAGTTTTTTGCTTGAATGATAATGAAACTTTCTGAATTTTGTTATCGTTTCATTCTTGATGTAAGACTACCACACTGTTCAAAAATAAAGTTCACAAAGTTACACTTAATGTCTGTGAGATTTCAAATTTAATGTTTCATCAACAGGTTGATTCGTGCCAATCCGATGCCCCGCCACTGCGTTCGTGTCTTACATGGACAATTCCGAAGCCTTTTGAGTTGAATTTTACAACAAAGACTGACCTAATTATGCTCCTGATTTGAATATCGAATAGTCATACTTTTCAATTCCGCATTTCTATCAGTGCCTACCTGTATCGCCGTTCTATAACATGGCTTCTACCTACCATACATATGTTGTCTTCAAATGGATTGTAGAATTCCCCGTCGTTAATTTATTGAATACAATTCGCACTCTGAAGAAACGAAGGCAGTTCTATTACCGGATAAGTTTCCGAGTCATTCGAATTTTTTCCTATGGACTAAAAAAACACCGTTCCAATAAAATTGAAACACAGTAAGTAATTGTGAAGTACTGACACAAACATGTTTTGAAGGGACTAATTAACAGAATCCAATGCCAAAATATCCAAATATTGTGCCAACAAAGTGTTTCGTAAGAACTTCAAAACACTATATAAAAAAAACTACACCGTTTTTATTTATTTTTATTTCAAAGCATAACAAAGAGGATTTCAATTTTTGAAGACGATATCGTCCAAATGATGACCGTTTCTTTAACACTCTTGCAGTCTGACCCATACATTTGCAATCACGCAACAACAGAGTAATGTCTTGCATTTCAGGGCCAATATTGTTTTGCGAGGCCTGACTTGTCCGGGGATTATTACTGAAAACCTTTGATTTAAGGTGTCTCCATAAAAAAAATCGCAAGGCGTGAGGTCAGGCTACTGAGGCGGCCATGGAATGTCTCCGAACTTTCTTATCAGTTTATTCGGGAAAATTGACCTTTTTCATCGACACCCTAGCTGTGAGAGGGGTTGCACCATCTTGCTGAAATAGTGTTCGGTTGTTGTAACCTTGATACCGCTGTAATTTCGGTAACAGGAACTCCTCTATCAAACGGCAATACACCGGGGCCCATACAGGTTCTCGATGGTAGAAAAAATAAGAGTCAATTACTCCGCTGGCAGAAGTGGCACACCAAACTGTGGATTTTCAAACAATGTGAACGTTTTTGATGCCGTTATCTACGGTTGGTGGGGGCAAGTATCGCATATTTCGCTTATTTACATATCCATCAATATGGATTAGTACTGTCCGAAAACGATCCAGCATTGTACAGGGTGGGCAAAATTCGTTGTCTACTGAAGGGATCTCGATAACTATAGCAGCTAGAGGAAAACTGATAACGCATTCTCGAGCTCTTTCTTCCTGACTAATCCGAATCTGAAAACAGATCCAGCTTATCGTTCATAGAACTTAAGTTATGAGCGAAAATTGAGAAATTGTCATTTTCAATAATACTGAATAACTCGCTTGTTTGAACTCGTATTCGAAATCTGTTGATACATTCTACAGACACTTTTTTAGGAGTAATTCAAATATAATATGACTGAATTTTTCAATCCAGCCAATTTCGAGAAATGAGAAGGATTTTGGATTTTTTGAATGTAAACTATAGTCAAAAGATCTCTTATTTTTGCTGATTTCAAAAATGTCGCTATTCACATGAATATTACATGAGAAAATGTTCATTACTTTTTTCCTGCTCTTCTATTCACTGTTGAATTATGAGTAGGCTGACGTTACCATAGCGACGATTCAATATGCATTAACTTTGTGTGAACTTGCGCCTCTATGATTGGAATCAGCGATTACTGAATAAATATTTCTATGGTTTATTTGTCATAGTTCTTAAGATCAGCAATATTTCGGGTCATTAGGGATAATAAACAGATTTTCTATTGCTAATCTTAAGAACTAAGACAAATTAACCATAGAAATATTTATTCAGCAATCACTGATTCCAATCATAGAGGCGAAGTTCACATAAAGATAATGCATATTCAATCGTCATTATGGCAACGTCAGCCTACTCATAATTCAACTGTGAAAAAAAAGCAGGAAAAAAGTATTGACAATTTTCTCATATAATATTCATGTAAATAGCGACATATGATACATTTTTGAAATCAGCAAAAATTTTGTAGCAAGATAAGAGATCTTTCGATTATAGCTTACATTTGAAAAATCCAAAATCTTTCTCATTTCTCGAAAATCGCTGGATTAAAAAACTCAGTCATATTATATTTGAATTACTCCTAAAAAAGTGCCTGTAGAATGTATCAACAGATTTCGAATACGAGTTCAAACAAGCGAGTTATTCAGCATTATTGAAAATGACAATTTCTCAATTTTCGCTCATAACTTAAGTTCTATGAACGATAAGCTGGATCTGTTTTCAGATTCGGATTAGTCAGGAAAAAAGAGCTCGAGAATGTGTTATCAGTTTTCTTCAAGCTGCTATAGTTATCGAGATCCCTTCAGTAGACAACGAATTTTGCCCACCCTGTACTTGCGAAGGTTTCTCTCAGAAGATAGTCACTTTCGTTGGGACCCTGAACAATTTGCATTTCGTATGGACGGAGTTTCAATTTCTTTCGCAAAATAACACGCACTGATGATTTTTTCATTCCTGTGGATGCCGCAATTTTCCTTGTGGATTAACGTGGATTTCAAATAATTTCATTCTTCACTTGAGCACACGTTCTGGTGTTGATGGTCCCGGAGGAGTTCTGTTGACCATTGTCCCTTCTTGTATGAATCTTTTTACCCATAATCAGATTATTCGTCGAATATCAAAATGTTTGCAAAAAGCGGGACGCGCGCGAACCAAAGATTCTCCACACTTCAAATACTGCTCGACGGCAACCGCACGGTGTGCTGCCGACCAGTGATTCATGGCGACACACAAATCCGAAAATCTCTGTATTGAGGTTTCTGTAATTTCTTGATATTAATATTTCCTTTCAAGAAGTTCGAGTTCGTTCAGACTAAACTTCTTAGCAGTCTGATTTGAAATTTTCTATAAGTGCTATAAATACAAATGAATCTGTTTCACGGGATGCCATTGAAAAGAGATCAGTAAGTTTTTATCACAAATCGAATTATGTTCAAATTTACTGTAGTGAGCTCGAAATAAAACCAAAAATAAATAGAAAATATATGTTTTATTGAACAATATACGCAACAACAAATATAAAGACGACTGTAATTTTAGTGATACCAATACCTAGTCAACCTCTCCAAACGTATTGTCATTTTAATCCCAAACAACTCCGTACACAGTGGAAGACGAACGAATATATAGTTCTAAGACATTGGTTCATACATTGTTTTGCCCAGTCATTTACAAAGTCATTCAACGAGAAGTCAAAGTTCTGAGGAAAATCATCAAGTTATCTGAGAGTTTCGTGAAATATCTAATCTTTTTTGAGAAAAATTGTTAGAAGTTTTCATTCAAAGTTGCTAGACAGAATACAAATGGAATAATGTTTTGCCATCAAACAACAATATTTGAACTATGAAAAGTACTGGTGTCACTAAACTCTGAAGACAAGTCATCTGTTCAATGAATATAATAATGTACACATAAAGAAATAAAAATATAATATCACAAATTTCCTAGTAAAAATTACATTGACTATGATTTATTCTTCAGATAATTCTCAGAAAATGTTAGCAATCTATATCTCTGCTTCAGGTTCCTCGCCCTCACGTGTGGATTAGCTATCTCCTTTGTGTAATTCGCTGGAAACCAGCCAGTTTGGCCATCTCTTATTCTTTCACCTTGATACCACCCTGAAAAAACTAACATGTTCAAAACTACAAAGCTCAAAATTTATCAAACCAAACGTACCATCCGCCATCTTTCTAGAAACATTAATGATATCTCCTTTGGACAAGTTGAGCTCATCTGGTTGTGCAGCAGTATAGTTATGAACCACAGTGACTTGTGGACAGTCCCAGCACTCGTACAAAACCTCATCGGGATCTTCAGATTTTGGAGGCGACAGTGCTTCTATCCATCTCATCTTGTCACTCTCACTACTGCATGACAGCAACTAGAAATGTTTATATGTTATAAAAATTCACAGCGACAAATATGGCTGATTGGATAAGATGCAAGATTTGAATTTCGCGCTAATCACACATGGTTCTGACATGACAAATCGATGGTTTAAAAAGTCTGTTGTCTGAGTTGTAAAAGATTATTATAAAATTGGTGCTATACTAGAGCGCTCAATTGCCGGTACTGGAAAAAAATCAAAAGAATTGGTTGTTTTAGTAGCTAAAAAGTACAACAGACTCAACAATTTATCATGAATAGAGAAGATCACCAATTGAATGCTGATATTGAGCGCAAAATCATTTTCTGATGTTGTCATCTATCGATTTGAAGATAAACTTTGGCCTTGCAATTTGATGCTTTTGTTTGTGTGTCTATTTGAAGTCACAGTTTTTACGAACAAGACTACTATGACCAAAGCATCGAAGGATAAAATTAGACCCTGCACCAACAAAACAAGATATATCGCGAGGCTAGCAAAGCCATTGGCAACTATCATCTTGCAACCTTATTGAAACACCTCTTATATGGACAAGAGAAATTAATCTGTTGTTGATACTCACAAATTCAACAGTCTTTCTGCTCTGGTTCTCCAAGAGAGTTAAGAAAAATAAATATTTTCCTGTCATATCCTTCCCCGGCAAAGAAAGAAGTTGATCGGAAGTACTCAGTTCTGTGAAATTTCTTGAGCAATAGTGTAAAACTATATATGAACTCTCACTGAAAAAAAAGGTTATAATTCCCCTTGTATCACGGTGAAGAGAAATCTCACCTTTTGGGTTTAGCCACAATGAGAAGATCATTGAACAAGAATAAATTAAGGGTGGTTTTCGAGAATTTCTTGCCAAATGTCAGTTTAATTTCTTCACTTTTGGGTAACATGTGAACAACACTTCCTGATCTAACTAACCATCTGTTTGGAATTGCAAGCTCTATGGGGGGTACTCCCTTGCCAAATTCCATTTTTGACTCAATGTCCAACATTTCTCTTTCGCGATCTTTGTTTCTGGCAGCTTCATTGCATTGACTCACAATCTGAAGGCAGAAAGGAATTGTAATTCACTCGATTCAAGAAAGTTTCGTAAAATATCTAGGTTACCTTGTTTATAGTAGCAAGAACATACTGACAAGTAAGATATTCTGGATCGTGTTGTTCCAACCTTTTCAATACTGCATCAAGAAGTAGGGGCCATCTCGTGATTCTCTGCATTGGTAGCATCAGGAAAGAGTAAAGAGACAAGCTTTGACAAACTGGACTAGCCTCCAATTGCTTTAAAGTATCAGCAAAAATCGTTCGTTCCCTATAAATTCAGATATTACCACATTTTTCAGGTAACAGGTAGCTGATAACAAACCTCAATTTCTTCATCATCTGATCCAGCAGCGTGTGGTTCTCGCAATATGGAATGTACACAGCAAAGTCTTCTTCGGCGTGCTTTTGTATAATATCACAGACACCATGCAGCAAGATGTTATCCTGCCAGCACCTCTCTAAATCTAAAATCAATTTGTCAGAGCTTTGCCTGACAGCTTCTATTTTTCCGAATAACATATCGCATTCGGAATCAGTCAAGGTTATCTTCAAGTTTTTGATGAAATGATCATTCAAAACATTCAAGGAGTTAAGGTAAGAGGCCTCTGAAGTGACCATCTCGAACTTAGCTTCTTGTAACTTCTTCTGATGGGAACTCAGAGTACCTGAAAGAATAGTTCATGAATAAAGTTTCAGAAAAGGTTTAAAAAACTTACTCAGTACTGAAGATTGTAATACTTCAGGAATTTGGCACCAAAGGGTTTTCGTGAAGGCCAAGGAATTCCTTTTAGAACTCACTAGCTCCATTGCAGAGGGTCTAGGTGGTAGTTTCAGTTCTGTGTTGGATCTTCTTTCGACATCTTCGTAATTATCTGAGTCCAAGTCCGATATTCCATTGTGGCAAGCGTACTGCAAGTTAGGAAAATCAAAAGATTACATCGGAAGGAATGAGGAGTTTAAATGAGCTTACATCTAAAACTGCAGCATCATAGAACTGATATAGAGGCTCATTTTGGAGCCTCATCTGTATGTCATCACCAGACAGACTGTTGAAAGAAACATCAGTCTTCGTCCCATTGCTGTTCAGACTAGTTACACTCTCATTGTAGTAATTATTGTCATTCTTGAGATTGTAATACTTTTCGCTAGGGTCTTTATCTCTATTGAAGTGGGTGGTAGCAGGAGAGCTCAGAGATCTGATGGTGATATTGGTGTTGGTACCACTGTTTTCAGCAGAACTAGAACTAGGTGTGCTGTTTGAGTTTTGGTAGAGACCTATTTCATCATACCAGCAGGTGTTTGGAGGTTTTTCTTTTTGGATTTTGGTTTCTGCATTTTTGCAGAGATCAACTTCGGCATACCAAGATGTGGTCCGTCTATCTTTGAAGGCTTTCTTCAGATCTGTGGAAGAGAGTATGTACAAAGTCACGAGCATGACTTGAATGAAAAGCTGAGAATGTTCACGAAAATGATGAAAAGTATTCTTGTCTTCAATCATATTAAATGCCATGGAGTTGAGTACTCATTTACGGATTCCTTTTGAAATTTCATTTTTATATCAAGTCGAAAGGGTGTGTATGAATAAACGAGGAATTAGCTCTACTTGGTTTTTTGTAGCTTTTATCATGGGAAATTCAGAGATCTGAACCATCACCCATTAAACGACTGAGCCAGGTATATCTAGCGGTAAAAGGAGTTACAGTGGATCACATGAAAGAAACGAGTGGTCGTTCATATGGTGGAGAAAATTGCCTAAAAATTCATCAATTTTGAACTTTGGCAGCCCACCTCTTTTGAACTATAAGATACCACCTAGTTTCGATTGCAGATTTCCTGTCGAGAAGAACACACTGCTTATATTGAAGAAAATATTTAATGAATATCCTAGAGACGGAAAAATTGTGGGGCCAATAGAATTGTATTCTACTTTTAGAGGCTCAACAGAACGAGATATTTTTTGCAGTGTTCATTGATGATTACCTTCACTTAGCGGCGTTATCGGAGCTGGAGGCGGTGGTTCTTGAGGCCTAACCAATTTATTCCTCGAATTTCTATCGACAGGCGACAGCGATATACCACTATCGTCTTCCACCTTTTTATCGATAGGTTCATCGTCGATGTTTATCGTAGGTGTCAAGTAAAAAGTGCTTTTTCCTTTAAAATTCGATGTTATCTCGCTAGCCTGCTCAGGCGACATGATGATACTCCTTCTTATCTTGTTCAGGAAGCCCTTCCTGTTCAGATTCCTGTTCTTCTCGTTGTTCTCGTCCTCTGTTCTCATTATAGGATTCGTTTCTGAAGTAGGTGTTGTGGCTGGGGTGTCATCGCTGACGTTGATGTAGTTGTTTTCGGCTGAAAATGAACAAATGTTATAATTTTCTGTCCGACCACCCGCAGGCACGCTGTCTTGAGAACGGAACCTTAGCGACTTGGAACTTTCAGAGTAGTTTGCGTATAAAAACAAGACGGTTAGGTTTCAGAGTACTCATGGCCGACGCTAAGACCAATAACTTGCGAAAGAAGCAACTCAGAAACTAGATAGGTATTTAGTAGATTTGGATCTTGATCACGAAGGCCGAATTTGTGAATGGGTAGATGGGGCAGATTTACCCATTCGAAATTTCATTTTCCTCATATTTCCAAAAATACAGATATTCTTGATGGATAAATGACAGCTTGGAGGTTCATACTGAATAAGGTGAGAATAATATGATCAGAAGATCGCAGAACTTGATATTTGAAATCACTAATTTTGGCACAAAGTTTTCATCAGGATTTTCAAATAATTTAGTAACAAAGTTACGTCATGATTATTAGATATTCCGGAAAAAACATCGAAACCGAAAAAGAAACCTAGAAGTCAGCAGCTTTTTCACGCATGTTCAAAGAATATCAACAAAAGTGAACATTTGTTGATATTCTTTGAACATGCGTGCAAAAGCTGCTGACTTCACGTCAGTGCTTCTCTAGGTTTTTTCGATAAAGTACTGGATTTCAATTCGATCTAATTTGCATTTTTGGAAATATTGAGAGAAAAAAATTTTGAATGGGTATATCTACGGAATCATTGCGTGGAGTTTACCCATTCACGAATTCGGCCTTCGTACCTAATTGAGCCGCAAACCTACTTCACAAATATCGAGTTTCTTAGTCGTTTCTTCCGTATCTTAGAAATTCGATATTTGTATAGTACCTAGGTTTATGGCTTAATTACTGAGGTCGAATTCGTGAATGGGTAAAATCCACCCAAAGATTATATACCCATTCACACTATTATATTCCCAATATTTCCAAAAATACAAATTAGTTCGAATTGAAGTCCAGTACTTTATCGAAAAATTACATTTCGAAGGTTTATACAGAATTTCAATATTTAATATTAGACAAAATCAAACTTGAAAGTTTTTTTTCAAATTGTTCTGATGACACGATCATCACGAATTTTGCACAAAGTTGTCCATCAGCTTTTTCAAACCAGCTGCCAAGTTTCATTATAATTGAATTAGTATTTTTTGAGTTATTCTGAGAAAAAACGATGTCGCGAAAAAACCTACAAAATTTTAAATATATTTTCCCAATATTTCCGAAAATAATAATCGTATAGAGTTGAAACTTGGTACACCGCTGTGCATTATAAAGCTCAAGGTGTGAGCAAATTGTTTCTCGAATATGATGACTAGTTTCGAAAGAAAAAAATTTAAAAAAAATTTTGAAAAATAATTTTTTTCCAAATTTCCCGTAGGCCTGTGATCATGTCCGGACAGAATTCGACACAGATGTCATCATCAGTTGCTTCAAGCTTGTGGTTCGGAACCATTTTTGGAAAGCAATTCCCCATAAGATGCGAGTAAAATATAAGACCCGAAAGTTCACAGTAGGCTCAGCTAATCTAGGATAGGTTTTTCTGAACAGATTTCGAAAGACTTATCTTTAACGAGGTCTCGGAGGCTCTTTAGACGTATAACCAGAGTTTATTAACAACCAAAAGAATTTACTTTAAATTTCAAACTGAACCTCCTATTGAAACAACCAAGAAAATAAAACTCTCATCGAGGAAAAAAATGTTGTTTCCGACCTAACTACAATTTCTCTATCGTCATCACATTACTGGATAGTGCACATAGAACTGATCGAATTAACGTAGGCGTGAAAGTGTGAAGATCACAGAAGGTGAGTTGAACAGACGTTACATGATCGCTGGCCTCTGATAGGAATTTAAATTTGTGGGGAAAGAACCAGGAAAACATTATACAATGTACGTTGCCGACGAATCGACACGATGGATCTAGTTTTCACGTGGTTGAAATTCTTAAATTGACACATGAGAATATACTTCCTCGTGGGATAGTTTGTTTGAGAAATATTCGAAATACTGGCTATATGAAAAATAAAGAGAAATCTTCATCATTATACAGGGTGATTCATGAGTGACCTTACATACGTCAATGGCAGATAGAGGACTTCAAGGCGAGTCAAGATCCGCCGAAGATACAGGGTGTTTTGTATGTTTTATTTTTTAGCTTTTATTTGTGATATTTTTTTTAGCGATATTTCTGAAAAGCTTGGAGTTATTTTGTTGAAATTTCCTAGTAATATTTCTCTGTTAGAACTCTGATTAACTCAAATCCAGGGCCGGGCTGTAAAAATTGTGATCTACAGTTGTTTGTTGAAAAAATTCATTTTCTGACCGCTTTTTCAAAAAACTAAATTGCTAAGAAAGTTTTCATTTTGACCGGACATACGTCAATGGTGGATACAGAGCTTCAAGACGAGTCAAAATTTTTTTTTTCGTTTATTTCATACGAAGATATTTCTTTTGTCATTTTGTTTGAAGTTGCTAGTAATATTCCTCTGTTAGAACTTGTCAATATGCCATTCTGGGTAAATTTGAATCAACTAACTATTATTTGATTCGAGAAGCCAAGGAAAAATGCTACAATAATCGCTCTTCAGTTTGGATGGCACCCCTAAACTATTTAAAAAAAATTGACAAAACACCCTGTACCTGCGTATCGAATGAACAATTGCCGTATGTAAGGTCACTCATGAATCACCCTGTATTTTGTTCCTCAATTTTTTTTCTATAGAGAATAACAATTTTCAGCAGTGATTTACATCACCCACAAATTATTTTTTCGTATGTCATGTCTTCACCAGAGTGGGAGTTTGATTCTACCAACTTCTTGAAAATTTTTGGCCAGCCATGAGCCTACAAAAAACCATTTGCATGTTCACTCCCTTACAATAAATAAAGCAACATACCATTTTTTACATTGTTCAAAAATTGCTCACAACCTTACGCTCTTGATGTACAAATTAATTTTCGTTTTTTGTTTTTTCAACTTACCAGACATGTCACTGACATCGTTTTTGGATTTTCTCCGTGCAATTCTTGTTAAAGATTTGGAGATATCATTTCTTGTCATGGAAAGGTTTTTAGTGAACTTCCGCATGTGTTTACTGGCTGAAGCTGCTAATCTTGTAAGCACATCGTTTGAATTCGGAGCTGCTGGTAACGGAAGATCTCCATTGTTTTCTTCATTGTCCTGAATTGGGAAAAATTAAGAGATAATTTCATGTTTCCTTCCAACTGATTATGAAAAAAAGCAGAATATACCTATACCGAAATAAGATTTTATGCTTATTAACTGGGTTTGCCTATATTCTTTCAATTTCAATTTTAAACATGACAAACTAAAATAAAATTTTTTTCGATAATTTTCGAAAAAATGCCAAAGACAAATCGAGAAATTTCCACCTTAGTATGTTGTCCATTCATTTCATACAGTTTTTTTCAGCTGAGGTAGAGAAAAACGAACATTATCAATACTAGTTCATTTAGCAAAGGAGAAGAATATTTAGTAACAATAAATTTCATAATTAGATATGCTTAAACTTACCAAATTTTCAAAGGAATCATCAGACTCAATATCGCTGGCGAAAGAATCATAACAAACTTCGGGTTCTTCATTTTCTGAATTCCTGAGTGTTTCATAGTGATGATCAGAATCACTGTCAGCCCCTGCAACAAGAAACAATGAATTAAAAACTCATTATATGGTTACTATATTCTCTTACGAAGTATTTTTCGAAAAAGAGCTTTTGCTTGTCAACAAATAGCAATATCTATCGGGTACAAGAAGTATCTGTCTAATCTCCAAAACACATCGAATTGAATATGAAACATTAAAAAAAACATAGATCCAGACGACTACGTTGGGCTCACTGAGAAAAAATCCGCAAAAAATTCAATTCTATCAGCCCTTTGGCAAGAAATATTCCGAACAAAACAGGCCAGTGACCTCAAACTTTCAGAGTAGCATGTATTTCAAATTGCGGAGGTTGAATTCTTAACGGGCAGAAGTGACCAGAACGGTTTCAGCGTTATACCCAATTGAATTTTTTTTTTCGTTCATCAATGAGGGTTTTTCCTTTAAACGAAAATGCATTAATTTACATGAAAAACCTTTAGAACATCACATTTCAAACATATAATTTCAATATTATATTTTATAAAAAAAGTTTGATCACCTAAAACTGAAAAATAAAAATGGGGATTTGCATTTAAACGGATTTGTCTTGAGTGCACGATGTGGCATCGTCGAATTCAGCTTTCTCGGATAGAAAAGGACGTTAAATGTGTTACTTTGCTTAGGAAAACATAGATAGCTATACTTCGATCTGGTTAGAGTAGAAGACAACGACCAATGAATAGAAAAAGAAGAGCAGAGACTGTCATACTGTCATATCACTGACAAATCGCAAACAGAAATTGTTTGGTTATATTGACAAAGAACACGTGTGTACCACAGAATAGGAATAAATATTTCATTATTCTATAGCAGTAAAAGCTATTCTACTAAACACCGTTATCACTTCGTGCATGCCTGACAAATCCCAAACCCCAAATTTTGAAATCTGATTTTGAAGGTAATTTGGGAAAATGATGAATCAAACCCCTAATAATTATGCTCGAATTTGCATTTGCACAAATAACCCAAATTCAGGAAAAACTCCTAATTGCCCAAGAGAAACTATTGCGATCAGAATTAAACTTCTTCATTGGTTGAAGATTAGCAATTAAAAAAAATTTTTTCGGAAACTATCAGATTTCCATCAAATTTGTCACAATAGTCTGCGAAATATCAGCCCAATTTGATATTCATTTTCGGAAATACTGGGAAGAAAATATGACAATTTCATTTGTGGAAACCAATTTGAACTAGCGCTGCAATCCCCTAACCTCACATTTTTACGCGCTTGTTCTAGGGAACAGCGCGTTATCATTTCGTCAGGATGTCTGCAATTTTCTAATTTTGAGCCGAAAATGGTTTTATAAACGATGGGGTTGAACTCGCTGAGGAAGAATCCGTGGTCAAATTCAATTCTGTCCGTCAGTCCGTATGTGCTCTAGCTTTCGATGGAAAAGACCTAGCGACTTGAAATTGTCAGATTAGATTTGGAGTACCAATATCCCGGTTGAGTTCGTTAATGGGTGGAATCGGTTGTATAGTTTCGGAGTTAGGCCCATTTGAAATTTTCAGGTTAATTCCTAGATATCTCATAAAGTATTGACTCTACCAAATTGAAACTTCTTGGACGATTTTTGAATACCTACGAGCAACTGAGAGCGACATTTCATGTGAATCCAATTGTTAGAAACCTTAAATAAAGTTTTATTCGAAAATTTTCAAAGTTTTTGATGAAAAATTATTCATTCTCTGAAAATATTGATTATAATTCAATGGAATTTGGCACAAACTTTGGAGTCAGTATTTTACAACAATGTTCCAAATTTCATTTCGATCCATTATTTACTTTCGGAGATATAAGGAAAAAAATGTGCTTAATTTCGTTGTTGTTGGAATTTTAACGTTATTTCCGCAATATCTCAAGAAGTACAAGCGTAATCAGATTGAAACTTTGCAGTCAGGTGGAGATTGCTAAGACGCAACTGGGTGCAAAATGTTGTGTTGATCTGCTCATTAGAATTCGAACAAGCGCGTAAATGCTTCTGACCTAACGTCAGTACTTTTCTAGATTTTTAAATGTCATTTGACTTCATAACGTTCTTCAAACGCAATGGTCGATAATTATCAACACCATTAAAAGAAATTTAATACGCAGTAAAGATGTATTTCACCTAGAAACATCAACGGATATTGATCATTCCTCATTCAATTGACATAATAACAGGTACAGATGCTCGTTTTCAACGATGATGATGGAATAAATGTTAAGTATTGACCTAGATGCCTGAGTTACAAACAACTATTTTTCATAATTATTATATAACCTCTTTGCGCCATGAATTATACGTATAAGAGAATTCACTCATCTCTGATGGGTCGTTCGAAGCTAATAATTTTTTCGACAACTGATTAATTGTTGGAGTGCTTCAGTTGTTATTCTGTATAAGAGTTTTCTAAACTTTCTTTGTTGTCTAGTGAATAGTGCTCGCTTTCAGAGGCTTGTTTACTTCAATTCATTTGCATCATTCCATTCATAAATGTTCGCGTTCTGTTTTTATGATAATATAACAATGCATCCTAACAATTGAGATGAATATTTTAGATGGGTGGTTTCAATGGGAAAAGATGAGAAATTGCTAATATCTCAGAAAACCAGTGAAATTTCCATGAAATGCCATATGAAAAAAATTTGAACATGCGCGCAAAAGCTGCTGCCTTCACGGTAGTGCCTTTCTAGGTTTTTTTTTCGATGATTTCAATTCGATCTAATCTGTGTTTTTGGAAATATTGAGAACATAAAATTTCGAATGGGTATATCTACGGAATCATTGAGTGGATTCCACCCATTCATAAATTCGGCCATCGTTATTACGAAATTTGGCACAAAGTTGTCCTTCTGCATCTTAAAATCAGCTGGGAAGTTTCATCATGATTAAAACAGTATTTCTTGAGTTATACCGAAAAAAACAACGGTATCGAGAAAAAAAACACGAAATATTACATACTTTTTCCAATATCTTCAAAACTATTAGTCGTATCAAATTAACATTTGGTACACTGCTGTGAAATAGGAAGCTTAAGGTATAAGCACAATTTTTTTCCTAGTATTATCAACAGTTTCTGAAACAAAATGTTTTTTCGCACAAAAAATTTAAAAAATTTTTTTTAAATTGCGTGACCATACGATCCCAACAAAATTTCGTTTAAAGTTGCGCGTCGTTATGTTTCAATCCAACAGCTTCAGTAGTTCCTGAAATATCAGAAATAACCTCAAAATTTCAAATGGCCATAACTCCGAAACCATTTAGCCGATTTGGCCCATTAACGAACTTAACTGCGAACAACCCTAAAATTGAGGTGTGGTATCCATTGTTTCAAAAATCACTGATGACTTCAGATTGAAATATCGTTATTATTTAAAGCATATACTCGTAACTTTAAGGAGAATTTCGTGGGGATAAAAGCGTCAGAAGTTCAAGAAACTTATTTTTCAAAAATTATTCTTGGCACCGAATTCAAAAAGACACGTGAAATCTCTTGACCTCACTTCAGTGTAATGTTTTTTAATTTCTCTTCAATATGGCTACTGAAACCCTTTCAGTTTCTGTTGTCCTTCAGAAAATTCCCCTTTATTGTATCAATCCTGGAAAACTTGAACAAAAAAAAAATAGAATATGAACTAAGACTATTCGATGATTGAAAATAAACAGTGGGATATTTCTGATGTAAAAAATATAATTTGTGGCAATTTATTGCAGTGTGAAATGCACAATGCAATTATTATTGTAAACGATTGAAATATTTCGTGATTTTTAATCTTGAAACACATTATATTTTCTCCAACGAATGTCGAAGAAAGTAATTTTATGGGAATTGTTTATTGAACAATTCTTTTTGACCACTTTCACCTTGAACCGGCAACATTGATTTTACCTCCATTTAAGGGGTTTATTTCCTTTAGTCGTTCTAAGAGTTCCATAATTAAATATCTATATATATCTAACTGCATCGACAATTAAAACGATGTAGTTTCTAATTGATGAATTATTCTGACGAAAGAATTGCAGATAATCTCGATCTTTTTTTCGAAGAAATATATTGGACTGCTTATAATTAGATATTGAAGATCTTATGCAATGATGAATGAAGTCAGTATCTCCCAATTGTTTTCATATATTTCAACGAAGAATTCTATAGTCATAAAAATAATTTATGTTTCCAAACATAGCAAGATGAAATATATTTCGATTGTAATCTAATTTGAGGTTTCTTCATGTAAGTTAAATGTCTATAAAATGAATTGTGGGCTCTTCTCTTCTGTGAAACTTAATTACTTAGTTAAAAAATGCTGTTGAAAACCTTTTACGAAATTTTCGGAAGATCGTGCCATCAGAACAATAAAAAAAAGTTAGATTTTTTTCAAATATTCTAAACCCTTCTTCTCATTCTTTTTATTTTCAAATGAAGCACTGGATTTCATTTCGATCTAATCTGTATTGATTGGAAAAGTGAAATTTTGAATAAGTATATCTTCTGAATTATTGGGTGGATTTTACTCATTCATGAATTCGGCCTTTGTAATTAAGATCCGAACCTACTCTACAAATATTGATTTTCTTAGTTACTTCTATCGGAAGTGAGGTATGTTTTCGATAGGCCATAAAGACATATTCTGCAGAAGCAATTCACCTTCTGTAATAATATTTTTCCTTAATTACCCCTGGTTATTTCATGCGAAATCTGCTTCCCAAAGCAATATTCTAGTTTAACGAATTTCTTCGCAGTTTAAATCCTTCTAGAATACACGCAGGTGGATTAGAATGACGTAAATGTATATCAAGGCGTCAAACTGAAACAGAATTCAGGTCTGCCTACATTGAAACAGGTATATACCCAGTGAAAACTATAACTGGATTGTTGACCAACTCTGTTGCGTCATCAGACTCTCCAAATGAATAATCTATATCCTTAAAAGAGAATTCAAGGTACAAGAATTTCGATCATGTAGCATATGTGATCATCTTATTAATTCGTCTTTATTTAGGCACCTTTAATATCCAAAAGATATGGAACATTAAAATTTCAACACTTGCTATCGTACCTATCCTGATCACTTTTTATTCATTTTATTCACTCAACAAGAAAAATCCGGTGTATGGAATTTTTGAGGGAACAATCGAATTATCTTCGAAACAAGATGGCATTAAGCCCCCCTTCCCATTCAAGCTTTTAGAGATTACTGCCATCAAGATCACAGGGTTGATACAAATTAATTGTAACCGAACATGTAAAATGTGCCCCTCGAACCAAACTTAACCTTTTTTTTGCATTTCATTTGATTTTGCATGGATGCCGAGATGCAAAGGGGGGTCCTTTCCTAAATGACACACTGTGTATAGTTTAAAAGGGATTTTTAGGAAAACCTACGAAAATTGACAAAACTATAATAGAAACAAATTTAAATTATTGCATTGCATTCATTCATTCGTTTCTATTATAGTTTTGTCGATTTTAGTAGGTTTTCCTAAAAATCCCTTTAAAACCTATACACAGTTTGTCATTTAGGAAAAGACCCCCCTTTGCATCTAGGCATCCATGCAAAATCAAATGAAATGCAAAAAAAAGGTTAACTTCGGTTCGGGGAGGACATTTTGTACCTATGGTTGGTTGAAATTAATTTGTATTAACCCTGTGAGCTTCATGGCAGCAACCTATAAAAGCTTGAATGGGGGGCTTAATGCCATCTTGTTTCGAAGATAATTCGATTGCCCCCTCAAAAATTCCATACACTGGATCTTTCTTGTTGAGTGAATAAAATGTATAAAAAAAGATCAGGATAGGTACGATAGCAAATGTTGAAATTTGAATTGAGTTACCTCAGTTTTATAATTATTGTTAGATAAGGGTCATAGTGGGAATATAAAAAGAAAGGAGTTTGACATTAGTATTGAATAATAAAGACTGAAAAGACGTCCTACTTTTCATTGGAAAATCAGTGGCGAAACTTTGACAAGGAACTGAACAGCAAGACTTGCAGAGAACCAAGAACACAATAAATTCCGAAGGAAACAACTTAGAAACTCGATATTCGTAGAGTAGGTTCGTACCTTAATTACGAAGGTCGAATTCGTGAATGGGTAAGTAAAATCCACCCAATGATTCCGCAGATATACCCATTGAAATTTGTATTTTCCCAATAATTTTAAAAATACAGATTAGATCGAATTGAAATCCAGTAATTTATCGAAAAATGATATTTTGGAGGTTCACAAAGAATTCAATGAGAATAATATGATAAGAAAATCACAGAATATTGGATATCTGAAAAAAAATTTTTTTTTTCAAACTGTTCTAATGACACGATCATCACGAAATTTTGCACAAAGTTGTCCTTCAGCAACTTCAACCTAGCATTCAAGTTTCATCATGGTTGAATTCGTATTTCTTAAGTTATATCGAAAAAAAACAACGATATCGAGAATAGAAAAAGCACGAAATTTTACATATTTTTTCCCAAAATCTCCGAAAATGTTATTCGTATCGAATTTAAATTTGGTACAATGCAGTGAAATATAGAGCTCAAGGTATGTGCAGTATTATTTTCGAATATGATTGATAGTTTCTGAAGAAATAATTTGTTTCGAAAAAAATTTTGAAAAAAAACTTATTTTTAAAATAAGCGACCCCAACCCAACCAAACTTCGCTTAAAGTTGCGAGTCGTTATGCTTTTACTGAGTGCCTAGTTTCAATCCAACCGCTACAGTAGTTCCTGAAATATCAGGGAAATAACCTCAAAATTTCAAATGGCTTTAACTCCGAAACAATCCGGCCGATTTGTTCCATTAACGAACTAAACCGCGGCATTCCGATGCGCGAACTACCCTAAAAGTTTAAAGTCGCTAGCTTGCTACGTTCGAGAGTTATCGTGTCCACGATCGGCCGGCCGGTCGGACAGAATCAATTTTGTCACCAGATTCGTCATCAGCGAGTTCAATCTAGTCGTTTGTGACCATTTGCGGCTCAAAATTGCAAAAATCCAGACATTTGGACATGACGATAGCACGCTGTTCCCCAAGAACATGCGCACAAAATGAGGAACGATGAATTGACCTCAAGCAGAAGTATCTTGAATTAAAACAAATCATCTGTCCAACCAATTGAAGATTAATGTTTCTTTTTATTACAGGCAATCTTCCAATTAACAACTCTTATTGCCGATTCTTATCGTCAAGAGTCATTGTAACGAGTGACAATGGAACTAACAAAGGAGGCCTTGAAAGAGTACGAAAACAATACCATAAACATGAAGTATTCTGTCTGATTGCAGCCCCTGGAACATGCCGGAGATATCACTGGAAGAATTTTTTCGTGCAGTTATCTCTATATGGGATGGCTGCAGGAATCTAATAAGTGAAATTACGAATAGTTATTGAATAGCCAGAAGTTTTTGAGAGTTAAAAGTCAAGAGTGTATCACAAGTTATTGAAACTAATTCAACTATAGAATCTTGAGCCCAAAATCTGAAGATTTTACCACAATATCCTGTTGTCAACTCACTTAAGAGCATACGTAGTACCTCGAATATTGTTGCGTCCCGTATCCTGGACCCAGCATTTTATGATATATTGTCTTTTCTTGATTTTCCAACGTCGGAGTCTGAAGTTTTTTGGTTCCCAGGAATATGCCCGAAATTCAATATTTTTTGGTTTAAATCAATTGACACCGGCTTCAAGAGCATTTTATTTCAAGCCAACATTAAAGTATAATTTTGCATGACGGAAAACACTCAGATAAAATTCAAGCTCTTAGCATTCCAGGAATCGGAGCTTGATGGGTGGCGTACTTCGGTTACTCAAAGAATCCAGACGCCACATGTGACAGCTGATAGAATTTATCATCCTAGAACATTTAGAGAAATTGCTTTCACACATTTGTGCTCTCTCTTTCACACCAGCCAATCCGAGGTGTTTTTTCGGATTTTAGAAGGGCGTCGCTTAATTCAAAAAACCAATCAAAATTCATATTCCCCCTCTACTATGTGAAAAAGGGAATTTTCTTAATTTGGGTTTAGTTAGTTTTTAGACACTATTCATTTGACCGTTGTACAGTAAACAACAATTTGCTTTCGAATTTATAAACAAGATATTATACGTTAATTTTTGTGTTGTAAAATGGTAACTTCTCATTTGAATGTCGCTTCAACCTTGCTATCGTAAGATATAGAAGGAACATTCTATTGTATAAATTGTATACCATTTCGGTCTTGTTATCTGATACAGATACAAGAAAATACATTTTTGTTACTTGTTAAAATTGCGTTTTTAATACACCTTAACAACATCTTCGTATCTCAAGTGCAATGATTTTGATCAACTGGCCAATAAGTTCTTCAATTATCTGCTTATTTCAGAAGCATCAACGTTTCTAATAAAGATCAGAAAATATTCGTCGGTCGTGTCTTCATTTTGATAACGACAGAATTAATCAAGTGCGATTAATTCATCCACACGGAGTCTCTATTATTGAAACCCTCAAAATACCTGAATAAACCAATTTAGGTCAAGACAAATATAACTAGGAGAATTTTGCACGCCAGAGTGCATTTTTCAGGAAAATTTTGGGTGCAAATTGTTGGAAAAATAGTAAGAATGCGCAATGTTGCCACCTTTTTATAATCAAGAATTTTCGGGAAATGAAAATGGGGTAAAAATGGAAAAATAAATAACATTGCAAATTAATTGAATACACCAAAATAAAATATATTTTTCCAATTTTGAGCCCTTAGGGTACAAGGATCCTGCTGAAAAGCTAGGAGGATCAATCTCGAGCAACAAACGATTTTTCTTCCAAGTTTCACGGATTTCGGTTCAGTTCTTTCAGAGAAAAGCCCGGAAAACGGACGGCAGACGGACGGATTTTTTTTATTCGTTCATTCAAATCTACATACTTCAAAATGTAAACTGTGAAATTTTCAGGAGGGGGGTAATTTTTTGTTCGATCATTAAGGTTCATTATTCGATTTTATCAAATAATAAACCAAAATTGATTTTCTACGAATTTCATGGTGAAATATCTTTCGAGAAACCTGACCTTACCTATATAGAAGTTCACTTCTTGACTCTCAAGGCTTTCCTCGAATATCCTACTGACCAGCTTGGGTAAATCTTTGGTTTTTCTTATTTCTTCACACCTCGAAGTCATGTCTTTATCACAGCTATCTTCATCATAACTAGCTTCACTTTTGGACACCACCAATTTGCTATTTTCGTCATTATAAGCGAAAAAAACCGCAGTAGGCGAACACACAAAAACCTTATCACCCACTTGTCGCCTTGGTTTTCGGCCGACAGTGGTGGCACGTAAGGGGGGCACAGGGGGTGATACCGGACTTCTGGCGATCAGAGAAACTGATCTTCTGTGGCTTTCTCGAGTCGTCATTTTTCATTTTGTTCCACTCTTTCGGGAGTTTTCCAAAAGTTGATTTGGTTTATAAAAACTTCATTGAAATTTTATCTTGATAGTTTTTTGATTGAACTGGTCTACTTTGTTGTTTATTCAGGGTCGTAGTTTGTCATGGAAATGTTCTGGTACATTATAAAGTTCCCTGTATTTTTACACGACACTCGAATAATGGAAAAACCAAAGGATCACAAACTGAACACTTTCATGTTTCGACACTGAAAATCCAAGGCACACACTCTTGACGAGGTATTAAAAAAACCGTGCAAGGTACCAAATCCACTTCAACTGTCATAATCAAATACCTTGACTGTTGACTGCACTGCTCCCTGGGCAATGCGATGGTACTTGGTGCTTTCACTTCTTGATCTATGACAAGCTAGCATGACCGCATCTACGCGAGAATTCAAATATTACCGATAAAAAATCAGGTATTAGTTACTTGAAACGAGAACCAGGACGAGACTGAATTAACAATTAAGTAATTTTTGCCGATTCTGAACTATTACCGACTTCTTCTGGTAGACCTTGCAACTTGGAGATTTTCATAAACCAGTTCGTCATTGGCGCTACTTAAGTGGTTTCCGGGAACGGCCGATGTCGACCGATGTTTAGTTATCGTGAGCTCGATTAAGAACGGTCAGTGCGTAAGCTCCAACCGGATCGATATCATCATGTTGAATGAATTTAATCGATGGTGGGGGCTGCACATGAGTATTCTCCGTAGTAAAGTGACGTTTTTGGTGGATGTGAAACATTTGGATTTTAAAATTTGGTGGAAGCGCTATTCTCGTGAGTATAGTCGCATTTAGGCGCATCCACCATTTATTTGTCGATGTATGGAACACTATGGAGTATTTGTAATGTAAGCAGTGCATTAGCTTTCAGGTAAACATACGATGATCTACATAACTTCCATTTGAATATAGGTTATTTTATTCCTTTCAAACAGAGCTGAAATATTCATCTTAATCTCTCATGGGTGCCATAAAGTATTCTGGAAATGTGGCAAAATCCACTTCAAAACAAAAACGCCTGTTTCCCCAATCAAATCACAGAAACTTTTGATTGCATTGAAAGAAAATTACTTTGTTGATGTTCAGTTTTTTGAACACCTACTTCAAAATGGTCATCAGTGGAGAAGGTGATATTTAGGATACCTATATCATTCGTATCATAGAGTGTTTAATCTTCATATTCTGAAAACATGGCCGTATCAACTTGGAAGTGATTGAATGCCTAGAATCCTTAAGAACTTTCAATAGAATATCAAACCTCTTTGACATTTCTGTAACGTGGCTCTGATATTTTTTACTCCAAAAGGGAAACTTTCGATCTTATTGGAAACAACGTTTCTTCAGAAAATGCAACATATTCTGCATGCGAATCATCTAAGATTAAAGTCAGATTCTGGAATACTTTTCTGAATAATAAAGCGTGATAGTTAAGGTAGAAACTTTGAATTTTGAGCCGAAAATGGCCTCAAACGACGAGGTTGAACTCACTGATGACGAATCTGGTGTCAAAATCGATTCTGTCCGGCCGGCCGGCCGACGACACGATAACAGTTATCGCTAGCGACTTGAAACTTTTAGGGTAGTTCGGAATGCCGCGATTAAGTTCGTTAGTGGGCCAAATCGGCTAAATGGTTTATAGCCATTTGAAACTTTGAGGTTATTTTACTTGATCTTAAAAAAAAATTTTTCGAAAAAAATTGTTTTTTCGGGAACTATGAAGCATATTCGAAAAAAATTCGGCTCATACCTTGAGCTCTATATTTCACAGCAGTTTAGCAAATTTTAATTTGACAAGAGTAATAGTTCTGGGGATATTGGGAAAACTATGTGAAATTTCGTAGTTTTTTTTTCTCGATATCGTTGTTTTTTTCGGTATAGCTCAAGAAATACTGTTTCACTCATGATGAAAACTTGCAGCTAGTTTGAAGATGCTGAAGGACAACTTTGTGCAAAATTTCGCGATGATCGTGGCATTAGAACAGTTTGAGAAATAAAATTTAATTTTTTTTTCAGATATTCAATATTCTGTGATCTTGACATCATATTATTCTTATTGAATTCTGTATGAACCTTCGAACTGTCATTTTTCGATAAAGTATTGGATTTCAGCTCGATCTAATTTTCATTTTTGGAAATATTGGGAAAATAAAATTTTAAATGGGTATATCTTCGGAAACATTGGGTGTATTTTACCCATTCACGGATTCGGCCTTCGTATTAAAGGTCCAAACCTTCCCTACAAATATCGAGTTTCTAAGTCGTTTCTTTGGGATTATTTTTTTTACGGTCCGGCCTAACGGCACAGTTTCACTTTATTCCAAATGGATTTTGCAATTCTTTTGAAAATTATTGTGTTAGGACCATACAAATAGGAGAGCAAATAGCAAGGAAAGTCCACATTATTTTCCCAATATTTCCGAAATGGATATCTAAACAAGCAAGAATTTGGTACACTTTAATCTAATACAGACTTGAAGGTTAATGCCAGATAACATCGGAATCTGAGGGGTGCCTTATGAAAATAATTTTATTTTCCTATGAACTTCGAAAATATTTGAACTATTTTTTTGTAACGGTATGATCCTGACGAAATTCTTATGTTCACGAGTCGCAGTCCACAATTTATGATACCAAGTTTCAATTCGATCGCATTGTTTTGACCTGAATTGGTTTATTCAGGTGTTTTGGGTTTCAATAATAGAGACTCGTGTGGATGAATTATTTCCACTCGATTAATTCTGTCGTTATCCAGATAAAGATACGACCGAAGAATAATTTTCTGATACTTTATCAGAAACGATGATGCTTCTATAATTACGGCAGAAGTGTTGAACTTATCGACCAGTTGTTCAATATCGTTGCACTAATGATCCGAAAATGGTGTTGGGGTGTATTAAAAACGCACTTCTAACACGTAACAAAAATGTATTTTCTTGTATCTGTATTAGATAACAAGACCGAAGTGGTATACAATTTATACAATAAAATCTCCCTTCTATATCTTACGATAGCAAGGTTGAAGCAACTTTCAAATGAGAAGTTACGATTTTACAATACAAAAATTAACGTATAAGAATTGTTGATAAATTCGAGAGCGAATGGTTGTTTACTGTAAAACGGTCAAATGTATAGTGTCTAAAAACTAACGAAACCCAAATTAAGAAAATTCCCTTCTTCACATTTTAGAGGGAGAATATAAATTTTGATTGGTTTTTTTAATTAAGCGAAGCCCTTCTAAAATTCAAAACAACACCTGGGATTGGCTGGTGTGAAAGAGAGAGCACAAATGTGTGAAGGAAATTTCCCTAAATGATCTAGGATGATAAATTTTATAAACTTTCACATGTGGTGTTTGGATTCTTCGAGTAACCGAAGTATGCCACCCATCAAGCTCCGATTCCTGGAATGCTAAGAGCTTGAATTTTATCTCAGTGTTCTCTGTCATGCAAAATTATACTTCATTTTTGGCTTGACATAAAATGCTCTTAAAGCCGGTGTCAATTGATTTAAACCAAAAATATTGAATTTAGGGCATATTCCTGGGAACCAAAAGAATTCAGACTCCCACGTTGCAAAAGCAATACGCATCAATACTTCTTAAAAGTTCGAGGAAATATTCTCAAAGTTTTGAATGGTTATAACTCCGAAACTGCTGTGTGGATTTCAACCACTGGTGAACTTAACCATCGCATTTGCATGTATAACCTACCCCGAAAGTTTCAAGTTACAAACTTCTTCCTTTTCGGAAGCTATCGTATTCGCCACAACAAGTGCGAAGATAGTTTTAAAAAAATTGATCTGCTCATTCGAGGATAATTGGGCAGAACAAATAATTTCCGGAAAACTCGAACGGCAAAATAAATTTGCACGGCTTATTAGAGGCCGGCAAAAGCAAACACTATTCCGAGTACATCAACCTTGGAATATCTTCAGGGTTCAGGAACCACTTGCTGAAGGCTTGGCACAGAATGCGTGGATTTCTGAGTCGGTGAAAGACTTTCTTGTCTCCGTTTCTTACAAGTACCTAGATTATTGTAACGATTATGGCTTTACGCTGGTCGATGAATGAATGAAGCATTCACCATGAGTAATAGACTGGTTTCTGATTACGCAGCGTATGAGAATGAACAGGATCACCGTAAGGAGATTGAAGGGGCAATTTGCGGATACATTCATTAAATGAGAAAACTGAGAATTGGTTATTCGAAAACGTCATGTATCGTTTGAAACGAAACACACCGGATGATACCGGATTGTGTTTATTTTTACTGAAGGGTTTTCCAATAGGAGGTGTTATTTTGAATAGCCCGCTATTTCGGTAGATGCCACTTTAGAAGTAGTCATTTTTTTGACATTTGACAAGAAGAAACTACGCCATTAATAAAAATGGAACGATACACGCTTCAACAACGCATTGAAATTATTAAAATTCACTATAAACATGGTGAAAATTTGGCAGAGACGGCTCGTAAAACACCTTGTCGGACCGCAATGAAGAAATTGGTGGAAAAATTCGAGCTGTTGGGACAAGTTAGTGATGTGAAGAATTAAACTCGTGCACGTCGCTCAAGAACAGCCGAGAATATTGCTGCTGTAGCCGAAAATGTTGAAGAAAACCCAGGTTTATCCATTCCTCGTCGTTCTTTGGAATTAGGCACTCCACAAACGTCATTACACCGTATTTTGCATAAAGATTTGGGTCTTACGGCTTATAAAGTTCAGTTAACTCAAGAACTCAAGCCGGCTGATCATCAACAACGTCGTGTCTTTGCTGATTGGGTCGTTGAAATGCATGACAATGATCCGGAATTCCATCGAAAAATCATCTCGATTCGTCAACAAGCAAAATTGTCGCATCTGGGGCTCGGAAAACCCGAGAGTTATTGTTGAAAAGCCTCTCTATCCTCAACGTGTGACTGTTTGGTGCGGTTTATGGTCCGGCGGAGTCATTGGACCTTAATTTTTCGAAAATGAGGCTGGAGCAACAGTTACGGTGAATGGATGGCGCTATCGAGAGATGATTAATGATTTTTTATGGCCGGAACTGGATGGTATTGATCTGGACAACGTTTACTTGTAACAAGACGGCGTTACGTGCCACACAAGCAACAAAACCATTGATCTTTTGCGGGAAAAGTTTCTGGACCGTGGTATCTCTCGAAGAGGTGATCACAATTGGCCACCGAGATCTTATGATTTAACACCTTGCGACTTCTTCCTTTGGTGCCACGTGAAAAAGAAGCTCTACGCCAATAGCCCAGCGTCGATTCAAGAACTCAAGGATGGAATTCTTGAGGCTATCGAGGACATAGGGCAGTCACTTTGCGATTTGGTTATGGAAAATTTCATCAAAAGGATATGGTCCTGTGAGCGTAGTAGTGGTGGTCATTTGCCTGATGTTATTTTCCACTATTAACGGCATAGCTTCTTCTTTATAATGAAATAAAAATACGATCATTTATATTGAAAAATGGCATTTTTCTTTGAATATCAAAATGGCATTTTTCTTTGAATATCAAAATATCACCTCTTATTGAAAAAACCTTCATTTTGAGGATAGGCTGAGAGTTTGATAATAAAAACTTATTAATTCATGTTGAATCAATTTGTTTCCGACTGATAGCTGTTCCATAGGAATAAAATTCAATCAGATATTCGAAGGAATTATCAGTACAATGATTTTTAATGGTTATTGTCGTTTAAAGAGTTAATTTTGTATATTTGTTCATCGTGCGATGAACAATCCGATCATTTATATTGAAAAATGGCATTTTTCTTTGAATATGAAAATAACACCTCTTATTGGAAAACCCTTTAGATTCCCACATTTATGAACGGATTGTATTCAATTCCGATATGGTTATGATTCGAACTCGACTATGATGAAACCGTGATATTCTATTACAAGTGAAGTCATCGAATATCTCGGCGATAGATTCGCCTCTTTTAACGAATCAATTGAGTCAATTTTTCTAGTATTCCAAAATGGCGAATTCTTCCCTTATTTCAGAGGTTGCCTAAATTTACTGATTGGCCGCGCCCTTATTGCGCGAATGTTCTGGAGAATGTCGTGCTATCGTTTTGTCCAAATGTTTCGAATTTTTGCCTGAAAATGGTTTCACACGACTAGGTTGGACTCACTGATGACGAATCCGGTGTCAAAATCGATTCTGTCCGGCCGACCGATGACACGATAACTATCGAAAAAAGCAAGCTAGCAAATTGAAACTTTGAGATGAGGTCGCGCATTGGAATCCGGCGGTTAAGTTCGTTAATGGGACAAATCCGACCAATGATTTCGGAGGTGTATTCATTTGAGATAAATTTCCTGATATTTCAGAAAGTACTCATGTGATTGGATTGAAACTTGACAACTAGTTGGACCATAACAACGCACATCTTTTCACCACACAGTCAATAAATCAAAAAAAAAAATTTTAGGAATTTTTTTCTAAAGAAATTTTTTCTCGGAAACTATTCATTGAATTCAAAAAAAATTACTGCTCATACCTTTGAAATCATACTTTACAGCAGTGTACTAAATTTAATTTCGACACAATCATAATTTCTCGAGATATTGGGAAAATATATATAAAGTTTCGATGTTTTTTTTCGATATCGTTGTTTATTCGAGATTAACTCAAAAAATGCTAATTCAATCTAAATGAAACTTGGCAGCTAGTTTGAAAAGGCCGATTTGCAACTTCGTGCAAAATTTCGTGATGATCGTGTTATTAGAACAATTTCAAAAAAAAACATTCAAATTTTTGTTTTTCAAGTATTCAATTATCTGTGATATTCTGATCATATCACATTCATGAAATTCTATATAAACATTCGAACTGTCATTTTTCGATAAATTACTGGATTTCTATCCGATCTTATATGTATTTTTGGAAATATTGAAAAAATAAAATTTCAGAGCTAAATCCTTGTGTGAAATACGCAACTTGTTGTGAACGTCGTATAATGAACAATCCAGGGTCTTCAGCAACACTTTCACGAATAAATCAATATTTTCCTGTGAACGACCGCTACGACTGTATTTTTCACTTTTTTGATCTTCCACCGAACCGGTCGCTTGAAATTTTTTAATAATTCGACCAAAAGTGCTTTGAGATGGACGATTATGTACACCATAAAATTCACGTAATTTTCTAAAAACACTTTTCACAGAACGCTGATTTTCATAAAATAATTCAACAGTTTGAACGCGTTGTGGTATCGTGTACGAAGCCATTCTTATAAATGTCATACATCACACTTCTTAAATGTCAAAATACCCAGACGAATTCAGTGCGCCATCTATAATTTATTTGTTCTTGAAAAAAACCGCGTTGAAACACCCTTCATTTACTCCACAATTAGGATTAGGATTACGAATTCTTATCTGTTCGAAATGTTTTGATTCCATAGATAAGTCTATGGGGTTCAGATTTTCATTTTTCACTGACCAATTCGAGAGTTGAACAAGTTTTTCTCCTTTTTTCGAAAAAGTGAGTTGTGAAATACAGTTGCACCGCTTACTTTACTTAAGTTACAGAATATCAAATAATTCCAAGTTACTCTAAATTGCACCAATTCCAAAAAACTTATTCTGAGGATGTGTTCACGGAAAAATCTGCAATGTAAGTAATATTTTTTTCGAGAAAAGTGAATTTTGAAATAATTGATCTGCAAACCAGAACATGAATATAATCGAATATTTCCCGAATAGGGGTTTTTCCTGAATTTGGGTTATTACTGCAAATGCAAATTTGAACATAATTATTATGGGTTTGATTCATCATTTTCCCAAATTACCGACTCGATAAGAGTAGGACAATGAAATCTGTTTTAATTCATAGATAAAGGATCGAACTGCACGTAAAAAATTCGACATCACCCAGCTTCATTATTTTGGTCGGCACGACGTCTCAAAGTTGACCAAAATTTCGAAATTTTTTCACTATTTCCGCCATAATTTCTAAACGGTTGTCACTGGACGATTTCTAATGACATATTCGTGATCTACGACCTCGATTTAATAGGAAACGATAACAAGGTCGACAATTTTCGAAAAAAAAAATTTATTTGGGACTTAGAAAATTTTTCATAAAGAACCGCGAATAAACATCAAAGCGCAGAGGGGTGGGGGGTAAGATTTAGCGATTCCGTGCGAAATTTTATTTTTGAAGCTATGACAATATGCACATCATATATTATGGATTCGAACACGTAGATTACGAATCTGTAATTAGATTTTGCGTAACTGATTCGGTTTGGAAAATATTCCGGATTTGGTGAGAAATTTTCGAAATTTGGGTCAACTTTGGGCCGTCGTACAGATCAAACGCGTGAAGCTGGACAATATCGAATTTTTTGGTTATATCTGGATCCTTTGTGAGTACGTAGCCACTTATTTTATAGACGTAAGTCTTCTGGTTGAAAAATTATGATTTTTTTAAAAAAGGTCCAATTTTTTCGATTTTCCTCGGGCCATTAAAAACGAACCAGACTCTCCACTAACATTCTGATTGGATTTTCTTAATCTACGCCCTCGAATTAGTATATGTTTCGAATTTCAGGTCGATCGGAGAACTTTCGATTTTTGGTAAAATTTTAAGGGGTTACCCTTAAGAAAATCTCAATTTTCGAAAAATAATTTTCCAACTCCTATCGCCGTGAAATTTGGCACACTTACTAATTCGAGGGCGTAGAACAAGAATATAAGGTCAGATATTTTTTAAAAAAATCGTCCTGGACGTGAGAGGTCCTTGAAGTTCCAAAATTTTGGACCTTTTTTCAAAAAATCATTATTACCGACTCGATGAGAGTAGGACGATGAAATCTGTTTTAATTCATAGATAAAGGATCGAAGAAGTGACAACGGTGTTTAGTAGAATAGCTTTTTCTGCTGTAGAATAATGAAATATTTATTCCTATTCTGTAGTACACACGTGTTCTTTGTCAATATAACCAAAAAATCCGTTTGCGATTTGTCAGTAATATGACAGTATGACAGTCTGTGCTCTTCTTTTTCTATTCCTTGGTCGTTGTCTTCTACTCTAACCAGATCGAAGTATAGCTATCTCTGTTTTCCTAAGCAAAGTAACACATTTGACGTCATTTTCATTCCGAGAAAGCTGAATTCGACGTTGCCATATGGTGCACTCAAGACAAATCCCTTTAAATGCAAATCCACTTTTTTATTTTTCAGTTTTAGGTGATCAACCTTTTTTTTAAATATAACATTGAAATGATATGTTTGAAATGTGATGTTCTGAAGGTTTTTCATGAAAATCACTGCATTATCGTTTAAAGGAAAATCCCCCATTACAAAAACGGTAATATTAATTTTATCACGGTTAATTCATAACGAAAAATCCGTATATGTCAACACTTTTCCGAGTTCGATTCGAAGAAGCAGTTCTGCCAACTTATAAAAATTCAAGGTCACGCTTGGAACTCGCTGGTGTTTTGTCTCCGAACTTGTCGTACTTCGAAGAACATACGATGCCATGTTCAGCATAATTTAACGGTAAATTGGATTAGAAAACGAGAAGAGTCATCATGCTCGATGTAGGCTACAAAGAAAGAACTAGCCGAGTAGTTAGTGCAGCACATTAGCGATTTTTTCAACCACTAAGATGATGATATTCGCAAACATAATTTGCTAGCAAGCTATCATCCTTGTGAATCATAATATAACGAATTGTTTGAGTTGCATTGTTTGCTGGAGAACTGTAAATTTTAGGACAATTGGGTTAATCATTGTTTTCTTATTTGGAGTCCTTCATTTTCTAGGATGTCGTAACTGTTCTCAGCATATTAAACTAGGAGAACAATACGTAGATCGTTATGCTGAATAAAGTTTAATATTTAAATGACTAGTTGGAAGTTCTCATGGGCGGATACTTAAATGATTTTCAGTGGTATCCTGTTCTGTCTAAAACGACTAGGTTGGCCTCACTGATTTGAAATCTGATGTCGAAATCGATTGTGTCCGGCTGACAATCCCTTGCCACGATAACTTGACAACGCTTGACAAGATCTAGCGACTTAAAACTTCACTCAATAGACGACTTCGGCCCAAGTTGCCAACCCACAATTTCCTTCACAAATTTACAATCACTGGGGAACGCGAATTTCAGGACAAATTCGACATAATAAGGTTCTCGTAATTCATAAATATCCGTAGAAGATGCCTCGGCTCCTAAAACAAGATAATTCCTTCCAAATATACGGTTTTGTTAGGCTGAAATTTGAGTTGGGATTCCCGATTTCATGTTAATAGTGTCAAGTTTATGAATGATATGTTCCGCAAATCAACTTGGTTATTTCGGTTGCCGGTTTTCCCATCTGTAAATATGAAATATTCGGTTGGTTCCTGAAAAAAAGATTAATTACGGAATATGATTAATGAAAAAGCAATCTTTCTGTCACGAGAACATAGAAATATTAAGTCTAAGCACCAGAACGACAATCAATGTTTTATGGTAACATACCCATAGCATAGAGCAATCTTTATTTACCTTATGATCCATAGACCATACCTAGTAATTTTGCCATTGTTGATTGTTGTCTCTTCTATGTTCAATGGAACATAAAGTAAATGAAGATCGTTCTATGCTATGGATATGTTATCATAGAACATTGACTGTCGTTCTGGTGACAGAAAGAATGTTTTTTCATCAATTAAATTCCGTATTTAACCTTTTTTTCAGAAACCAACCGAATATTTCATATTTGCGGAATGGAAAACCGGCAACTGAAATAACCAAGTTGATTTGCGGTACATATCCTATATAATCCCAACTTAAATTTCAGCCAATCAGAGATGATCTTAACAAAACCCTATATTTGGAAGGAATTATCTTGTTTGAGGACCCGATGCATCTTTTACGGATATTTATAAATAACGCGAACCTTATCATGTCGAATTTGTCCTGAAATTCCCGTTCCCCAGTAATAGTAAATTTGTGAAGAAAATTGTGGGTTGGCAACTTGGGCCGAAGTCGTCTATTGAATTGTTGAGGACTTGAGGTTATATTCTTAATATCACAGAAACTTTCCATGCTATCGTAATAAAACTTCGTTAGTGGTTGTAGCATCCCGACGCGAAATGTATGTAAATTCGAGAATAATTCTCGAAATTTTTTCGAAAAATATTCTTTCAGGCAATATTTATCAGGTTTCAAGTTCGATTCGAAGTCAATACTTTACAGAAGTATACCAAATTTTAGTTTGATCTAATCCTAGATTTCGTAGTTATTGCAGATATATTTTAAATTCCTTGTTTTTTCTTCAGTATCGATGTTTTATCCACAATAATTCAAAAATTACTGATCTGATCATGACGAAACTCAGTAAATAGTTGGAAAATGCTGATTCGTGTGCGAAAGTTCGTGATAATCGTGTCATTTGAAACAATTTGAAAAAATTCAAGGTTTTTATATTTTGCGATCTTTCAATCATATTATCCTCACGAATTTTTCATGAACCTGTCATTTTTTCAATCGAATTCGATCTCATCTAACCTTTAGGAAATACGTTTTTGGAAAATAGAATTTCGAATACTTTGGTGGAATTCACCCATTTAAAAATTTGACCCTTGTAATTTAGGTCCTAATCTACCTCTGCAACTATCAAGTTTCTAAGTAGTTTATTTTGGAGTTTTGTGTTTACGATCGGACTTGAGGCCAACCGTAAACACAATAATTTCCGAAAGAAACGACTTGGAGACTAAATAGTACTAAGGTCAAATCCGTGAATGGATTAAATCCACTCAATAATTCCGTATATACACCACACCCGTTCAAAATTTGATTGTCCCAATATTTCCACAAATACAAATTGGTTCGAATTAAAATCTAGTACTTGATTGACAAATAATAGCGTCAAGATTCATGCGGAATTTCATGAGGACTAAAAATACAAGATGACCCTGAAGTAGAGACTCCTCTGGCGAGGTCATAAAAGATAAAATCCGCAGAAAGATTTCGTAGATACACCAACTCAAAATTTCATTTTCCTAATAGTTCCAATGAACAAGATCGGATCGGGTTGAATGTTCATGCTAAATTTCATAAAGACCATATGAAGAGAACATCGCAAAAGTTTTCCATCAGAAAGTAAAGCTGCGTTTTTACGCGCTTGTTCTGGGGAACAGCGCGTTATCGTTTCGTCACAATGTCTAGGTTGGACTCACTGATGAAGAATCCGTGGTCAATTATGATTCTGTCCGGCTGACCATCCGGCCGTGTGTGCTCTAACTTTCGAAAGGAAGAACCCAGAGTCTTGAAATTTTCAAGTTAAGTTTTGATCCAGAATATCTCGGTTAAGTTAAGTTTTGTTTGTTTGTTACAGCCATTTGAAATTTTGATTTTCCAATAACTCGAAAAATATTTATCTGATCGAAATGAAACTTGGTTGGAAGATGGACAGTATCAATAAGAAGAATGATTCATAGAAAAATTTTTTCTCGAAAATTTTCCTACTTCATTCGAATTTCACTGAAATTTCCAAGTCACCGTTTCGCAATGTGAACAAGCGCGTGGAAGCTGCTGACTTCACGTAAGTGATTTACAGGATTTTCAGGGTCAATACGTGAATAGGTTTCCAACTGAACAAGTCGAGAAACACTTATGTAAAATTTTTCTAGAATTTTTCATGAAAATATTTCAATTATAAAACATATGTTAAATCATCCTTTGTAGATAGAATTCGATTTCGTATCAGTATTTTCAGGCATTGATTTTAAGAACGACATAATTCTGAGGTAGGATCAAAAAACAAGAAAGACCTAAAAGATCCTATAGGTGGAAATCACTCTGAATTTTACCGGAAAACTTCCAGTTACACGTTTCCGTTTACTCAATGACACAAATACCTAAAACTTTCATTTCCTCGTAATACCCCTATAAGTTTTCCACCTCACGGATATTTTCACAACCCATTTGTACAATAAAAACAAACGAAATCTGTCCCACTGGACGATCGTTTTCTATTAATAGACAATTTCATATCATCAACGATGATTCTCACGTCCGAAATGCCGACCTTCCATGGTGCTGACTTTATCACTCCATTATTTCAAGTTGGCATTCTTGACGCGTACCTCAAGTCAAGGGAATTCTTCAAGTGACGGTCGATTGTTTTGTGTTTCAATTGTTTCACGGTGACGGTTTTCACCATGGGGTATCCCGTATAGATCTTTCTGAAGCGATGTCCTTTTCGTGTGAAAAAAAATGAATTTGGGCGAACCGCCAAGGCTTGCTGATTGAATATATCGATACAGAAGTGGATCCTCAGTTCAAGAGCTAGAAGAAATGGTAGAGAAAAATTTATATTCATTCCATAAAATCTAGAAAAACAGTGACGTGAGGTCAGGAGCTTTTACGCGCTTATTCAAATTCGAACTATTAGATCAACACGAAATTTTGCACCTAGTTACGTGTTGGTGATCTCCACGTGATTGCGAAGTTTCAATCTGATTGCATTTGTACTTCTTGAGATATTGGGGAAATAACGTGAAAAGTCCAAGTTACAACGAAATTAGGCATATTTTTTTCTAGAAAAACAGTGACGTGAGTTCAGGAGCTTTTACGCGCTTATTCAAATTCGAACTATTAGATCAACACGAAATTTTGCACCTAGTTACGTGTTGGTGATCTCCACGTGATTACGAAGTTTCAATCTGATTGCATTTGTACTTCTTGAGATATTGGGGAAATAACGTGAAAAGTCCAAGTTACAACGAAATTAGGCATATTTTTTTCCTTATATCTCCGAAAGTAAATATCAGATCGAATTGAAATTTTAAACGTCGTCGTTGAATACTGACTCTGATGTTTGTGTCAAATCCGTTGAAATCTACTCAATATTTTCGAAGAATTAAACTTTTCCATGAAAAATTTGAAAATTTTCGAATAAACATTTTTCAAAATTTTTAAATAACTCAATCCACAGGAATTGCACTTAGGTCTGCATTGGTATTCCAAAACTGTCTACAAAATTTCAATCTGATCGATTCAGTTCTTCATGAGGTACCTATCGAGGGACTAACCTTAAACTTTCGAATGGACCTTCAAAACTCCTAAACTATTCGTCCGATTTCGCCCATTAAGGAACTGAACCGATGTACTTGGACTCCAAACCTAATATTGAGTTTTTCAAGTCGTTAGGTCCATTCCTTCGAAAGTTAGAGCACATACAGACCTTTCCAATGAGAAAAATCTCGTATACAAAAAAATGCTAGAAAAGCGGTCAGGAGCTTTTACGCGCTTGTTAACGTTATAACCTCAGGATCAACAAGAAATTTTGCACCTAGTTGCGCACTCCACTTGATTCCGAAGTTTGGATCTGATTGCATTTGTACTTTTTGAGATATTGCGGAAATAACGTTGAAATTCCAAATAACAACGAAATTAGGCATATTTATTGACTTACATCTCCGAAAGAAAATATCGGATCGATTTGAAATTTTGAACATTGTTGCTAAATACTGACTCTAAGGTTTGTGCTGAGTTTCGTTGAAATCTAATCGATATTTGCAGAGAAAAAACTTTTTCATCAAAATTTTAAAAATTTTTGAATAAACATTTTTCGAAATTTTCCGACAACTGGATCCACACGAAATTCTTCACTACGTTACTCATTGGTATTCCAAAACGGTCCACAAAATTTCAATCTGATCAGTATTCCATGAGATATCGAGGAATTAACCTCAAGATTTCAAATGGACCGAAATTATTCGACTGATTTCACCCATTAACAAAGTTAACCGAGATCTTCGGGCTTCAAACCTAATCTGACAATATCAAATCGCTAGGTCCTTTCAATCGAAATTTAGAGCACATACGGGCGGACGGACGGACAGAATTGAATTTGACCACGGAATTCTTCGGGGTGGTCATCCCAATCTTTCAAGGCCATTTTCGGCTCAAAATTCGAAAATTACAGATATTGTGACGGAACGATAATCCAGATGCGGCTCTGCTTCTGCATTCTTCCAAGTTCTTTATGTTCTTATTCAATTATTATAACTTGGTGCTCTATATAGTATGCTGGCTTGACTAATTTATTTGTCATTTTATTAATTTACTTTTGTAATCCTTTTCATAAATTTTCTGGGGATATTCACCAATTATCTTCTTAATTATATTTTTCCACAATGATTTATTTACCAGGTTGTAATTTTACCTATTTATTACGTGTTTTTGCGTGCATAACTCGGGGAACAGCTTGTTGTTTCGTCCGAATGTCTGCAATTTTCGAAATTTTCCAGAAATAGTTTGGAACGACTATGTTGGACTTCTTTCGGTCCGTCCGTCCGTATGTGCTCTAACTTTCGAAATAAAGGATCGAGCGAATTCAAATTTTCAGGCTTGTTAATGGGCAAAATCAGCCGAACAGTTTCGAAAACGTTGTGTGGATTGGATCATCGTAGGAGTATGTGTATTATTTTGAAATGCACCTAGTCGATTCACCAGAATTCGACAAATAATTAATATTTGGTCTTTTATTGACCAATCCCCTTTTATTTTCCAATTTTTGACAGTATTGTAACGTTCGTTTTTTTCCCGGTTATTTCATCGGCTCTGTTTATTGAAAAAGTATTAATCCCACTAAGTACTGACATTCTCATTGAATCCAGTACCACAGTGTCCGAATTCTGCGTATTACAATTAAACATTGAGAGAAGATTGAAGTATCAAATCATGATAGTTCTAAGTGGACAAATCAGGATTAACTGTCTAAAAATTTCATCTATTCACTTTCAAATCTTTCCATTAATAGCCTCAAATTATAACTCCATTTTCAGTTTTTCAGTCACTTATGTCGAAACCTCGGACAATGCACTCCGGAGAAAGGACCGTCCAAGAAATAAGTAACTTACATTCACCATTTTTATCACTTTCAATCACTCGAAAATAAGTGTGCAATTTCTTTTATGATTTTTGACCAATCCCATTGAAAGATCGGATTAATAGCAGAGATTGTAGATTGAACCAGTGGCGTACCAAGGGAAAATATGAATGAGGTTTTTCCAGTTGGGGCACAAACCTTCAGTGAGAGTTGCGTCTTATACCGTGTGTCAATTCGAAAAGGTGGCATAGAGGGACATTTTATGCGTTTGATTCCAATCAATTCGATGACAGCAACCCCTGAAATGTTGAATGGAAAGGATGCCTTGGCGATATATAATCTTTTGAGAACGAGCATTACATTCTTTGGTTTATCACAGTGTTAGCAGAGGAAATGTAGAAGGTGTACCATACATTTTTCCGTATGATACAAGAACACAGATAAAAACCTCAGTAAAAACTCTATCTCCCCGTATAAGTGTTTTAATTTGTTTGAAGAACATGGATGGCATCTTTTTCATTGGAAAATAATTTTCGCGTCATCTTGAATTTATTTTGACAAAATATCTTGTCATAATATCTGAAACAGAAAGAGGGGCAGAAAACCAGCAGGAACAGTGAATAAAATTACCTACATTTGCTCTCTGACCGGGAGAGCCTTTCGACCAGGTCCGATCCTCCAAGTGATGATTTTCAGATCCTCAGAAAGCTACAGGACCCTTATATTGGGGAATCATCTCCCATAGATCCACAATTGTATATTTTACACTAGAAATCTAACAAAAAATAGACGGACAGAATAGATTTTGACAACGGATTCATCACCAGTGAGTCCAACCTAGTCGTTCGAAACCATTTTCTGGAAAGATTCGAAAATAACAGACATTCGAACAAAACGATACCACGCTGATCCGCAGAGCATGCGCACAAAAATAAAGTAGAATATTTTAGATATAAAAGTTGCAATGACACACGAAAATGATGAAAACATAGCAGAAGATGAAGGAATTGTAGTATTTAGTGGTAACTAGAAATATTTTCCTGATGAAACTTATTTCATGAACCTTTTCGAATTCAGAATGATATTATTTCCCGACTAGTGCCCTACTGATGTTCAACAGAGAGTACCCAAATTTTGATCTGTACGAATATAAAAGAAATATATTAGTTGCCAGCTGCAACTACAGCTGCTGTTCTTGTTCCATAGCACGCTTCCCAGCTGGCTATTATTCGATAGGTATAGATTTTGAAACCAGACTCCAAACAAGAAGTAAGAAAATTCATTTCGCGATTGTTATATGAAAGTTTGTAACTGGGCAATTTCGTGAATGACATTTGTTTTAAAAAAGCCATCAGGCGATTGAATTTGGAAGAAATATCAAGAACGAAATCGTCATGCAACAAACTTTCATATTACAATCGAGACATTTTACCTGCTTGAATTTCATCTAGAGTGTTTTTCGACATGACTATTTCTCCAGAAGAAATGTCGAAAAGTATAATATGGTTACATTTGAGAAAGCCAAGAAAACAATAATCTTGAATCTGAGAAATGTCGAAATCTTTGATTTTATGATTTGCAGGGTTGCACGTTCCATCGCTGTGAAACTGGCGTCGCAGTTTGAACTTTATCACTTAAAATGGAATGAGTGAAATAGTCAATCAAAGAATTATTGAGATTTGGACAAAACAATACCACTCTATTCCCCACAACATGCGCGCAAAAACGTAATAATCGATTTTATCCCGTTAAGTTCGCATAACAAAATTTATGGATTCAAACTCAACATCAACAATAAATGCTAAATTCGAAATAATTTCGTCCGTTTATTCACGAAATCATGGCCTAAAAATTTGATTGCCCTCCTGGAATTCATATGGTCTTTCTCTAAATGAAATATTGCCCATGATTAAAACAATGGCAATCACATGAAATGAGTTCAAGCAATCTATCATTAAATTTCAAAACTTCATTCTTTACGATTGTCGGTTTACAAATAAATTGGAACAGAAACAAGCATTCAATGCAAGTTTTCAATAACATGCATGAATGTGTACCAGCTTGCACCGTTACAAATTACTGTAAACACCAAGAGGAAAATTACAGAATTATTCGCATTTCAAGTGACCAATCCGAGTTGTTCTCTGGGAAATAATTCATTCTGTATTTATTCCGCTATTGGGAAAGAATACTAATTGGATTGCATAACAGTTATATGAATGAGAAATTTGAAAAAGTTGTCTCATGTTGATCTCGGTTTGATTCGAAAATGATTCCACTTTGGAATCAATTCAGGACACTTCGATCCAAATTGACAACCCAAAAATTTCGAACATTTTCTATTACTGGGGAAGGGAAATTTCAGAACGGTTTGAACAAGTGGAGGTTCACGTTATTTATTCATGATCTGTCCCTTAGCTCTTCGAACAAGATAACTGAATTCAAATATAAGTATTTGTGGAGATCATTTCTGATTAGCTGAACATCAAGTTGGGATTCCTGATTTCACGTCAATAATCTCAAGTTTTATAGGATATGTTCCATAATTAAATCAACTTGTTCATATGGGCTGCTGATTTTTCATTTCATGAATATGAAATGCTCGGTTGGTTCATGAAAAATACTAGAGAAGCACAGACGTGAGGTCAGGAGCTTTACACGCTTGTTACGTTGCCAAAGCTGTCATTCATACACGTATTGACCTCGCCAAACGCAGATCTTCTTTTCGTATAGTCCTCCCGAAATTCTGCATGAACACCGAGCCAAAATTTTCGATCAAGTATCAGTTTGCAATTCAATCCAAAATCTTGAATGGGTATAACTATCTAACGAAATAATTGGCGAATTCAACCCATTCAAGCACTCGACCTACCTTATTAAACTGAAAACCTACTCTACAAATAATTTGCTCCACATGAGTGAGGGATATTGACTTGAATTCCAAAAAAATATAGTTAAAATAAGATTTTTGTGATGAAAATTCATATCAATATGATTTCAAGTTGCAAATTAATTTTAGCCTGTAGGTCTGCAGCGTATACAGGGTGGTTAAGAAAAATCGAGTAAAATAACGAAATTTTATTTCCAGACAATTTTAGCATTTTAAGACTATCAATACAATGTATGGCCTCCACGGGCATCAATAACAAACAGCTTGACATCTTCTTTCCATACTACACACGAGGTTGTTGAACATTTCTTGAGGAATTTGGTTCCATAAACGGGACAGAAGCTCTCTTAGATCATTTAAGGATTCTGGAGCATATACCATGCATGTTCTATGTAATTCAAATCTGGTGAGTGCGGAGGTATTGGTAAATGTGGAATACCAAGCTCCTCGCGCGCATTCTCAACTATGGCTGCACGGTGCGGTCTAGCGTTATTGTCTAGAAATTGAAAAGTTTCACCAATAGCAGCGTGAAAATTTGGCACAACATTGTCAATGACATGCTCCCTATAGTGTAAGGCGGTCATATTCCCAGGACAAATGTGTAGATCTGTGCGCCCGTTGAAACATATCCCGGCCCATACCATAACACTACCCCCTCGGAATGGATGGACTTCTTGGACATAGCGACGATTACGGGGTATGCGTGGGATTGTCCATACCCTTATTCTTCGAGAATCTGAAAACCGTCCATATCTGGATTCATCAGTGAAAAGGACACTACGCCATTGATCGTTCCGATTGATATGTTGCCTTGCCCATTCCAGTCTTTGACGCTTATGGTCACGTGTTAATGGAACTCCTCTTAATGGACGTCTAGAACCTAGATTCACCTCTCTCACGTCTGATGGTTTCGATGGGAACTTGGACCCCATCTGAGAGTATTCCGTAGCATTCTACACGTAGATGTGGGGTTCCTTCTCGCTGAAACGGTGATGAAACGATCCTGAGCAGGTGTTGTTTTTCGTCGCCCACCAAGCCTTGGTCTTTCCAACATGGAACCTGTCTCCCTGAACCTATTCCAAAGTCGAGATATCACACTTTGGCTGACTTGGAGCCTTTCCGCTACAACAACCTGAGTTAGGCCACCCTGTAGCATTCCGATAGCCCTATTAGCCTCAGCGTTTGTTAATTTACGTCTTGGCATTTTCAGAAAACTCATTTCAAATCAAAGCCGTTGATAAACTGACTTCATTTCAAAATAAGAACATTCATGAAGCATATGCAAAGAACCAAACTTCAGAAAAAATGCGACCAGATTGACGAAATGTCCCATACTGATTTTTATTGGATCGATTCAAGTTGTTATTGAGTTTTAAGTGATTTTACAGCGATTTTCTCGAAGATTACATACTTTTAAAAACGATTGAATACGATATCCCTAACTCTTGTGGAGCAGTTTATATTCCTCATGTCGATTCTGCCTGAAGTTAATGTGTTTACGGCCTCCCTAACCCCTGATAGTGAACAAAATATCTTCCGATTACTTCAGATTATTGTTGAAAGAAATTTCGATTTCACTACAAATATACGGGGAGACATAGTTGAGATGACAATTGTCTTGATCGGTTATGATATTGATATTTATTGATATTGTACCCTCGAAAGTACTTTCGAAATTTTTTTTTTCGGTTTATTGTTTATGAACCTTTATTCTCATTCGGAAAATATAGGTTTCTCAGAGAGTACTCTCATAATTTCAACATTAATTCCTGTTGCAAAACAAAGAAAGCTATAGATAATATGTAGAATCTGTATTTTGCAATACTGCCATTCACCTCATCATTTCTTACCACAGTCGGCCCTGTCCAATAAGAATTACGCCTATGAAATAATGTTCCAACGTTTAGTTCACTCCAACTTTCTATCTTGATATATTTTATTTCTATTAACCACATTTGGATATTGCCTTCGATTGAATCATGTTGATTTATATTTGTACGTGTACAGGACCTTTCTACTGACCAATTCATTTTCTTTCCATTAGTCGTGTGTCTATATTTTGTATTCGCAACTACTGCTAAGCGATATGCCCTCTGGCGATAGAAATTCGAACACTTCCAAGCTAGTAGTTCTTCGACGTGCCTGTTATTCTAAAGTAATTTGCTTACTTTTGGAGTTCATTTTCGAGCTTTTGTGTTGTTCTCCGAGTTGAAATTTTGGTATACCAAAAGTGTTCGTAATATTCATCAATCGATTCCTTTTTTTCCGATTAAAATTTTCGATTGTATTAATTCGAAATGGCATCCTCCCGAAATGACTATTGTTGTGTGCCTCAACTCAATGTTATTCATGGTCAAAGAAGAAAGGATCATCTAGTGCCCCTAGTTTTCATTTTTTCCAAAGCCAACTGAAAGTAAAGATAATTTGGAAACAGCATTTGGCAGGGAACTCAATGATAGAAGATAGGCCTAGCTTTAGAAATTGAAGATTGGAAAACATGTCACGAAATACATGAAAGTATGTTCACTGTATTTCTCTGAAGATGTTTATTTTCATAAAGGTAAATTACCTACAATGTATTCATTTCGAAACAACTTCATGTCATGATGTTTTCAGGTATAAATGAAAAAAGAGAATTTTGAAGAAAAATGCTGCAGAGAAACTACCGAGCACTCCTGCAGCTGTCTTATTCACATACTACACAAAATCATATTCTAAAAGAGTGATCTGGTTGAAAACCTTACAAAAACTAGATATACTGTTAAAGTTGATAATAATAATAATAATAATAATAATAATAATAATAATAATAATAATAATAATAATAATTTATTGATCCCCTCTGACAAGTATTTGTATGGGACAATAGTTGAAGTTATTCATATAAATACATTAAAACTTTTCATTCCTATATACATATAGGTAGGTTCAACCAGCTGTGACATTTTTCATTTTGTATGTGTATCTTGAGCTGCTGTAATATGAAAATGAAGTCAATTATATGTCTATCTGTTTCCTTTTCTTTAGAAATACGATGCAAAAGAACTAAAGCAGAAAATTTGTTTTCATTCACTCCTTTGTAAACAAAGAACAAGTCATTTGGACTGATACTAGATTTACCACATAATAAAGCCTGCATTCAGCATTTCTTCACATAAATAAAAGTCCTTAAATTACTTATTGAGGTGCCTATTTTTCCAGAAATTCAAGTAAACTTAGATCTTGGTTCATTTTGATCCACCAAGCAACAACATACACTAAAATAACACCGAAATTATCCTCCAGGAACGATTTAAAGTACGATTTTATATCGTGATCCAAACGAAAAGTTCTTTCTCAAGAAATCTTACACAAAATTATAATAATTTCGTTGAATATTCTAGCTCTGCTCAAAAAAATATTCGTTCTCCACCACATTCCACATTTGTTTACATTTAACTACTAGCTTGGACAGGTTCCGAATTTATCCGTTAGGGCGCTGGCATCTTCGCAGAAGTTCCCAATCTGTTCGGTTTCTAGGAATTTACGGCTAAAACCTGACAAATTCAAATGATTACTTGAAAAATTTACCAACTTGACTGGCAAATTGAGTCTCTAGGTCTTTTAACGCGTTTGTTGTGGGAGACCGCGCGTTATCGTTTTGTCCGAAGGTCTGTAATTTTCGAATTGTGCTTGGACTCCCTGAAACGAATCCGGGGTCAAATTCAATTTTGCAGGCGTTCTGCGTGTTCTTACATTCGAAAAAAATCGCAGGTTTGGTTTGAAGCCTGAATATCCCGGTTAAATTCGTTAATGGGCAAAATCGGGCGAACGATTTCGGAGTTATACCAATTTCAAATTCTGAGGTTAGTTCCTCAATATCTCAAGAAGTACTGATAAGATCAGATTGAAGCCTTGTAATTAGTTGAAGAAAATTTCGTGAGGCTCGTATCGGTAGGAAATAAAACAAATATTTCGGATATCTTATAAATTTTTGTTGAGATTGGAGAACAGATTACGATGGAATTTTGAACGATGAAGGTATTTCTCGGTTATTTTCTCGTTGTTATTTCCAAAAATAAAATACTGATCCGATCATGATGAAACTTAGTTACTGGTTGGCTTATGCTGATGCTTGCATCAGTGCAATGATCGTTTCATCAGAATAATTAAAAATGATTTTCAAAATTATGTTTCCAAATATTTTATATTTCGCAAAGTAAAGGAAACTTAAATTTTGAATAGAAAGGACCACTAGGGGAATTCTAATCTTGAATTGGGGATTAATTACAGAGGTACAATTCGTGATGGGTCAAATCCACCCAATGATTCAAAATTTCAGTTTTCCAACACTCCAAAAAATACAGGTCGAATCAAATGAAAGCTTGAAGGTTCATGCTGAATTCCGTGAGAACCATAAGAAGGTAAAAACCAAAAGCGTATTGTTTAGAAGGAGCTTATATGGAACAAAAATTCTAATAAAGACTTCAATTTCATTTGTATTTTCGTTTGGTAACCTTTCAATTCGTAGGTACACCTCGTACAATATGAAGGTCACCATCATCCATTCACAATGGGATTTTTCGACAACTAACTCCAGCACAACTTCTCGGAATTCAGAACAGTTCTTCAGGTGTGTCAGTATGAAGAGTTCAACATACTACAACAGCAAATTCTCGATGTCTTCTTCAGAATAAACATTCTCCTCAGTAAGAAAACAATATAAATCTTAAGTACTCTATATGTTGCGGTTAAGAATCGTTTCATTGTAAAGTTATTACCGCCGCAATAAAAATATGATGACCTAGAAGTATATTGAATGTCAATAAAGTTTATTGCCGGTTATAACAATTGGAGAGTTCCGATCATATTGCAAAAGGTTAGAGAGGATTTCTCGAAATGTTTTATGCCGAAGATGCTGATGTTGAAGAGATCAATATAATAGGTATAATTTGAGATTATTGCTCCCCAAATAAAAAGCGATACAAATATTAATCAGTAATTTTAGAATTTCAATTTAGGGCAATATGGTAATCTTACATAAGAAATGAAACGATATCTTTTCAGAACTTTCATCAACATTCAAGCAAAAAAAACCTAGAAAAGCACTGACGTGAGGTCAGGAGTTTTGACGCGCTTGTTCCGTTGCCAAAGCTGTCATCTAAACAAGTATTGACCCTGCCAAACGCAGGTTTTTTCATATGGTCCTCACGAAATTCCGCATGAACCTCAAGCTATAATTTTCGATCAAGTACTAGATTGCAATTCGATCCAAAATTTTGAATGGATATAACTATCTAAAGAATAATTTGCGAATTCAACCCATTCAAGCATAAGACCTTCTTGATTAAAATGAAAACCTACTCTACAAATATATTCTCTATGTGGATTCTTCCTAGAGTTAATGTGTTTGCGGCTGGCCTAACCTCTGATAGTGAACAAAATAACTTTCAGAAGAATTTACTCAGTAGCTTTATAACTGTAGAGTAAATTTGGAGTTTAATTAGGAATGCCGAATTGGCGAATTTGTAGGGTCCATAGAACAATGAGCAAAAAAAAAATTGGTAAACCCGCAAGATTTCCCGTCGCGAAGCTATAAGTAAGATATTCACATCATTGTAAGCAGTGTGAGTTCCTGAACAAAAAATATGAATGCCAACATAGGCGGTCTCTCTTTGTTTGGAAGATATGGGCCCCCAAAGTTCCAAATTGTTGCATTTTCAGATCCTTTTTTCCGCCATAAAAATGATCTCTCACTTCTCAAATCTAGTTCATAAATCATCTTTGAACCTTCAACCAACGAATAGCGACACTTTCTTTCAAGAAAATTCATTATTTAAAGGAAGAAAAGTGAAAATATTAGATAACCACTTAACCTATATTTCTACGAAATACTTCTCAATGTTAAAGCGGAGCTTGGCAACAGCGTCTTTTCATCGCTGTATGACCGAAGAGTAGTTGCTGGCGGGAAATATGAAATGATGGACAGTCGAAGGATATGATTGTAAGGAAAATGCTTCTGTCACTGAAGAAGAGGTGGTTATTCTAACATATATTATGTTGTTAATATTTGTTTAAGGTTTCACTCTCAATATTTTCGTTTGAACTTTCTTTCTATCCCCTTCGAAGTAGGGAGGTTGTTATCTACTTCGTTTTTTGTTGTGTCTTCGAGATGGTCCCAGTTTAGAATGAGATCCAGGATATTCCAATAAAATGGGTTATATAATAACCTCGATTTCATTGGAAATCTGGGAAGGGCGCGACCTATCACATATGAAAAAAATGTACGTTGAAATATATATCAGGGTGTATTCTCATTCCATTACTATGTGTTTCAATCTTGTAGATTTCATTAGGAATGAATTCTCCTATTGGAAGATTTAGAGTATCGCAGTAAACAGTAAGAACTAAGAACATATTTCATGATATTTCATTTTTCTCGCCAGCAATAATCTGTCATTCACGAATACGCACGATGGCACGATTCCGACCGATGAAATTCGCGCCATTGCCAAACTTCACTATTAGACTGACTCGAAATCAGAAGGAATAGAGGTTGAGTGGTTGTCCAGTAATTTCATTGTTTTTTCATTGAATATTGATTATTCTTGAAAAAAAGTGTTGCTTATTGTTGGTTGAAAGTTCAAAGGTGGTTTGTGAACTATACAGATGAAGTGAGAGATCGTTTTTATGGTGGAAAAAGGGACCTGCAAACGACTCATTTTGGAACTTTGGGGGCCCATATCTTCCAAATTAAGGGAGACCGCCTATGTTCGATTTCACATTTTTTATTCGGAAAAACACACTGCGTACAATGTTGTGAATATCTTTTTAATATCTCGGCGACGGGAAATCTTGCGGGTTCAAAAAAAAAGAAGAATCCTGCATTTTATTGAATGGACAGACTTAGTTTGCTCATTGTTCAATAGGCCCTTTTCGGCCGTCAGGCTGGCAGTATGGGTTAAGTATTGTTTTTGCAGGAATTTCTGCGCTCCATGTCGAAATTTCTGATACATTGAATGGATCTGGCCCAGTTCATCACCGCATTCAATTCCATACAATGTTTACGAAACTCTATATCCAACTTCTGAAGATATCGATCTGTTTTCTCATATATGAGATCCTCACAAAACATAAGGAATAAAATTATAATTTTTCATCTGGGTCCTCTAGTGAAACTTGCATGTATTTGAATGTTTTCCACTTGTATCAATGCATTCCACTACTACCAACAGTATTTTCACTCTGTTGTAACATCTTTCTCAATCGTTCTATTAACATGCAAATTATTCGAGAAATACCATGGTTAAAATACTTAAGTGGTAAATCTAGTAATATATAAGTTTAACTATCAAGAGTTGAATGCACGTATGCATATGAATATGAGCTCCAGCACAAAATACAGATATAATTCTGTAGCAATAAATACGCCCATTTAAATTAGTGATTGTTTGAAAAAAGCATCTTATCTGTGGATGCAGCACATCCTCTGACAGTCTAGCACATTGCATTTCGTAGAATAACATAAATAAAACTACATATTTATCTCTCAAGGATCCAAAGATTCCGGTTGCTTTGAATCTGCCCCATTTCAGAATAAAATCAGATGATTTTATGTCTACTTACCGTCATTTACAGATGTTAATTTTGAAGTCTTAGTCCATTGTTGTCTGTACTGCTCGGACCATGAACTGTTCTTCTTGTTTTTCAATGGTTCCTTGATGCTAGAAACAGAAGATTGAAATAAGTAAGCATTCCACGTCCAAGATTCAATTTTGTTATCGTGAACTTTTTTCTGCACTGGTGTATTTGTTTATGAATTGTGAACATTTAAGTCGCAGTTAGATTGAGCCGAAATTGTTGAAATATACAGGGTGTTCCTAAATTGCAGGTACTAACGAAGAAGGGAGATTCCTCGCAAAAATTTAAGGAAAAAATTCCCATAGGCTTGGGACCGCAAACGTGTCGTTTTCGATATACAGGTTGTTAAAGTTTGAATAATCTTTAAGTTTAGTTCCCATAGTATCATTATGAATCATTGCAACAAAACTTTAACACCCTGTATTTCAAAGACGAAACTTCTGAAGTCCCATGTTAATAGGACTTTTTTCCTGTGGAATGACGCAAACAAACTTCTCCCCTTTGTTTGTTAATCCAAATTAGGAACACCCTGTATAGGTTCTCAAATAGTGTGAATCCAGGGACGACACACATTGAAATTTGAAGTTTATATTCTTGGGATATAGTATTCACGATTCCATAAAATATTTGGGTGTTTAATGGTGAATCATCAAAAACTGGAAAATTTCTGAAAGTTCCATTTTCATCTTCGGTCAGGGAGCAATACTGGGAATCCAATCGCTATCTTTGATTGGAGAAAGTGAAATATGGAATTTTTCGATACCACTAATGGGACGAACCAGCGATTTATCGTTTGGATTTTTTATTATCGGTGGAATTGATTCCATTCACTTCGGAAAAGCCCAAAACTCATCAGGTTTTTCATCACAAATTATGACAAATACTCGCGGGATCTGAAAAACGAGGGAATTACAAAACCCATTTAAAGTCACATAAGGTGGGATTTGGTGATCTAGGAGGCCATGGGATCACGCCGAATCGCGAAATCATATGCGGTGAAAAGATTTCCTGTCCAGAGATAATATTGAATTCAAACTTTTTGGTTACAGTTGTATAATAACGACGCGTTACTTCAAACAAAATCTCGTTAGGATCATTCTGTTAGAAATTGAAAAAAGGTGGAATATCTGAAAAAAATGGTTTCTGGAACTATTCATCAGATTTCAAAAACCTTGTTTCTCCACAAAAGTGTGCAGAATATCATTTTGATGCAATGTTGGAAATATTGAGGAAATATTCGTCAAATTTCGTCCCTACTTCCCCATTATTCCTATTATTTCCTGAATTACTCAGGAAATACCGTCTTGACTTGACACTTGACAACTATTCATATCAAAAAATTTCAAAAAGCACTGCCGTGAAGGCAGCAACTTTTGCGCGCATGTTCAATGTAGATGACCGCTTCAGCAACCTATTTGAACATGCGCGCAAAAGCTGCGGACTTCAAGTCAGTGCTTTTATGTTTATTTAAAAATCTGGAAAAGTCAGCAGCTTTTACGCGCTTGTTCACATTGCGAAATGGTGAAATTTTAATGAAATATAAAAATTTCCAAAAAAAAAATTTTTCGAATTTTTCAATGGATAATTCTTTTTATTGACACTGTTCATCTTCCTACCAAGTTTCATTTCGATCAGATAAATATTATTCGAGTTATTGAAAAGGAAAAATTTCAAATGGCTGTAGCACAAAAACCATTTGGCAGATTTGGCCCATTAACGAACTCAACCGAGATATTCAGGATCTTAACCTAACCTGAAAATTTCAAGACTCTAGGTCTTTTCTTTCGAGGGGTACAGCGCACACGGCTGTACGGACGGACATACTCAATTTTGACCACGGATTCTTCATCAGTGAGTCAAACATAGTCGTTTGAGACCAATTTCGGCTCAAAATTCGAAAATTACAGACATCGTGACGAAATGATAACGCGCTGTTCCCCAGAACAAGCGCGTAAAAATGTTCTACAGACTTCCGGCTCCTTCTGCCATGTATTCTCGAATTCGAGTTCCTGATGTTAAAAAGATTGCTCAAATTGTAGACTGATAGTTCGCTTGAATGTTCAATACATTGGGTATCATTCCTTGCTACGAGAATTTTGCGAAATAGTGATTCATCCAGAGTTTGATCAACATTTTTCACCATCGGCTTCGCCCTGGTGTTGCTTCATTTTCGTAAAGAAGGTCAAGTTGAATTCATACGTTCGACCTATGGAAAAGGCTCTCCTAAAAGATGACCTTGTAACATATACGTTTGTGCATATCGTAGCCAGTGGAAAAAATATTTTAAAGCGATGCATATTGCCTTCATCAGCATAAAGAGGTACGGACGTTCTGAGAAATCCACTTTGTTATTAAATAAACATCACTTTATCGACAATTTTTATCAAGACTCATAAAACCATGGTTTTTTCAATCATATTTTTACGTCATGATTTATTATCTCATAAAACAATGGTAGATTGTTGGAAACATAAATATAGTCGTTGTTTATACACAAAAGATGAGTTGAAACCGGTGGAAAACGACTTGTTTCGCGAATGTTCTGAGGAACATCGTGCGACAGTTTGGCCCAAACGTCTGTACTGAGTTGAAAATTCTAGAAAAGCTCTGACATCGAAAATCATCAGCTTTTCCACGCACGTTCAAATTATTTGCCAATGAGGTCACTTCACTTCCTGAAGAAGAATTTGTTGATCTTGTAATCATATAGTCCTTACCAAATTCTGCATGAATCTTCAAGCTATCATTTTTCAATCGAGTACTGGATTTCAATTCGATCCAATCTGGATTTTCAGAAGTAGTAGAATATGAAATGTTGAAAGGGTATAATTGGGTGGATTTTACCCGTTTACGAATACGATCTTCGTGATTAAGATCCAACGCAAACCCACTCTTAAAATACCGAGTTTCTAAGTCGTTCGACTTTTTAAAGCGCTTATTTCAAATTGATCGTCAAGAAATTCTGCACAAAGTTGTTTATTTATTTATTTATTTATTTCAATGGAATACATGACAGGACGGACCCAGATTATGTACTCACTAATGAGCTATTAATACAATGGTGCTTAGTATTAAGAAAAATACATATTCAACATACAAACCAAAATGCGGAAAAGTTTTTTTTTTTTTTTTTTTTTTTTTTTTTTTTTTTTCCTCTCAATAATGGCCTCTAAAGAACCGTCTCAAAACACCAGAAAATGCAAGCAAGGAATCCGAAAAAGGGTCGAGCACAACAAGGTTAGAGAGCGAGTTGTACGATCTACAACATCTACTTACAGGGGAATTCAGAAGATAATTTGTTGAACTTTGATTCATATGAAATAGAAATTTATTTCTTGTGCAGTATGATGGCACATTGAAGGTAAGCATATTCACCAGTTCACAGCAATCAAAGGTATTTATAATTTTGTAAACAAATTTTATATCTCTCATCATTCGTTGGTCAGCCAAATTTGTTAAATTCAATTCTTTTATTATTCGACGTGGATCACTAATGGTATTCTGGTAACATTTTCTATTGACGTGTTTGATGAATTTGACTTGGACACTTTCCAATCGATTAATATAAATATTGTAAATGGGGTTCCAGATTACAGATCCGAAACTAAGAATGCTCTGTACATATGCAACGTATAGAGTCCTCAGGGATTGATGCTGACAAAAATGTTTACAAACCCTGGTTATGAATCCTAGCATTTTATTAGCCTTCTGAGAAATGTAATTGATATGGTGGTCGAAAATGAGCTTTGAGTCATAAAAAATACCCAAGTCCTTCACCACAGTTGCTTTGGTCAAAATACTCTCGTTGATGGAATATTGAGCGCTTATAATGTTTTTGCTACGGGAGAAAGTGATGAAGTGACATTTACTCAGATTAAGAAAAAGGGAGTTTTTTTGGCAGTACTCGGTGAATCTATCTAAATCCTCCTGCAACCTAATCACGTCAAGCAAGCAGGAAAGGATGAAAAAGATTTTCAAGTCATCGGCGTACATAAGAAATCTGGCATATTTAAAGCAACTCGCAATATTGTTGATGTATATATTGAAAAGCAGGGGCCCCAAGTGGGATCCCTGGGGAACTCCAGAGGTGAGATTTTTAGGTGTGGAATAGCATCCACCGATGACAACTGATTGACGTCTGTCATCTATATACGAAGCAAACCACCTCAGCAGACTTCCATGAACACCGACCCCAGCAAGCCTCCGAATCAAGAGACCATGATCAATTTTATCGAACGCCTTGCTGAAGTCGGTGTAAACAGAATCCACCTGAAATCCAGCGTTCATTGTTTGAAGAAGGTATTGTTGTTCTCCAGCATTTTAAAATTGGTTGCCAAGTTTCAATAGAAATAAATCAGTATTTTCTGAGTTATTCCGGAAGAAACAACGATAGTGTGGAAAAACAACGAAATTTGGCATATTTTTTCTCCAATTCCTTCAGAAATTACAATAGTTCTAAACTGAAATTTAGTACATATTTGTGAAATATGGAGTTCGGGGTCGGAGAATACTTTTTTCAAATATAATGAAGAGTTTCAGAAAAAAAAATTCATCAACAGTACGATACCAACAAAATTTTGCAAAAAGTTTCACGTTGTTATGCCCCAACTAATTGCGAAGTTTCATTTCAATCGCTCGGTAATTCCGAAATATCAGGGAAATAACCTCAAAATTTCGAATGACTGTAACTCCCAAACCGTCCGGCCTGTTATGGACATTAACGAATTTGGCCTTCGCATTTAGAAATGCAAACTGGGCTGAAAGTTTCAAGTCGATATAATTTTCAGTGTGTCCGTAATCGTGCGTACTACTGTACGGACAAAATCAATTTTTGCACCGAATCAGTGAAAAATTCGAAAATTACAAACATTCGGACAATAAATAACATAGAACGCTGTTTCCCAACAAATAAATTTTCTCAGAAGAAAAATATTTGGCAACAAAATTTTAAAACAGGTCAATTTTTGTTTCACCTTTAGTAAATTTTAATGCGATTTTGAAGGATTTTTGTTGCACCCTCTGCCATCCCCTCAACCCTCTAAATTTTTTGAATAGGGAAAGTGGGTCATGTGGTACTTTTTTGGCAAGGTCTTTATATCTTCTTTACAGGCGTGCAGAAATTTTGAAGAAAAAATTTTTTATTTGAAAAATTACTTAGTTCAAAGAGGTTTTCAGTATGTGCACTTTGTCATGGCATTTACTTTGAGACGATGGTACCTGATGAAATTTGTCACCGAATGAAAGTCGACCATTACAGTTTTATACAGGGTGATTCATTAAGGTTGGCCACCGGCAGTATCTCGGAAACCGTTTATCCTATGACTTCCGGAAAAAAATCTAATTACAAACTCGGCCCCTAGAAAATGATTAAAAATATTTTCAAGTTCGTAGTTCCCCACTAGAGGGCGCAATCTATCACTTGTAAAATATATTCTCATTTTTTACGAAATATTCTCCAGCTAACAGTGGTAAAGAATAATAAAATAAGAATCTACTCTTTTTATTCAACAACTTTTGTTTCAGTAATTTTTCTATATTTCCTATTTTTTAGTGATGGGATGGATAAACTTTTCTTCACGAAAAAAACATTCTTACTCCTGTATGGGTGAACCGATTTTCACGTAATTAGATTTCGTTCGAAGGCCATCGAAAGCAGATCACAGAAACATATGACAACAATATACCGGGTGATCCAATTAAAAACTAAAGACTGTTTTATGTCACTTCACCCTATTTGTGCGTTTTACTGAAAAATTTCAAATGCAATGTCATGATTCTAACCCAGTGAGGATAAGCCAAGCATTATCACCTACTGACTTTTTAAAATCGCAGACAGATATCATTGGTCACTTCGGAGTTATTGACATTTTTGTAAATTTTGATGAGTATTGATCAACCCTGTGAAATGCAGGAGGAATTGCGTTATTTCATCTCTAAACAATTAGATGAAAGGAAAAAACTCATCAAAACAACGAAACAAGCTGATTTAGAACCAGTAAGCTTTGGCGATACTGTTCATTTTCGGTATCTATAGCTGTAAAAGTTTTTTAGGACGATTGCAAACCACTATTTTATGATGCCCCATTATTCAAACGAAGAAGCATATGATATGCTCAATGTTTATTTTGAATGTTTAGAAAATGCAGTAGCTGAAAGGGAATACCCGATACGATATCCAGACGTCGTCATTCCAAAAGGGTATTCAAAAGATTGACACGAAGAGTGCGAGAAACTGGTAAGGTTCAATTCTTGGAAGAAAAAATAGAAAACGTAGAAGCCGTAATGAGGATAATATCATAAAAGTTTTGGCTTATTAACCAGACAAAGGTGCTTGAAATTTTAACGGAAGATCTTCCAATTCTTTTAGAAAATATTGCTATTCAAACCAGGTTAGATATGTGGTATCAACAAGATGGTTGCCCGGCGCATTATGCTGCTAATGTTAGAGAATATTCAAATAACGTCTTCTCAAAGAGGTATATTGGACAAGGGAGTATTTTTCCATGGCCAGAAAGATCACTCGACCTCACAGTATAAGATTTTTATTTTTGGGGGAGAATAAAGACTTAATTTTCCGAACACCCCCCACTACAAGTGAGGATATTCAAAATAGATTTCGACAGGCAGCTTCTTCTCATACTGAAATTGTGGCCAGTGTCAACTCGACGAAAGAAAGACTAAATTTATGTGTGTAAAATAATGGTAGACATTTTAAATATTTGAATTGATTAGGTGTAAGTGTTGTTTTTCTGTTCAAATATTTTCGTTGTTGCTAAATTTTTGTTTTATTTTATCGCATCCTTGTTATTTCATGTGTGTTGAGTATTTTGCTGCGTTGTCATGACGCATAAAGTCACTTCCTTGTTAATTCAAGCTCACAGAAAGGATCAACATTGATCAAAATTAACAAAAATGTCAATAACTCTGAAACGACCTATGATATCTGTCTGCGATTTTAAAAAGTCAGTAGGTGATAATGCTTGGCTTATTCTCACTCGGTTAGAATCATAGCATTGCATTTGAAATTTTCCAGTAAAACGCACAAATAGGGCGAAGTGACATAAAACAGTCTGTAGTTTTCAATTGGATCACCCGGTATATTGTTGTCATATGTTTCTGTGATCTGCTTTCGATGGCCTTCGAATGAAATCTAATTACGTGAAAATCGGTTCACCCATACAGGAGTAAGAATGTTTTTTTCGTGAAGAAAAGTTTATCCATCCCATCACTAAAAAATAGGAAATATAGAAAAATTACTGAAACAAAAGTTGTTGAATAGAAAGAGTAAATTCTTATTTTATTATTCTTTACCACTGTTAGCTGGAGAATATTTCGTAAAAAATGAGATCATATTTTACAAGTGATAGATTGCGCCCTCTAGTGGGGAACTACGAACTTGAAAATATTTTTAGTCATTTTCTAGGGGCCGAGTTTGTCATTAGATTTTTTTTCCGGAAGTCATAGGATAAACGGTTTCCGAGATACGGCCGGTGGCCACCCTTAATGAATCACCCTGTACATGCACAACTTTCAACCCTTACGAAAGCTTTAATGGAGAAAAAAAATGGAGTGACATTGGAAATTCATTTCGGCATTGAAGTACCACTCGGAGAATCCTTGTGCCTTAGATAAGTTAAATTAAATGTTCAAAATGACCACCATCGTTCTGGATGCAATAATCAAAGCGCTTGACAGATTCATAACATTGATGACATTGCGTTGTCAGAAATCTTTCTTTGAATTGAAACATTTTATCGACAAGTTTCAACTTCAGTAGAAACGTACTAATAACATACCTACTTAAGATCATAACTGCAGCGCAGTGTTTCACACATTCTAATTTTTCACGTGAGGGGGTTAAAAAGTTGTGCATGAACAAAACTGTAATGGTCGACTTTCATTCGGTGACAAATTTCATCAAGTACCATCGTCTCAAAGTAAATGAGCCATGACAAAGTGCACATACTGAAAACCTCTTTGACCTAACTAATTTTTCAAAAAAAAAAATTTACTTCAAAATTTCTACACGCCTGTAAAGAAGATACAAAGACCTTGCCAAAAAAGTACCACATGACCCACTTTCCCTATTCAAAAAATTTAGAGGGTTGATGGGGATGGCACAGGGTGCAACAAAAGTCCTTCAAAAATGCATAAAAATTTGGTGAAAGTGAAACAAAAATTGACCTGTTTCAGGATTTTGTTGCCAAATATTTTTTTTCTGAGAAATTAATTTGTTCCATAATTTTGACGTGCACTGTATATCTAGCCATTTGACCAACAATGATGAATCTGATTGGTCCAAATCTGCCATTAACACATTGTATATCATCCATCATGAATCAGTTGTCAGAAAGAGCATCCATTCATTAGCTTCATGACTTTACAAGGTTTCTTTCTTGGGTTCGAACGAAGCGTCTGTTTATTACATCCTTAAATTCCAAGAATCTTTAAAAATGCTGCCTTCTACGTGCCACCCTTGAAAGGGGCATGAGTCAGAATTGTGTAGGATCATTTCAATGAAATTATACTTCTTCAGTTGGTAACTTAAGGCACTGAATCAAATCGAATAGAGATGCCAACACAGGTATTCCTTATGTCTTCACAAAGAATTACTAGTTAACATGGAATGGTTTGAAGAATCTTTTACGTGACTTTCGTAATGTTTTGACCTTCTTGAGAGGACTTCCATTCAATTCGAAAATTTTTCCTAGTCCCTGGTGAGATATTGGTTCCATAAAGACAGTAGCAAATTTCGTATTTCATAAAATATTCCATAAAATACTCTATGAACTGTAATCATTTCAGGATGGAGGTCTATTATTCCAGGAACGAATACACTAAAATTTAAATTGCCTCCTCACTTAACATTTGTTCCACCGTGAAACTTTAGCCAAGTGTTCTTTGTTTTTTTCAATATTTAAATACACTAAAAGTTTAATTTCGAAGTAATCATGTGGTTAAATACCCTATTTCGTTTACAACGATAAGTATTAACATTGAATTTATTTTGTGCTCAATGAGCATGAAATTTCTATTGGATGTATTACATAGGTACCCATTCTAATCTGTAATTCCCAATTGATTCGATTAGTTGAAAGGCTTGAATTTCGACGCGCTTGTTCTAGGGAACAGCGCGTTATTGTTGCAGCACAATATCTGTAATTTCCGAATTTTGAGCAGAAAATGGCCTTGAAAGATTGGGTTTAACACCCTGAAGTAGAATCCGTGATCAACATAAATGCTGTCCGTCCGTCCGTTTATGCTGTAACTTTCGGAGGAAACGACTTAGCGACTTGAAATTGTTATATTAGGTTTGGAGTCCAAATATCACGGTTGAGTTCGTTACTGGGTGGAATCGATTGGATAGTTTCGGAGTTAGGCCCATTTGAAATTTTGAGGTTAATTCCTCGATATCTCGTAGAGTACTGGATCAATCAGATTGAAATTTTGAAGACAGTTTTGTAACTTTTTGAGATCCGAGAGGTTGGGGTATTGGATCAATGATCGATTTGGGAAAGAAAAAAAATAAACAGTTTATTACTTTTGCAAATAATATGCAACATTATATCATTTGCATCTTCCTGAACACTTCTATCATATGTGCCTTCAAGATATGAGGAATCGATATAGAAATAATTGGAAATTCATCTTGCCATTTAGAGTTGAAGTAGATTAATATTAAAATACTTCTAAAAGTGATTGTAGCATTACTACTCCGAACCGTAGGAATTGACTCCGACAAACTACCTGATAAAGAGATTTGATGACCTTCTAATCATATTATCCTCTCGAAATTCTGCATGAACCTTCGAACTGTCCTTTTTCAATCAAACACTGCATTTCAATTCGATCCAATTTCTATTTTCGGAAATATTGGGGAAATGAAATTTGAGTAGGTATATCTACGGAATCATTCATATGACGGATTTCACCCATTCACCAATTCGACCTTCGTAGCCAAGCCACAAATCTACTCTACAAATATCGAGTTTCTAAGTTGTTTCTTCCGGAAATGATTGTGTTACGATCAGCGTCCGAAAAATTCGATGTTTATTGAGAAGATTTAGACCTTACTTGAGAAGGCCGAATTCTGGAATGGGTAAAATGCACCCAATGATTCCGTATTCGAAATTTCATTTTCCCCATATTCCCAAAAATACAGGTGAAATCGAATTGAATTCTAGTACTTGATTTGAAATATTATTTTTGAACTAATTTACAAGTTTCATCAATATTAAAAAGTAGTGTTTGAGCTATTCCGGAAAAAACAACGATACCGAAGGAAAGCAACGAAATTTGACATTTTTTTCCCCGATGTCTCCCCGAAAATTTTAACCCCCCCTGAAAATTTCACAGTTTACGTTTTGGAGTATGTAGATCTGAATGAACGAATAAAAAAAACACTTCAAATTTTACACAAAGGTTTATTATTTTCCTAGTTGAATAACCCAATATACTGCCATTGATAACTTAAACAACTTAGAACCGAATGCTATGATCCATTTTCGACATTATTTGAAATTTGCAGCGTTTTTCTTTATAACTCAGGAACCACTTGTCGGAAATCATCCGGGTAAATTTTTTTTAGGTTTAGTTATGCAACAGTAATCAACGTTTAAAATTTCATGAAAATTGGGTGATAAGTTTTCGAGAAATAATTTTTTTCCCCCCAATCCCCCAGTTAGAGCCCTTAGGGTACACCGCTCCTGCTGAAAAGCACACGATATTTTCACCAAGTTTCAGGGATTTCTGTTCTGTACTTCCAGAGAAAAGCCCCGGACAACGGACAGCGGACGGACAGATTTTTTTTATTCGTTCATTCACATCTACATACTACAAAACGTAAACTGTGAAATTTTCAGGGGGGCTTAAAATTTGTTTTTGGTTGGTCGATAACTGAGGCTTATTATTTGATTTTATCAAATACTAAACCAAAATCCGTCCGTCCACCGTCAGCCGTCCGTTGCTTTTCTCTGGAAGTACTGAACGGAAATCCTTGAAACTTGGTAGAAAAATCGTGTGTCACTCGGAATTGATCCTCCAAGCTTTTCAGCAGGATCGGTGTACCCTAAGGGCTCTGCATGGGGGGTTGGGGGGAAAAAAATTATTTCTCGAAAACTTACCACCGGATTTTCATGAATTTCTGAACGTTGATTACTGTTGCATAACTAAACCTTAAAAATTTTACCCGGATGATTTCCGACCAGTGGTTCCCGAAATATAAAGAAAAACGCTGCAAATTTCCAATAATATCGAAAATGAATCATTATATTCAGTTCTAAGTTGTTTAAGTTATCATTGGTATATTGGGTTATTTAACTGAGAAAATAATAAACCTTTGTGTAAAAGTTGTAGTGTTTTTTTGAATGTGATGAATTGTTTTCAGAAAAAATTGATTAACAATTGTTTTTTGTTAACTGACAATATTATCTCAACAGAACTTTGCAAGAAGTTGCGCGTCGTTATGCTTCACCTTAGTGCCAAGATTCAATCCAATATCTCTAGTAGTTCCTGAAATATCAGCTTTAACTCCTAAACCATTTTGTCGATTTTGCCCATCAACGAACTCAACCGTCACATTCTAAAATGCAATCTACCCTTATAGTTTCAAGGCGATTTGAACCAGCGTTCACCCGTAATCGTTCATACAGACGGTTGGCCTGCCAGAAGGACAGAATCGATTAAGACACCGGATTGGTCATCAGTCCAATCTAGACCAACTTCGGGAAAATACTCGAAAATTACGGAGAACTGGATCAAAAACCATATCACGCTGTTCCTCAGAACATGCGAGCCAAAAAAATGGGGGTTTTCCTTTAAACGAAAATGCAGTAATTTTCATGAAAAACCTTCGGAACATCACATTTCAAACATATAATTTCAATATTGTATTTTTAAAAAAATGTTTGATCACCTAAAACTGAAAAATAAAAATGGGGATTTGCATTTAAAGGGATTTGTCTTGAGTGCACGATATAGCAACGTCGAATTCAGCTTTCTCGGAAAAAAAGGACGTCAAATGTGCTACTTTGCTTAGGAAAACAGAGATAGCTATACTTCGATCTGGTTAGAGTAGAGACAACGACCAAGGAATAGAAAAAGAAGAGCACAGACTGTCATACTGTCTATTACTGACAAATCGCAAACGGACATTGTTTGGTTATATTGACAAAGAACACGTGTACCACAGAATAGGAATAAATATTTCACTATTCTATAGCAGAAAGAGCTATTCTACTAAACACCGTTGTCACTTCGTGCATGCCTGGCAAATCCCAAACCACAATTTGAAATCTGATTTTGAATACTTTCTGAAGGTAATTTGGGAAACAGATGAATCAAACCCATAATAATTATGTTCAAATTTGCATTTGCAGTAATAACCCAAATTCAGGAAAAACGCCTATTATGAATATACTCACATGAAAATTTTCGATCCACCCTCGTACTCGTTCTCGCTTACATCAACCCACTCACTCTTATCACTAAAACTCATATCACTAGTCGCACTACTGTTATAAATTGTTCCGTCGTTCCAACTTCTCAAACTGGTCCCGTACAAACTGTTAGTTTTCTGCTCACTGGACACTATAGACTCCGCGATGTCTTTTTCCAAAATTTCCTGCCGCCCACTGGACTCTCTGAAATAAACACTTTCGTAGTTGTTTTCCTCGTTAAGAACGGTAGAGTTAGAATCGTTGTAAATTGATTCGTAACAGTTAGAAGCTGATTCTTCTTCCTTCAATTTCGTGGTATCTTGAGGTGTTTCTGGTAGTGGTTCATCCTGTCTTGTACAAGGAAGTGTTTCGTAGATATTCTCAGTTTCGTTGTTTATGAATTCGTATTCGTCCTCTTCTTGGATGTCCTGTTTTGGTTTGCAGTCTTGGTCGTCAGCCTTTGGTTTAACTTCTTCGTAGTCCGCTTTGATGTCGAAGGGTTCGTACCCGTCATTTGCGTCAAGTTCTTCATAATCCTTGTTGTCCATTGAAGAACCCTTAAAATCCTTTGGTACAGTTCTGAAGGGAGGTAGATCTGAGGGTTTTGGACCAATGGTGGTCAAATTGAGTCCTTCCATTGGACTTGGAATATCTTCATAAGGTTTCGAAGGGTTTCTGTTCCATAAAAACGACGTATTAGGTTTGTATTCTGGCTGCGTTTTTGATTCTTCTGCTTGGACTTCTAATGTAGGAAAAGTTTGGTTTATGATGTCGATTATGGAGTAACAAGATTCCTCCACTATAACGGTGTTACTCTCCTTCTGGTCAGATTTAAGTTGCTCAATTTGAGATTCTTCAGTAAGTTTTTCCGTACTTGACTCTTTTGACTCAGTTATTTCTTCTTGTTTGATCAGTCTTGAGGGCACATCAGGTTTTTTAATGTCAACTGGAATTGGGGATTTGAAGATACTCAAACTCGACAAATACTTTTGATTATTTACATTGGAAGGTTTAACTACGCTAGGCTCACTTTTTGAAATTTCAAAATTTATTTCTTCGAAGCTCTTTTGTGTGTTATCTGAATCCACCTTCCTATCTTCGTTTATCTTCAGGTTGTTTGGAATGATTATATCAGGTTTGCAACTTTTTCTTCTATTCGTATCTAGTTCACAATTTTCAATAGAACTAATTTTGTGCAGTTCCAGCATACTCCTTTTGGTGGAAAAAGGCTGAGAGTGTTTTTTCTCGAAATTTTCGATTGCTGCTTTAACGAAACCAGATGAAAGAGAAGTGTTCTCTTCTTTCTTCTCTTCCACATCAATTTTCTTATTGTCAATAGTTTCTTGTTTGTCAACAGGCATGGTCTTATGTGAAGGTTTCCTTTTTACAATTTGTATCTTTAATTTTTCTTCAAGAATGGGTTTTTTCTTTATGCTGGGTTTCTGCATTTCTCTCAAATTTTGTTCTTTTGTACTATTAGGATTTGTGCTCTTCATTGTTCTGGGGTTTGTGGTGGTATTGAAACTATTTAATCTTTCCACGAATTTTCTAATTTTTACCTCTTCCTTCGGTGCATTATTTTTTTCGATGATTTCGTTGAATTTTGAAGTCAGTTCTGCTACAGTCGTAGCTGTTATTGTGGTTTTTTGTTTGTAGGAAAAAGAGCTTTTTCGGTGGGCAGATGATGTTTTTCGTACTTTGAAACTGATTTTTCTGGAATATCTCTTTTTATTCGTTTCATTTTGTTGCGTCTTCTTTTCTTCTCCTATGCCACCTTCGCAAAGGTCATCTAAGAATCTGTGTCTAGAATCTTCAATGTTCTGTCGATATTCATCTATTTTCAGTGATGATCGTATCGCCATATCGCAGAAAATTCATCGATAGGATTTAGTGGAGCCATCAATAATATTTTGAACTTTTTTGGTAGTACTAACACTCTTCGACCTGTAAAAAAATTTTTTATCAAGATGGATTCACGAAATGATGTATTTTTCAGAACAAGAATCAAGCAGAACTTAAGAAGGGAATTGCCATTGTCAGAGGACACTTGAACATTGATAATTTCTATCATGTGTTGTATATCAGTATGAACATATTTTAACACTGGAAAAATAAATATTTCAGCCTTTAAACTCAAAAACATTGAATGTGCGTCAAAATTAATGATGCAAGAGAAATTCAGCGTGGATTTTCTTAAAATATTTCAAAAAGAATGAACATTCCATGATCTGTTGATGTGAGTCAGATGTTACTCCAGTTGATAAATATTTTTTCTGTAGAATTTGACGATGAAAAAATCCTGTATCAACGAATATTAAACTCCTGAACAAAAGAGTTTATTATTTGCATAAGCCAAACAATATTTAGATAAGCAGTGACTTCAGTAACCGTCATTCTTAATTGTTTCTGTTTCTGTGATTGCGGATAGATACTTTGTTGTACATCTTTCAATGTGATGATATCATTTTTATGATTTCATCTTCGATTGATGAAACAAGCTGGTTAAGTTGATAATCAGGTAAAACAGTGGACATTCCACGAATTCTCAGTGAAGATGAAGGATTTATTCTTTCCAGTGAATGTTGTGGTTTTTACCGAAGAAGGAAAATGATACGACGTATATGAAATTCCATCTTTTCATGATGAAGGTATTAATATACTCTACTTAATGCCTTTATTTTTCATTTTACCACTGTGTCATCTTATTTGTTTCAAATTCAAAACTACTTAGTGATCGTAGAAAAATGCACTGAAATGATAGAATGCAGTACAAGAAAACTGGATTATATTCCAATATTCCAATTTGTATTAGTGGATGAGTTTTTCTGAATGTTTTTTCCGAAAAACGGTCAATGGCTATGACGATTCTTGAAAATTTCTATTTTTCTTATTGTTTAGAAACAGAGAATCATTTTGCCTGAGTTTCTGTTATTTTAAAATCATGAGGAAATTTTTTCTTTTCAATAATTAGAAAATACTGTGTTCTCGAGGATCATACGGCTGAAAAAACTTCCAGTGACATTACCCTGAAATTATGCATGAACCTTCGAAACGTTATGTTTGAACAAAATTTTTCGAAAAATTGGAAATTAATGAATCCATATTTCGTTATTGAACTGTATACCCACTATACCAATAGCGAGTCTCTAAGTTTCATCCAGAAATTGTTGGGTTCGAGTTCGATCGATTCTAAATAAAAATATTTTTCGAATAATTTTCAGCTTATTTCAAGAGCATCATAAAACTATTTGAGCTCTGATTTGAGAAATTTTATACTGACACTATAAAATCATTTATTGATGGTTTTTTTTATGATAAATTTCAATTTATCATTGCAGAATGAGGTGAAAAACGAATTATAAATTTCTCAAAAAATTTTGAAATTTTTGCGAAATTTTTTTCTCGCGTGGTGTTTCGCATTTTTTCGTCCTAAAAATGATAAGCAATCATAATTTGATATTCAAGTAGCCAATTACTGTTTCAAAATAAATACCATTAAAATCCACTTCGTCCCACTCAAGAACGACGTCCACTATTGTCCATCGTCCAACAAACTCCTAGTCCGAACGTAAATGATCATGAATGGAATTCCTATCGGGATGACCACAGCATCCGTTAGAACCAGGAAGATTTCCAAAACACACAAAATCAATAAAAACACCACTCGATAACAAAACACACTGACGAAAATCACTCAAGTCCATAAATAAAGCTACGAGTACACTTAATCAACTTGGGCACAACTTGAACTGTCTCAATTGTTTCTGTGGACACGATTCATTGAACTTATCACATCTGGTGTATTCACAACTGAGGCACATATCATTTCTGTGTCTCGGAGAGGCGTTTGAGTCGCTTACGTTCGGCAATACCCGTAAGTCTACTTCGGCTACTTGCGTAGTCGATTGTACCCGATAAACATTCCGCAAAATGGTCAATTTTGAATGTTTACCTTAAGAATATCTATGGCAATCGATTTGCGAAATACCATTCGGATTTCACCATTGGTAATTGATGTAACGGTTGGTACCATTGGCATGGAAGCTCTCCGCTGTCTTCGCTAGGATGCTTTGAAGAGTTTTATTCGAAATAGAATTTTCAAAACGTTCAAAATCGATTCAACTGAAATTAAGAGAACATTTTTGTTTATTCTGATTTCATCATTTCACATAAAATTTTAGAGACCTTGAAAATGTCGACTTCTTTATCGATGGTTCTTTCTTTATTTTCAAATTCAGCCTTCGAGTGTATGCAAAAGTGAAAACCCATTTTGAAATTTTTGGGTTCTGTTATACCGTTGGAAGAATGTGAAAAGTGGTTATCGAATGAATCTTTTTACGCGCTTGTTCTAGGGAAGAGCGCGTTATCGTTTCGTCACGATGTCTGTAATTTTCGAATTTTGAGCTGAAATTGGTCTCAAACTACTTAGCTGGACTCACTGATGAAGAATCCGTGGTCAAAATTGATTCTGCCCGTCCGGCCGTGTATGCTGTAACTTTCGAAAGGAAGGACCTAGAGTCTTGAAATTTTCAGGTTAGGTTAATATGATGATGAATATCTCGGTTAAGTTCGTCAATGGGCCAAATCTGCCGAATGGTCTTTGTGCTACATCCATTTGAAATTTTGATATTTCAATAACTCGAACAATATTTATCTGATCGAAATAAAACTTGGTTGGAAAAAAAAAATTTTTTTTTCGAAAATTTTTATATTTCATTGAATTTTCACTGAAATTTCCAAGTGACCATTTCGCAATGTGAACAAGCGCGTAAAAGCTGCTGACTTCACGTCAGTGCTTTTCTAGATTTTTTAGCGCATGTTCTTGAGAAAAGCAAAAACTAGTCATCTGGTCATGATGAAACTTAGTACCTACCTGATTGACAAATCCCGATGCACAATTTTGTGCCAAATTTCGTAACATTAGAAGAACCATTAAGAAATATCGAAAAATTTTTTCACTCTAATCTACCTACGTCTCCGTTGAACCCAATTTTTCTGAATAACAAATCGAGTGGAGATAAAAAAAAATTTCAATGACATTCTAATTCACTGAACTGAACATTAGCAGGGCCTCCTCACACAAACATCCATTCACAATGAAAAATTTTGGACACAATCTTGATTCGATATTCGATTTATATCCAATGTAAAACAAGAAAACACACTTGGATTGATGAATTGACAAAATGAGCACTGTAAATAAACTTAATGAAAGATGACACTCAACCTTTATTCGTCTAAAGATGATAGTTGTGTCAGCATAGCGAAGAGGAACCTTGGAGTTAAAAAAAATATTAAACCTATTGAATCCGTTGAGAAGAAAAATAGGTAGTATTTCATGGACGGTGCATTCGACGAAGGTCTAATTCAAATTTATTTTATAGAAGAAACGAAACTGCATATTGAAAAAGTTATTTCCATTCCTTGATTCTATCTACGAAGCGGTTGACACAAAACTTGGTCATCGTTTTACTTAACTAGGCAATATAAACCAACCATTCTTGAATCTATCGATTTACTGTTACTGGGTTACCAAGAGACGTTCCTTTCAAACAAAATCAGGAAATTCTCATAAAGACATTGTTTTTGTTTCTATGAGTGATGGAACTAGACAAATTATATTTCTTAGGTTGAAAATGAGTAGAAGGTATGTAAATTCAGAAGTTTTCAATGCATTGTTGTGTTACTTATTGTGATAGACATAATTTCAGAAACAAACCTTATAGAATTCAGAAAAATTTTAAAGGATGATATTTTTCATCATGAAAATCTTCAAGTGATATTCTGCTTAATCAGGTTTTTCACTTAGATCTTGCACGATTTGGTTTTGAAAGTATTTGTATCAGAATAATTCTGGGGGGCATTAAAAATATTCACTTATTGTTAACACAATATATCTACCTGTTGCACATTTTCATCTGAACATTTCCCTTTTCTTTATGGAACTACTTACTGACATGTAGATTTCTCGTGAGCAGTGCATTACAAAAAAATATAAAATCGGTATTTCCGGGAATATAATGAAAATAAAATTTCGAATGAATAATAAATATACGGAATCATTGAGTGAATTTCCTTCATTCACAACATTCATTGTGTCACGCTGGCGTTTGTTATTTGTTAAAACATTGCCAATGCTCTTTTTTGCGCGAAGGGAAACAGCTTGCTATCGTTTTGTCTGAATGTCTGTGATTTTCGAATTTTGAGCCGAAAATGGTCTCAAACGACTAGGTTGGAACTATTTATCATGTTCGAAAAAAAATTTGGTCACACCTTGAGCTTCTTTATATGTCACAACAATTCAACAGATTTCAATTCGGTACGGTTATTATTCTCGGTTATTATTTTCAGAGATATTTGGAAAAGTCTCAAGGTTTCAAGATTGCATTAGATCTAATCTAAAATTTTGGAAATATTGGGAAAATAAATTTTAAATCGGTATCTGCGGAACCATTGGGCGAATTCTACCCATTCACGAATTCGGCCTTCGTAATTAAGCTCCGAAACTACTCTACAAATATCGAATTTCTAAGTCGTTTATTCAGGAATTTACTGTGTTCACGATCGGCCGTTAGTCCCGTTACCAGAGCGGTCATCTCCTTTGAACATGCGCCCAAAAGTTCCTGACTTCACGTCAGTGGTTTTCTAGGTTTTTTTATGGCTCAATATGACTTCTTAATACAAAAATTACATTGAGGTGTATAGTTCAAATAAGGCACCCTTAGCGTTGAAAATTCCTATTAAAAATTCCAAAAAGCACTGCCGTGAAGGCAGCAACTTTTGCGCGCATGTTCAATGTAGATGACCGCGTCAGCAACGAATTTGAACATGAACGCAAAAGCTGCTATCTTCATGGTAGTGCTTTTTGAAATTTTTACTGATAAATTACTGTATTTCAATTCGATCAAATCTGTATTTTTGGAAATATTGGAAAAATGAAATTTTGAATGGGTATATCTACGGAATCATTGGGCGGATTTTACCCATTCACGAATTCGACTTTCGTAATTGAGCCCCAAACATACTCTACAAATATCGAGTTTCTAAGTCGTTTCTTCCGGAAGTTATTGTGTTTACGGTCAGCCTAACGGCCGACTGCGTAAACACAATAACTTCCGAAAGAAACAACTTGGGAACTCGATATTTGTAGAGAAGGTTTGGACCTAAATTACGAAGGCCGAATTCGTGAATGGGTAAAATCCACCCAATGATTCCGTAGATATACCCAATCAAAATTTTATTTTTTAAATATTTCCAAAAATACAGATCAGATCGAATTGAAATCCAGTACTTCATCGAAAAATAACAGTTCGAAGTTTCATACAGAATTTAATGAGGATGATATGATAAGAAAATCATAGAAATTTTTTTTTTCAAATTGTTCTAATGACACGATTATCACGAAATTCCGCATGAAGTTGTCTTTCAGCATCTCAAAACTAGCTGTAAAGTTTTATCAGGACTGAATCAGTATTTCTCGAGTTATACCGAAAAAATAAACGATATCGAGAAGAAAACCTCGAAGTTTGACATATTTTTTCCCGATATCTCCGAAACTTATGATCGTATCGAACTGAAATTTGGTACACTGCTGTGAAATATGAAGCTCAAAGTGTGAGTGTTGTTTTTTCGGATATGATGAATGGTTTCCGGAAAACAAAATTTTTTGGAAAATTTACTGACAATATGATCCTGACGAAATTCGGCTCAAAGTTGCGCGTCGTTATACTCCACCCAACTGCCAACTTTGAATCCAATCTCTCAAGTAGTTTCTGAAATAAAAAATAAATAACTTCAAAACTTCAACTGCCTATAACTCCGAAACTATTCGACCGATTTGGCCCATTAACGAACTTAACCGCGGCATTCTGATGCGCAACCTATCCTGAAAGTTTCAAGTTGCTAGCTTGCTTCTGTCGACAGTTAGCGTGTCTACGGCCGGACAGAATCGATTTTGGCACCGGATTCGTCATCAGTGAGTCCAACCTAGTCGATTGAGACCATTTTCGGCTCAATCATCCAAAATTACAGACATTTGGACAAAACGATAGCACGCTGTTCCCCTAGAACATGCGCGCAAAAAATTAAATCAAGTGTTCATCTGGTAGTTTCAGACAACTCGATGTTGATCGTAACCATCGCTAAACGAATTATGAATAATTTAATTTATTTAAATTTTCACACAGATAACATTGTCTTAACTTCCTTATTACAACGTTCATTTCACAAGGCAAGTGTATGCAATCGTTTTGAAATTAAACGTATGTGTTTGTCAATTCGATTTTTTCACCATGTTATCAGCTAAGTTGTGATTTCACGTTATCTCATACAAATATCGTTCGAAATTACTGGTTGTATCTACAGCGTTGTTATTTTTCATCCTAGAGGTAACGTCGTTCTAGTTAGATTCTTTGAACTATATCGATCTGATAAAAGGATCAATAACCTAACTCTGGTGAGATAATAATGTATTTTTAACATCGACATTGTTGAATATTTAATTGTCGAAATATTGATTTGAAAAAACAATCGAATGTCTTGACCTATATGTTCGTCCAGAGCCACTTCACAGTTCCAAATATTTGGAAGTGTCCGTCGTTTCGTGCTCGTTCTAGGGAACAGCAAACGGATTCTGCATAGATTTTTCCTTCGAATACTGTTTTCTACGTGATTGGTATACGAACCGTTGAAATGTTTTCCATCGAAAATAATTAAACGCTTTCGATCTTTGAGAGGTCTTACGGATCTGTGTAAATATTATTATATTAAAGATGTTCCTGATTTTATATCAGGAATATCAGGTGAGTGCAGCTCATAAGACAAAACATTCTGAATAAATTTATATTTATTGATTGGAATGGTTATTTACCTCTGGAATTCAAATTTAGAGTCAATATTCAGCCGAAAACGGTATATTTATCATACTCTCATTTATGGAATACATGCCTGAAATGTAGGGACCACTGAAATATGAATATCTCTTCATATCAAATAAATATTGTTGGTGGTTATTATATTCTGAATTTTTTTTTTCAGTTATGCCTCGTTTTTTGAACGCTTAGTATATTGAAATGGTACTTGTTCATGTTTTTTGCAATTCTAAGGGACGAGCAGCGTTGAGAGAATATTCTAAGGTATTTTGGTAAGGCAGGTCCAAACCACCAAACATTCTATAGGATATCATACGTTCTCTGCTCTCAAAAATCACAAGCGTATTTCATTTTTGACAAAAAAAAGAACGGTTCGTGCACCGTTAAGGTGGAAAACAGTATTCGAAAGAAAAATCTATGCATATTAACTACAAATTAATATTCCTTGCACAGGGTGTTCCATAAGACCTACATGTAAAAATCCAGATTTCCTAGTTCTGATTGGTACTTTTTCGGTATAGTTTATATATACAGTTTGTTGGCCTCAGATGACAATACCGGCCAAATTTGAAGCGAATGATTTGTACGGTTCAGAAGATATTTCCGTCAGAAAGTTCTGCCAAAATCAATAAATCTCAAAAAACATAAGTGTGAATAATTTTCAATTGAGAAAAAATAAACTGTTGGCCTGTCGTTCACATACCAAACAGTATTCGAAAGAAAATCTATGCAGAATCAAATGATAGTTACACAAATCGATATTCTATATACAGAGTGTGTTATAAAACCTCGAACTGAAAATCGAAATTTCCTAGTCCTGGTCTCTACTAGCTCGGTACGGTTCATATATGAACAGTACGATGGCCAGGGGGACAATTCTTGAATCTCGATCATGAATTGAAGAGAATGACAATTGCCATATGTCATGTGTCCGCGTCGATTTTCTAAGTTAAATATAAACAAGTGGACATGACCTGCGCATGGAACCGAATGTCACTCGACAATCGAATTTTATATCTTCTATACTCCGTACCACTCGTTGCTAAGGGCTGGTATTATAAAGCTTAACTGGAAGTAATCTTTAACTTCAACTGTGAGTTTTGACAGTTCTGCTAGGACATAGCTGTCAAAACTGTCAGTTAAAGATAACTTCCAGTTAAGTTTTATAATACCAGCCCTAAGTCGAAGGAAACGGTGATAAGGTTATGTTTATATTCGGATTTCAAATTTCTCGTTATCTTGCATTCAGTTTAATTCTTGAATATTTGCTTGAAAACATAGTCGAAATGGCGAATAGAACTCTCACAAATTTTGCAGATGCTCTAAAAAACTCAGAAAATCGACATAAACATATAACAAATGTCATACTCTTCAATTCTTGATCGAGATTCAAGAATGGACCCCCTGAGATTACCATACCAGCCAAATTTGAAACAAATATGTTGGATGGTGCCAGAGCTACATCTCTCGTTATATTCTGCCAAAATCAATGAATCACCCTGTATCTCAGAAACAAATGTCCTTAGCCCGGATTTAATTGTTTTTTTTGGCTTCCCAAGGTATCATCTGTTTACCATGAAACGATGTGCAGTTACTCGCTGACTACCCTGTATACAGGGTGTTTCTTTTGAAATGTGGAACATTCAGAGCGACAATAACTTTAACTATTTTGTTTTCAAGTGAGTTGAAGATTTCGAGATGGCTGGATGCCCACTTGGACAGAACTGCAAGCTTGAACACTCTACCAAGAAATGCTATACTGGCAAACGTTGCAGGAGATGGAGAGAATCGTTTAGTGATCACTGATCTGAAACTTAAGAAAGATTCCAAATGTAGACTGAAGGTATACAAAGGCACAGTAGTGACTACAGATACTGTTTTACCAGATGTACCGAGCAGTATTATAAGTTTCTATCATGATAGACTGAATCCAAGAACACCAGGTATGAATTTTTGATGATTAGGCTCGCGCACTTAATGGAAAGTATCAGTTGATTGTTTTTTATGTAATGACAGCACAGTGGTATCTGATATATGCAGGGTGTCCGGATTCAACCTAGGATTTTGTATATTTTTCATGTTGTTTGTGAAAAAAACAGTTGTATTTAATTTTTGATGGTTCTTTTTCAGTTATTGGGAGTGAAACTCCAGAAAAAAAACCTAAAAAAATATGCGAAAACTTATCGATTTTTGAAATTTTGTGTTTATTTCTTATCGAGAAAACTCTTTCAGTTGTTGGAGTAGGTTGTGTTAACGAATTGCTGATGTTCAAGAATAACAAGCCTTTCTTCAAGTATTCCCTGCCTGGTTTACCAGTTTTACCTGCAGAATATGACACCTGGAAAAGTATCGACAAGAATGCTGAAATAGATGTGGCAGGCATCGTGGAGAGACTGAAAGCTATACCATTCCATCATTTAAGTTCAAGGTAGATAAATGACAATAGGAGTGCTGTCAGCTGACACCCGATAGGCTGGTTATCAGCTGACGCAGATATAAATGATTTGTTTTGTCCACGACTATTGAATATTATATATATTTCGATGGCTGTTGTTATTCACTACATGCATAGATCAAGTAAAAGTTACGACTTTCTCGTGAGCTTCACAATTTCCAGCAATCACAGAAAATTAAGTTGACTATTCTGACAACTCTATTGTATATTGTTGAAAATGCAGAATTAGTCTAATTTTACCAATGAAGTCGTGGACAAAGTATAGTATTCAAATCGCAGATAATTGCTATTATTCACTTGGGTGATTCTTCACCCTCGTGAATAATAGCAGTCATTAAGTGCTCGTTGAATAATGAATGTACTATTCTTGCTTTTCGGTTATTCTTCAACTGTGCAGAAACAATCCACACAAGACACTTATGTTGAGAAACTGATGGCCCTCCTATAATTTACGAGTGAAAACTGTAGCTCTTTTGGTTTTTTAGGTATCAACATGCCTTCACGTGGTTTTAATTTATTTTTAATTCCTCTTGATTCCAAATTGTTTTCACCTTTTTCGAGATTTGATGAAGGCCTTGAAATATTTTATCAATTCAATAGATCCAAACTGAAAATGTATCAAGAATTGTAGCAGATACATTCGACTTCTTTATGAAAGATCCTAAAATATCGTAACCAAATACATAACAAATTGATGAAGAATATATCATTTTAAAATCATTTCCTGTAACGAAGACAACAACTTGATAATTCAATATTTGAAAATGAATATTCAATCAAGGAATAATTTATTGATTATTGCCTAATGACCAATCAGTTAACTGTCATATATCGATGTCTCGGCATGGAAATTTCAAGAAACACGGAAGAAAGTGAAACCGTATCCTAAAATAAGAAGAATAACGATGAATCATCTCCGTCAAAAAAATATTCTTGAATACTTCACTGCAAACATCGAGGACAGTGAAACTACGTCAAGGAGTTATAAAATTGACCATATATTGCGCAAAAGAAAGCGCATTCAGCTCAACACAGGTGGTATTGTGGTTATTAATTGATTCACACACCTTTTTGAACCTCCGGTATTACACTGGAGGGCACTCATGATAAAGGCAATAAGATAACCGTCTCAAGGAACTCAAATCGATGAAATGAATTATAATCTGAGGAGAAGAGGGAATACTTTCAATACTATATACTATACAGGGTGAGCGATAGTATGGAATTGTGAAAATTCAAAAGGTCTCTTGTATGTAACACGCAATAACATATTTATATGTTTTCCTCAATCTATTTCGCTACAAGATCATAATGCATGCTATCACACACTTTCACAATTCGCGAATTTTGAATCATTTGGTATTAAAATGGTGAAATAGAGCCGACAATGTCCATTGCCTTGTTAGGAATAGGGTGAATATAACACGTGAATATTACGTTACAGAACGCAGTAAGGTTTTGATAGTTTAAACAGCCAATATTTGGATACAAATTTAAAAGATTGTTTCTCCTTCAAAATTGCAATTTTTGATGGCAATTTATTTTTTTCAGTATTCTTATGGATGGAATAACCTACTGCAATTATAAGAATATACATGCAAGAGACCTATTCAACCAATAGGGCTAAAACCAGTTAATTGGTTTCTTAATTTTCCGTAATTTTTGGCGTTGAAATGGCATGTTTCTATTGAAACATCCGGCTGCAATCTTAGCCAACTTTTGGTTTTCAAATGTGAACAAAGCTTACTACAAGTTGATTCTTACCATATCCTCAGTTGATTTATTTATAAAATTATTAGCAATATGAATAAATAAACCGATCGGTATGCAGAGTCCAGGTCTGTATAAGTTTTTGTTTTACATCGATTAAAAGAAAAAAACACATAAAATACCACCCACGTTTACTCGAAAAAGCAGGAAAATGTTGAATTCTTGCACGCATGTCATGAAAAACAAATTAAAAACTTACCAACCCATTGTGGCTTAAACTATGAATAAGAATTATTTTTCCACAGAGGACTGAAAATAATTGAGACAAATCAAGCCATAATAATAATCAAAATGCTCGAACAGAAACGCTGTGTGTGGTCATCATCATTAATTTATTGAGTCTGTATTTGAATATCGAAATATGAAGTTTAATACTTATATACGTGGGTGTTATTGGTTGATGTACTTTATTAGTCAGAGATTGAGTTTCTCCACTGAATTTTAATACTCTGTTTAGTCGAAATAGACGCCCAGATGATGTTTTGTGGATACAAGAAATCAACTCCGGTTAAAAATTAAATTTTCGATAATTCTATATTTTTTATTGTGATGGACTCGTGAAGACGACAAAGCAAGCTACGATATTCTATGTGTGAATCGACACAGCTAAAAACCTTTGACAATAATGTACTAATCAATTAACATAGAAATATAGCGATGTAGAAACCATGATGTAAGTAAAACATGGCGTGTTCATCTGCTCATCTGTGATCGTATTTACCAATGATGGGGTCACTTTTTTCATTCAAATTCAAAGCACAGAATATATATTTCCTTTTATTTCAATCTTGCTGACGTCACTTTTTTTTCAGTTGAGCACACCATGTTTTTTACATCATGGTAGGAACCATCTTCTGATGAATTATTGACAGGGCGTTCCTGTTTATGTTTATTTAAAAACTTTTTGATATTCTGCAATGGTTGTTTCATTTGTTATACAATTCCTTCGGACTCGTCAGGAAATTTAAATTTTCTTCAGCCCATATTACGATTGTGTTAATCGTGAAAAAGACGAAAATCTTAGGTAGAAAAAATAAAGAAAAATTTTGAATGATGTAAAGATTTTTTTTCAAATTTTCGAACTACCAGTGGCATACCTCGGTTGGATTCTGCAAGGAAAAACGAGCATTACTATAAAATAATACAACCCATGAGCAATTAACATGTAAACCTTGAATTGCAATATATTTGCAAGGTTACAACTAAATATAACTTGAGAAATACAAATGCTACAAGGTAAAAATTCAAACTCTTACACCCTGTATCTCCACAACAAAGCGTTTGCAGACCCATGTCCATGATAATTTCATGAAAACCTTTATAGGTTTTATTTTCCTTATTTAAAATTTTATCAGTTCCTGTGTTTCTTCATTTTTCAATTATTAAATTTGATTCAACCCTACCAAAAATATGATTTTTTCAACTATTTCTAAATTATAAATCGCTAATTGTTAAAATTTCTTCAAGCTCATTCCACATTTCTTCAATAGGTTTTTGGTAGGAATTCACCTTCTATTTTAAAATAGCTCTATTGTCCATTTCATATTGTTTAAATTGCCGATTACTTTCAAGCATATTTCACGTTGTATAATATCCACCACAGACATGAATGTATGAAAATTACCATCATCATTTTATGTGATATTCTCGTAACTCCATAAACAATTGCAATTCCCAATAAAACGGCTATTATGAATACAATAATTACGTTGAGAGTATGTACACATCGACGTTTTAAAATGCCAGTATGTGAAAGGTTTCAACAAACGAATCCGTTGAACAAAATGAAATCAGCGCATTCTTCGGTGATATAAGTCAATTTTCCCAAATAATTATTCTTACCAATGTGCGAGAAAAACAGTAATTTTCATACTAATTAGTGCTCATAAAACATATTACTCCATGAAACCTATAATTTTCTGTGGGAAGAAGATGACCCCCCATACTGTTTAGAATGAGATGTATTTCATGAAGGAAATGCTTGAGATTTTCAACATGTGTTTTAAGAAGCAAAAATCCTTTCACAATTCCAAATTTTATTTTACCAATTTTTCCACAAATAAACATCAGATCGAATTGAAATTCAGTACCAAGTTGAACCATGACGGCTTGATGTTTCATGCCGAATTTAATGAGATTCTCATGATTATCAGATACCAATAAAATTCATTGAAAAAGGTTGTTGAGCTATAAAAAACAACATATAAATGTTCACCAATCCACAATGAACCTAAGTTACTTTTCATCTATTTAGTTTCGAAAAAAATTGATACTGAAACACTTCTACTACATTAAGCACAACGAATTAATACATTAATGTAACAAGTACATCTTCAATGAATAGGTACAGGTAAAGCTGCTGCTATTCCTCAGAGAATAAACCGAATAATTAGTGAAAGATGAAGAAGTAATTCCTACCGCTTCAACATAAATTCTTGGTAGAAATAAAACGAAAAATTTCGAAACAAGTTTACAGCTACTTTAAATGTCAGCAACTCATTCTTTTCACTTCATTTATGCCATACGAGACTCGTTTTCAAGGTTCTTCACATCCATTCGTTTAATCACTTTCATTAATTAACATCATCAACAAAAAACGTCACCGATCTCGAAAAAGGGAAATTCATCTGTATCACCTTTATACAGGGTGTCCTCATTCCAGGTCTCAAGTTCTGTTGAATCTTCCAGCCGACAAACAAGTGGATCACATTTTGAGTTACATCAATAACGAACCGATGAAGATAAACCTGATCACATGCATGACGATGCTGAAGAAAACTTCTCAAGATCCATTATCTATAGCTTGTCCTGTCATAGCTACGGAAACAGGAATCGTTTATATCCTAGATGCCCAAAACTTCTCCATGTTGGTGCAGGTAAAAAGCTCAAATTTGATGTCATTGAACTGAAAAAATATTTTTTCTAGGCTAACGTTTGTAATACAAAGAATACGCCTTTCATAGTTGTAGCTACAGGGTTGTATGACGTAGACTATAGAATTTTAATAGCAACAAGAGAGAACCATGTTTGTTTACTTAGACGAGGTTGGTTAGAAGGCAAAAGTATCATTCAAATGAACAAAACACTCATGGATATGATCTTCGTACCAGGTGACAACGTTATAGTTGTAGCAACAACAGATAAGACAATCCACACCTTCACCAGAAAGGTTTGTAACATCACACTTCGTCTTTTTAGGGTCACTTGAAATTTTATATTCTTTGTCATAGTGTTAAGCATTGTTTCTAGTCTTACGCATAAGTACAACATTGAACCTGATTAACTACCTTAAGTCTATGTCTATGCTTAGGATTAAGCCTGTGATGCAACTAGGTCATAAGTAGCAAAATCAAATATTTAGGGTCAAAGATTATGGTCGATGGAAATGGGTGCTCCTGTAACTTGCCTATGCTTGGTCACTTTGAAGTATCTGAATGCTTACCTGGTGGCAGTTGGCCAAAGAGGTGGAATGATCCAACTATACCAAGGAAGACGTCTAGTAGATTTTATAACAGTTCCTGACTCGCCATCTTGTATGACTTTCGGTCAAATGGGACAAGAGGATCACGTCTTGGTTATAATAACATTTGGTATGAATCTTTCTTCTCCTTTTAAATGTTCACGATGCAGGGCCGTAGCTAGATATAACTTTGAGGTAGGGCAATGGAGATTGAAGATAGGGCAGTAAAAATTTTTATCAGCCTTATGAAGTTTTCGAATTTTTTTTCTTTTTTTTTGAGGTAGGGCAATGGAGTTTCAAAGTAGGGCATTGCCCTACCTTGCCGTATACTAGCTACGGCCCTGTCACGATATCAGATATAAATTCGAATAGCTCTTCGAATTGGCTGACTGAGTTTATCGGCTGGAAGCCATTTTGATAGGATGGCTTCCAGCCGACCTTAATTTGAACTCGAAGAAATCTAGGTTGATCATCCTAAACTTTTCATTGAATTTTTCTGCATAGAAGGTGCAATAATATTCAAGATACTCAAGAGGACAGCCGACTTCAACCTATCTCATCAAGATGCAAGTATGCCAATATTGAATCAAAACAAATCACTTCCTTTACCAAAAAGAAGCAAACTTTTCTTGGAACAGAGTATGAGAGAAAGAGAAGATCCAATTGGTGAGTGAGAATAATTGATAAATATATAAACCACAACAAACTACAATATGTTACAGCTATGCATAAGAATTTTCAACAGGACTTGATAAGGCTGAGATTAACAGCAGCAAGAGAAATGGCTCAGAATCTGAACTACCAAGTTGGTAGTAGTAATGAGAAGAAACAGATCAAGCTGTCAGCGCAAGTAAAAATAATTTTAATATTTGAATGGGGGTTTTTCCTTCAAACGAGAACGCAGAAATTTTCATGAAAAACTTTAAGAACGTCACATTTCAAACATATAATTTCAATGTTATATTTTTAAAAAAATGTTTGATCACCTAAAACTGAAAAATAAAAATCGGGATTTGTATTTAAAGGGATTTTTCTTGAGTTCACGATATTGCAATGTCGAATTCAGCTTTCTATGAGAGAAAAGGACGTCAAATGTGTAACTTTGCGTGAAAAAACAGAGATAGCTATACTTCGATCTGGTTAGAGTAGAAGACAACGACCAAGGAATAGAAAAAGAAGAGCACAGACTGTCATACTGTCATATTACTGAGAAATCGCAAACGGAAATTGTTTGGTTATACTGACAAAGAACACTTGTGTACTACAGAATAGGAATAAATATTTCATTATTCTATAGCAGAAAAAGCTATTCTACTAAACACCGTTGTCACTTCGTGCATGCCTGGCAAATCCCAAACCACAATTTTGAAATCTGATTTTGAATACATTCTGAAGGTCATTTGGAAAAATGATGAATCGAACCCATAATAATTATGTTCAAATTTGCATTTGCAGTAATAACCCAAATTCAGGAAAAACCCCCATTGTTTATATTTCATAATGAATTTTTGGTGGATGAGCTTTCCGTAATCTTTGTAGGTTCTTGGTTTAGGTCCAAAATTCACGGTCATCCTCAGCTTGGAAAATATGAGTGTAGACTCACCAATGATAGACATGACAGTAGTCTTTCATGTGAAACCAGATAAATATCATTTATCATCGTATATTTTCAAAGTGAGTAATAATACTAAGCAAGCTCTCTATTTGTTTAGTCTATTAAACTAAAACAAAAGGGATTAATTCTTATTTTTCGAATATCAAATTATATAGTGCTACAGTGTGAGAAGGTAACACCCCCAATATTTTGTACGGTTGGTTCTGATCTCATTTGTATCAACTCTGGTTAGCGTGATGAGAGCAACCCCTAAAATCTGAGATGGGAAAAGAGGTTAGTGGCATCTTGTTTCGAAGGTAATCCGATGCCATATATTGACCTTTTTGCGCGCATGTTCTAGGGGAACAGCGTGCTATCGTTTTGTCCAAATGTCTGTAATTTTGGATGATTGAGCCGAAAATGGTCTCAATCGACTAGGTTGGACTCACTGATGACGAATCCGGTGTCAAAATTGATTCTGTCCGGCCGGCTGTAGACACGATAACTGTCGACAGAAGCAAGCTAGCTACTTGAAACTTTCAGGATAGGTTGCGCATCAGAATGCCGCGGTTGAGTTCGTTAATGGGCCAAATCGGTCTGATAGTTTCGGAGTTATAGGCACTTGAAGTTTTGAAGTTATTTATTTCTTATTTCAGAAACTACTTAAGCGATTGGATTCAAACTTGGCAGTTTGGTGGAGTATAACGACACGCAACTTTGAGCCAAATTTCGTGAAGATCATATTGTCAGTAAATTAAAAAAAAAATTTTTTTCGAAATTTTTTTACAAAAAAATTTTTTTTTCGGAAACCATTCATTATGTCCAAAAAAAATTATACTCACATTTTGACCTTCTAATTTCACAGGAGTGTACTAAATTTTAGTTCGATACGATTATAAGTTTTGGAGATATCGGGAAAAAATATGTCAAATTTCGAGGTTTTCTTCTCGATATCGTTGATTTTTTCGGTATTACTCGAGAAATACTGATTCAGTCCTGATTAAACTTCACAGCTAGTTTTAAGATGCTGAAAGACAACTTTATGCAAAATTTCGTGATAATCGTGTTATTAGAACTATTTGAAAAAAAAAATTTCTATGATTTTCTCATCATATCATCCTCATTAAATTCTGTATGAAACTTCGAACTGTTATTTTCGATGGAGTACTGGATTTCAATTCGATCCGACTGCGTAAACACAATAACTTCCGAAAAAAACAACTTAGAACCTCGATATTTGTAGAGAAGGTTTGGACCTTGATTAGGAAGGCCGAATTCGTGAATGGGTAAAATCCACCCAATGATTCCGTAGATATACCCAATCAAAATTTTATTTTTCCAATATGTCCAAAAATACAGATATGATCGAATTAAAATCCAGTAATTTATCAGGAAAAAATTTCAAAAAGCACTGCCGTGAAGGCAGCAGCTTTTGCGCGCACGTTCAAATTCGTTGCTGAAGCGGTCATCTACATTGAACATGCGCGCAAAAGTTGCTGCCTTCACGGCAGTGCTTTTTGAAATTTTTTGTTAGTACTTCTTCAATTTTTAATTCTAAAGAATTGCATCTTTTTCTACGCGCTTCTTCTAGGGAACAGGGCGTTATCATTTCGTCACGATGTCAGTAATTTTCGAATTTCGAGCCAAAAATGGTCTCAAACGATTGGGTTGAACTCCCTGTCCGTCCGTCCGTATGTGCTCTAACTTTGGAAGGAAGAGACTTAGTGACTTCAAATTGTTAGATTTGATTTGAAGTCCAAATATCTCGGTTGAGTTCGTTAATGGGTAAAATCGGTTTGATAGTTTCGGAGTTAGGTCCATTTGATATTCTGAGGTTAATTCCTCGACATCTCATGAAGACTTGACTCGATGAAATTGAAAATTCGTGGACAGTTTTGGAACCCCACCGTGCAACTAAGATCAAAATTTCGTCTGGATTAGTTGTTAGAAAATTTGAAAAAAAATGTATTCGAAAATTTCTGATGAAAAATTTTTTTCTCTGGAAAACTTGATTAGATTCCAATGGAATTTAGCACAAACCTTAGAGTCAGTATTTAACAACAATGTTCGATCATTTAAATTCGATCCAATATTCACTCTCGGATATACAAGGAAAAAAATGTGCTGAATTTCGTCGTTATTAGGAATTTTAACGTTATTGACGCCATATCTCAAGAGGTACAAATGCAACCAGATGATGCCGTTATGCTGAGGTTGCTATCTTCTCAATTGAAACATTATATTTTAACCCTTACCAAGTATGAATTGGTTTATGAGAAGGATAACATATGTTGCTTTCATAGCTTGATATTTTTCGTACTTAAAATACTCATCTCTGGTTATCTATTTTTTCTACCTGTAATTTGATGTTTTTTTAAGATTCCTATGATACCTCCAACTTTGTCCTATAAGCTGAAGACATCTGTCAGTGAGATTCTGCCTGATGAAGCAGATGATGCAAATATCGTACTGTCGGATTCTAAGCAGAGGATTCTGAGGGTTTTTGTGATGAAGAAGGATGAGAGAATACCTGTGATTGCAGCAACTATTAATATGCCACCAACTGATTTAGCCTACTAGGCCTACAAGATGGATTAATGGGAAGTGAAGGAAGACAGTTCACGTAAAACTACAACAAATACCTGAAGTCTGTTGGTTTTTTACATCTGTGTTCGACAATATCAAGATTTATTTTAGGAATGTGGACAAATATATGATGTTTTTCACAGGTTTTAAAGACAAGACGCCGATTCTCAAGCTGGGTCTAGATGAGTGTAATTCGAACAGCGAATGCAATAAAATTTTACTAACGATTCGGCGAATAGTGTGGACGGCACTACATTCAAATGCTTCGCTCGGGTAGAAAACCAAGTCCTGACGGAGCGGAAAAAGCGCTGCCTCGAACCATAAAACTCCCTGTGATTTATTGCATTCGCTGTTCGCATTACATTCATCTGGACCCGGCTGTAAACGGTCTGAGTTGGTATACAGAATTTCATGTAATACCTGAGACAAATGTAATGTTGGACAAAAAGAGAACTACTTCAGGAATGAATTAAACAGCACAAGTTCGATTTAGAAAACGTCACAATATTTGATATTGAACGCCACTATAGCAAGTGAATAATAAGTGAGATGTTGCACATAAGAACGGAAAACACTGTTAATGTTAGAAAGGATACTCAGGATATCTGAGCATACCATACAATAGCCTAGTAAACCAAATGAATTGAATTACTTGAATTCAGTTAGTTTGGTTTACAATTCATTTTAAGAATTTTTCAATTTTCACATGTTTTTCAAGTTTTAATCCAAAATGTGTCCAATGTCATTACAGTTGGAAGTGTGACATAACACTTGAAAACTGTAAAAAATGAACAACATAATCCATTGACGTAGACTGAGTTAGTCTATGTCATAACCTAAAATGAAAAAAATTTTGTTCGAAGAAAGATTGATAATAATAATTAGAACACGTATTCATCAAATTCATTTCATTCTTGATATGAAAGACGACAGGGTGAGTACATCGTCACATCGGCAACAACGAAATTCGTCTAATATATAATGTCCACCTTTGTAGCCTTGAAAAAGGAGATAGAATTCTCCGAAACGTCGGCAAAGCTGTCAATAAAATTTGAAATACAACATTATTCATTTCTCTACATTCCCGAAATAATTTTTTTTATAATACATGAAGTTGCTACTATAGTGACCATTTCATAACTTCATTAATTGATTAATTGTCTTTATTTTGGAAACAATTACCTTGACGTTGTAAGTCGTTTGCTGGTCAATGTTCTCCTTAAAACTGTTTCTATTAAAAGATATTTTTTTTCTCATCTTGTAGTCTTGATTTCTTTATCTGTTCAAACTATTTTCTCCAAAGCATCATGAATTTGTATCGGCAGAAAATCTGAAATGGCTCGGAATACAAAGCCGAATGATATGTCAACTGACAGATATATTGCCGACTGCATTTTAATACGCCTACATTAGTGCAAGTTAGAGGTCTGAAATGAATTCAATATTGTTGATAAAATTCGACCCAAAATCATATTACCTACTGATAATTAACAAAGTATACCGAAATAATTCCATTTTGAATGCGTGGTTGGGAAAGAGGGGTCTGATCCGGTGAAAAAAATTCATTTCATCACTACAATTCGTTCACCTGCTCACTCTCTGTTATAACTGAAGTCCTAAAAATTTGATTTCGAATTGCTCTCTTATCTAGCGCATCCACCAAATTTGGCTCCAATCCATCCTAGCATATGCTATATTCTAACATCGAAAAAATCGAACGAACGAGATTTGGACTCCAGCATTAAGGAAGAGTCATCAATGCATATTTATGGATCTTCCTTTGTTTCCCAGAAAGGATGTCACTTCATTGAAGAAACACATTCATTTTGGCTTCCATAACAAGAATTGCCGCAAACAGTTAATATCTCTCTCTTACTTACTTTAATAATTTGCTGGAGCCTTCATAGAGAATACAAATATTTTTTTCATAAATCACTACTGTGATCTGATGTACAGGGTGATCCCAAATTAGGGAATAGGAATATCAGGAAGTTATTCTATATTCCCGTTAAAAAAAATGCAAAAGGTTCACATCAACAGTATTCCAAAAATAAGAAAATTGAAAAATTTAAAAACCTCTAACTGAAAACTTTAAAAACACCATCTTCATTACCGCATCATATGTTTCAGGATAATGAAATGTCATATTGCGTGTAGTTATGTCTGAATGTAGAATCTCATATTGGAATTTTGCCCAATAAATTCGAAACACGTTGTATTTACTTACATTCCTAGGCTAGACACCCAATTCATAAAAATCAAAGCTTTTTATAATGGTTTTGTACTGTGATTTCAATCGAAGGTGAGTTATCTGATGTATATGATATGAAAGTACTATGAATCAAAATACTTATTGGAGGAGATAAAATAATCACTTCAAAAATTCACATTGTCATGCCTTATCATTGTTTCAAGAATCATGATAGTTCAAAAGACACCTCAATATCTATTTCTTTCTTGAATCTTCTTTGACATTTATTTGTGAGGCCAGATTACCCACAAGGTTAATTTTGAGAGATATTTGTGAGCAACTATTTGAAAATTCAAATAAGGCCGATCCAAGATTTTCAAGTATTACGTTCTTGGACATTATATGAGGATAGGTTAGAAACCATATACAGGATGTTCCTCAATTGCGTATACAAACGAAGAGTCCCAGGAACCTGGGACTGCAAACGTTTTGTTGTCGAGATACAGGGTGTTGAAGTTTGAATTTTTTTCAAGTTCTTTTCTCATTGTATCTGCACTTCAGAAGATGACTTCACGAGTTTATAGAATATTTATGGATCATTGCTACAGATCGGAAAATATCTGTAAAAACTGAATTTATTCACCGCAGATAATCGTCTGGATCAAATGACAATTCGCAGTTTGCTGGGGAATCGGTTTTTTTCTTCGAAATCGAATCAGATACGACAAAATAATAAGGGACCATAAAGTTTTATATAACAACAAAGATTTTTTTTAATTATCAAACCAATAGTGGCTCACCAAAAAAATGTTCGGCAGGATAACAGGGCACTGTGTTCCGAAATAAAATCACCCTGTAGATTTGCAGTCAAAATTGGCAGGTCATACTAAGTGAACTCTAAAATGTGATATCTATGCTGAATTTCAGTTGAATATGTTGTGAAATACAGATATCCCAAGGAAAAAACTCAGAAAAATTCAGACTTTAACATCCTATTTCTAGAAAACGATACATCCGCGGTCTTATGTCAATGGGACTTTTATCCTAATGGAATTCCCTACTTTTCGAAATTCTCAAGAAATAAGTTCACAGAAGATATTTAAATACCTTGTTGCACAACTTGAAATATTCCAGAATGACAATGCTGTAGTACTACAAAACCTGTGTCACCTTGAAAGAACTAACTCAATCTACAAAGTTCTTGGGAATTCATGTGAACGATACACTAGGTTTTCACTCACAAACGTCGAAATTGTTGGATAGCTTGTGATGAATTTTTGATTTTAAACTATCAGGGTTACTATTAGAAAAGCAGATTTCAATTCTTCCCAGCACTTTCTGACACTTTGTCTCTGCTTCATCAAAACTACCTTCGGCATTTGGCAACGTCGCTGAGAATCATTTTGACATTTCAGACATTTCAAAAGAGCCAACCTGCGTCGGTTTTATGTAAAAAAAACTTGATAGACCTAAATCATGGCCAACCAGGATAGGTTATAAAAGTGAATGTGAATGGTGTATATGGTTACATACTCACGTTCATAACGTAGGTACATATATTATTTATATATTAAATCAAAGCTAATTTTTTCTGTGTTCGATGACATAGGATTGCTTGAGTAAATCTAGGCGAAAACAAGGCTTGCTACCTGTTGAATATGATGCGGCCACATTTTAATAAGCCACCCTGTAGATATGTATTCTCCTATAACATAATGTGTGTAAACAATTGATTTCAAGCAAATACTCGATGAGCACACCAATTCTGTAGCCGGTTCTTAGATTATCATCACAACTCAGCAAAAATTTAACGGAACAACGATAATTTGTTTTGAAGGTCTAACCACTCTTATACCCAGTCCCAATTTGCAGCTACGCTTATGAGACTGTCAAAAGATTTCGAGATTACTGATAACTGTATTATTAGTGAAGCCAAATGACAACTTTTCATCTATCAACTATGAATGTTTTTAAGTGGGGAGAAATCTGACTGGAGGAGTTATATGAATTACTCGACAGATATACCTGTATCTCAGTTAGTATACTTATTATAACATTGATGCAAGGTTTGAATAACCATGAAAATCGCACTCTTTACCTTGATCATTCTCGGTGCTTGTGAATTAGGAAGATGTGCCGATATTTTTGCTGCTATACCCACTCCTTACTACAGCCATCAGGCAACATTCCGACCACTATGGCGGGAATTGGCTAAAAGAGGCCACAAAATAACACTCGTCACTACATATCCTATGGAACAAAACGAGAACATCACTCAACTAGACTACAGTAAATCATTCAAGGATTCCTTCGCGGAAGATGTATTCAAGGATGGCTTCAACTTAATCAAACTCACCAGAAAAATGTTTTCATCTGTAGATAAATACCTGACAAATCAATTCACCCATCCTGGCTTACAGGAATTAGTGAAAAATAACAAAACATTCGATCTGATGCTGGTGGAGCTCATATTGCCAGGTTGGCCCCTTCTTAGCGCTAAATTCAAGTGTCCTTTTATTGGATTGAGTACCATGGACGGCCACCAGATGATGCATTCGTTGGTAGGAAATGCAGTGCACCCTGCAATATACCCATATGCAGACTTGGGGATAGATGAAAAAAACCCTTCTATAACTGATAGACTTAGAAGTACAGGTTTTGCTTTATTCAATGAGATAATGGCCAGTGTGCTGAATCCAGTTGGGAATAGTTATGTAAAATCCTTCATCGATAAAGACCTTCCTGATATTCGTGAAGTGCTAAGAAATATTAGTATGATCTTTATCAACTCCAACCCTATTTTTTTCCCGCCAAGACCTGTGACACCACTTACCATCAATTTTGGCGGAGGACTTCATTTTACAGAGCCGAAAGCATTGCCAGAGGTAAGTTATAACAGTACAGTACATAACAGTAATTACATGATTTGGAATATGCATTTTGTTTCTATCTGTTTGTTGCTTTTTCTATAATGGTATTCACATCATGAATTATTTGTGTTTTTTGCGCGAATGTTCTAGGGGAACAGCGTGCTACCGTTTTGTCCAAATGTCTGTAATTTTCGATGATTATGCCGAAAATGGTCTCAAACGACTAGATTGGACTCACTGATGAGGAATCCGGTGTCAAAATCGACTCTGTCCGACCGGCCGGAAACTACTTGAGCGATGGAATTCAAACTTGGCAATTTGGTGGAGTACAACAACGCGCAACCTTAAGCCGAATTTGGTCAGGATCATACTGTCAGAAAATTGAAAAAAAAATTTTTTTCTAAATTTTTTTCAAAAAATTTTTTTTTTTCGAAAACCGTTCATTATTATCCAGAAAAAAATTCCACTCAGACTTTGAGCTTCATATTTCACAGCAGTGTACGAAATTTCAGTTCGATACAATAATAAGTTTTGGAGTTATCGGGAAAAAATATGTCAAATTTCGAGGTTTTTTCTCGATATCATTGCTTTTTTCGGTATAACTCGAGAAATACTGATTCAATCCTGATAAAACTTCGCAGCTGGTTTGGAGATGCTGAAAGCCAATTTCATTCGAAATTTCGTGATGTTCGTTTCATTAGAACAATTAGAAAAAAAACTTTCTGTGATTTTCTTATCATATCAACCTCATTAAATTCTGTATGAACCTTCGAACTGTAATTTTCCGATGAAGTACTGGATTTCAATTCGATCTGATCTGTATTTTTGGAAATATTGGGAAAATAAAATTTTGAATGAGTATATCTGCGGAATCATTCACGACCGTAAACACAAAATAACCTCCGGAAAAAATTACTTAGAAACACGATATATGTAGAGAAGGTTTGGGACTCAATTACGAAGGTTAAATTCGTGAATGGGTAAAATCCGCCCAATGATTCCGTAGATATACCCATTAAAAATTTTATTTTTCCAATATTTCCGAAAATACGGATTGGATCAAATTGGATTCCAGTAATTTATCGAAAAAAAATCTAGAAAAGCACTGCCGTGAAGGCAGCAGCTTTCGCACGCAAGTTCAAATTCGTTGCCGGTCATCTACATTGAACATGCGCGCAAAAGCTGCTGCCTTCACGGCAGTGATTTTCTAGATTTTTACATGGTGATTTAATTCAAAACAGCATTGACTTGAATTAAAGGTCTTGTGTGCACTTGTAGGGGATGATAGGTCGGCCGGTCATCCACAACACCGAAAGAAATATCTTAGAGTTTGGACTCTACTCTCGAAGGTTTAATTCATAATTTGATAATATTCATCCATTGATTCCTTAGATATGCCCATTCAAATGTGCATTGTCGCAATATTTCCAAAAATTTAGATTCGTTCGTGTTGAGATCTGGCATAAGGTTAAAAAACGCTGCAAATTTCACACAAGGGTTTTTATTGTCTCAGTTAAATATCCCAATACCATTTTACTCTTACATAAAACTTATATAATATTCATAACTCATTGATTTTTCACAACACAATTTGCAGAGTTGTTACGCGCTTGTTCTAGGGAACAGCGCGTTATCATTTCTCAATAGTCTCAAACGATTGGGTTGAACTCCCTGAAGAAGAACCCGTGGTCTAATTCAATTCTGTCCGTCCGTCCGTATGTGTTCTAACTTTCCAAGGAAAAAACTTAGCGACTTGAAATTGTCAGATTAGGTTTGGAGTCCGAATATCTCGGTTAAGTCAGTTGATGGGTGGAATCGGTTTGATAGTTTCGGAGTTAGGCCCATTTGAAATTTGGAGGAAAATTCCTCGATATCTCATGAAGTATTGACTCGATAAAATTGAAACTTCGTAGAAAGTTTTGGAATACCAACGCGCAACTTAAAACTAAATTTCGTGTGAATCCAGTTGTAAGAAAATTCAAAAAAATTTTTATTCCAAAATTTTTTATGAAAATTTTTTTTTTGAAAATACTGATTAGATTTCGATGGAATTTGGCACAAACCTTCGAGTCAGTATTTAACAACAATGTTTCAAATTTAAATTCGATCCGATATTCACGTCCGCAATATCTCAAGACGTACAGATGCAATCAGATTGAAACTTCGTAATCAGGTGGTGATTACCAACCAACGCAACTAGGTGCAAAATTTCGGGTTGCTCTAATAGTTAGAATTTGAACAAGCGCGTAAAAGCTCCTGACCTCACGTCAGTGCTTCTCCAGATTCGCTTTATAAATCAGAAACCATTGGTCGGAAATCATCCAGGTGAAAATGTTTAGGTTGAGTTATGCAACACTGATCAACGTTGAGAGTTTCATGAAAATTCGATAGTGAGTTTTGAGAAATATTTTTTTCCCTTCTGCCCACAGTTTGGAACCCTTAGGGTACACTGATCCTGCTGAAAAACTTGGAGGATCAATCCCGAGCGACATACGATTTTCTACCAAATTTCACGGAATTCGGTTCAGTACTTTCAGAGAAAAGCCCCGGACAACGGACGGCGGACGGACGGATTTTGTTTATTAGTTCATTCAAATCTACATCTTCAAAATGTAAACTGTGAAATTTTCAAGGGGGTAATTTTTTTTTTTTTTGGTCGATCACTAAGGTTTTTATTTGATTTAATCAAATAAGAACCAAAATGAGTGCTGGATGAGAAATTTCAACAAATTCTGAAGAATAGTTCGTTGGATGTGAGTTCATTTTGTATTTTAATTTTTCGGTTACACGATATTCGAAAACTTTGCACGAGTCGTTTTTGCATGAATTACTGGGGATCGACATACTATCGTTCTGCTCTAATGTCTGCGTTTTTCGAATTTTGCGACGGTTGAGCTCGTTAGTCGGCGGAATTGGCCAAGTGGTTTCGGAGTTAGAACCCTCTGAAATTTTAGGTTATTTCCGAGATCACTCGGTAACTACAGAAACGATTGAATTGAAACTTGGCAGTTGGTTGGGATATAACGACACGCAGCATTTAGCGAAATTTCGTTCATTTTTGTTGTTTTCAATCATGATGAAACTTGGAAGCTAGTTTAAAAATGCTGATGGACCACTTTGTGCAAAATTTCATGATGAATATATCAGAGAACATTCTGACAAAAAAATTCAAATTTTGTTTTCAGATATTCAATATTCTGCGATCTTCGACCTTCGAACTGTCATTTTTCGATAAAGTACCGAATGTCAATTCGATCTAATCTGCACTTTTGGAAATATTGGGAAAATAAAATTTTTAATGGGTATACCTACGGAAACATAGGGAGGATTTTACTTATTCACGAATTAGGTCTTCATCGATAAGGCCTGATCCTATTCAACAAATATAGTGTTTCTAGTAATTGTATTCACGATCGGTCCCATTAAATATTTCGAAAATTGTATACTTAATTAATTTTTTTACTAAATTTCTTAAGATGCCTTTGTGACTAGATATCGAATTATCAATATTTTATTCAAGCTAGTTACAACAGTTAACAACCGAGAGAAATCCGATTCTCAAATATTGCATTAAAAAATCTCTGAATCCACACCATATCTGCTACGCTTATGGAAAGAAATCCTCAGAGATATTCTCCATTCTTCGATAATAGCCATCTACTTGAAGTTGCAGAGGGGGGGACTCCAAATGAATCAGATAATTCCTTTGAGAACGATCGACATAAGTCGTGCAACATCATGAAGCCGAAAACTTTTTTGTTTATACCTCTCTTTCTCTGTGCAAGTGAACTAGTGATATGTGCAAACATATTAGCTGTGATACCGACTCCGTTCTACAGTCATCAAGCGACCTTTAGGCCATTATGGCGGGAATTAGCCAGAAGTGGTCACAAGATCACGCTCATCACCACAGATTTGATGGAACCGAACGAAAACATAACACAAATAGACTTTCATGGGTCCTACGATGTTTTCGAAAAGAACAACTTTATGAGTATGCTGAAAACAGGTTACAATTTCTTCGATATCGTCAAGAAGCTCATAGAAATGCTAGATTCCGTCTTCGCCTATCAATTTACCCATCCTGACTTGGTTGAACTTATAAGAAGTAATAGGACCTTCGATTTGTTAATGGTGGAGTTCACCTTGCCAATATGGCCGCTTCTTAGTATCAAATTCAAATGTCCCTTCGTGGGTTTAAGTACCATGGACGCGCACCCAGGTGTGCACTCTATGGTGGGCAATGCTGTGCACCCAGCACTGTACCCATACGTTGATCTTGGATTTGATATTGAGATGACGTTGTATGAAAGATGCATGAGTACAGGTGTCACTTTACTAGGTGCAGTAGTTAGTGATTTTGTTTTTTCACCTCTTGTAAATAAATATGCAAAAATGTACTTGGGAGATAACCTACCTGATGTCAATGAGATCCATAGGAATACTAGCTTGCTCTTTGTGAACGCTAATCCTATATTCTTCTCTCCGAGGCCTTCTACACCTATAACCATCAATTTAGGAGGGGGACTCCATTTGGTACCAACTAAAAAATTGCCTCAGGTGAGAGTGACTTCATGTCCAAATTATCCGACATAAGTTATGAGGTAGTATATTTTTTTCATATTTTAGATATGAAAATATGAAGAAAAATTAAATTTACCCCACTAGGCTTTTCAGCATCTCCAAAATCTCTGTCAAAATTTGGCGGGATCAAATTAAATTTAGTTCATGAAGATAAAAAAACTGACGGCATTTATCGGTGGTGGAGATAGTAGGTGGGCCTTTTATAAAATTACTTCTAATTTCTATGTGATCTTTATGATGAAATTTAAATCGAAATATTAAACTACTCCGATTTTTTTGAAACAGAAAAGGTAACTGCCATTGAAAGCGTAACGTAGCATCATTCTCGAGAATGAACTGATTCTCTTATCGTATGCAGTTTAATTGATAATGTTAACGTGACATTCTCTTATCATAGTGAATATAGTTGACAGGTTGAAGGTCGGGTTATTGAAATAAATATTGTATTGTGAGTTGTAATCTACTCTCTGTTTGTGTAATTGCTTATTGTATGACCCTTTCGTCTCCTTATTTTCTTTCTGGTGCGTCGTAGTGAGATTTCTGTATCTCATTTCTGAGCCCTGAAGAAGATTTTTGCATAAAAGCTTTTGGATATATTGGAAAAATGAAATTTTGAATAGGTAGCTATATCAACGGAATCATTTGGCGGATTTTACCAATTAACCATTTAGACCTTCGTAATTAGGCCCCAAACCTACTCTACAAATATCGAGTTGCTAAGTCGTTTCTTCGGAAAGTTATTGTGTTTACGGTCCAGCCGTTATGCCGACCGTAAACACAATAACTTTCTGAAGAAACAGCTTAGAAACTCGTTATTTGTAGAGAAGGTTTGGACCTTAATTACGAAGGCCGAATTCGTGAATAGGTCAAATCCACCCAATGATTCCGTAGATATTCCCATTCAAAATTTTATTTTCCCAATATATCCAACTTCATGGATCTGCTTACAGCAGGATACAATTTCTTCGACCTTATCTGGAAGTTCTTAGGAATGATAGATTCCATAGCGGAATATCAGTTCAAGCATCCTGGCTTGGTTGAACTTATCAGAAGCAACAGGAGCTTCGATTTGTTAATGGTTGAGTTCAGCTTGCCAATATGGCCGCTTCTGAGTGTCAAATTCAAATGTCCTTTCGTGGGGTTGAGCACAATGGATGCTCATCCTGGAATCCACTCAGCAGTGGGAAATGCTATGCATCCAGCACTGTATCCATACGTTGATTTTGGATTTGATAGGGAGTTAACGTTTCTTGAAAGATGCAAGACTACAGGTGTCACAATATTCAGTGAGATATTCAACAAGTTTGTTTTCTTTCCTCTTGGAAATAAATACGCCAAAATGTACTTGGGAGATGACTTACCGGATGTCGAGGATATTTATAGGAATACTAGCTTGCTCTTTGTGAACGCTAATCCTATATTTTTTTCTCCAAGGCCTTCTACCCCTTTAACGATCAATTTGGGTGGAGGCCTTCATTTGGCACCTCCTAAAGAGTTACCTCAGGTGAGAAACAGTTCACCTATCTGATGATGTAAGTTATGAGTAAGCATTTTTGAAGAGAACATTCTGTTGAATATAACTTTGTTGTCATTGAGGAAAAAAAGTGAATTTCAATATATCCCGATAATTTTTCTGACGGATCGTTTGTGCAGTCAATCGTCCGTTAGATCCTTGGTTACCATAAATGCCAATCCTGATTAAAAAAATTCCGTAGATGTATTCATTCATATATTTATTTTCCTTGAGATGATTCTTACAAAATTTTGAATAAGTTTCTAAACTGTCATTTTTCAACGACGTTCTAGATTTGAAAGTCATCTAGTTTTCTATGATGTTTAATTGTTGCTCGAAATCGACAAAGTAAAATGTTTTCGGTCACACAGGGTGTTTTTTCTGGGTGGGTCCCAACTTTATTTTCTCAAATTTCAACCTGTACTTTGTACTTTTTCAGTTACTAAATGAAAAATGAGATACACTTTATACATTTCTTTACCACAAAAAAATTAACGGTTTTTGAAATATTCTGCCTGAAAAATTTTTTTCTCCAGTATTCGTCACACAGAATTTTTGAGATAATTAAGCTTTGCGAAGTCCCATTGGAATTTATTTGTGGTCATAGATTGAACATTGGGTACTCTCTCACACATATCTGAAATCGAACCGGGATATACCGGGTATGAAAAATATCCTGCCACATATTGGAAATAAAAATTACCAAATCTTTCTTATTTCAAATGGAAACCCTATATTTTATCGATCCAGAAGAAGCACCAAAAAAGCTCTTCAAATTTCATCTAGTAGTCCTTATGGTTAATTTCACTAGTTTTCTTCAAAACAGCTCTTTTTTCTGAAGAATATTTTATACCATACCGTTTAAATAAGATTTGAATCTTGGAGAGCTTAAACTCGAAAGAACATTTCGAACGACATTTCGACTTTTTTGGGCGAACTTTGCGAGAAAAAGCTAATCAGTAGACTCAAAATCGACGAAGCAAGCTATATACCCCGGGCCCTGCTCCATTTTGCAACTCGAAAATCTCTTTTCACTAGGTATTTTGCACCTAGATCTCAAATGATCGGTCCAAAAAGGGTATCTATCGCAAAGAGTACATAAGTTCAATGAAAGTTGATATTGAAACATATGTTTTACATGTTTTCCATTCTCATGAATGAAGTCTACATTTTCATAAAATGAGCTGTTAAAAGTAAACCTAGTGAACTTACCATAAGGACTACTAGACGAAATGTGTGGAACTTATATCGATAAAATAAAGGGTGTTCCATTTGAAATAAGGATGATTCTGCCAATTATTATTTCCATTATGTGGCAGGCTGTTTTTCATAACTTGTATATTCCAGTTCGATTTCAGATATACCGTTTGATAGAGTAACCAATGTGCAATATTTAGACAGAAAAACATTCCAATAGAACTTGGCACAACTCAATAATTTCAAATACATTGAGTGACGAATATTTGATTAAAAGACATGTCAGGCAGAATATCTCGAAAAACAGTTTTGGGGTAAAGATATATTTGAAAGGTATTTTATTTTTCATGTAGAAACTGAGAAAGTAATAATAAATACCGGTTGCCATTTGAAAACAAAAAAGTTTTAAACCGCCCAGAAAAAATGGTCCACCCTGTGTTACCGAAAACATTTGTGATTTGTCGAGTTCGAGCAATAAGTTAACATCACAGAAACCAGATTCTTATCTGTTTCCTAACTGGAGATATGGAACACTGCGTCACTGTTGCGGGACCTTGTATACATCAATACATCATCATGTGGAATTTCAACTTTTCAACACATCAAACTCTTCATGAAACATGTGTCATGAGCTCTCGACCAAAATGATGCTTATACACCAACTCGAAATGTTTTTTTTTTCATTTGAGCCAAATTTCGTGATTTTCATGCATATGATAAAAAGATTATTTTCATTTTCGAAAGGGTTGTGGTCCTTAAAAAATACTGAGCTAATATGAGAGCTCCTGGCTTCCCGACAGCAATCCTAATTTTATTTCACACTGTCCTACTGCTAGTGATTCAAGAATCACGATATTAGAAATACTAATCGTGGAAGTATGCGAATATACAAAAATAACTTAATGTAGTTGGATGAAAGAGATAATCAACAAATTTCACAGTTAATTCTCCAACATTTTCTAAACTAAACTTATGGAGAATTCAGAATATTTGAAAACCAGAATTCTTTCTTCTGTATAATCTCAATACATATTTATCGTGCTCTGCGTTTGACACTCCCAATATAAAAATTCACTGAAAACATATGTATATCCATATTTAATTTATGGGAAATCTGCAGAAGTATAGACTCGAATTTAACAAAAACGAACTAGCACAGGCGCTCTCAGATATCTGATTATTGAAATTTAGGGATGTTACGATTGTTACGTTTGTTACAATGACGTTACCTTTTCATTGATTCTTATTGAGCCAGGTGAAGACTCTGCAACTTCAGAGTTTCATTAGGCAACATAACTTCAAGAAACAGCAACTGAAAAAACTGCTGAAGGATCCAAATATAGACTCTGAAACGAGTTATACGTTACAGTTCTATTGATTGTTTGCATTCTTTCCGATATCAACCTAAAAACACAAAAACGAATAATTGTCGTTAAGTCAACAAATACTCCACCTTGATCTGAACTAATCATCCAATCAACCAAAGGATGATTAGCTCAGATCAAGGTGGAATGTTTATTTGTTGACTTGTCGACAAATATTCGTCCTTATGTTTATGTTAGTTTGTTATTAGCATAGCTCTTCCTTCTCCATTTGCCATTTCCTTTGTATCCACTATTGTTCATCAGGCAAACTTTTTCCAAGAATTTCTCTTGACGAATAGCTTAAATGCCACAGAGGCAGTTTCTATAAATGATGATTTCCATTCAACCATGGGATACTAGTATACTCCACTTTTATAAACTATCCCGGTTGGCCATGATTTAGGTCCAGTTTTTTCACTTAAAACTGACGCAGGTTGGCACTCATGAAATATTGGCAATGTCAAAATGAGTGTCAGAGACGTTGCCAAATGCCAATGCCAATTTCTACTCTCAATCTCATTATAATCATCACACTTAGAAACTGAAAATGCCGAAGGTAGTTTTGAAGAAGCAGAGCAAAGTATCAGGAAGTGCTATATAGAATTGAAATCTGCTTTTTCTGATAGTAACCCTGATAATTTGAAATCAATAATTTATCACAAGCTATCCAACATTTCCGACGTATGTGAGTGAAAACCCAGTGTATCGTTCACTTAGATTCCCAAGAACTTTGTCAATAAGGGTTAGTTCTTTTAAGGTGACACAGGTTTTGTAGTACTGCTACATTTTCATACTGGAGTATGTGCAACGAGGTATTTAAATGTCTTCTGAAGACTTGTTTCTTGAAAATTTCGATAAGTAGGGAATTACATAGGTTTGTCTGTTAGATAAGAAGTTCTACTGCGGGGTTATTCGAGTACTTATATTTTTTTTCGAATGAACTATCACAAAGTAACGGACTACTCTATCCATTATCTTTCAGTGAAATTTCAACACTCGATTCTTGATTTCCGTACTAGAAAATAGCATAGCAACTGATTCTTCCAACCATGTTTATATACGTGAAATATGTGCAGTATCAACAGAGAAAAAAGTTTCTTCAACATTGGCCAGGTCTTTGGAACTAGTGAATTCACATAATATTTTCTCAAATTTATTATTTTCCCAAAATAAATTCTTTTTTTTGAAAAATACGTTATTACTACGACCTCTATGTATAGAGGACAAAGTTGCGTAGTTATCTGACAGGAAAATGACTTTAACCTTACATTTTCAAAATATACAAGGTGAAATGTGTCAGAATGTCATCCGAGAGAGTTTATAAAAGTGAATGGAGTATATTTTTGTTTCGTTGTTACGAAATGTTACAACTACTGACTGGAGTTCTGGAATGTGACAGTTGGACAACTGTTGATAAGACTAGCCCTGATCCCACATGGAGACACAGATGGGGACTATGTGAAATCAGTAAAGAACCTAGTCCTCTCAATGTACCACGTCTTTCGTCCTTTTCAAAATGAAACCCTTATTAATTTCTTTCGTTGTTTTATGTGTTAGTGTATGTATACAGTGTGCTAATATTTTAGTGGTGGCGCCATCGTTCGATTTCAACCACAAGAATCTTTATACGCCTCTTTGGACAGAATTGGCAGGAAGAGGTCATCAGATCACTCTCCTCACCTCCGGCAGGATAAAATCAAACGAAAACATAACTCAGATAAACTTCTTCAGCGAATACTTACACATGTTCAAGAAAGCTCGTAATGTGACAGGGGAGGAAAGCATATTTCCATTTGTAAATCCTAATGAGCTAGGCTTGATGGCGATGCCTGATCTTGTACATACCCAGTTCAAAGATCCGGCTTTCGCCAGTTTGATGGGCGAAAAATTCGATTTAATGATGCTGGACATGACGTTGCCTTATTGGCCGGTTTTGAGCGGGATTTTTGGGTGCCCTTTGATTGGTTTCAGCGCCAAGGATGTTTCTCCTGTTGTTCATGCCTATTTGGGAAACGCTATGCATCCTGCTTTATATCCATGGCAGGAGTACTTAACAACTAAAAGCGAAATTAATTTCGATGATCGAACGCTGAGCACATGGTACACTATTGTTAATTACTTCTTCACGCATTATGTCACGCAAGGCGGTGAAAAAAAATTAATGAGAAAATATTTCGGCACCGGTTGGCCGAGTAATTTTGATTACTTGAGTAACACTAGCTTGATTTTCATCAATGCGAATCCGATTTTTTATGCGCCTAGACCTGTAACTCCAACCACCGTGAATTTGAATGGATTTTTGAGTATAAGGAAGCCGAAGAAGTTGCCGGAGGTAAGAATGCATAACATTGTTTGCTGAGTGTATGTAAGGTTTTTGACACATGAAAAAACTCATTCGCACGTGTGTTATTGTTTTCGAATGAATTGCACTACCAATATAATTATTTTTAAACTTCTTTGTTTGATCAACTCAAATTTCTGAATACACATATTCTTCAGTTTTTTATAGGGTTATACCCACCTTTTATTGTTGTTATTATTGCCGATGGAAAAAAAATATAAAAGTTATTTGGGTGCTACTGTATTTCAATGGAATATTATCCAGAATCCTTTGTTTTTCATAGTTCATTGAAATAATCTTATCTTGTGTTAGGGGTTTCCAGGAAAAACTTTTTTTTGAAGAACTCTGTCAACAATTTTCAAAATTGTGAGAGAAAAAAAATGTCAAGTTTGATCTTGATCAGATCAGTGTTTTTCGAGTTATTGCACAAATATCAATGTCCCGAGAAAAAAAGCACGAAATTCCACATATTTTTTACTCAAATCTCTGAAAATTGCAATCAGATCAGAATGAAATTTGGAAAACTGTTATGAAATATTAACTTCTTTGTTTTCGAGGACAATTTGAAAAATTTTCGGAAAAATTGTATAGATGAGTGACATGATATATTGACGAAATCAGGAAAATCAGAATGTACCAAAAATTCAATGATATACAGCTTATATTATTATTATTATTCTCAATGAATAACTATGCTTATTATTCAAGATTTTGCGTTCAAATATCTGCTATTTTCTAAAGTTGGGGCAACAACTGGAAAAATAAATAAAGGTACACATCGAAACAGATAAAACCAAACCATGTATGCATGCAGTTCCACATTTCAACCCATTCAATCTCAATTTTTTGAAATATCTCGAAAATAAATTTCAAATATCCACCAAATCAGTCCGATCGTTCACACGATTACTTCAGAAAGAAACGACATACAGCCTAGATTTTTATAGAACAGGTTTGTGGCTCAATAAGAAAACTCATATTCGGGAATAGGAGAAATCCACCCTATGTTTTCATAGAATATTTCGAAACGTTATTTCTCCACGATTCCCAAAGCTTCATGTCAGTATGTACCTTTCACTATTTCTTTCTCGTTTCGTTGAACAAGTGAGTTAACAATTTTACTCATTACAGGACCTGCAGAAATACCTCGACGAATCCAAACATGGTTGCATCTACGTCAGTTTCGGATCAACGGTCAACAGTAATTATTTGACAGATGAACAGAAAGGAATCTTGGTCCAAGTTTTTGAGGAGATGGCGCCAATGAGAATCTTGTGGAAATTCGATGATGTGAACGCTGCCAAGGGTGCGAAGAATATAGAGATAAGAACTTGGCTGCCTCAACAGGACGTTCTTCGTAAGTAGAGCCGAAAAATGGAGTTGTATTGGACAATTCTCAAACTAAAACACTTTAATTGAATAATGCAGATATCTTCCGGTATTGAAATCTTGCGATATGCTTTATTGTCTCAGATCGTGCTACGATTTGAATGAGAAAATTTTAAAAAAATATCAACTGGCATATAAATGATTGTCTACACAAAAAATACGATACAATTGTAATACTAGACACAGCATTTCATCTTCTTCATTTCTCGAATTATCATATTCTTTATTATGTCAAAATCTTACACATGGTCGAAACAACACTTGATTTCAAAGGAATGAGATCACCGTTTGTGCGTAGACCAATAATTCTTCATCTTCTTCTTTCTATCATAAATGAAAGACTATAAGGAACCATTTTAAAAAATCCTTGTAATTTAAAGATAGAGGTATCTGTTAAGAATTCCTTTTTGCAGGTCACCCCAATGTTAAGCTCTTCATCACGCAAGGAGGGTTGCAATCCATGGAGGAGGCAATCGACAGTGCCGTACCCATGTTAGGCATGCCCTTTTATGGAGACCAGTTCAATAATGTTTTTAAGATGAGGCGGAAGGAGTTTGGCTTAAGCCTTCTTTTGAAAGATATGGACAAGAAGTCATTGAAATCGGCTTTGGAAGAACTGTTAAAGAACCCTATGTAAGAGAATGAATTCATCAAAATCATAGTTTTCATTTTGATTTTTTTTAAAACGATTCGAATTCATTTTATTTGAACTCTTTGCAGGTAACCTCTCACAACACAAATTTGTAAATATAATAAGTTCTTTGTGTCACCCTGAACTACACTATTGTACACCAGTGCAGATAGTGCAACACTGATACCGTTCGTCCATTCGGCGTTCGGTATGTTATGTTGCACGATACAAATCTTCTAACTTTCCTTATTCTCTTCGGCTTCGCACATTTCGAGTATGACGTAATAATACTAGAGACCACAATATGACGTTTAGGTCGAGACAAGAGAGCAAATCTCTATTCCCACGCGCAATATCATACCTGGGACCCTATTCTCGAATGTTATGGAATGACCGTTCTCTATCGTTAAATCAAAAATGCACCGCGTTTCCCTGACAACACCGTCGACACGCCTATTTTCTCCCTTCCGCGATTCAAGAATAGGGACCCAGGTATTTGTAAACTTGCACTCTGTTCGTTGCGGTAATGTTTGAAGCAATTATATTCAGGTCACGAGTGCAGAGCATAGTCAGGTTATGTTATGTGATGATTGTGCTTAATCAAAATAATTCATGATCATTTACATCTGTCGTTCTCTCAGGTCCTATTCTCTTATCTAGGTAACAGTCACTGGCTTGAAATTGTCAACTTCATTGTTACGTTCTTCTGCTTTATTTAAAACGTTAGAATTTTTTTTCGTCACGACTCAAAAAAAGATTCCGAAGAATAGAATTCTTTCATCTCAAATTCGCATAGAATATAGAACATATTTAAACATGATGTAAAAACCATGGTGTGTTCATCTGAAAAAAAAGTGACGTCAGCAAGATTAAAAAACAAGGAAATATATATTCTGTACTTCGAATTTAAATAAAAAAGTGAATACGATCACAGATGAGCAGATGAAGTCACCATGTTTTGATTACATCATGATATTAACTACACTAGACTCATTATGTTATCTGTGACACTTCTTGACATTTCCATGGTTTTCGATGAAACCTAATTTCGTGACCTTGAAAAACCATCAAATTGGTAGTAGAACATGGCCACAGAAAGCATATCATTATCACAGATCATTGAGTAATATATTTTGAATGGTTCTCTAGGCTATGTTGGTATTGTACAAATATTATATAAAAACGAATCAAACAACACAATTCACAAACAGTCACTTAAGATAGAACCAAAAGTACAATGAAATGTGGAAGTAAATGAACAAATGCATGTTGAATTTGACCACAGAATAGAGAAGTTGTAATTCTATTATTTGTCTGTATGTTGACAAAAGAACCAATAACAAAATAGCGAAATTGGGACATTGAAAAAGGGAGAGTTTCGCTTCTGTAACATTTCTTTATTCTGTTTCTGTGCCTACACTCAGAGCCGGATCTAGAATTCAAGCGCCTGTAGCAAATTGTCAAATTACGCCCTTGATCTGAGTCTAAATGATTAGATAGCTATGATAGCGCTATGGATGAGCGTCTAGCGCGCAAAATCTGTCTTGAATATTATGACCGGGCGCATAAAATTGGATGGTACAGTTCAATAAGTTGAATATACATGTGTGAAAACTATTATCTGGGATTTTGTTTGGCAACTACTTGTCGCCTCAGGTACTAACAAAGAACAATATTTCTGAAAAATTGAATGAATCTAATTAATAATGAATGAGTGTAATATTTCTGATATTATCTGATAACCTATCTATAGATCATGACAAGCAACTTGAGAGTTATCGAAGCATTACCTATTATTTACATTCCACAAATCATTATATAAAATAGGTTGAATGATGAAAACTTTCAATCATGAGTCATAGAGTCTTGTTTTCAAAGCGGAAAACCGAAAAACAAAAAGAATCCAAAAGGGTGTCTTCATTAAATATAATATATTCAAAAATACATGTAAACTGAGATAAAAAACATTTAACGATTTCATAAAAAACAACCTAGGTTCCTTTTCCTCGGGAACGGTAAAATTTTCATACAGAAGATTTCTTCACAACACTTGAAGGTTGAGTGTTGAGTAGTCTGATATGTACGTATACACCATTCACTTTTATGAACTATCCCGGTTGGCCATGACATTCTGACACATTTCACCGTGTATATTTTGAAAACGTTAAGTTATAGTCATTTTCCTATCAGATAACTACGCAACGTTGTGTGACTTTACTTTGGGAAAATAATGAATTTGAGAAAATATTATGTGAATTCAATAATTCCAAAGACCTGGCGAATGTTGAAGAAACTTTGTCTCAGTTAACACTGGAAATATTTCACGTATATACCTAAACATTATTGGAAGATTCAGTCATGCAATTTTCTTGTACGGAAATCAAGAATCGAGTGTTAAAATTTTACGGAAAAATGATGGATAGAGTAGTCCGTAGCTTTGAGATAGTTCATTCGAAAAAAAATAAAAGTACTCGAATAACCCTGCAGTAAAACTTTCAAACGAACAGACAAACCTATGGAATTCCCTACTTTTTGAAATTCTCAAGAATTAAGTCTACAAAAGACATTTAAATACCTTATTGAACAACTTGAAATACTCCAGTATAAAAATGTAGTAGTACTACAAAACCTGTGTCACCTTAAAAGAACTAACTCAATTTACACAGTTCTTGGGAATCTATGTGAACGATACACTGGGTTTTCACTCACATAGGTCGAAAATGTTGGATAGCTTGTGATAAATTATTGATTCCAAATTATCAGGATTACTACCAGAAAAAGCAGATTTCAATTCTATATAGCACTTCCTGATACTTTGTATCTGCTTCTTCAGAACTACCTTCGGCATTTTTATTTTCCAAGCGTGATGATTATGTTGAGATTGAGGGTAGAAATTGGCATCGGCATTTGGCAACGTCGCTGAGAATTATTCTGACATTGCCGATATTTCACGAGTGCCAACCTGTCGTCAGTTTTAAATAAAAACTTAATATACCTAAATCATGGCCAACCGGGTTTGTTTTCAAAAATGATGTATACTAACTCTCAAGGGGACACCTGAACTATAATTACTTGATATAGAAGGTCAGTAGATCTCGACAAACAAATTTTTGTGAATGCGCATTGGAATTCGTTCGAAAATTTGTGATAATTTACTAATTGATTTTTACGGTCAACATACAGTGTGTCCACGGATTGGGTGCCGGTAAGGTGTAAATGACGAAAAATTTTCGAGTTAGACTCTGATATTCTGGGAATAGCTCCTGCTTGTTCTCAAACTGAGATGTTGAGAAAATGAGCCAAATCAATTAATATACAGGGTGGTTCAGAACTGATTTAGTGAAAATTGTTAAGAATAAAGTACTTTTGTATTAGAAGATATCGAGAAAGTTCATTGAGAAAAGGTGTTTAGAGAAATCATTATTAATATTAATTCATTTTAAAATCAGCAAATTTTTTGATCAATGCAAAATATCTCACGTATTGGATTAACAAAATGTTCATGACAAACTTATAAAGTTAAGGTAGGCTGATTTGCCTGACAATTGAGTTCCTGCAGCAGCTAATCATTCTAAACAACTCTTCTCAATAAACTTTCTTGATATCTTTCAGAACAGAGGTACTTTATTCTTAACAATTTTCATTGAATCAGTTCTAAACCACCCTGTATTTTAATTGATTTGGCTCATTTTCTCAACATCTTAGTTTGAGACCAAGCAGGAGCGATTCCCAGAATATCAGAGTGTAACTCGAAAATTTTAGGTCATTCACACCTTACCGGCACCCAATCCGTGGACACAATGTATATTGATATTATTGATATAATCCTTCATACCTTCATTTCCTACACAAAATATCCCATTGTGGGAAAACTTGCATCGTTGTTATACAGTTAACAAGAAATTTCGAAAATTCTAGGTACAAGAAGAACATCGACAAATATTCGGCGATCTCTAAGGACCTACCCATGAGGGGACTCGAAAAGGCAGTATGGTGGACAGAATACGTTCTGCGACATGGAGGAACTGAACATCTGAGGAGTCCTTCAGCTGATATTCCACTTTACCAGTATTACTTTTTGGATGTAATTGTCATCACACTTTTGGTTCTTTCAGTGATAGGTGCCCTTTTAAGATATCTGTTTCTGAAAATACACGCATTGACATTTAAATACATAACATATCCATTGTTATACCGTCCCAAACCGAAAAAAGAATGATTGTGTGTTGTTATATTTTATAAATATGTTTTATCTATATTAAGTCTCTTATTTATTTGGAATCTCAATTTATTCATTCAACAATAATCTTCGCATGCTCAAGGAAAAATATAACTAGTGAAAATTCTACAGTGACGTGAACTGAGAAGCTTTTTAGAGCTTGAAATTCGTTAGAATGACGGTCGCCCATCCAAATATCAACTCAGATGAACGTAGCTTGTCTCTATTATAATCAATTTTGTGATCTTCTAAAACGATCCATCGATCATTCAATTGGCGTGAATACTTTGTTTCCACCTATATCTCTAAGAATACAGATCCGAATCAAATGAAATCTAATCCTACTATATAATCTAACTCTAATGTACAGGGTAGGCAAAATTCGTTGTCTACTGAAGGGATCTCGAGAACTATAGCAACTAGAAGAAAACTGATAACACATTCTCGAGCTCTTTTTTCCTGACTAATCCGAATCTGAAAACAGATCCAGCTTATCGCGCATAGAACTTGAGTTATGAGCGAAAATTGAGAAATTGTCATTTTCAATGATGCTGAAAACTCGCTTGTTTGAACTCTATTCGTAATCTGTTTATACTTTCTACAGGCACCTTTTTAGGAGTAATTCAAATATAATATGACTAATTTTTTTAATCCAGCCATATCCGAGAAATGAGGAGGATTTTGGATTTTTCAAATGTAAACTATAGTCGAAAGACCTCTCATCTTGCTACAAAATTTTTGCTGATTTCAAAAATTTATCATATGTCGCTATTTACAGGAATATAACATGAGAAAAAGTTCAATACTTTTTTCCCGCTTTTCTATTCACTGGTAAATTATAATAAGTAGGCTGGAGTTACGATAGCGACCATTGAATATGGATATTTCTTGAAATAGACTTCCTTTCAATGCAACTCGGCTATTTCCATTCGCTTGAATATATCATACCGCAACATATCGAATTTTTTTGGTAATTTGGAATATTTCGGGCCATTAAGGATAATAAACAGATTTTCTATTGCTAATCTTAAGAACTTTGATAAATTAACCATAGAAATATTTATTCAGCAATCGCTGATTCCAATCATAGAGACGCAAGTTCACGCAAAGATAATAAATATTCAATGTTCGCTATGGTAACGTCAGCCTACTTATAATTCAACAGTGAATAGAAAAGCAGGAAAAAAGTATTGAATTTTTTCTCACGTAATATTCATGTAAATAGCGACACATGATACATTTTTGAAATCAGCAAAAATTTGTAGCAAGATATGAGAACCTTCGACTATAGTTTACATTTGAAAAATCCAAAATCCTTCTCATTTCTCGAAAATGGCTGGATTAAAAAATTCAGTCATATTATATTTGAATTACTCCTAAAAAAGTGCCTGTAGAATGTATCAACAGATTTCGAATACGAGTTCAAACAAGCGAGTTATTCAGCATTATTGAAAATGACAATTTCTCAATTTTCGCTCATAACTCAAGTTCTATGAACGATTGGCTGGACATTTCTTCAGATTCAGATTAGTCAGGAAAAAAGAGCTAGGGAATGTGTTATCAGTTTTCTTCTAGCTGCTATAGTTCTCGAGATCCCTTCAGTAGACAACTAATTTTGCCCACCCTGTACAAGTGGAATGTCAGGCAAGCAGACTAATCGTTTTCGAGATGTTAATTTCGAAAAAATTCATTTTCTAATTTTATAGTGATACGGTGCCGACTGAATTTCGCAATATCTATCAGAAATTCATGGTTTCTACCTTCGTTTCAATATGATGAATCTGTATTTCGCGAATCATTGATAAACGAAAAGTCTAAAACAGTTAGGCATTTTTGCGCGCGTGTTCAAGGGGAACAGCGTGCTATCGTTTTGTCCAAACGTCTGTAATTTTCGAATATTTTGAGCCGGAAAAAGTCTCAAATCACTAGGTTGGACTCGCTGATGACGAATCCGGTGTCAACCTGATTTTTTCCGGCCGGTTTGGAGTTTAATTACGGAGGCCGAATTGGCACATTAGTAAAAACTGTCGAATGATTCCCCAGATAAACCCTTTCAAAATTTCAGTTTCCCGATATTTCCAAATCATATAGATCGAATTGCCATTCAATGAAAAATGCTACCTTGAAGTTTCATCCAAATAGGGTCTACAGAACAATGAGCAAAATAACTCTTTAATTTTTTTTTTCTCATTAGACTGTAGACCCCATTTGGCTGAAACTTCAAGGTAGCATTTTTCGACCGGGCGATTCGATTTATCTTTTTGGAAATATCGGGAGACTGAAATTTTGAAAGGGTATCTGCGGAAAGATTCGATAGTTTTTACTAACTAGCCAATTCGGCCTTCGTAATTAAACTCCAAACCTACTTTACATTTATCAAGCTACTGAGTAGATTCTTATTAGAAGTTATTTTGTCCACTATCAGTGGTTAGACCGGCCGTAAACACATTAACTTTAGGAAGAATCGACATAGGGAATATATTTGTAGAGTAGGTTTTCAGTTTAATTGAGAAGGTTGAATGCTTGAATGGGTTGAATTCGGCAATTATTCTTTAGATAGCTATACCCATTCAAAATTTTGGATCGAATTGCAATCTAGTACTTGATCGAACATTTTAGCTTGAGGTTCATGTATAATTTCGTGAAGACCATATGAAAAAAATCTGCGTTTGGCAGGGTCAATACTTGAATAGATGACACCTTTGGCAACAGAACAAGCGCGTAAAAGCTCCTGACCTCATATCAGTGCTTTTCTAGATTTTTACCTTATTTTTCGTGCTAAATATGATGAAGTCATTTATAGTAGTACAGTTTCGATTATCCGAAATAATGTGGACCAAAGTGATTTCTGATATTCGAAATTTCGGTTGATTCGAATTTTCTCTCCATTATCTAATCGTCGAACCGCTTCAAGTTTTTCCTGCAAACTGATAACGTTTATTGCGCTGACACTGCATTTTGTAAAATATTTGGGAAGAAAACTACTCTTTTTGCGATAATAACAGACATTAATATACAGTGCGCGTCAAGATTATTGAACAAATTCATTTTCGCAGAGGAAAAATATTTGGTAACAAAATCCTGAAACATGTCGAATTCTGTTTCACTTTCACCAAATTTATATGCATTTTTGGAGGATTTTTGTTGCACCCTGTGCCATCCTCATCAACCCTCTAAATTTTTTGAATAGGGAAAGTAGGTCACGAGGTACTTTTTGGACAAGGTTTTTGTATCTTCTTTACAGGAGTGCAGAAATTTTCAAGAAAAAAAATTTTTTTTTTGAAAAATTTGTTAGTTCAAAGAGGTTTTCATGTCCATAAAGTTAGCAGAGCCACTTGCACAGAAGTCAATGAAAACCATCTCATTAATTGTCGTATATTTGTCGAGAATTTGTCGTGAAAGAAAAAAATTTGTCGCGCTTCTAGTTTTTTTTAGGGGTGGCTCTGCTAACTTAATATTAAGTTAGCAGAGCCATTCTTAAATATGCATCGAATTCGATCAAAAATGTTATGAGTAATTGTCGAGTATTTTTCGTAGATCATCTTACCTGAAAAAACCAGAAAAAATAATTTTTATATAGCTTTTTTATAGGTTTCAATGAAATGTTCTGGTTTCTCAGGAAATTTGTCAGATTCGGCAACACTGCATTGGTAAATTGATATTTCAGGTATGTTTTTCGTATCATTATTGACTGATATTGGGTTATATATGTTAAATCTTCTATTTCCCGAGATGAACAATTTTCGTTTCAATGCTGAATAACGGAAATATTCCATTCTAACGGATATACATCGACGTAACTTCGTTATACAAGAAAGTTAATTGGATGACCGTTTTTTCTTCCGGAAATGAACTGAACGATTGAAGGACGACCAAAACATATTTGTCGTGAAAGAAAAAAATTTGTCGCGCTCTTCGTTTTTTTTAACAGGGGTGGCTCTGCTAATTTAATATTAAGTTAGCAGAGCCACCCCTTCAAAAAAAAACCAAGAGCGCGACGAAACATTTTCTTTCACGACAAATATGTTTTGGTCGTCCTTCAATCGTTCTGCTTATTTCCGGAAGAGAAAATGGTCGTCTAATTAACCTTCTTGTATCACAAAGTTTCGTCGATGTATATCCGTGAGAATGGAATATTTCCATTATTCAGCATTGAAACGAAAATTCTTCATCTCGGGAAATAGAAGATTTAACATATACAGCCCAATATCAGTCAATAATGATACGAAAAACATACCTGAAATATCAATTTTCCAATGCAGTGTTGCCGAATCTGATAACTTTCCTGAGAAACCAGAACATTTCATTGAAACCTATAAAAAAGCTATAAAAAAATTATTTTTTCTGGTTTTTTCAGGTTAGATTGTCTACGAAAAATACTCGACAATTATTCATAACATTTCTGATTGAATTCGATGCATATTAGAGAATGGCTCTGCTAACTTAATATTAAGTTAGCAGAGCCACCCCTAAAAAACACTAGAAGCGCGACAAATTTTTTTCTTTCACGACAAATTCTCGACAAATATACGACAATTAATGAGATGGTTGTCATTCACTTTCGAGCAAGTGGCTCTGCTAACTTTATGGACATGAGGTTTTCAGTATGTGCACTTTGTCATGGCTCATTTACTTGAGACGATGAAATTTGTCACCGAATGAAGGTCTACCATTACAGTTTTGTTCATGCACAACTTTTCACCCCCTCACGTGGATTTTTTTTTCTCCATTGAAGGGTTCGTAGGGGTTGAAAGTTGTGCATGAACAAAACTGTAATGGTCGACTTTCATTCTGTGACAAATTTCATCGGGTACCATTGTCTCAAAGTAAATGAGCCATGACAAAGTGCACATACTGAAAACCTCTTTGAAGTAACTAATTTTTCGAAAAAAAAAAATTTTTTTTGAGAATTTCTGCACGATTGTCAAGAAGATACAAAGACCTTGCCAAAAAAATACCACATGACCTACTTCCCTTTTTCAAAAAATGTAGAGGGTTGATGGGGATGGCACAGGGTGCTACAAAAATCCTTAAAAAATGCATATAAATTTGGTAAAAGTGAAACAAAAATTGACCTGTTTCAGGATTTTGTTGCCAAATATTTTTCTTCTGAGAAAATGAATTTGTTCCATAATGTTGACGCGCACTGTATACAGAGTGTAACAGCCAAATGGAATAAATTCGATAACGAATAAATGAGGGCGTGTTGGGAAAAACGCTCGGACACGTCGATTTGTAATTTTAAATGCGCATATTTTTCAAGAAAATAATATTATATAGGGATTTCCATGTGACCGTGGCCAATACGAACTTTCTTATTTCAAATGCAGCAACCCCCCGTATATTATTTATTTTTGGATTCTTCAGAGAATTCTAGACACAATTCATGCACAATCTCCTATACCTATCTTTAACTATTTCGGAAATATTAAGTGTTTTCAGATAGAGTGCAAAAATCAACGTTTTAAATAAAAATTATTTTATTTCACAAATTCGGTACATTACATTTGAAACCTAATAAGTAATACTGATTATTTCTTAATAATTAAAAAAAAAACATTAATGTCAATGTAGGAAATGTTCAAAATGCTCGCCGCGAACGTCTTGGCAACATGCTAATCTGGTGTAGAATTGTCTTCTAACGTAACTCAACATTTCTGAAAACACTTAATATTTCCGAAAAAGTTGAAGATAGGTATAGGACATTGTACATGAATTATGTCTAGAATTTTCTGAAGAATCCAAAAAATAAATAATATACAGGGGGTTACATTTGAAATAAGAAAGTTGGTATTGGCCACGGTCGCATGGAACACCCTATATAATTTTATTTTCTTGAAAACTATGCGCATTAAAAATTACAAATCGATATGTCCGAGCGTTTTTCCTAACACCCCCTCATTTATTCGTTATCGAATTTATTCCATTTGGCTTTTACACTCTGTATGTACTTGTAACACTCTATCGGCTAACCAAAACAATTCGCATTTTAGACCGTCATTTTCCCGTGAAACCCCGAGGAGAACCATTCAGTAGTATAAGTAAATCGAAGAATGCAAGTTTTTTCCGTTAATCGGGAATTTGTTTTTAAATAGTTTGTTTCGGATAAACTGGATTTCAGGGAATCGTGAGTCCGATAATCGGGATTGTACTGATTGTACTGTGCTGTTATCTTCGAATTGCGAATTTCCTTCTGCGAACTATGTAATTGGACCCTTCAGCTTATCAGCTATCAATCATAGATTTGAATTCTATAGGTATATACTCTAAATATCCTTAATTTGTTCCCACACTTATACAAGTAGCATTACACTGAGAAGGTTCTCTCGCGAATAGACAGAAAACATGAAAATAATTATAGAATTTTGCATGGTGCTTACCGTATTGACTACTGTACAATGCGCCAACATCCTAGCAATAGTACCATCCCCATTCTTGAGTCATCAAATGACCTATAGGCCAATATGGTCAGAGTTGGCAAAACGAGGTCACAACATAACCTTGATCACTACAGACTTAATGGAAGAGAACGAAAATATAACACAGATAGATTACAGTGGGACCTATGAGATATTCGAAAATTTAGGAGTTAAAGACGCAATAGTGAAAAATTTCAGTTTGTTCAACGCAGCCAAGAAGTTCATCGAATGTGCTGATGCCATTTTTGAATACCAGTTCAATCACCCTGGTTTAGCGAAAGTGCAGGAGAATGCTGACAGTTTCGATCTGTTGATGATTGAAATGTTGATGCCTAAGTGGACATCGATAACGCACAAGATCAAGAAACCGTTCATAGGACTGACAACTATGGACGCTCATCCAGGACTGCATGCTTTGTTGGGAAATGCAATGCATCCTGCTTTATACCCCATGCGAGAACTTGGAATATCGCCACCCCTTTCGTTGAAGGACAGACTGTTGAGTACCACTGTCACTGTGTTACTCGATTTGGTGAACCGTTGGGTTTTACAACCCTTTGGGAAATCGTATGGTGGAAAATATTTTGGTGAAGATTTACAGTCAAGTGCTGATATTGACGCAAGTGTGAGTTTAGTGTTCATCAACGCAAACCCCATATTTTTTCCTCCTAGACCGCTTACTCCAATCACCATCAATTTGGAAGGGGGACTACATCTTAAGGAACAGAAAGAACTCCCAAAGGTAAGAAACTATGCATCGCAACTTTGACTATTAAGCTGCGTACAGACACGAAAGCTGAGCGGCTTTCGAGGCAGTTGCGAAGCACTTGTGAGGCAGCCTTGCGTTGTGGAAATGGCTCGCGACACCGTACACACTTGCGAGGCAGCCCAGTTAACTTGCCTCGCAAGCCGCTCAGCTCTCGTGTCTATACGCGGCTTCATGTTGTTAAGGGTGGGCCTATCGGCCGAATGAAAACAATTACTTTCGAAAGAGATAACTTCGAAACTCGATATTTATAGAAGAGTAGGTCCTAATAACTGAAACAGAACTATTGAAAATTAAATAGAAGCGTTTTTCATGGAAACGCCCTTGCGGATTACAGGATAGAACTATTAGTCAAGGTCAGTTTTTCGGAAAAAAGGTTACCTAATTAACAATACAGAAACAATACAAACGATAACGAAAGCAAACTATTAGCTTTTAGAGTACAAATCTGACTCTTTCATCAGACAAAATAAAAAATTTCAAGAATTATTTTCTTCCGATGAAAGAGTCAGATTGGTAATTCGTAACGCCTTGTTTATCGTTGGTATTGTTCCTGTATAGTTCATTAGGCAATCTGCGCCCCAAGAAACTACCTTGACGAATAAAGGGTTTTCCAATAAGAGGTGATATTTTGATATTCAAAGAAAAATGCCATTTTTCAATATGAATGATCGGATGTTTATTTCATTATAAGGAAGAAGCTATGCCGTTAATAGTGGAAAATAACATCAGGCAAATGACCACCACGACCACTCTTGCAGGACCATATCCTTTTAATGAAATTTTTCATAACCAAATCGCAAAGTGGCTGCCCTACGTCCTCGATAGCCTCACGAATTCCATCTTTGAGGTCTTGAATCGACGCTGGGCTATTGGCTTAGACCTTCTCTTTCAAGTAGCCCCAAAGGAAGAAGTCGCAAGGTGTTAAATTACAAGATCTCGGTGGCCAATTGTGATCACCTCTTCGAGAGATAACACTGTCCGGAAACTCTTCCCGCAAAAGATCAATGGTTTCGTTGCTTGTGTGGCACGTAGCGCCGTCTTTTTGAAATACTGCTATACTTGCTATACTGCAGCGGTCCATCTGAAAGGTGACAAGTATCGAGAGATTCCTCTGCGGTTTATCCAAGGTAAGTTGACCTGACGATCAATAACAATTGTGAAACAGCTGTAGTCATTCTTCTTCTTCGGTGTAAGTGTTTTGGTTGATTGGATGATTAGCTTTGATCAAGGGGGAATGTTTGTTGATTTATCGACGGATATTCGTCCTTGTTGTCCAGATCGATACCATCCAATTCCGGCCATAAAAAATCATTTATCATCTCTCGATAGCGCAAACCATTCACCGTAACTATTGCTCCAGCCTCATTTTCGAAAAAGTAAGGTCCAATGACTCCGCCGGTCCATAAACCGCACCAAACAGTCACACGTTGAGGATAGAGAGGCTTTTCAACAATAACTCTCGGGTTTTCCGAGCCCCAGTTGCGACAATTTTGTTTGTTGACGAAGCCACCACTGCGGAAATGAGCCTCATCACTCAAGATGATTTTTCGATGGAATTCCAGATCATTTTCATGCATTTCAAAGACCCAATCAGCAAATACACGACGTTGTTGATGATCGGCCGGATTCAGTTCTTGTGTTAACTGAACTTTTTAAGCCTTAAGACCCAAATCTTTATGCAAAATACGGTGTTATGACGTTTGTGGAATGCCTAATTCCAAAGAACGACGAGGAATGAACAAACCTGGGTTTTCTTCAACACTTTCGGCTACAGCAGCAATATTCTCGGCTGTTCTTGAGCGACGTGCACGGGTTTTATTCTTCACATCAACTTGTCGAAACAGCTCGAATTTTTCCACCAATTTCTTTATTGCGGTCCGACAAGGTGCTTCACGACGACCCAAAAATGTTCGAGTTTCACGAACCGTCTCTGCCAAATTTTCACCATTTTTATAGTGAATTTTAATAATTTCAATGCGTTGTTGAAGCGTGTATCGTTCCATTTTTATTAATGGCGTAGTTTCTACTTGTCAAATGCAAAAACTGACAGCTTCAAAAGTGACATCTACCGAAATAGCGGGCTATTCAAAATAACACCTCTCATTGGAAAACCCTTTAGTTAAATCCTGCAATACGCAAGGGTGTTTTCTATAAAAAAAAATATTTTTGAGATTTCTCTTTCAGATATTAGGAGTGAAAATCCAGAAAAACGTAAAAAAGATGTAATCATGTATCCCACAGAAATCCTAACGGTTCAATCGTGTGAATAAAATTTTTTTAATTGTTTTAAGTATTTTTTGAGTCATGCCTGAATTAGAGTAAAAACTCTAATTTCAGGAATGACTCAAAAAATACCCAAAGCAAATCACAAATTTCAAAATAACAGACGTTTCAACAAAACGATAGTACGCTATTCACTAGGAGGTGCGCACAAAAATTAATCATCTAGGGTGTGAAAGACGACTCAATAAAACTATAGCACCTATATTTTTACAGGATCTCCAAACGTACTTGGACGAATCCAAACAAGGCTTTATATACTTCAGTTTGGGTTCAACTGTAGACAGCCACTCTTTAACTCCAGAAGTAATGGAAATGTTCAAGAAGGTATTCGAAACAATCTCCCCCATCAGGGTTTTATGGAAGTACGACAATGAAACCATGACTAATAAACCGAAAAATGTGGAAATAAGAAAATGGCTACCGCAACAAGACATACTGAGTGAGATCCTCAAAATATTTCAAATATTTTCAGAAACATCAAAATAATTCATGTAAAATTTTAGTTCGAGACCTCTTCAAAGACTTGCAGTAAGACTTGAATTGTCTTTGTACTCTTTTAATCTTTTTCTATTCTGGAATGTAAATACTTCTAAATCATAGTGGCACTGTTTGCTCTGCATTAGGATGTGGAAAAAGATCAGAGCATGATAATTTAAAACGCACAAACGCTCAACCATATCACCATTTCACTCACATACATCTCAATGTGACTCTAATTCCGTCAAAGATGTTCTAATTGGAAATTTCAAATTTTCTTTTTACAGGACATCCAAATATAAAACTTTTTATAACCCAAGGAGGTCTGCAATCAATGGAAGAAGCACTCGAATATGGAGTTCCAATGTTAGGTATAGCTGTCTTTGGCGATCAGCTTTATAATGTTAAGAGATTAGAAGCCATCAAACTCGGAATGAGCTTGGAACTGTCTTCAATCACTGAGAGGCTATTAACAGATTCTTTGAAAGAACTCTTAAATAATCCATTGTAAGTACCTGGTCTATCCCAGGTATAATGTTCCTTCAAAATACTAGAGAATTTATATGGATGTCTAAGATTGGTCAGCAATTAATTTATTATTTGAACTTTTCCCTAACCTTTGCTGGTTCTAACAATGCACTACAAATGTGTTGAATGTAACGTCAGTGTTTATATCGAAAAATCCAAGAAAAAAGACTAGAAATTCTGCGTGAACCTGTCATTTTCAATCAATTTCTAGATTTCAAATCGATCCGATCTGAATTTCTGGAAATATTAGGACATTTTGAATGGGTCTAAGGAATCATTGGGCGGACTATTTTCGGGAAAAAAAACGAAAATCACAGACATTTGGACAAAACAATAGCACGCTGTTCCCCAGAATATACACTGAAAAAGAAATCGTTTTCAATTTTTATTTCTTATTTTTATTTGAATTTTGGGATACTTTTTCTGCTAAGAAAAATTCAAAATTAATGTTTAGACCATAAAAAATAATCATATTTTCAAAATAAGCTCACCTCTTTTCGAGGTTAGCGACCTGGATAAATAAACATTCAAAAGCATAATTTTTGAATTTGTTCCAGATACAAGAACACTATAGATAAATACTCGAAAATCCAGAGAGATAGACCGATGAGAGCTTTGGAAAAGGCAATTTGGTGGACAGAGTACGTAATGAGACATGGTAGTACTGACCATTTGAGAAGCCCTTCGACGAAAATACCTCTTTATCAATATTTCTTTCTAGACGTTATAGCTGTTTTTATTTCAGTTTTCTCGATTATCACCATATTGAGTGTATTGATAATACGTTATTGTATCAGAAAATTGCAATATCTATTCCAAAAAATGTTCAATAAGAAAAATTCAGATGAGAAAGTAAAAGAAAATTAATTGGAGTAAAAATAAGGAAAGGAAGTGGGGAGTTTACACCTCACATTTCTTTGATATTCCTGTAAATATTCGATGCAATGTTCACCTATGGAATAATATAAATAAGACTGACTTAATAAATGTTCGAAATACATTTGTGATGCAAAAAATCATACATAATCCTCTGTAATACTTATACAATAATATCTTTCAAAATAAGTACTTCTGTACTTGTCTCAGAAACATTGTTCTAGATATGAAATTATAATTTTTATCAGCTAGCATATGGAAATGAAATTGAAAACACTTGATTTTAATTATTTTATATCTCCTTTTTTCAACATAACACCTATCATATTTCCATTCATTTTCAATTCTCAGTCTGAAAATCAAGTGCCTAACATTTAATTTGATCTGATGATTGGAAGTGCAAACTCTATTACATATGAGAATCATTGAACATCATAAGTTTTCGTCAATTGAACAAATAGCAGAATAAGGCACCTGAAGATTCTTTCATTGCCTATTTTTATTCAAAAATAGTTCTTCGGAAAAACTCCAATATCATAATAAATAAAAATATCATTGTATGATGTAACACTTTCGCAATGGAAATCCAATTGAGAAAGGCTTGCACAAAGACTCAAGAAGATAAGAACCACATACAAGGAAAATTGCTGTCTAGAAAATACACAATATAAATGACGGTTTTCTTGAAAATGACGAAGTATAAGATTGCATTTCCGAACTGAGACATTCAAACAATATGAATTTCTTCGCGTTTTTTGCCTTCACCTTGTGTTTATGTTTTTTGAAAACCGAAGCGAAAATTTTTGGCAGGTGTGAGTTTGCTAGAGCCTTGGCTAATCTAGGAGTGCCAAGAAATCAGATACCAACCTGGTAAGTGAATTTTAGGATTAAATATTTATAATTCATCGGGGACAAAAAATATAAGTTGAAGGTTGGTTTATGCTGATCAGTAACCTGTATTCAATCAATTGAACTCTTTCAGCTATTTGGTAGTTGATCAAAATTAAAACAAATTTTTATTACTATATTTTACTACCAATAACTGTGAGATCTTTAACAGTATGTAAGTTCCAAACTAATCACAAAAATGTCAACCTTACCTATTTTTAAATATTTATCTCACAATTGTTAGTAGTATAAGACATAGTAATAAAAATTTGTTTTAAATCATACTTAATCTGTTAACCTATGACTTAAACTGAAAAATTTGAGATTTATAATGGTTGAATCTTTTTATTCGAAGTCCATTCGAACAATAAAAAATAATGCTTAGTACACGATAGAAATATTGGTATCGTGGGGTAGTAGAAATGTTTTTTCGCGCATAAGTTCTAGGGAAACAGAGTGTTATCAAATTTTACCCGAAATTGGTCTCAAACGACTAGACTGGATTCACTCATGACGAATCCAGTGTCAAAATTGATTCTCTCCGTCCGGCCGATCGTGGACACGATAACTGTCGAACAGAGCAAGCTAACGGTTTGAAACTTCGAGGTTAGGTTGCGCATCAGAATGCTGCGGTTAATTTTGCTGATTGGCTAAATCGGCTAAACGGTTCCGGCATTATAGCCTTTTGAAATTTTGAAGATATTTCCCTAATATTTCAGAAACTACTAGAGCGATTGGATTCAAACTTTGCAGTGACTTGAATCATAGCGACGCGCAAGTTTTTGCAGAATTATGTTGTGATGTATGTTTTTCGAAAAATTTTTGATATTTCGTTGAAACCTGGAACTCGATATTTCACAGCAGTGCATTAAATTTCAACTTGATACGGTAATGATTCTTGGAGATAGAAGGAAAATTTGTCAAATTTCGTGCTCTTTTTCTCGGTTTCGGTGTTTTTTCCGCATTTATTCATAAAATACTGATTCAATCATGATGAATCTGGCTAATTAATTTGAAAATGCTGATGAAAAACTTTGTGCAAAATTCCGTGATGATCGTGTCACTAGAAAAATTTGAAAAAAAATTTCAATTTTGTTTTTGTTCAAATGTTTGATATTCTGCCATCTTTTTTCATATTATCTTCACGTAAATCTGTTTGAACTCTCTAGCTGTCAAAATTCAATCCAGGTCCGGATTTCAATTTGATCTTCTCTATATTTTTATACCCATTAACGCGTTCGTGAAAATTACATGTTTTCTGGGGAATATGTTATTTTGGAAATGGGTACAATTTTCTGCAAAACAATCTCTTCATAAAATAAGAATAATAGAAGATAGTTAAATTTAATTGCAGATTTATTTTCTATGATCTCGAATAATGACAATTTGGAATAAATCGGCGAAAAATTTATGATCGATTCTCCACGTATCAAAAATTGAAAATACATAAAGAAATGTTTTAAGAAATCCTCAGCTTTGATTGATAATTTACTCCTTCTTCGACGACTAGCACGAATAAGTACTCTGAAGTTATACCTTCCGAGAATTGGAGAAAGGGCTAATCATATGTTAATAAATAAATTAATTGAATAGCCAAACTCCACTAATTATCCAATTGTCGTTCTTCGAAAAAACTTAATTGGGATGTTCAATTCAATAACTTTTTTACTATTTATCTGGGAGCATGAAACGGATGCACTGAAATAACTAATATGATTACATAATTGCGATAAATGATCGATTCTTCCTAAACTCATTAAAAAAGAACCTTTTTTTGTTCCGTCTGGGTTCCTCGCGTAATTGAGAAATGATTGAGCCTCACAAATGTTAGTGTAGTTTACTAAATTTTTGCTATTTTCATACAATTTCTAAATGAATTATATGAAATCAGTCAATCGGCGTCAACGCTTCATTTGAAGTCTGAATTCTCTGGACCATAGATGAGGAGACATAGTCTCTATTTCTATGGTCTGATCACATAATAGATGAATAACTTTGTAGTTCAGATGAAGGTGGGAGAAGCCCAATTCAAGAGGGGATCCACAAAAACAGAGAATTATTGTCATAGTCACAGCATTATAGATTATGCGAAAGATTTGATTCCTACAAATCCTACATTTATTCCTTTATTTCATTTTTACTCTAATCGAAATGCTTGATCGAGAGTAAGTTTTCAGTTTCTGTTGAAAACTTTTTGGTTTTTATGTATAACAGGAATTTAATTAGATATTCATTTTTTCGAGTGCGCTGTTTTCCTGAACAAACACGTAATAATTCAGATTTTGTCTATTTCCAGGACATGTATCGCCCAGAAAGAATCCAACTTTGACACAGCTGCAAGAAACTGGGGTTCTGGTGACCACGGCATCCTGCAGATAAGTCAGATTTACTGGTGCACTGAGGGTGGTGGTCCCGGTAAAGGCTGCAACACAGAGTGTTGGAAATTCAGGGATGCTGACATAGTCAATGATGTCCGATGTGCCCAAAAGGTCTACAACGAGCACACCAGAATCAGTGGAGATGGTTTCAATGCCTGGACCACCTATGGGTTCTGTAAGGGTGATGTGAGCCAATGGGTACGAGGGTGCTTCTGAGAAGAACATGAAGAATATTTTTTTGAAGAATTTCTAAACCAAAGTGGTGTTTTTGCTATTATAATTGTTCGAATATATAATGAATGAAAAATATGTATAGATTCGATTCGTTTTCTTCACCTGTCATTCCGAATCAATTTTGAGTCCCTGATGTCCATTCAAGCGATTGTATGTATAAAAACCTAAATAAGCACTAACGTGGAGTCAGCAGCCAAAGCGGTCATCTCCTTTGAATATTCGCGTAAAAGCTGCTGTCTTCACGTTAGTGCCTTACGAGGTTTTTTTTCAGTTATTTCGAAAAAAACTTCGAATCGAGGAAAAATCACGAAATTTGACATATTTTCCAATATCTCCAAAGATTATTATCGTATCAAACTGAAATGTGGCGCACTGCTATGAAATATGAGGTTCAAATTATGACGAAATTTTCTTCCAGATATAAAGGATAGTTTCCGAAAAAAAAATTTTTTTTCGAAAAAAATTGTTTAAAATTGACTTACAGCATGATCTCAACGAAATTTTGCGAGAAGTTGCAAGTTCTTATACTCCAATCAGTTGCCATGGTTCAATCCAATCACTTCAGAAGTTCTCAAAATATCAGGGAAATAATCTCTAAATTTCAAGTGGCTATAACACCGTTAGGCCTGATGATTTTTCATTGACATTTCGCGCTGTAATTTTTCAATCAGGTAAACGCAACCACCTCCTAAACAAATTACTTGGATACTCGATATTTGTTGATTTAGTGTAATGACGATGGTTATTAAATTCGTTAATTCTTTCCAAATTTCATTTCCCCAATTTTTCCGATGAATCTGACAGGTATTAATTAGATGATTTTTAAAATAATCGAAATATTTTTTCCGATGGTACCGATTTTCGCTAATAATTTGATAATTAAATATAATGAGTAATCATGCTCGAGTTACTGATTGGAAACTTAATTGGGGAACTCCCTCATTCAATTAATGAATTTGAATACTCAATTAACGTACAATAACAGACCAACATAACAATATATTTCTTATAAAACTATGAAATGCTTATAAAGTGATGCACGAGTATAAATATAAAATGGAACTTTCAATATTTTATTGCAGACCAAGAGTTTCAACCAATGAAGCTACTTTGGCAACGTATTGCTCCTTGGCAGACTCTGCATCAACACCCTTCTTCTTGGTCCAAGCGTCCCATTTGGCTTTTCCTTTGAGGTCCAACATACCAGGTCGGGCTGAAAAAAGTGAATTTTTCTTTTCAGTCTCGAAGAAAAATCGCAACAATGCCAGAAAAATGGGAAAAAAATATATCTATCAAATTGGTTTGGCTCGGAAAACACCATTTTAACTCCAACACAAAATCGTATCGAAAACTTTACAAATACTCACTTGTGTTGTTGTCTCCTACTGTAGCTTGCTTGAACAAAGCATAAAGTTCCAACAGGTCATTATCAGAAGGCTTGGATTTCAATTTCCTGACATCTTCTACGGCAGTGTTGAATTTCTAGAAATTAGAAAGATACTGAGGGGTTGGAAGCATATTCCAAGGCCATCGAAACAAATATTTAAATTTCACACAAAACATTACTGTTTTATCATCAAACAATCTCAAATGGTAAAAAGACATAGAACATAGAAAAAGAATGGAATAGTAACAATAGCAAGAGATGCAATGAGACATGAAAATGACGACATTTTTTTACTAATAGGTCCAATATCAGCATACAAGCGAATCCCACGTGTCGAAAAATCAGATTTCCCAGATGCCATAATAAACATTTTTTTCCACAAAATTACTGAATTTGAATGATCAATTAAATGGGTATTAACAAAAAAGGTCCAGTGTATGGAATTTTGGAAAAGCCATCGAGTTATCTTAAAAAGTTAACAGTCATCCCCCTTTCCATTTATAATATTAGAGGTTGGTGACATCCCGCTTTCAAAGTTTGTACAAAATGACCAACTACATAAAATGAATCTCTGCAAACCATAGCTGCTTCTTCTGATTTTGCGTGGGGGCCAAAATATAGAGGGTTGAAACTTTCCAAATTGACACCCTCTTCAATCAAACACCTCCGATTGGAACACGTCTTCTTAATTCAGGTGCAAAGGCGCTCAGAGTTCACGGTAACAGCATTGCCATCGACGTTTTCGAAGAACTAAGGAGCCGATGACGAAAGTTTGGGATACAGCGCACCAAACGGTCACTTTAGGGCAATGCATCGGTCTTTCGTGTAACTGTTGGGGATTTTCATCAGCCCAATTACGGCATGAACAAAATGAAATTCTCATTTTGCTCAACAAGTGCTTCCATCTCACGGACGAAGTGCATTCGTTGTGCATAATCCCCTGGCTGTAATTGTTGCACAACGGCCAATTTGTATGGATGAAACCGCAGTTCTAAACGCAAAATACGCTTGACCGAACTATCACCTAGGCGAAGTTCAGCAGCATGCTGGCGAGCAGATCGACTGGGACTGCGAACAATTGCTTGTTCGTTGTGCTCCTGGTGGTCTTTTCCCCATCAATTCACCTCGTGTGCGAAGTGCTTCAACCCAACGAAGAATAGAGTTTCGAGAGGAACAGCCCGATATTAAAATGGCGATGAAACTCACGCTAAACGGCCGTGGTCGTGACGAACTCGTTATAACGAACGTAACTGTCGTAAGCAGAAACGCGGTGCTCTACCGTCCACAGGTCCACGATTTAAACTGGTGAAGAAATCAAAATGCTAAGACCTACCGGATCCGATCCCTCCATCTGTCGACCCAATAGGTCACGAGCAGTTTTGACAGTTCAGAGAGACTGGAGGACCAACAATAACCTAAAATGCATTTTTTACTATGGGGAAAGGCGATTTTTCTCATGATTTCGTATTCATGTGGAAATTTTGGATTGATATGTTCACTCTTTTTGAAAAGGATAGTATAAATATGGTGTACTTAATATGAAATTAGTCCCTGATTTCATAAACAGGCAAATAAACAGACCTTTGGTTAGTTCAGTCAACAGTCTTTTTGTGTGTTGTAGTATACTATATGGGCACCACTTTCATATGGAGGTAAAATATTGCGAAAATATTTTGTGATATTATCGTGTTAATGAATTTTTCATTCCTGGAAACTGTCAGGTATTCCTGGGTGTAGTAGATTGGAACAGTGTATTGACACAGTGGATGGTTTTTGTTTCTAAAATACGACTCAATGGTGATCAAATTAGGCTAAAATGCCGATCAGTGATGATATAGATCTTTTCTCTGTGAAAACAATCAGGAAGGTTTATCAAAAACTGACGATTTTACGGAAATTCCCTACCTGGTATCAATCGGCATACCCAAACAAAACATTGTCAGTAGTAATACTGCACCTTAAGTAAGAATCAGCTAAAAATTTTACTGTATTGAATACTTGAATGGAAATATCTTTTATAAATCCTGTCTGTTTCAAGAAATAAAGAAATGCTCATTAAGAACTTATGACTTTCAAATATTCCATACCCCGAATCGTTCGGTATGCCCTACCAAAATAACGCACATAATATTACTCGACTAAACATGAAAATCAGTTCAAAATTCGATGTCATTGTATACCTGAATGTAAATGGTATAAATCAATCCTATCTAATTCAAGTTTTATTGATTGCAGATACTAAACTCCATCCTATGTTCTATGCCGAGGTAACTGACAAGTGGCAAATTAACATTTATTCTGTGAATTTTCGTTTTAGAGCGAAGTTCTTTATTGAATTAGTTCAGAACATATGATTTTCCCTTTCAGAATCAATAGAATTTTCTCATTTCTCTCTTTTATAATGGATAAATTGAGTTCCTCTCCACATCCGGTTAGTACCTACCATTCAAATGAAAATACTTCAACAACTCATAGTGGTTGTTTTCATAGATTTGATTATTCGAGCTTGAATACCTGAATTAACTTAAAAAAACTCAGGTTTTAAGTTGTATTTCGTGCCATTCTAAACCAAGCAACATGCAACAACTGCATCAACCAGCAAGAATTGTATTTATTCGAAAAATTCCATAAGTTTAGTGAAGCTGTTACTGTTACAAGATATCAAGTACTTTGGATATAGTTCCCAGATAATGCAATAGTGAATATTTCAGTCCAAGTTGTCCAAATTCATACAAAATCACAACTATCACAAGCCAAATCGCTTTTCCCATAGTAAACAATGCATTTTAGGTTATTGTTGACCTCAAGTCTCTCTGAACTGTCAAAACTGCTCGTGGCCTATAGGACGGAAGTAAGACCCGGTATTGCTCTTTGTGAATATATTTGTTATTTCGTTCAATTGACCAACTTCTCTGAAAATCAACGTAAGTGAACTGAATCACAAAATGAGCAACTTATAATGTCCAACCATTTTGGTTTAGGAAAAACACAAAACACAGACCTTGTGACAAATGTGAGGAACAAGTGGTAATTTTCAATAAACCGCATTCAAGGATAATTATACATTTGTATTCATTATTCCTGATACGTAAATTACAACTTTAATTGTGTTGGTGCTCAAATCCCCTGACATAATGAAATAAACCAAAAAAAGATAGATTGGAATTAGTGAGTAGTCTGAATTCACTGCGAGAAAATACCCATAACCTTCCTTAATGTGATTTATCACCATCTGATAACAATGGAGTATTTTGAACATTAAGAATTAAATACAAGTCGAAATTTCTCTCATTTAAAATCTAATGAACCTCAAATGTGCAGGGAATTGCAATCAGTAAAAAAACAAATTCATCTGAAGACAAATATTGAATTAACTATATTCAGTGTTGTTGATTTTCGAAATTCAATTAGAAGTCCTAATCTATAGGATTAAAGATTATTGAATCAAATGTTATCACCTGAACAAATAAAAAATATCTAGTTATTTACACAATGATATAATATGAATCGAATAAGGTGTCGTATATCATTTGATTCATCGGATATGCTTTATTATGGTTGATTGAAATTTGATTTTGGGTACTAAATGAATACTGTGAACACTTACCGCATCTACAGACATGATCTGAAAATAAAAAAGTCACTGTATAAGTATATAGAATGGATTAATATTTCCAAATACAATTTTTTTTCAAATCATTTGATTATTTCATTAAATGCAGATTTGAAAGTAATTTTCATTAGTCTTATTTTTCATGAGGATACAGGTGAAAATGTTGAGGTGAAAATTGATATCCCATAAATTTCAGTTGTGGAATACTGTTTTATAAATTTTAACGTAACAAAAATCCCGCCCAATTATTCCGCAGATTCACCCATTCAAAATTTCATTTCCCTAATATTTCCAAAAATACAGATCGTATATGGAATTGAAATTCAGTCCTTCAATGAAAAATCATAGAAAATCACTGACGTGAGGTCAGACGCTTTTGAGTGCATGTTCAATTTCGTTGCTATAGCGGTCATCTCCCTTGAACACGCACGCGAAGGCTGCTGACTTCAAGTCAGTGCTTTTCCAGGTTTTTTAAGTATACAAAGTTGAGTGTGTCAAACTTCCATGGACTACAGACGCGCTTTTATAACTATGTCCAGAAGTTTTTCGACACTGTATTATGTTGAGTTACGAAAATAGAGCAAAACTATCAAGTTGAATAAAAATCGTTTATTACGAACACATAAAATGCTACAACTTCATCAGTAAATAGAAAGTCCTATGCAACAACCTTCGATTATATCGTTTTCGCGATAAAAGTATGCTTAATTAGTCATTGTTCAATTAGAAAGCAATAATCGAACATTAACAAGTACTTTACTATTCACATTAATTACTCATCTATAAAAATCCATGCTAGCGAAACTTTCGAAATCAGATTTTTCGTTTTGATGCTATGTAATTTGAATATTTGGTTTTTCGCCAGCTTGCATATAAGAGACAAATGGTTGAATCAATAATGCATCTTTGACCGGATACTGACTATAGTTTGAATAATCCCATAAAAATCAAATTAGCGTTTTATGAATAGGTTCTTGATAACATTGAATTCAAGCTTTTATTAATAGTGCAAATCCCAAGGACTTTGTTGGAATCCAGTGGTATTTCTCGAAAGTATGCTGTCACACTTGAAGACATAAAACAATTAAAGTACCTAGTTGACGAGCATAAAAGAATATGACATACAAAATCACTGTGGAACAAATATCGTGTCGAAGACACTACATTCCTTTCCTTTTTATTCCAAGAGAAATTTGGTATGAGATGCCGTTATATCAATAAATGATCATTCGATGCAGAAGCCACAAACATATTTTTTTCCAATTCCTCAGTAGAAGATTCGTATCATTTCAGATTATCTGCTACATCCAATAAATTCTTCAAGTTCGGTTACAAGATTCACGTCCGCATTGAAAATTCTAGAAAAGCACTGGCAAATTAGTTGCCAAGGGGATCATCATTTCACGTATATTGACCCCAGCAAACGCATCTTTACTTCGTGATGGAAAGAATTTACGATCTTTTTTTCTTATGAATACCATGAAATCCTTCATAAATTTACACTCAAGTATTTTAATTTGAATCAATCTGTATTTTGAAAATATTGAAAAAATAAAATTTTGAAAGGGGACGTCTACGGAATCATTGGGAGGATTTCACCTATTCGAGTCGCTTCTTCCGGCAACGAATTTGGATACGAAAATGAACACGCCAAGCTTCATCATGACAGGTTTTCGATTAGTAATTTTTTTAGTTATTCCAGAATAAATACCGAAGAAAAAAATACAAAATTTCAAATATTTCCGAGAGTTGAATTCTGAAAGATACTACGTTTTGAAGTTAAGCATGTGCAAGATAGGATTTTTTTCGAATTCAAAGTACTTAGGTATAAAGTAGTTTCAAAGAAATTGCCCTAATAATCAACAAATATTGCTCGAGTAACAGGGAGAAGGAAATAAAGATGAAATATTAGTGAAGAAATTGAAGGCACAATGAAAATAGTAGATTGTTTTTTTTTTAATAATTAGTTGTATGCCCCCATTGCCGTCATATGCATCCGGAAGAAATCTATTAAATATGCCTCTGTTAATTTTTCAAAAATGACCTTCCGCTGAATATCGAGAACCTTACAGAGTTCAAGGTCCATAATGAAGGACTCAAAATATGCCTTTACACCACGGACGAGCAATAAAAAATTTAACCTTCCCATGTCAAACTGACATTTACTTCTAACCTCAATAATTGAAAACCAGCGACTTCATGTAATTCCTAATGTACAGAATGAATGTGCAAAAAATAATAATAGGGAAAGATGGTACTCACGGCTGAATTTAAAGTGTATTGTTTCACAACGGAAGAACCTCACAACGCTGTATAGTTGCTCAAAATTGCCGGCAGACGTGTTCGTATTCTGAACTTATGCTTCCCACTTTTATTGGCGCGATAGCGGCGTTGCCAGATGATTTACTTTCAATTGATGTCGTTAAATCGTGAGAAAATACACGCACAATTCGAAGGAAATGAAGACAATTATCATTATGCATTAATAATGAATGATTTTTATCACTACTGGTTTTTAAAAATGGTTTTTCACTTGAATCAAGGAAATTATTTCACTTAGAATCATGTTTTTGGTGAAACCAACAAAATTATTAAGAGGTCATTAAGAATTAAGGATTTTTTCAGGCTTGCCGACATTCTTTGAATGAAATTGAAGGAAAATATGAGTTATTTTCAGTTATAAGAACAGACAGTTCAAAATAATTCAAACTATATTGTTGAGGAATTTGTTTCTGTTAAGAAGACCACCGGCTGATGAATTAGAGATTTCGTGGATTTCGGCAACACAGCCTCATTCAAGTTTCAAAAATCCTCGGTATGCATGCTCTAACGTTGACAAAAGCCGTGAGAAATTTTAGAATGCATGAAATTTCGACGTTAATAGGAGAAAAACGCTGTATCGTTCTGCAGGCTTTAGTGGTTATTTTTCGAAAAAGTTTTTTTGGGACGTACTTAATTCTTTTGTGAGAATGCACAATGTTATGTATTTTTCCATTTTTCTCTGCATATCAGTGTTTATTTTCCCGAAATGCACATTCTCAATAATTTTTTCGATCATTTGCACCCAAAACCACTTTGTTAACATCGGATTCTTCATCAGTGAGTCCAGCCTAGTCGACTCAAACTGCGAAAAGTACATACATTGGGGCAAACTACTAGCACGATGTTCCTTAAAATGTGAGAGCAAAAAATGGAACTAACACAATGTAAACCTGCTTCTACCAATTGGCCTGACAGCATCTGATTTAATTATATATCTCAGTTTCGTGAATATCCAAACGTGATTAGATCAATCCCCAAGAGAGAATTAAGAAAGGTGGTACTAGAACAGATCCCGGGCGTACGCCATATTCTTCCCATTATCGCTAGAACAGATGAGGAATGAAGAATTTCTCTATATGCTGAATGCTTAAACTCAAGAAATGTTTCGGTTAAGAATCCGTAGATATGATTTTTTATCGAAGGATGAAGGAATATGCCTGATTCGGTGAAGCTATTTCATTAAATTTTCATTGAATATCAGTTGCTTTATCCTGTCATCAAAAATTCCAATCAGAGTATTGAAATCTCCGAAATTCGATAAACAACGGCAACGTCAAAAGATTCAATGTCGGAATTTGGGAATAAACTGGAATGTTCAATGCTTGGAGTGGTGGACCTTCCGCCGGAATCAGATCACGTAGCACCGTAGCAGATCCAAAAAATTGTGAATTTCTGTCCGATTTCAATCCATTAAGAAAGGAGGACAGTCGTGTTGTTAAAAGGTAGAAATGATATCTACTGTTCTTTCAGGTGGAATTTCAGTTGTTGCCTCTTCGGACTCCGGAACCTATGTTTTCGCTAAGTGGGTATTTTCACTGGACTTAAGCATTGTATACATTGTATTTATACAATGATTTAAGTAATAACATCGTTAAACAATGGTAATAATGACAAGGAAAACTCTGTCCATTTTCATCCGATGAGGTTATTCTTAAGCTCAAACTGATTTCATCATTATATTTTAACATACAAAAATAGATACTTATTGCGAATTATTTTTATCATAATTTGTTCGGAAGTTTCTACTTATTTATCTACATCGTACGATTTCATGTGAACTAGTAAGATATTAATTGAGTATCGCATATAAATTGATTTTCATGAATGTTCATATATAATTCCCTCTTTCTGTGACAGAAAAATGTACTGACTGAAACAGGTTTTATAATACATTATTCAAGATTAATCCCATTTATACAATGACAACTATTAATTTGTCACCATTCTGAATGGCATTCCTGGTGACATCTGTCATCAACTTACTGAAATGCCATAAGGATTCTGGTTCTGGTTAGAGTTCACAAGGAAACGTTCGATTCTGATTAAACAATTAGCAGTTTTCTGTTTTTCGAGGTCATCTTTATTTCGGTAGCGTACCTCCACTTGGTTAATTACAGATTCCTGCATTGAAGGAATGGTAAACATCGAGTAGAAAACTGTAAACCAAAAAAAGAAATCTTCATCTCTAATTCGCAGGCACATGCAATACTCATTAGATTCAGTAGATGGCAGTGCATCACAATTGTTTAAGGGAAATGTATAAGCTCACCTGATATATTCATATCGAGAGCGAAATATTTTCTTTCTCTTTATTCCAATTGACAGGTTTCTCGAAGGGATAAACCACAAAACATGAAAAACTAGGAATGAGGAGTGGATCCTGATAATATACTTTTAATTCACTAATTCAATTTGTTTGATTTTTGAGTGTTTATTAGACCGTTGGTACCGAATGAGAATGGAGAAAATCGTTAACCCATAAATACGAGAATCTATTAATTTTGAAATCTGAGAAACAATACATAACGGAAGTCTTCGGTCGAAAGTTGGCAGCCCAGAAGTGTTGAAAAGTTTTTACTTCTCACAAGAAAAATTTCAGAACAAATTCGTCATGTTGAAGTTCGAGGGATTTTATAAGTATCAGTTATCTACAAGTTAGCTCTTCAAACCAAGAAATTGGATCCAAATATCGATATTTGTCAAAATCATGTCTGATGTCTCTTCATTCACGGAATAGATAACTAGCAACCGACATGAGCAAGTTGATTTCCGGAAGTATAAACACTAATTGAAAATGTTGACGTGAAATTAGGGGCCCCAACACAATTTGCAGACAATCAGATAAGATTAATTACTTGATTCTAGTTTACGTACATTAGTGAATAACGTGAACCCCAACATGATGAAATCGTTTTTTCCTTCTTGATTTTCGGAAAATTTGTAGGTTGGCAACTGTAACCGAAGTACCTATCCCATTGACATTGAATGGGACCAAAATCACCGGACCATATATTGAATCATACTGATTGCTTCATTTAAACACAAATCCATTGAAAAATATAAAAAAATATCAATGCTTTTTCTTAGTCCATTCACTTCTATGAAGTCAGTCAATAGGCCTAAGAATAGAATTATCTAGTTTTTGCAAATAGAATTAAACCAGGTTGGCACTCGTGAAATCTTGGCAAGGTCAAAATAATTTGGCGCGACCTTGTCAATTCCAATATATTTTTATCAGATTCTATGGTCTGATTTTATATAACATTTTACATGCATATTACTAATTAGGTAGACTGTTCAAAGTCGCGTATTTAATATCTGACAGAAAAACGAATCTCATTTAACATTTTCAAAATATACAAGGTGAATGTGTCACACTTTCGTGGCCTACCGACTTAATTCATAAAAATGAATGGAGTATAGGTATGCCATAGTTTCTTTCTAACTTGTATTAGTCACTAGCCTGTAAGGGATATTTCAAGATCAATATTTCCTTCCGAAAACAAATCCGTGGCATTGAGTAGTGAACTATATGATTTTGTAAGTTTTTTCGGGGTTTTCACTCTCAATATCTGAAACAGAACTATTAAGTATTATATGAAATGTTTTTTTGCAGAAATAGACCCTATTTGGCTGAACTGATTAAAACAAGGAGTAGAATTTAAAAACTTTCATACCAAGTATGAAAGTAATGTGGTTTTTTGAAAATGTCAGTCCGACCAATAATCAAAAAATAATAATTCTGCCAATGGGGGTTCTTCCTGAATTTGGTTTTTACTGCGAATGCAGATTTGAACATAATTATTATGGGTTTGATTCATCATTTTCCCAAATTACCTTCAGAAAGTATTCAAAATCAGATTTCAAAATTGGGGTTTCGGATTTGCCAGGCATGCACGAAGTGACAACGGTGTTTAGTAGAATAGCTTTTTCTGCTATAGAATAATGAAATATTTATTCCTAGTCTGTGGTACACAGGTGTTCTTTGTCAATACAACCAAACAATTTCCGTTTGCGATTTGTCAGTAATATAACAGTATGACAGTCGGTGCTCTTCTTTTTCTATTCCTTGGTCGTTGTCTTCTACTCTAACCAGATTGAAGTATAGTTATCTCTGTTTTCCTAAGCAAAGTAACACATTTGACGTCCTTTTCTTTCCGAGAAAGCTGAATTTGACGTTGCCATATCGTGCACTCAAGACAAATCGCTTTAAATGCAGATCCCCATTTTTATTTTTCAGTTTTAGGTAATCTAACATTTTTTTAAAAATATAATATTGAAATTATATGTTTGAAATGTGATATTCTAAAGGTTTTTTATGAAAATTACTGCATTTTCGTTTAAAGGAAAAACCCCCATATTCTCTGAAACGCTTTGTCGATCTTTATTTTCCTAGAAACTGCCCTTGACCTATATTCTTATCCTGAAATCCGTAGGGCTATAGTTGAATAATTAATATCATTAGTATGATCACCAATTTCTACGGACCTCTTGCAAACTCCCACACCATTTGTTCCCAGCTATACAAAAAAAAAACCTGCCACCGTCTTTGCAAGTGCAACCAAAAGCAAATTAACACAGATCATCGGCTGCCATAAATATGCCTATCAACGGCTCATTGTTGTTTATACAGAAAACATCCCGGCTAGTCACAGAACCGCTGTAAGACAGAAGATCCGTCCCATAAAAGTCAACCCCGAATCTGTCCAACGGACAAAAGGCCTTCGTTTCAACCTCACCGAAAAGAACTGACCACGCAACGATCTCTTGACACTTTGCTTTTGTCGGTACCTGTTAACACCAGGGGGTGGTGTGGTCTTTAAAAATCGTAACGATCTGGGCTATTGCCTTTGTTTCATGCCGAAAAATATTGTTAATCGCCTCATGTAATGGAAAAATGTCTGGCTGGAGTGATAGGTCTCCAAATATAGGAACGGTGAAATTGAGAACCCTATAATCTTGTTTGCATTGGTACCTGCAAGTGTTTCTGGTTTGAACGTTGAAATAAATTGGCTGGAAATCATTTAGGAGCTTGATTATTTTCGGGACATTGACGCCATAAAATATGATTGATTTTTGGAGAGAGAAAAGGACGGCACATGTTTGTTGAAGAAGCATTTTCCGGCAACAATGTGGAGTTTTGAAATACTGTGGATGAATTGTCAATTCCCTGATGCTCTTTATACATATGCATTAGTCAATCAAACATTACCAGAAAATGAATACAAATTTTTTTCAATTTTGAAATCTGTATGTAACACTCAAATATTTTTTATAACCAACAAAATATCAAAGCATATTTCCGATTTGAAATCTTATTTTTCATCTTTTTTCTGGTATTCCCTTTCGATATCTGAAAAACAGTTAAAAAAACAGAAAAAACGTTATTTCCTATGAATAATATAGGAATAATGCGAATTATGAACGAAGTGAACTGTTAGGTTTCATAGTCTATATCTGTCTCCGTCATCAGACAATAAAGAGAATTATTATCTTTCAGTAGATAATTAAGTATTTCAAGATTTTTCAAATTGACATTTTCGGAAGACCACAGCATTAGTAAATTTAGCCGAACATGGTTCATTTCTACATAGAACGATTGGAAAAACTATTTTCTCCATTCAGCAAAATACGTGAGTACATTTCATTTTTTTTTAGATCAACTGTTTCCGTCCCAAAATAACTTTCAATCGATAGTCAAAAAATATTATCGACTTTCAAATATTGATGAAAGAATATTTTGGGAGGATTTTGTGCTTGAGATGTTGTGTTTTTGGAAAATGTTAATTTGGAAAAATTACAAAAGTAATGCATGTAAATCATTCTGAAGATTTTCAATTCATTGACTGATAAGATGGTCAGATATAGAGACTGGTGAAACGTTACCAGTTCGTTAATCGTTTGCAATGTTCTTATATTGTTTATTATAGTCTTCATTTTCTTAGGAAAGTATACCCTTGACAAATAAACCTTCCAATCCTCACGGGGAAGTTCTATGAATAATAATTCTATTCAATTTTTAATAGTTCATTTTCAGATATTAGAAGCGAAAACATTAAAACTCCTTTGAAAATAATTACTGAGTTGATCAGAAATTTTAGCACGTTCTCGTCATTCTCTTCGCAGTCTGTTATGTAGTTGGGTACAAGTCTCAATGTTTTTGAATCCGGGTTTTTGTAGGCGGTAGGTATAGAACCAAAAATATTGTTACATAATTCTTACGTTGTTTTGATTCTTGAATTCTTCAAAAATTAACAACAAAAAATATAAAAATCATAAACGAAAACGAAGAAACAAACATATGTATTTATATTTTGTGGAAAGAGCTTTCAAACATGCTATGAACGCAGTGTTCAATTAAAGAAGAAATAATTCAAATTTATCGTATCTATTACCTATTCAGGAAAAGACTTTTTACACGTTGAAATATGAATCTTGAAGCTTTCAACAATGAGCGCATTTCTACAAAAAAAGAGCAATGGAATTCAGTAATGTAGTTTGGAAAGAATAATGGACTCTTTATTAACTTTCCTACTTAATATAAAGGTTTCATGTTGTTTCATCGACTACTGAGTAAGAAAAAATCAGGACACAAACCAAGTTTTCATTTCTTAATGCAAAAACATTATTAAGATTATTTGTGTTATGTTATAGTTTAATTATTTAAATGTTTGTTACTGCTAATATTTTTCAAGTTGCTACTTGAGAAACCACCTGAATTATAGCCCTACCACACAAAAAGATTTCAGTAAAAGGATCCTAAGAAGATATAGTACGAAATTTATATTTTTCGTTGTTGGTATACTTTCAGTGGTAACCTTTTATTGTAATTTGGCACAAGAGTTCAGACTGCTTGGGGGCCAGTTTATACCTATCTTGATTGAATATTGAATACATTGAGTGCAGTGTTTTATAGTTATAGGTATTTATAGGTTTTTGGATGAATAACTTAAATAATTTTTTGAGTCTCGTTCAGTGGCCGATGGAAATAGAAGAATTTAATTGCATATAAATTCTATCTGCTATTCAACTGGTAGTGAATTGAACCATTCACCTACGCTGATGAGCAAAATATAACACGAAAACCATTTATTTCCAAAAAAATTACATAATTATAGCTTATAAACAAGTTCCTCAGAATGCAATCGTTTTTCTATACAAAATTTAGTTACATTTATATTTCTTAATGGCTTTTTTTTATCAGTTTTTCATAGATCAGATATGAAACTAAAATTCGATAAGCTTAATGCCAATGTGTGTAGGTTAGTATCTTTTTAAAAATGTCATCATTGTGTTTCTTATTTTACCTTGAAAAATTGAGTAATAGCTCATTCTGTTAGCTTTCCTCTTTTTCCGGTTGAACTAGTTATATATTGGGAAGAATAAATAAAATTAAAATACATAAATAAAATCCGTCAATCGTCAATAAAATGGCATGAGGATAGGTTAAACAAACGTTTCCTAAGTTAGGCTTTTGAAGAATGAACTCTGTCTTTAATGGTTCGAATCTTCCACCTATAATGAGAAAGAAAATTCGTATCAAGACAATAATGAAACTACATGTGTGTAAGTTGATTGAGCTCATTTTGTGTTGAATATGAAGCCCTGATCTCCAACATCAACGTTAGATGAAAACCAGGCTCATCCATAGGGAATATTAATGGTCCAGTGCCATAAAACTTCGACAATAGAAAGCAGTTATCTCTCAAAAGTTAACCTCTGGTTATCTGTCAAAAAAGGTTCATAATACCTTGACCCATACGCATTTTCATGCCCTTCGACATACACGATTGTCTCAATTGCTACCCTGTCAATCATTGACCAGATTCCGATGGATCCTAATATTCATCCCCCAATAAGGGCGTAAATCCACAAAAAATATTTACTCACAAGGTGCAGGGGGACCTTAACGAGCTCCTATCTTAATGGTAGTGGGTGTCTGTACAATCCAGAGGGGTTGGATCACGATATCGAAAACAATGATCAAGATAATCTCAAGACAGGCCGGGCCGGAGGGCTCTTTCAACCCCTATATGCTCATCTCCGTTAAGGCCCGAGGACCAAATTAGCGCAGCAT